>JAEAOA010000130.1:412500-1112500 GCA_016746295.1 Potamilus streckersoni | reverse complement strand
GATAAATAATTAGTTGTTTGATCTTTGTTTGTTTTGTTAATTGTAAATGCAGCCGACTATCAATGACTATAACTCCACTATTTGTAGACCCCCCCCCCATAGACGTATCTGTAGACCCACCACGTCAACTATCCTGGATGCACATTGGTTGACCATAACAAATGATGAAGTGTAAATAGTGTAGGACAGATCTCAAAGTGTACAAAAAGTGAAATCATCGATTTTTAAGCCAACAGTTGTCACGTTTTGTTCATTATTTTCATTTTGGCATGCATCTGACACAACTAGCCATCGATACAGAAAGAACAGCCAATAACAGGAATTACTCGAATAATAGCAACTATGTGCGGTCTGTAGGTGATATAATTGGCCAAAATCCAAGCTAAAAATGTCTAGCACCAGTTGTACTTTATTAGACATGGGTCGCTAGCTGTAGTAATATTGAAATAGATTATGTTTTGATGTATTTAAAATAGGTTATGTATTAATGCACCGTTTATGCATGCTCAAAGATTCCCGCTTGAAATGCCGTTTTTGTCGGTTGTGAGAATATATTGATAGAAGCAACACGATTGTGTTACGTTTTCTCATTTGAGATTCAGCAAGAACTCCACCAGCAAACACTGCATTGACCAAACTTGTCCTGGAGAAAATATGATCAGTAGCGTAATGACATCTGTTATGCTAACTTGTCTGACTAGGAAGATGTCTGTTATTCAAAAGGTTAGACATCTTGAAAATTATCAATATGCAACGTGTAGAATTACACATCTGTTGACTTAATGGTTTCATCAAAATTGAGCGAAAATTTTACTATCAGCCGAATATATAGATCTAGCAAACGACTAAAAATTTAAAAAGGAAAAGTGTCAATTTTATAGAACATGCGATGCTAATGAATATGCGTTGTGAACTTGTTTCTGGATATTTGATAATTGGCTCTTACATGCCTGGAACAACCCAATGGAGCCTAACTACTCAATGATCTCATTATCGCAAAATAAGTTCCTCGCTTGTTAGCAGATATATTTATTTAATGGAGGCGTTTTCTATCCGAAAATGGATTGATGACTAAATACATCTAAGAAAATGTGGAAATGTCATGAAAACTGGTTATAAATGTTCAGACTTGTCAAGACTTTAAATTGTACATATACATCAAAACTTGTCTAGGTGAGCAACCTGGTTGGACAAAATCTTCTATACATGTTAAAAATGAAATTAGGTGTAGATTTACATCTGCTTGTGTGATTAGATTGGTGAATGGGCCCTTGAATGTTTGTTATTGGAAAGTTCATTGACATACGACGCAAGCAGCCTGGAGCCCAGAGGTCAATGACCACATGTTAATGTAAACTGTCTCTTTAGATGAAAGCCAATGGGCGATCTATTTCAGTACACCCTGTTTTTGTGGTATATTTTTTTTGTTGTTTTTATTATCACCAGTTTGAAAAGCGACCAATCACATATTACGTCCGATACGCTAGATCAGTGGTCCCAACCTTTTAGTCACCTCGGACAGGTCAAAGTTTGATCATTTTACCGCGGCCCGCTGAGGGGAGGGGACATTGATTGTTTATATTTTAGATTGTTCTGATTTAATAATTTTAATTTAATTGTATTTAAACATGCCTTAAAAGTAAAATACAGTTGCACCAAAAATGAATATAAATAAATATAAATATAAATGAATATAAAGTGAATATAAACCCAAGAGACATACACAACAGTAAATAAAATGGAAATAATTTAATGTATCTTGGGCGGCCCAGTACCATTTGATCCACGGACCGGTACCCGGGGGTTGGGGACCACTGCGCTAGATCATTTCGTTAAAGATTTTAAAAAATTCGTTGATGATAACATCATTGATAAATTTAATACACACCTGAGCATTGATGATATATTGAATGCTTTGTCAGTGGTTAAGAGAATCTTAAATGCATTTAATCTGAATAAAAAGTAATAAGTCAGTACCATATTATAAAATCACAAATCAACATACAAACTACATGTCAATATAATATATAACATTTATATTTCATCTTTTTAACCTGATACTCGATACAGAAGTAATCCCAGATTCTTGACTTTTGGGAATCATACGACCTGTTTGTTTTTAAATAAGCGTGACGGAGATCTGATCTCAAGTTTATTGATGAAATTACCCCAAACAATGCAATCGACAAAATTTGTATAGAATTATTCATAATATTTATCGGAACATAAAGTGAAGTGTGATGCTTGTCTGAGAGTAGCCTTGTTTTTACAAAGTTTGTTTGGGGTTACAAGAGGAATTGGTCTCTTGCCGGCATTGTTCTCATTGTTTCTTCACGATTGGGAGTTATTTGTTTAACACAATCGGTGTCCCGAAGTGCATATAGATATAATGCGTTTTCTAGATTGACTTATTGCCAAATTTTAATCTAGTTACTGCAGACGATACAGTATTAGCAAGAGAATCTTAATAAATGTTTAGATCATGCTAAACTATGGAACCTTATATTAAATTCAGTGACAATACTCATTCTACTGGGAACACGTGAAACTGATGGATTTGAATTTAAACTTGGTGATTGTATTTATTTCCTTTTGTAATGAATTTAATTATCTTGATATCTCTGTTCCAAAAAACATTTTCTTTAAAGCTAAAAAACAACAACACAGAACAAGCGATAAAAAGCAGTGTCTTTTAATTAAAGTTATACAAAACATATTCAACCCTATTAATTTCCAAGTGTAACTTTTCGATTATACAATTGTGGATATTGTGCTTTATGATCGTTAAATTAGGACATTTGAAAATACTCAACTAATTGAAGACGTGCACAGTAAATTCGTTAATTTCATACTCAAATTTAGGAAAATAAATTCATCTATTTGCTTTCTGTATTAAGGACTTGTCTGAAAGCAAATCTCTATATTAAATCTCGTGTGGATATATGTTGGATAAGAGCCTTGAATTTAATTACTATAATATATATTACAAGTCGAAAAAGGTTCATGATTTCATGTGGATTGTTTGCATAAATTATTTTGATTCATATTCATTTTGTGCTTTACGGCATAGCAACATAATGGATTACTTAGTGCCGAGTCTTTTGAAGTAAAGTGTCTTGCCCAAGGAAACATCATGGTAGCTGACCTAAACTTATGCCAGTGATAGGATTCAAACTCTTATCTAAAGCGCGCCAAGCTAAAACACAGAGTTAACGCAGCACTGTTGGAACATTGTTTTTTTTACAATCGTACAATCAACACGATGAAAAAGCTCGATTTGTCCAAACCTTAAATGACTTGTATATTTAAGAATGGAATGCAAACGAGGCTATGTCATATAAAGGAAAAGTTATAAAAGAGGACTTGACTTTTACCCCCCCCAACTAATTATTTCAACACAGACACACATCTTTAGTATTGATCTAATTATTTATGAATGAGCAATCACGCACCCCCAGAAGAGGCAAAGGCCTAAAATGAAATATGTGTAATCTTTACAAGGAAAATGATATTGGTTATGAATATACTATTTATTGATGTTCTTTACAATTGAAAAATCTCAATTTTTTAATAATTAATGTTAATATTATGCCATATAGGGTGATATTTGACCTGCTTTCAACGGTAAATATTTCCACACTAGTATAACAGATGTAAAATGTAAAGATGAAATAGTTCATAAGTTTAGAAACACTTTGTTTTCTTATACAGGTCGTTTATACGATTTGAGTTTGTTAATAGTTGTTTTACATCATTTTGGAATATATAAAGACCGCGCCTATCTGAAAACTTAGGTTAATTAAAGCCCCAGTCAGAAATCTTTGTTCGTATTTACAGGTAAGAATTTCATATTAATTACTTTAAAGAGTTTTGAAGTAAGTTGTATTTTTGTAAGTTCTCTTTTTATGTACTACAATAATGTAATGAAATATTTTATTGTTTCTATGTTCATTTATATGAATTCGCTAGCTTCATAGTATTCTTTAAATAATACAGTATAATGTCAAATAATCGTTTTCAGGTTATTATTCTTAATTATATGAAACAAAATATATTCCTTGAAATGATTATAACATCAGTCGTAACTATTGAATTTTAGGCTTTTGAAACACTTGTATCGCATTCTAAAATGCAGAGAATTTTTACAAGCATATGAAGTAGTAGATCACAGAGAAATCATTCAAATCTATTGTAATATGTATTGTCTGAAAAAGTGTATCTTTAGAGTATAGTTTCATATATATCAATAAAGGTTAATTAAAGCCCCAGTCAGAAATCTTTGTTCACATTTACAGCGATCTACCATACCTCTTGCTGCCGGAGCTTCCCCAAAAGATGTAGCTGCATCAATACCATTACGTATGACACCTTGCCTTTGAGAGAGTCTGAATTCCCCCCTTTTTTTCTCTCTATCCTCCCTACTAGCCATGCAGTATAACATTGCTAAGTGTTTTACGAAATAGATTATTCAGATTCAGATTCTTCACAATTCGTAAAAATACTTTCGTAATATATATATATATATATATATATATATATATATATATATATATATATATATATATATATATGACGCCATATCCTAATATGTGACTTTATAAATGGCTTATATACATGTACTTACTCCCGTTGTTATTTGATGAAGGTATTACAATTGGAGGTGCGAATTGTCCACTGACTGTAGGCACTGTCGAGAATAATGCCATACAGGAGATCGCCATGATGGTTGCGAATAAGAACAATGGCTTCATTCTGAAATACGCAGAGTATGACACGATATTTGGATAGATTTGGAAAGTTGGTACTGCTTCATCACTGAGATAAAGAAGTATTTAAGCAGATAGTCCAAACTGAATTTAATCACTCTTACCTGGGACTGAAGGTAAAGCGGGAGATAGAGTTGTCGTAATCAGAAAATATGGAAACATCTGAGTCAAGCACAAATGCCTTGTGGATAATCCGTTGTACAAATAAAAATATCAGTGAGAAAAAATTGAATTAGTTTAGTAAAACACTTCTTTTAGGTTTTTAGTCGTTTTATATTGAAATAGTTTTCCTCTATTTCAGAATTTTACAAAATCAGCCTCTAATCGAAATATACTGTATCATTTGTGCTCGGTTAATATCCGAATGAACTCAATCGTGATTTTTGAAGAAGGAATATAACTTGAAAAATATATACCTTTAAGTGCTATCTCTGATTTCTTTTCAAAATCTACGATGAAATATGTCTTTTGAAACGAAAAATCTCCAAGACCTAAGCCTTTATCGCCATATGGAACGCATCAAATACGATCATTTATTTCATTTACATATCCCTTTTAGGCAAAACTGTTAACATAAACCAATCATAAGCCAATAAAATGTTAAGCCGGAACTCAGTTGAAATAAACACCAATCAAAAACTGACAGTCGAGAAAATACATAAATGAATGTACGTGTATGAGTAATAAATTATAATGCCCTAATCAAGCCTCTATATGTATTTTTAGCTAGGTTACCTGTAAATCCCTACACATTAAAGAGTTGAAATATATTTATATTTTTTATATTTAATATTGACAATGGCCAATGAAGTGAGTGACGAAAATGTTCATAATTTATTAAAATATTTGTTTATCTCTATAATTTGGGCATCCTGCGTCCAGGAAGCTTAATATAAAACAATAGTGGAGGCATGTGCAATCTATAGCTCGCAGCCTGGTTTTATCCGCTTATTCGCGTCATAAAATTTAGTATTAAAAACCGCGAATCCGTTTCACAGTCCAGTTTTCTTCGTTTATTTACATGATAGGAAGTAACATTAAATGACGTATGCGGCCCGCGCCTTGGAGGAAGTTGCCATTGCCTGCAATAGATGCTCTGCTGTTTTTCTTCCAATTACCTATTTTAATTTTTTCAGTAAGTTAAATATGTACAACCTTTCGATCCCAATCTCTATGAATGTTACAAACGCGTTTCTGTGAAACAATTTTCATTTTTACCACCTGATTTAAAATCAGTACAGACACGAATTCGTTTTCAAAACATCATATGCGATCATTTTTTCCTCACTGTTCTTAACATGCAAATTGAAACCCTAGATTGGTTATATTTAAGTTGTTTAAAAAAAAAGTACGCAAAAGATCTCTTCATATGTTGTTTCGAGTCTGAAAAATGCAACGCACATTTTCGTTGACTGTCGAAATTATGAGCACCAAAACAAAAACTGTTTTATGATTTCTCTTTAAATGTTAAGCTTTACAACTTAGAAATTCGATCGCCCTTATAGCTGGCAATTTTGTATAAATAACATAAATGTTTATCTTTGAGAATATTCTGAACGTGTTTTTATCGTTATGTATTTATTACCTTCTCAAAAATTCCTAAATGTATCAATGAAAGGTAGTAAGGTAATAGTTGGTGGAAAATAAGAACCTGAACAAGATAAATGTTATTTTATGTTCCTCACTGGTATATTCCCCTGTAGTGTACTGGACATACATGAATCAAAAGTGCTAAGCAACACATGTTATGAGAACTTTATAAATCTTCATATTTGTTACGTGCTATTTTGTATTAAAGCAATGGACAAATACAGCGTTTATTCTTGTTCTGAAGTCAGCTTAACTCTCCAGTTAGGAGAGACACTGCACAATTATTCACAGCGATAAACATTTACTACTATGACAAGATTTGCCACATACTAAACGTGTAATATTTTTGATAACTAAATGTTAAGTTTTGAATATGATGATTCAATGAGCACACACACAATGCATAGTTTAACATTACATAACGTTACATATTTGGCAAAATCAATTAAACTGATATATACATATGGCAACAAATATATTTCTTAAGTTTCATGTCTATTTTCAAATATAAAACCTATCATTTGATTACCTAAAGAACAGCTTTGGCATGCAACCCAGAATAATATGTTTATGACCTGATTAAACTAATCTATGATAACATTACCTGTCAATTAATAATTACTGCAGATACATTACTGGAATAAACCCCACACGATTGATACTGGACTTAAACTGTTGTGTAGCGCCTAGAGCAGCAAATTTATTAAAGTGCGTACGGGTGTAATTTTAAATATGGAGTAGGCAATAATGAATAATGAATAAAAGTGTTAGTTGATGAACTTGATTCATTGGTAACACGTGATGAAAATGCAGGGTGGATTGCTTTTTTTTGTTTTGCTTTTCGCAAGTTATGACAGTTTTGGTAAATGAAAGTAATGTCAAATTCAATCAACACTTCAGATCATATGTGATTGGATTTATTAGAGGGTCAAGTTCACATCACAAAAATCTGTTACACTGCCTATTTCCACTATTCAAGATTCAGTAGAAAAGGTATTTGAGAAATTGCATTTAGGACAGCACTATTAGGAACTAGATCACTAATATATCAATAATATAATGGCGACTTTTCACCTCATTTAAATTGATATTGTTCAATCTTGTCTCGATGACTACGCGTCTGAGGTGCTAATTATATGTTGTTTTTAATTTCAGATGTGACCAATTGTTCCTTCAAATAAAATTGTTATATTGCATCTTTGTATGTATTGGTATCTTTCTATATGTTTTTTTTGTATCTATGCCATAATCTTCAACTTCTACGTTCACATGTTCTATTAAATATTTAACACATTCTAAAGTAAGCATGTACAACGTGCAGCCCGCGAGCCTTGTTTGGGCCACGACCTAGTTTTATTTTATTTACCTCATACAGCGCCGTTTAAAATTCACTATCCCGGATAAAGTTGTTCATTGCTGTTCTATAGCATTTTCTTAACCCGTTAATTATTTTTTCTTCTTGGTTAGTAGACAAACTTTGCACTGCATGTGACAGATCTCCACTTTTAATTTTGCTGCAGTAATTATCTATTAAAATTTCCAATTAACTTAATTACAGGTCATGTGATTTATTTGAATTAATTCTTTTTATATCTTTTTTATCATAAACTCTTATTAGTTTATTATTTGTCTTTGGCGATGGGTACTTATTATTGTTCTAAATAAATATCTGTCCCAAGACTTACATCTTGTGACAACCATTTGTTTTTCTTTCTTCGTCCAGCACAAGGACCAAAGAAAGTCACCCCTACATGTAATATTATAATATTACCTATAGTGTTAACAAGCTCCATAAAATTAACTACATGACGCTATTTTTCTTGTGATTTTTATTAAGTGTACGAACAGGAGGAGCATGTGTGTCAGGAATAGGGAGAACAAAGTTTCAATCACACTTTAAATATATAGAATTATAATGAAATATATCAGACCTATAACTGTGATAATGGCAGAATTGTCGATCTTTCTCTTTAAACAATTGCGTCAGCCCTTCACCGAATGGCAACTTTCCACTAAGGTCATAATTATTTTTTTTGTAAATGTTGTCTCTGCTGCTCCACTCTAGAGTTTGTACAAATAAAACGTGTTATTTTAATTTCAGCACTTTCCAAAAATTACTCAAAAGAAACATTTTCTGTTGCATTGTTTACTTTACCTATATCTTGCTGTACGTGTTTGCCATGCGTTTCAAAGTCTAATTTGATATACTCTATCACATTATTAATAAATTACTTTTACGTAACCGACTAAAACTGTTTCTTCTCGCTAAGTAAACAATCTTCGCTCTGTAGGTGAAGACTCTATACACTAAATTCTGTTGTAGTAATATAACTTCTTGCAGGTTATACTTCCCTTAATTGCTACGTGGTTTGTTTTAAATATTTGCATTTCTTTTTTGTTCTCAGGAATTCTTATTGTGACAATAGGTACTTATGCTTTGTACGAAAGAATTCACGAATGCTTTTATTATAGAAATTACTATACTTTTCTCTGAAAAACGACTTGCAACATTTTTTTTTAATCTACAGCTTGATTTTGATGTATTTTCTTGCATCATTATTTTAATCATCGTATACATGATTTTCAGCATATTTAGGTTTAAAAGGTCACAACCTTAATATATTGAGACATTTTAAATAAATGTCCAAAATTTCTTGATGAACGAAATGTGCATTGGTTGTTTTGTTGTAAATGCGTTTGTGTCATGGACTACACGTATTAGAATACGTTATATATAAAACTACTATTACAGGAATTGCTGCTTAGCATGCAGTTATACACAATTGCAGTTACAGGAGTATTTGTTTACCTTGCAATTATATACAATTCAATTAAGGAATAGCTGCGTACCTTTCAATTGTGTACAATTACAATAACAAGAGTAGTTGCACCATGCAATTATACACAATTACAATTACAGGAGTATCTGCTTACCATGCAATGAAGTCTCAAAAGAAACATTTACTAGGCAATACTGTTTCAACTCTCCCCCAAAATTAAAGTAACTATCTTGAATGCCAGTTTTCTGTTGAGTTCGTTTATTTGTCAAAGAAGGCCTTTACTTTTAGAATTGATTTATCTAGCTTTCACGTATCCATTATCTCACCAGTCTAAACATTTTCTACGGCATAGTTAATGGTTGTAGCATATAATTTTACTTTCTGAACAATGCTACAAATTTCTATGTCGTGCTAAGTTTTTGATCGTTATATCTTTGTTTCATGATTTTATTTTATGGTAATCATTATTAATACTTTATTTTCATCCTTCAATTTTTAGATCGTTTTCGGCATTAAATATCATGACAGTCCCAATAACAACAATTCTGTAAAACATCTCTTGGAGTCATAGCTCTCATTTACAAAATAACAAATTATAAAAATGTTTCACTTTATATATATGTAAAATTGCATGCAATTTCGATTAACCATTTTAGGATTCATATTTGCATATTTTGTACATCTCCTTGCCAAATAAATGGAAATGAATACATGGTTAGCAAAGACCCTAAAAATAATCTTCACAAAGACAAATGATCCACATAGAGTTAAAATTGGAAGGTAACTTTGAAGATGTTCCCATGATTTTATAAAACTACAAATCTGAACGTTTAACGATAGAGAGTAACCGTCTACAAAATCAAAAGAAGCATAGAGCACACTCAAAAATCCAACCCGCCTCTATATTTGATATACAATAAAACAAAACAAAACAAAACAAATGCCAACCTTATAAGTATCTTAAAACGGCAAAACCTGAACTTGATCCAGCCCAGTATATGAATATACCTGGACTTTATTTAATTCAATGCATGAAATGTTCAGCAGAACGTTCCGTCTTCCTGTCCGTTGACAAATTTTCTTGTATGAACTCTGTTTACACTTAAATATACATCAAATTTGCATCAAATTGTTGAAGATATCAGTAGGTCTACCATCAATAATTTGTTTAAATTATAATTATTCAGTTAGTCATTAACAATTTGTTAGAGCTTGAATAAATATCCGAACATTCGAATCATATTAATTATTTGCAAATATTCCAATAATAAATAGGCATTGATTATTCGTTTCTTTACTTAGCGAGCAATGAATATTACAACCAAACTAAGCAGTTGACATTGTTACTACTGCTGAGGATGCGGGCAACATTGGAAGTGATAATGGGTCGACGTTGTGCAGTTTGGAAACAATTTTTAAAAGATTTAAGAAACAAGCATGGCAAGCTGTAAAACTTGTGATACATAACTGATTTACAAAAGGAACAGCGTAAAACATCATAAACCTACCGAATCGAAAACACCCACTCACATGACAATAATTTGAAAATAAAGGGTATTATTTCTAAATAAATGGATGAAAAACAACCTGAATTATCTCCATCACTGTTACAAAAATTCTAGAAATGCAAATTTCAAAATAAGAATCGGTATGTTGTGTGTTCTCTAGAATTGGTACCTCAGATAAATAAATAAATACATAAATAAATAAATAATCACAATACGATTAAATAACGTATGAATTATTAGCATAAGCTCTGAAAAACATCACATCAGATATGTAAAAGAGATGATATTAGGTTCATTAATATAATATGCTTGCGTATGACAATTTACAACGTAACATTTAATTGTTTTTAATCAAACACTATAAATCATTTTAATATAACTATTTCTATTGTCACCCTAAGTAGCAATCAAATTAAACCAATGGAAAAAGTTTAGACTAGGATTTCCCACCGTTACCCTAGTGGATCTCGCACATACTTAATAGGTGGACATTTTTAACATTAAATTTTCCCATTAGACATCACGCAACATTCTCGTTATAGGTAAAAAAGCCCTACCATATTGATTTCTCAATGGTCGCCATAGTACCGTTCATGAAGCTATATTGCCACGTACTATTACTACCAAGAGGTACTTACGTTATTGATAGAAGGCAACATCATAAACTAACAGTGCTGTAAGAACTATTCATCCATCGGTTTGGCAAAATAACACATTTTCAGAATACATTCCTTCCATCAATGAGCGTTACTGAGATAGATATAAAAATATTTTATTTTAATCCAATCTGACTAAAAGTATTTTTTAGACGGAATAAAAAAAACAAAATCAAGAAACAACAGTCTTTAATACTCATCACAACCCTAACAGTCGTACTAGCACAAACAAATATATATTATATATTACAAATTATGTAACACATTAAATATGCCAAACAATCTCAAAACAACCGCACATATATTAATATTTGGAAATTTGTAATGTGTATCTGTAGTATTGGAACAGTACACGTTATCTATTTATCTATTTTTATTGCTTGCTTGACCTTTGTCCATGACAAATTAGATTTCCTACTCACCAGATTGGTATGAGGCTATGGTGAAATGTGAGCAAAATTTCTGATAATATTCAGCCAGACCCAAAGTTCTCATCAGCTGCGTTTTACTTATAGGCACTGGGAATTTAGAAATAGCCTTGATCTTAGCTTCTATAGGGTTAAATTGACCTTGTTCAACAATATGCTCTAAAATGTGACACAAGCACGTCAAGACTCACTTAAACCTAAGGTATATTTGCATAACTTCTGAAATATTTGCAACTGAGCTATTGAGATATCTTTGTAGTCGTAGACGTTATCAATATATAGATCACAATTGCTTACGGTATGATAGTCATTAGGCACTAGAATGTTGACGGAGAATCTTTCTTACCATAAAGCACCACATTTTGTTTTGTTGCTAAAATCTTTCGGAAATGCCAAAACTGGTGACATTTTGCATTTGCAGTTTGTCAATGTACTTATTTGTTCTTCGCATTAGAAATTAATAGTTGTTGGTGACCCTGTTAACATGTATATAATCAGTACACAAGCAAAAAGTATTTTCTGCATTGGGCATAGTTGTGTGTGTCTGTGGTTTGGATTTCTAATGTAGATTTAAAACAATTTCAGTCATGTTTATTATGATGTCTAAGTTTATTATGATGTCTAACAATGGGGCATAATGTTTATTATGATGTCCAAGTTTATTATGATGTCTAACAATGGGGCATAATGCCTCAGACATATAGCTTCAAATCCCACAAAGTAACATTATCCCGACATCAGACCGATCAGTCATAACAAAAACCACTTAATGATGAGCGCCTAGCGAGAAAGCTGTTAGTGCCATTTTTTTGTATGACTAGGCAAGGGTTCTAACCTGCAACTTCCACATCCAAGGCAGATGCTCTTGCCATTAGGTCACCGGACCGGTCCGGTTCACAGGTGCAGAATTTGCAATCTGTAGGTCATTATAATTGCATTGGTCAGTGTTGGAACATCGGAAAATAAGTGTTTATGTTCATGAACTATCTGTTTTAGTTCACTCTTTTCCTTTTGGGATATATGAACAATTAATTGAGCTATCTTTATCAACATGCTCCTTGAGCATATTTGTATGGTAATTGTGTTTCTAGTTTCGTCTCCAAGGACTTATAAATCTATTACATGGCCAAATGTATTTGGAAAAATTTCTGTGTTTACACAAATCAAAATGAAGAATTAGATATTTAATATTTGATGCACAAAGCATACGATAATACAGTAGAAGCTCATTAAAATTCATATTCTATCTTGAACGAATTTAGATCTACGAACACACAGAATTGAAACAGATTCAAAAGTTAGAGTAAATATTTGAATGAGTATATATTGCATTCTGTTAAGAATATAATTTTGTTCAATGTTACTGAGCTATATTTGAGGATAGGTACCAAATTAACAGCAATTATTATACAATTATGTTCCGTGGCAGTGCATTTAACATGAACTATCAGTTATAAACGTATTAAAGAGAAGTGAAAACAATAATGTCATTAAACGTACATTTTATATAATAGAGTTTTACATTTTACATAGTGAATTTGGACAGAAAATACGAGAAAATACAAATGGATATTTCTACAGAGATATCAAACCCTGAAAGGAATTTCATACATTGAGCTTTCTGCTAGGCTGAAGAAAAAACTGGCAACAGTTTGAGAAATAAGGACATGTTTATTGCTTCTTGTGGAATTTCTGTTAAGCATGCCTAGGGATCGTCTAGATGGACAATCACAGTAAGTTGTAAATAAATACGGTTTGATATATCTCTTGTACAAATAGAAGACATTTAGAAACTTAAAAATGAAATTCATCTAATGTGCACTTAAGTGAGAAGCATCAGAACAGATACTAACTTCATTAAACTTGTTAGATTAACTTACATACGGAGGATGACATGTTTACATACTAAAGTATATATTAGTGTGCTGGTCAAAATGTCAGCAAAGATCTGTGTTGAAATGGTTTTGCTTTTAGGTTTAGTATAAATGAGCAAGCATGATGGACAGAAACGCATAAGTAAAACCTCTTGGCTGTTTTCTACACACTAGTTATAATGTTAATAAATAGACGAATATAATGCCCCACTAATATCCAGATGAAACATAAAACTGAACATTAATTAAAAAACCTGTCTGATGTTCATATTAATTTTTGAAAGTATCATCGTAGCAGGGGCATTATGTTCAGTAGTTACAAAATGTATTAATGAAAATTATATTCGTTTATTAAGGGTTTTATAGCTGATAATTTCGTAAAAGAAGAAACAAACAACAGTTAGAATGACAATCATATTTGTAGACAGATTTATTTCATAAAACAGTTAATTAAATTTTAAGCCATGAAAAATTTAGAATCGCTGTAACAGTTTACATTATTTTAGAAAAAACAAATACCCGTATGCTTACAAGTATAGCTTTGACATGTTTAATTAAACAACCATTATTCTTAATGAACCCCGTAATCCAATTATAAAGATTTAAAACATGCAATAAATAGTATGATACCATATAGAAACAACAAAACAAATCATAAGTACGACGTAGGCACTACTCGTACATTCAATTGTTGTTGTTGTTGTTGGGCTTAACACCATTTTTCAACACACGATAGACTATTCATGGCGGCCAGTATTAATGTTGGAGGAAGAAACCGGTAAATCACCGGAAAGAACCATCGACCCACGAGAAGCTACTGGCAAGCTTTCTCACATATCCACATTCGCCGAATCCTAGACTCGAACACACGCAGACAGAGGTGAGATGGCAGTGATCCGTAACGGACAGCGCTTTAGACCACTTGGCCACTCGGGGCCCCCGTACATTCAATAATGACGATTGTAGGAACATAGTGTGATATCATAAAGAGATACAAAAGCAAATCATAAATACTAATCAAACACAGATGGTCAGTTCAAAGACATGCTCATTCATTAAATACCGAGCTTCTTAGCCACTATGTGCCAGTACAAACAGCAGCAATACTTGACATATTTAAATAAAACTGAACGTGAAACCAGGTAAATCTTCTACAAGTGTTGTCGTCTCTGATTATATGCATCGAAGAACAAGACCATCACGGTAAAAAACTGGAATGTTTATCACATCCTGCATCCTGATGCCTAGTACAATGTACCTTGATTGTCTTCTCGAAAACGATGTTATTCTATACTTTTGGTTTTATCTTCTCGAACCATATTTCTTAAGAGTCTTTCCTTTATGTTTTTGGAGAATAATGAATTAATTATTCTTCATCCTTTACTTTCAAATAATTTCGGTTCAGCTTTGGATTGTTTTTCAACTAATATATTTTCTCTTCTTGATGGAGTAGCGTTTTATTTTTTTGGCTGTTTTCACGTAGTACTTGTTCTCTTCTCTTTGTTGAAGATGTTTTAATGGATTTGGCTTTGTCTGTTATTCCCATATATAATCGTATAGCATGGTGGTAAAATGTATGATATAATTAAATATTTTGTTCATTTTATTCAATGAGTTCACAACCTGCTAATACTTTTAAAAAAATCAACATAGTTTTTTTTTAAAAACATTTTTTTTCGCTTATTGAGAATCCAAAGTTATTCAAAACCTATCAACTCAAACGCATAGCTGCGTCCAAAGTGGTCAAATTTCCAGGCTAAAATATTTAAAATCTTTATCAGATTTATGACAAAATGTGATTATAAAAGTTTTCAAGATACTAGTAATAGTGATAATAAAACGTAAACTATTTTATCATTTTCCAGGTTTTTTTCTCCATATTTATTAAATTGAATTAAATAGGATTAAGGCCATATCTCATTAGCTGATATTCGACTTTCTAACAAGAGGATCTCTGAAGATAATCCTAGACAAGATCTTTTATATCAAGACTTAAATAAATTCGATAACCCTGAAGACATAGTATTTAAATAAAAAATAAAAGGTTGATCCTAAAGCAATAACGTATGTTTGAGATCGTGTAATACAAACAGTAATATTTCATGAATCAATTATTCACTTTTAAGTGATCGAAAAACCTGTTGCATCAGGTTTTGCTTTTATACAATCTTGCTGGTTTTCAGTTATATTTCTTATTCTCTCATTGCACGTAAGTATTTCTTTTTGTTTTCTTCTTGAAGTTGCTGAATTTGAAAAGCATAGAAGCACAGCTTCTATTTGAAACAATTTATTTGTAAAATCATATTCTTTATAACCATTGGCTGAAATGAAAATCAAATAAAAGTCACCCCTCATCCAGTCGCTTCGCTTCGGGCCAAACGGCCTGCACATTGTCTCTGGGGACGCGTTTTTTAAAATCCTTTTTGTTTAAATAATAATTAATATGGGATAATAATAAATCTGGAATGTAGGTGAAATATTCTAATGTTGGCTATGTTTATTAAATTTATCCCAGAAAACATGTTTGTTAAGGGAATTTATGCATAAAAAAAGAAAAGAGAAAAACTCGCTTGCCGATTGCAACTAGATCATCATAATTTGCATTCCCTAAAAGTGAAAATACTAAAATTGGGGACACACAGATACAAACAAATTTTGTATAGCTCGCTCGAGGGTGGTGGAATGGCATTGTTCAGATACGCATCGGCGTTTATGCAAAGTTTTTTTGTTATTAATTTAATGAATGATGTTCAGGTAAGGATATTTTAAATCTATGGTATACAACATAAAATTAGAAGTCATGTAGCTTTAAGAGAGTTTGGTCAGTTTTGATTCATAGAAAACGTTTAGAATTACATTCAAAAATTAGACATGTGGATAAAATGCTTAAAAATTTGGTTTTTGCTTAATTTTAATTTTTAAAAGCTATTGTCTATAATAAATCTGGTAAATAATGTAAATTACGTACTAGCAAGTATTCAACCTGGATAAAAAGTATCTTCTTCTTCTTCTTCTTCTTCTTCTTCTTCTTCTTCTTCTTCTTCTTCTTCTTCTTCTTCTTCTTCTTCTTCTTCTTCTTCTTCTTCTTTTTCTTCTTCTTCTTATTATTATTGCTCAATTTAGAAACTATTTTAGCTCCTTTCTGATTTTATTATTAATATCAACGCTAATTATCTCAGTTGCTATATGTATATTTTTGAAGACTGATAAGAAGTTACCTTGCATAGAACAATTTAATCTTTATTTTGTAATATCGACCATACGTATAGGAAATTTCGGCTATTATGTTTAGCCATGTAATGGTTTAATCTTCGATTATCGTATTTGATTAATTTCTGCCATATCAATGTTTTTAAATAATATGATTTTACAAATAAATTGTTTCAAATAATTCATTTTTATACCTAGCGGTTAGAATTAATAAAATTTTCAAAAATTAATATAAAATTAATTATTCATTATTCATTTAGTAAATTTGCCACCAATTTACTATACAACTTGGCAGCACACATTTCATCATCTTCCGGTAACAGATCTATATTCTTTCAATACAGTTTACAATTTTACACCAACCACATGCTTGCTAGTGAATAATACCCTAAAACGCGTTTGCATAGCCTTTGTTTCAAAATAACCCACTAACTGGACTATTATTAGCGTTATTATATTTAATGAAACAGATGAACAGATAGATAGATAAATTGATATTGTATTTTTCGATACGTTATATGAAACTAAACTGCTGAACCACCGGATGGACTGGGATATTTTAGCATAGGAGATTTTGGCGTCAGTAAAACGCTTTTATTATTGCGCAGACTAAATACACATTTAACCCGTAGCCATCGCAATCAACGTTTTCTTTGTACTCCTTAGTTATGTAAGTAACAGATGTTTGCTTGGCATCTTTTCTACAATTATAGAGCGCCTTAGTACTGAAGTGTTGTCTACCATCTCTTCCATATATGCTGCTTTATCGTACGTCTATTTGTTAAGAGCGTCCTCGTCTAATACTTTGATATACAGATCAAACCATATCTTTCCTCTATTTGCTCATATCAAATATTTGGTATGAAAATTATGAAAGTAACTTAAAACCTAACATTTGTCATATGTTATATTTCACTTTGCTTTTAAATGGCTTATTTTCTAATCTAATTACTCTCTGTGTCATGATATTTGTTGGATTGAATAGGTTATTTCAACTAGAATATCTATCTGAACTTTAGGATTGTACATGTATTTTGGAGCTTTAACTTACAACTAGGGACTCTAAGAGGAGCCTTGTCTTTCAGAATCAATGAACTTTTTTGCGATAGTTTGACGATTGTATTTTTAGGAAATATGCTCTTGATATGCGGATTTTTGTCTTCTTCAATTTTGACTAACATGTCTTTGTTTCATAAATATGTACATTCAAATTAAATTCTAATGACTTGTAAGGCTGAATAATGATGAATTTTTATATGTATCTGGTTTATGATTTGAGTTTAATGTGCGAGTGCGGTGTTTGTTTTAAACTGTTGAATTGTATACTCAAATCATTATAATTATTTAGTTATGTACATCTATAACATATGAACATGGTAAATGCGAGTCGAGGGAGTGGGACGGATGGATGGTGGGGGAAATATTCCATCCATTATATATGATTTTAAGTGTACAAACATATTCAAATTGAATTATTTTCATTTTGATTAATCTAATTTAAAAAGGGATACAATAAAATTATACTCGAGTCAACCTACCACTGGTATATAAAAAGTGTCGATATTTTCTAAATAAAACCATTAAACATACTAAACAATACCTGTGACTAACATACTATGTAATCTAATCCCAGAATCAACAAGGGCTATATTAAAAATTAATATTCATCACGAATAACTTTATATTTTTGAACTGTTTATTTCTCTAGACAGTCAACTTTAAGTATGTTCCTGGTGTTAAGTTCGTTAATGCATTCTTGGCAATTGCTTCTTACATATCTAGAACTTAAAATGGATATTATGATGAGTTAGCATGTATAGTGTTTCCGTTAGCAGTTAAAGAGATAAGAAAGTCTTCCTTACTTTTACCTTTGGAAATATACGACTCTTGTAATTCATCTGGCACCAGGCATGCCCCCCATTATATTGCATTAAACACGATATTTTTATTTAATAGATGTATAAAGAAGTACTTGAGAAAATTGTATAGGCCTGCATTCAATTTTTTGTATAAAAGGGCGATTCTGCTCCTGGCAATCTACACATTATTTTAAAGAGTAATACATGACAGCATCATGAAAATTACTTGTCTCTTCGTCCTGGCAACATTTACGTCTACGGGTATGGCATACGGGTCTGACGAATTCATCTGTAAGCGAATTACGAATGACATGAAAGACCTTGATACAAATTTCACTGGAGACACTTATCACGTAGAGAGATGGAAAATCGATAATTGAAACAAAGCCGGACCTATTCAAGCCCTATGCACTAGGTTGGTTTACGTTCATTTTTGTTTCATTGTATTTTTTGTGTTATGGTTTTCAAAGTACGATTATTAAGAATATAATAATTATTGAAAATGGTGGTGGTGGTGAGTATGATGATGATGATGACGTGCTTTTATTACAAGCTCGTTACTTTTTCGATATTTGAAAATATATGGCATTTTCTCAATAATGCACTCTATTGATTTGCCAGTGACTTTTAATGAATATTTAGCATGAATTTCGAAATGTGCAAATATATAAAGTAGGTTTAAGATATGTACAAAATGTTTGCCATAGCAGCAACTTGTTAATGATAGTGTTTGAACCTAATTATTCATGAAATGTGACAAAAGTGAGGTTTCATTACGATTGTCAATTATGTTGGTCGCCACAAGGTCGCGAGACGTCGTATCCTCTATATCGTACATGCCATTGCTTAAGAATGATACTTGTATGACTTTTCATTTGAGCTTATTCTTTGTCAGGTGGAGGAATTGTAGATATCAATACAAAATGTAATTATAGAGATAGATCCGTATCGGTATGAATTGCTAGTTTCCAGCACAGAAGATTGAACACGGGTTCATCTTCCTAAAAGACAAAGCTAGAGAGTGTGCATGTAATGTTGCTAAGGTTATTCCTTCAACATAGAGAGGGAAAAGACATGAATACAAAGGCCACAAAGGGAGAAAATATGACTGATAAATAACGAAAACATAGATGACACATTTAGAAATGTTATGTTGCTCATTAAAAAATAAATGAAAATCGTTTAACAATCTAATTAGGCATACCATTTGTTCTGTTGATTATCCAATTAGTGGTAATGCATAGCAGAGTCCCATTGGGAATACAAAGTTGTATGTATTCACTTCTGTGTAACCTTCACAAAAAGAGAAAAGAAAAATATATCAATGCACAAATACAAATGATATAGATGACAATCTAAATGATATAGATGACAATCTAAATGCCAATATCTTCTTTAGTTGGAACATATTGTCAATATTAAGAAAGTAACATCCGATAAACAAACATCTGGAATGTAATTAAGATTCACATCTCTATTAAACTTACACTATAATGTTTTGTTATGCATTTTTCCTATAGTACACTGTTTAATATTAAACTAAATAATATGCATATCTTTTTTCTTAACTATATATTATGCTTATGTATTACATTACATTTTATATATGACCATTATATCACACTGTATGTTATGAATAACTATTATATTGCACTACATACTATGCACAGCTATTATGTTGTACTATATATTATGCATAGCTATTATATTGCACTATATATTATTCATACCATTTATAATACAGTATATACTATGCATGGATATTATATTAAGCTATATAATAAGCATGACTATTATATCACACTGTGTATTATGCATATTATTATATTATCAAAATAATAACATATCCGCCATCTTTTCTCGTGTCCACCACGGATGTCGGTTGTCTTGGGTGATTCTCCCTTCTATTCCTACGATTTGCAAATTATTAGAAGTGGAATAACAGCAGGAATACCCTTCTGCAACTTTGTTCTGACATTAGGGTAAGCAAGTCGGTAATTCCTCTTGATGCCGCCGATAATGCTCCATATATGCAGTAAACAAAAAGATCCTCCTAGGAGATGGCTTTAAGTTATTACGTTTATAGTTATTATTGAAAACAATATTTTGTATTTTATTCTTTTTGGAAGTCAAACAACTTTATGACTTCGCTTTTTCGTGATTACTATTTTTAAAGGGAACATAGTACACCATTATATAGATAAGGTTAATAAATCCTCAATAGTAATCACTATAACCACAATGAAATCAGATCATTCATTGTTTATTTTTTCGTTGTGAAACTTAGTACAAAATCTTACAATGAAAATAAATCTTTGAAAAATATCTAATCCAATCCTTTATAGATATAAATTTATTCAAAGTTATTGTTTACTGACATTTAGGACAAGTCTACATGAAACCTTGTCAATTATCTGACTGCTCCGATTCAAGTCCTTTTGTCGCGTGCAATTTTTGTGTTGTATGTTTGATTAACAAATATAAATGTTAGAAACTCACTTTATATTATTTTAAGAAGTCACTTGTTTCGTATTTCGAGATATATAATAACTGTCCACGCTCAGGTCAACTTGATATACAAGGTCATGATGATTTGGGAAACAATGACAGGATTAACAGTTGTTAAGAACCTCGTTAGTTGACGTTGTAGAGGCTATAGAGTCATTGGACATATTCAGATTTTAATCTAAAGACATATAATAACGAGTAGAGTGATAAACCTCTCTTTATGAGGTAAACTACAACCCTTTTCTAACTTCAAAATGAAAATATATTTTACGTTGATACAGGGAAAGATAAATTGATCCTACATAGGCCCAAATAATTGATACCTCCCTCTTTCAGTTGTGTGCAACATAGTGTATTGTTACCGATTCAGTCAAGGTGTTCACAATGGTGACGACTTGTTTATAAGATCTAACTGAAAAATCAGAGAAACAAAACAGGAGTCTACTTATCATTAAGTTAATTTCATGAACTAATATAAATTACTAGGATCACGAAGTTTTCGGACGATGGTGGGGAAAAATAATCAATCTAAAATTAATGTCAAATATAAAATATTTTGCGTAGCAATGAAATATGGAATGTTCTAAAATGCTCGCATCATTTAGTTTGTTGTCGGCTTTGTTGACTAGAATGTGAGCCACAGGTATCGTGGTTTGTTTGGAACATATCGACACTTGTTTGTACACCAGTGACATTTTGATTCGAGGAAAATTACCTTTTCCATTATTAACATCGATTATTCAAAATCAACATAAATGCAGTTTGAATATGGACTGTCTGTGCAAATAAAATCAATTATAATGGACAAGATATTTCCCAGGCATTCCAGCCGCCCGAAAGACGCCAATGTAGCAATGACCATTGCTTATGAATTTGCTGAATATGATGCATGAGAAGTTCGGTAAAGTTCAGATATATAAGTTTTCATCATATGTTGCGATTCTTGGAACTATAGAGATAATAGGAGCTTATCTGTATAAAGCACTTTATGCACGGATAAGTTTTGAGTTTTATACTTTCAAAAATTGGCGTTTTCAAATAACTTAATCCTATCACATAAAATATGGCTCTATTCTCTCAGTAAAGAAGTGTGGTTTATAGATTTCATGATTATCAAGGCATTCGTTTGTATTATTTTCTGTAACCATGAACAACGAATTGTTTTCTTTTGTAAACTTGATATCAAATTCTGCATCTTTCAATACTTTGCTTTATACATCAGAAATATTTAATATTTTTATGCAACATTGGACTCGTAAAAGGAGCGGAATCATCGTCAACTCTGATTATAATTATCGCAGTATCTGACTATCATGGTCATCACCATAAAATAATAATAGTTTCAGGCAAAAAAAAACTGGAAGGTTTCTCGGGTAATGCTATCTTAATGCATAAACGGAAAAATATAGCTTATTTCATATACATTATTTTCAGTTTTATATTCTCGAAACTTATTTATTATGTGTATACTTTGTCTTGCTTTCTGTTTTCGGAGAATAATAATTTACTTATTCTAAATCCCTACCTTAAAAAAAATTGGTTTAAATTTAGATTGTTCTTTTTTATAACTAATACTTATTTTATGTTCTTCATGGAATGCGCATTTTATGTATTGGCTGTTTTCAAGTAGTATTTTTCTCATCTCTTTGATTCGGGTGGTTGAGTGGATTTGGAAATTAATATTAGAATTATAAATTATGTAATAATAAAATGTTTCTAGATGTTAGTGAGGTAGAAAATAAAAAACAAAGCATAGATGAATTGTGCTACAAATGTCATTGTTTTCCAAATGGTTATCCTCCACATTATAAAAATAATACTAATAATGATTAAGACCATAACTCATTAGTTGATATTTGACTTTTTAACAAGATGATCTCTAAAGATAAGCCTAGACAAGATCTTTTATATCAAGGCTAAAATAAATTCGACAACCTTGAATATATTATTAAATTTAAATCAATAACAAAAGGTGATCATAGAGCAATCAAAGATGGTTTTATCAAAACGGTAATATTTCCAGGATCTGTCATTGTGTTTTGCTAAGTGGCCGCAAACAGGTTGCATCAGGTTTTATATATATTTTTCAGCTCAATTTTAGTTACATGTCTTATACTCTCATTACAAGTATGTACTATACCTAGTTTCCTTCTGGAGTTGCTGAATTTGTAAATAATAAACGCTGATCTTCAAAGACTTCTCCTTCCGTCACTTCTTTCCTTGTTCTTCTTTTGCTTTAACAAATAATCATTAATATGGGATAATAATAAATATTGAACGTGTGTGAAATATTCTAATAATGGCAATGTTCATTAAATTTATTAGAGAAACATAAGAGAGTTTGCCTTGTGGTTATTTATATTGATGAAATTTAAGCATAAAATAAAGAAAAGAGAAAAACTCGCTTGCCGATGGCTACTAGATCATCATAATTAGCATTCCCTGCAGGTGAAAAGTGGATATAATGAAATTGGCGACACACAGACATACACGGTTTGCATAGCTATCTTGAAGATGGTGGATTGGCCTTGTTTGGATACGCGTTGGCTTTTATCTAGAGTTTTATTAATTTAACGAATTAGACTTGGGTATGGATATTTGAAAGCTATGGTATACAACTTGAAATTAGAAGTCATGAAGCTTTATAAGAAAGTGAGCTGTTTTGATCCTCTAAAAACGTTTAGAATTACATTCCAAACATTATAAATATAAATATGGATAATGATAAATGTGGATAAAATGCTTTACAATGTCGTTGTTTACTTTATTAAATTTTAGAAAGCAATTATCTATGATAAATATGTTAGAAAGTTAATATTTTATGACATGAAGGAGAAATTTAGTATAGAGTGTTGTGCTTTCAGTTAAATGTTTGAAAATGGAACAAAACAGCAAAAGAATTAGTAAACAAATTCGGTAGTTGCCCATCACTTAAATGTTCTATATTAATCGTGTATATTTGACTTTGTGGCTAGACCATAATGTGAAGTAGCTTCTAGCAAGTTTTCTCAACATGGGTAAATCAAGTATGTTATTATTATTATCATTATTATTATTATTATTATTATTATTATTATTATTATTATTATTATTATTATTATTATTATTATCATTTTGACTCCTTTCTAATTTTATTATTAGTATCAAAGCTAATTATTTGTTTTGTCATGAATCATTTTGAAGAGTTATACTTTTTGTATACATGAAAGAACTTTCTTTGCAAAAGATCAATCTAATCTTTGTTCCTTAATGTCGACCATTATTATTATTATTATTATTATTATTATTATTATTATTATTATTATTAGTATTATTATTATTATTATTATTATTATTATTATTATTATTATTTATTAAAATTGAGAACAATTTGCTACACAATTTAGTTGCACACATTTCAGCCTTTTAACATAATAAATATATATTCTTCCAAACCACACGTTGCTAGTAAATAAAAGTTTAAAGCGCTTTTTTTGAATGCAAATTTTACAAAGCCTCGTTTTAAAAATGACCCACCAACTGGACTACTATCAGCGTTGTTATATTTAACGAAACGTTAGATAAGTAGATAGCTAGATAGATAAAATGTTGGATAAGTCATAAAACTAACTTGTTATTGACCAGGTGGACTGTAAATTTTTAGCAGAGGTTTCTGACCCCTACGTTCATAAATTGCTCTTGTGAAAAGTAATGAAAAGCAAACAGATCCTATTAGATGCCATAAATATAAAAGAGACATCAGTGCTTTACCCATAACCATGTCAATAAATAACCATGTATATGTATTCTATTTTCTTTTATAACAGACATATTACTTACCTATGTACCAATCTTCGAACTAAAGAATAAGTTCTATTATGATATTTATAGCAAATTATTAAATGACGAATCGTGCGTATGTCCCATTTATATATAAGTTCTTGTTTGTAAGCAATGTTCAGAATGGGTAAATTTTAAACGGAGCATTTAAATTATGTTACAGCTTTTCATCGAAGTTCTGCTTGTCCTGGTTGATACTTTGTAAAATGCGCACTCCTTAGATCAAAAGTTTACTTCATGAAAATATGTACAGAAATTCCATGGATAATTATTATTTCCTGTAATAATATAATATTTATTTAAGTAAGGCGTTATTAGATAACTGTAGACCTTTACAGCTAAAAAAAATTAGCGGAAATATTTAATTTGACCAACAAATGCGTGTATACTGTCAACTTGGAAATTAATATAAAAGGTTTTAAATTTTATTATAAAGTAATCACAAATTGTATTTGGTATAATATAACAAATTGTGTTGAGGCTAATATAACTAACGAGTCCTATGTCGCTACAGATTTGACATATAGCCTTTTCATCAAATTAAAATCATATCATTTTGAAGAAGAAAATAAAAATTCGAAAAGATTTCATTCTTCAGTGAATTGTTTGCATTCCTCAACACAAGCTAATAAGAGGAGAACCAAATCAAGCATTGATACAATTTTTGACTTCCAAGCACATGCAGACAGTTTGAGTAGAAATTATCTCTTGGTTATGTCTCCTATATCTAAAAGTCATGTTTATCTCGGGAAAGCCCTAACATTTCTGCAATTTCTGTAGGTTTGTTTTTCATAGCTCCACTCCTTAGCTTAAACGAAATTCTGTGCTAAAACCACAGTGGTTAAAAATGCCAATGTCGGATTGAGCTTGAATAATCTGCATGCCTCAAAATGATTTATTACTTCCTAAATCGGCCATTTTTTGCCAGAAGCATACGAGTGTAACATATTCCCATCCTCGATTAAGCTTACTTAAGGCAAGCGTATATACACAAAAGAGGCCCTTAAGGGTTTCAAGGAAAGGTTTAAGATCATAACACGAAATGTTCTAGACATGTATGCAGACATTATAACAAAAATGTTGCTGAACATTCAGCTTATCATTAACTCTTTATGGTCCCGCTGTTTATTTATTTCTATATGCCAATTAGCCTGTCACTATATATCTATTCATGCTTCCTTTATTTAGGAAACGAAAGTGTTGCATAGTATACCTTGCTTATATTAGTAAATATAATTAACTGAAAACTGTTGTTTACATGTTTACAAGTGAAAAGATAGGCCTGTATGCTAAAACAATTGGGAATGTAGCAACTAAATTGGAGCCTAATTAAATACTCGAACTTACATCACGTCTAGAGAGGAATGCCATTCCGTACATCCACAACTTTATTTAACGTCCGTTCGTTACTTGACGGTTTCGATTGTGTAATTGTAAAGCAACTGATAATATATTACTACCACAGTTACACCCTGAAACGTCTGTTTAATATCATTTTAGTCGCTCGCGTTATTCAGGACCGCCTTAACAGCCGGATCGAATGCATAATGGAAGGTTAATTGCCTTGCATTGGCCAATTTGCCACGAATGTTCTCAATCTCAGAATAATCTGTTCCTTAGACTGTTTTGCTTTTCATTGTGGGCGTTTCTTCCAGTTAATATGTGAATCCATTTTTTTCTTCACATCGTTACCACTGTACTTAATTTTTGTTGACAATGCTATTTGCACCTGAATCCATCATGGACAAGTTGACTTCATCTAGATAGGGGAATTGTGACGGTTGAAATAAAGTCAGATGAACCTATCACAAAGGTACGTATCGTAAATTAATAACGCAGCCATTAGTCTCTTTTTAGACAGAATAAGTTTGAAAGATACTAGAACACGGACTGGTTGACCATATATTATCAGCAATTAAATGTGTTAGAAATGTAACTGTTCACGCAATCTCAGATTTATCTCAAATATATTGGTGAGAAGAGGAAAATATTTTTGATGCATACAATTTTTATCTACAGAGGTACAGAACATACTCCAATATTTACAACCAACTGAACCGACGAGAAACAGGGAGTTAGTTCCCTTGGCGAGTGACAGAAAATAACGAATTCTCTGGAAGACAATGACATTTTGCAATCTCTACTGGAATAATTACAAAGAATTAATACTTTTGTTTTAAAAAAAATGTCACAAGAGATATAAAAATAAATATTCCTAACGATTCTTGTTAAATTATGTCTAGTCATACGTCTTTTATCTTCTTAGTTGGACTATTTATTAAATAAGGTATGTACGTTTTTCTCATTTGCTTGATATTGGTGAGTCATCCATCGATGTCTTTATTTGGATTTATATAATAGAAATATTTCAAACTAACTCCGTTGTATTTTTATGACGATATATAATAAAAAATTTGACCATTATCATACATTTCAGAAAATGTATATTTGCTGTCTTTACATGGTTTGTCATTACTCGAATACATTCATTTTTTGTATCACATAGATGTACGAGATTTAAGGTACACTCCAGTTACATATACCATAAATTCTGAGCCAATGTTAACTTACAAGATCGGCACATATTTAATGCAATACACATTGTGACGCAAGTTATTCAGTCATAATGCACTTTCAGAAAAATGAATGAATCAGATAATCAAATGCAACATATATATATATATATATATATATATATATATATATATATATATATATATATATATATATATATGTATGTATGTATGTATGTATGTATGTATGTATGTATGTATGTATGTATGTATGTATGTATGTATGTATGTATGGTATTCATGTATGTATGTATGTATGTATGTATGTATGTATGTATGTATGTATGTATGTATGTATGTATGTATGTATGTATGTATGTAGTTGGTAGCCGTAAAGGAGGGGTGTAAGCAAATCATTTCCTCTTGAACTTAAGGAAACCATATTATTAAAGCTGTGGTCGTAGTTGTAGTTGTGTTGATGATGTAGGCTGCATGCTATAATATAGAAAGACAGACAAAAGTGTAACATTTAAAAAAAATATCAGCGCTTATAATTATCAAGAGTGCAGTGCGATATATTCTCATTTTGCTTTGATTCACAAAACCATCCTGACTAACACCTCTTCACCATACTGAAAGAGAAGGTAGTATCCATTTTCAACTCACCCATGCTAATTTAATTTAATTTATCCAGAGCGAATTTAACACAAGGCTTAGCAGAAGGGCAAAAACTGAAATGTGTTTACACACATAATCATGAAGAATTTTCTCCAGGTTCTCGTTTACATACATTTTCACGAATAATTTTGTCCTTTGTCCTCATCTAGCCAGGTCCTCGCTTATACACATAATCATGAATATCTTGTCCACATTTGAAATACTTCATTGTAATTGGACTATAAAAGAATAACATCTAATTCGTATTTTTGTCGATTCTTATACGTTTTTGAAAAGACTTTCATTTTATGTTCTGAATAATAATAATAATAATAATAATAATAATAATAATAATAATAATAATAATAATAATGATGAGGACTTTATATAGGGCCTAATCTTTAGAAGTTCAAAGCGCTTTACATCTGACAACATTTAAAAAGAATAAAAAACATATATAATGAAATGATTGCAAAAATAAAAACACCACAAATATTAGAAACAGAAAAAAACATGCTGAAAATTTTTAAGGTAAGGATACGTTAAAGGATAAATTGTTAAGTCTTTATGAGTGTTTTTGCAGTTGAAATAGATGGGTTTTAAGGGCGCTCTTGAATGAGACCATTGGGTCATTGTGTCTAAGTACAGTGGGCAATTCGTTTCACGTTGCTAGGCCCTGGTATGCAAAAGAACGTTGTCCATGTAAATCCAACTTCCTAGTGGAAATATTGAGAATACGAGTGTCCAAAGAGGAGCGTAAGCATCTTGCAGGTGTATATACATGAGTGAGGTCAGATAGGTATGTTGGACTGGAGCCCGACAGTGAAACGTAGCACAGAGAACAAAATTTGTGTTTAATTCTGGATCGTATGATAGTCAGTGTAGGGTACAGAGCAGCGGAGAGGCGTGCTCTGATCGTGGTACTCTAAGGATGAGCCAAGCAGCAGTGTTTTGAACTTTTTGAAGTTTCTGAAGAAGATATTGAGATGAACCAGACAGAATTGAATTACAATAGTTCAGTCTTGAAAGTACTAAGAAACACACAAGTGTTTTAGTGACATCAAATGACAGATACTTGCGAATGTAGCTGATGCGTCTCAGTTCAAGATATGCAGCCCCGCAAATGTTCATGATATGTTGATGCAATACGAGAGTACTGTCAAGAGTGAAACCGAGGTTTCGTACTGACTTCTTGAACTTAATGTTGGTGTTGCTGATATTTATTGTCTGAGGTAAAAGATGTGAATCAGAAAGTCTTTGTGTTGTAATCAGGATGGCTTCAGTTTTATCATCATTCATCTTCAGCAAGATGGTTAGATTTGTATATTTGGTGTCATCAGAATACAATTGGTGAGACACTGGATGATGATCTATGATACTTGAGAGTGGCTGAGTGTACAGAATGAAGAGAACAGGACCAAGAACAGACCCCTGT
Source organism: Potamilus streckersoni (assembly GCA_016746295.1). Lineage (NCBI taxonomy): Eukaryota > Metazoa > Mollusca > Bivalvia > Unionida > Unionidae > Potamilus > Potamilus streckersoni. The sequence goes on along the minus strand of JAEAOA010000130.1, from coordinate 1,082,897 downwards.
GGAACACCACAGCACAGATCAACTGGGCTGGAGCTTTTTCCTTTTGCCGACACAATTTGTGTTCTGTTGACGAAGTAGGACTTGGATAACGAGACAGAAGATTTTAAATCGGACTAAACTTAGGTGTGTGTGTGTGTGTGTGTGTGTGTGTGTGTGTGTGTGTGTGTGTGACGGATCTGTCATCGTGCAAGTTTCATGATGCTTGGTCTGACACGAATGCAAGCAAAAAAAAAATCCAAATTGTAAACGCTAAATATATGAATAACGTCATGAATGTACGTCGATATATGCACATGGGTTCAGTTCACTTGAAACTTACTGAGTGCTTATTCGGCAGACTAGGGTTAAATTAAAAAGGCTGGGATGCATACTCCTTGAATACAGGGTGATGACGTATTAAATTGTAGATAGCTAAAGATTCTATATGAAACTCTGTGCTAAATCTTTGGTCGCTTTAACTATGTTGGTATTGCTTAAGTTTAAACGCAGCAGAATATATACTGTAGGAGAAATCTCAGATTGTAAGCTTACTTGTAATGAACAGAGTGAATATCGCAATTTTTAAACCAATATTGTTAAAGATTTGCTCATAGCAATCATTTTTGCATTTATCTGTCGGTCCACAGAAAACAACGGCTAATCTGGATTACCCTGTATGATAATGTCAATCACCCGCTTTCTGTAGGTGAACTTGTAAAGTACGAAATGAAACGGGTTGTTTATTATATTCAGTCTGTTGTTGAGAATCATTCTCGTGGTCAAACTTGAGAATATGATAATTCCACCTATCCAGCACAAAATTTCCTTATTCGAAATGGCTATCAAGCAAAACTTGTCAGGAGCAAATAATGAACAACAAAGTAATGGCATCTCTTCTACTGATCTTGTGTGACTGACAGGACGTGTGTTACACAAATGGTTATAGACCAAGCCACTTTGAAAGATTCCATGTGTAATGATTTTCTTATGTTTCGTCAAATGTTATAGCAATTTTCAATATCAGACGAATATATATATATATATATATATATATATATATATATATATATATATATATATATATATATATATATATATATATAAAGAATACAAATCATATGGCGAATAACAACCCTCTCAAGCGTACTGGATCCACCCAGGGATCACGTTTGTCAGGGATTAATTAAAATAGATGCAATAAACTGACGACGAACAGTACGAAACTAGTAACTAACTAGCCTAAGCGCTTTCGACTCTTAATGAGTCTTTTTCAAAGGCAAATACAAAACATAGTTACGACAAACAAATAAACACAAAAACGTTGTGTTTGTAAACCTCTACATTTCTGTCTTCACATGTGCTAACACTATAAATACAACCAACTATGTTTTGTATTTGCCTTTGAAAAAGACTCATTAAGAGTCGAAAGCGCTTAGGCTAGTTAGTTACTAGTTTCGTACTGTTCGTCGTCAGTTTATTGCATCTATATATATATATATATATATATATATATATATATATATATATATATATATATATATATATATATATATATATATATATATATATACATATATATATATCCATAAAAGTGCTACAATCTTCAATTAGCCAACGATTTCAGCTCACCAAAAGACTGAAGATTGTTTGTATTGATTTATTTGTTGTTTTTATTATCACTAATTCCAAAAACAACTGCGACGAATGAAACATTACATCAGAAGCACTATATAAATTCTTTAAACATTTAAATAAATACGCTTATGACGACAAGAATGAGGACTTCATATAAACATGAACATTTGTGCTATTATATTGTAACCCGTATCATAGAAGAAGAGCTTCTAACTATATTGATTCGATATAAAATTATAAAACACCATCACATGGTACAATAATCAAAGAATATAACAACGACAGTATTTTTAAACCCGATATTCGAGACAGAAATAATCCCAGATTTTTGGATTGAGGGAATGATAGGACATACTTAATTGTAAAGTTGAAGACCTAACTCACCACAAGCGTTATTGTCCAATAACAATTTTAATTGTTTGCGTAAGTGTTTTCTGTTCTACACTCTATAATATTCTTTGGTTTTACTACACACCGGAGGAATACTGAGCTAGACGTCTAGATGGGTACTCAAAACCAATGATATATTTGTACTAAATCCTATAACAGAAATTATGAACAGTTGAATGTGAAATATAATCTGTTCTTTTATCGATTTTAGCAATGGTTTTGATTCTGTTTGCGCCAGTCAAATCCAATAAAGTGATATAGTGGCTCGTAGCGGATTAAAACATAGATACCATAAAGAAACACAGAACTTTGATAAGGACTGTTGATTTAATTAAGTTAGGAAGTCTGCAAATGGAACAATATTGGTGCTATTAGGAAAGAAATTTCCTATGAAACTCAGCATGTACAGGACAGCTATCCGATAGTGGAACTATCAAAAGAGAGGGATAGATGGATAGTTGGATTCATTTGGAGAACATTGAAATATACAAAAGTTCAGAAGGTTAGCTTGAAACCATTTTAGAAGACAAGTCATTATTCTTTTATTTAAATATCCACTTCTTGCTTGTGTTAGATTATTCTCAAAAAGCATATGTAGCTAGACAGGTTAAAACGTTTTTTTATATTTATGATGCAGATCGTGGCAGGAAACAATTCATACTGTTTTCAATCTTGGGATGGTAATTTTTTTGAAAGTTATCTTGCCATACTAGACGAATGAATGGTTTTTGTTTTGAAATTTGTACGACTTTATGATGCTATTTGTTATATGAACACACACACACACACATACACAAACACACACACACCAATATAGGATGGACATGACGGTTGCTGCTAAAACCAATGGCTTCATTCTGAAAATTGTGCATTATTATACCATAATTAAATAGCGCGTCATCACTGAGATAAAGAAGTATTGTAGTAATTAGTAGAAATTCGGCTCATTTTTTTCTTATCCGGAACAAAACGCTGATTCTGAGATACAGTGGTGTCGAAACATCTGAGTTTCTCACAGTTGCCCTAGGGAAAACCGGTTGAAAAATTGTCAAGGCGAAAGATATTTTGAAAACGTTTCGAAGAATACATCTTTTAGGCTTAGTTATTTGTTTCAAACCAAACTAGTTTTCGTTCGAATTAAACACTCTTCCTCAGAATTACTCGTGTCAAAATCAAGGATGAAGAATGTCTTCTCAACCGAAACCTATAACGAAAAAAATATGATCATTTATTTCATATATACATCCCTTGAAGGCAAAGGTGTCGACATAAACCAACAAAACTGTAAAGTTAGTCATCATTTATAACATCAATCAAATTTGACAGTTCAGAAAATATTTAACTGAATATACCTTTATGACTTATAAATTGAATTGGCCCTAATCAAGGTGACACATGTATTTGTAACTAGATTACCTATATTCACCACAAATTTCATAGTTAAAATATTGTTTGTTTTTATTATATTCATTGTTGGAAACATGGTGCAGGAAGATAATATCGAAAAATGTTTGTATTAAAAAATATTTGTTTATTTCTATACTTTGAACAACGTGGGACCACGAAGGTTAATATTGAAGAATTAGAGCTGGCCGCGTATATATATATATATATATATATATATATATATATATATATATATATATATATATATATATATATATATATATATATATATATATATATATATATATATATATCATAAGATGTAACATTAAAAATCTTCTATCTGGCCCGGAGCTGGATTTTCGTCCACTTATTTGGCCTTGGGCCATAATTCCTTCTTCCGGTCCAGTCTGTGTCTTCTTTTAGAGCCTTTATGGTAGTGATACAAGAGTTAGATTTCAGAATATTTGGTGCCGATGTGAAGGTTATTGTTTATTCTATACAATACGAATAGTATTGTGTGGTTGTGTGTATTTGGACGAAAGTACATAGCGAGTACTTAGGCATTTATTCTGATCCGAATGTGACATATGTGACCCATTGCACTATGCTATGTTTACAGCCATCGTGAAGAGGCATTCTCTCTCTCTTCGACACACACACACACACACACACACACACACACACACACACACGGAAGCGCACAATTGTGTTATCAATCTGAAATAATGTATTAAGAGTTTTCTTTAGAATATTTACCGAGTTAGGTTGGATTCACACATGTATTTAACCAGCACTATTAGCACAGGCGCGAACATTTTAAATAAATAAACAGCGGACTATAACAGTGTCCTACTGTCAAGATCAACATTAGAAATCATGTGGAAAAATTGGGGTGGGTGAGTCTAGGTGGAAATTATACATTTTGTGAATTTAAGCTTGAGATCCCGTTATGTCTATATTTAGCATGAAATTTCTAACCTTTATATATCAGAAAATTTGTAGGGAACTATGTCGGAGATATTATAGCAACCTAAGCTCGAAATCGAGTAAGAAATGTGTTTGTCCCGTCAATACACACAATTGTCGTTATTTTCCGATTTAATGACCTTGAGTGAGAATCAACTGAGTTCGGGGTGTGGTGTTGATATGTTGGCTTAATTCTGGACATACGTGTCGTTTACTTAATTCAGGTAAATGAAAATCGATAAAAGAATACTAATTTTCTTACTGAATAAAAAAAAAAGAAAATGATTTTTTTAATGAAAATCAGTTGAGGCATCTACACTCTTAAAATGTAATAACTTAATCTTCTCCTTAACCGCTTACTATTTTTGATGGCATATACGACGCTTGTTATCGAAGGAAAAGTTATTCTTTGTTACGTCATGTTTGATAGAAAAAGATATATAATATCTATCTGCTAAAACAACACGAGCACAAGTCGTTGATTCTTGGGAATGCAAAAATAGATGTGATCCAAATAAATATAGGAGAGAACAAATTAAGAACAACGAAATCTATACATTCTAGCCACGCTTGAGTTAGAGAGTGCATTTAAGGCTCGATAAATCATTATCAACTTTTGTATATTACCTATATGGTTCAGAATGCATAAAGTGTCACCTTCTGAATTCTCAGACTTCTCCTCTACTTGACTTTTCTTTTCCGTCAATCTTGATTCACTATATGGCTGGTCATTGGTTATTCTCCTGCATATGAATTCTTCAGGTCCAGTTGCAAACGCAAAGGAGGGCATGAAAGATAAGAGAACAAGAAACAGCTGTGTTCATTGTTGAATGTGAACAATCGTTTCAACAATGCCACTAAAGTAATTGCGAAGAACCCCATCGTTTAGCACACATATTCCGATTGCTATCACATAAAGTTAGTATAAATCGTGATTCACATGATGTCGGGGTTGAAACGCTAAACTTAATTATCTTTTAGTTTGTTTCCCGTGACATTTGAGACGATTTGATCTCCAACGAAAAGATCAAGAACAAGAGGTTTCTGGTTAGGTTTAATGTTTACAAGCTTGTTCGACCCGTCCGTATGACATTCGTCACCATCCACTATGAGGTGTTCTATGGTATGTTTAGTCTGGTGAGGTGTTCAAAAAACACTTCAATGCTTTAACGGTTACTCCGTTCATCGGTAATTGTGAGTAATGAGCTTTGCATAGAGTTACAAAATGGTCCCCAACACGAAATGGCATGGCCAGGATTTGAACCAGCGCGCTTCTAGTTGTGCGTCTGGGACACTAATCGCCGAGTAGACACGGCAATTTTGGACAAAACTGATAGTTAATTTTATGTCTTGCAATGGCATAGTCCCCCAAAATGAGCACAGGTTCTAGAGCAATAAAAGTATGTCATTTGTATAACCCACTAAGATGAAAACATCCATTAAGTAGCATTGCAGCGCATAGAAGAGTGGCAGTGATTTCTCTATAAAACTGACGTATTAAAACTCTTTTAGCCGATCTGGGAATCACCTATAAGTCTGTTATAAGGCCCGCACATGTTCCTTGACAGGAAATAACTGCAATCGTTTCTTTGTATTGTTGTGCTAATTTAAAATACAAAAAGTAACCGTTGTACCCTCCACCTCCACGACCATGAAAATACAAAACTGAACAAACCTTGTGATAATTAACTTAAAATCAAGACTGTAATTATGCTTTCCTATTTCAGGGAATTTCTTTATTTATTTTTATGAAAACATTTAATTCATGCACTATATACTATATGTCTATATGTTTGGTCTAATCTATCTTTGTGCTAAATGACTGACGTTTTCAGAGACAAATGTGGCTTTGTTTTTATTTTTCTTTCCCTGATAGATACATTTTTCAGGTTCTGGAGTGTATATATTGATGTATGTTGTTGCTTGAAAGTACCTTGAGTCGAAGCAAACACTCATATTTGTCAATTTGATTTCTACATCAAATAAAGTTTCTAATAATTCATGCAAATGTAATTGAAGTATGCAATACGCAGTTACACTGATAATCCAATAGGTAATATAACTGGTATAATTTGTTCATATTTCTAAAACTCCATCAATATATTTGCCACACTCAAAACGAATCTCATAGTTTATGTTAAAATGCTTTTAATATTCAAGGTCTGGGAAAGTATTACTTTTACATATTAACGTGTTTTATGCCAATTTTGATTAATACTCCATATGTATATGCATACAGGTATTATGTTTATATGGACGAGTGGTTATATATCATTACATGTATGTATGCTGATGTACGTGAGCTGGCGTGTGTATGCATGCATATTTATGTGTGAGTAGTATAGTAATAGGGAATTAGGACCGGATTAGTGTAATAGGACAAAACCCCTTTACTTTAAAAATTTTGTCCCTTCCTTTACACGCGGATATATGCGGTATGGGGTATTAACAATAATTCGAACGCTAGCGTGAACAATTCTGTGCAGCAAAATTGGCTAGCGTACAAGTATGTAGCCATGATTAATGTTTTGGAAAAAAAGACCATCAATTTGTAATATCATGGAAAGACGATTCTTACATTTTTCTTTTGCGTAAACAATTTTTACAAACGTAAATCTGACAAAATTAGGTCAGTAGACTTCTGGGCAGATTGATATATACTAGCAAATTGATGCTCTATTTTAACTGTCCGTAACTCAGTTACTTTGTTTTGGTTCGCTATCAATGCACGGAGACGTCGGTGAGTAGAGTTTGTTAATTGTACTAATACTACTGACTAGGTACTCATAGTGAATGTAACTGTTTCTAAACTATTTAAATAGACCACCAGAGATAAGGGCTACTATAGATATAGATCCGACACCAATTCCGATATGATGTGTGCCATGGTCGTCATTCAGCAACTTCAAGGGCAACCGCTGTTGCCCAAAATAGCCCAAAAATATCATTACCAAGCATACACACAAGTTTGTATTTTACGTGTAGCGTGATTATCTGGGTGATTTCATCTAGAAGCTGTTGTTCTGCCATACTTAGTTTCTCATTTCAGTTACATCAAGGGTTTATTATAGATCTTTTACTAATATACTTTTAGAGAATAATTGTTCGACAATCTTGCCTTCTTCATGTATAACACACACAGGCACATCTCCTGAGCAATTACTCCTTTTTATTGTTATAATCACATACAATTACAGAAAATCTGTTTGATGAATAATGAAGTATCCAGCAATCGTGCATTTGTGGTGACTTAGCACAACGTACATATGGTAACGATCTGATTACGCTATTGAATTGTTTCTGATATGGTTGTTCTTGTCCCCGCTAAATGACTGTTAAACGGGCATGTGCTTCCTTGTTGAAAAATAGTCGAGAGTGTTCTTTTCTTGATAGAGTAAATGTTGGTACAAAATTATTTCATAGAGAAATCAAACGGGTGGATTTGTTTGTTAATTCTTCTTAATCATTTTATATACAATCCCTTAGTGCTTTCACACCTAGTGAGTGTACAGAGCGACATAGCGTTTTCGCATTTTTATAATATAACGCCAAGTTGTTATTGGTACATCAGGGTGGTCTCAACTGTTGATGTCTATTTGACCCTTAACAAAATTATTATTTAGTACGAGAGATTGTTAGTTACATTTATATGCAATATGTTAGTTGACAAGAGGCGTAATATCAATGTTGTTGTTAGCATCACGTCAGCCGATCAAACACAACTGGCAAATTCCGAAATCTCAAGTTCAGAATCCATCATTTAGACATCATGTATGTAATGATAAAGTTCATTAAAGTAAATAATCAAAAACTTCACATGACGATGAGTGCTTGCACGACTCAAAATATAATTATTTTTGGGTGTCACAAATTAGGCTATCTAATGATTCACAGATCCAGTTGATGATGCAAGTTCCCTTGTGCATGAATATCATGGATGCAAGTTCATCTGGAATAGTCGGACATGTTTGACGGATGTCGTCATCGCGAATAAATCAAAATTAGTAAACGGTGAGGCCACAGCCAATCACCTTGACCTTGACCGCAAGTGTACTTGATAGTCTTTAAAGCTATTATAAATTCTTCCTTGGGTTCCATGTAGCCGTTCAACGATTTATAAACTTCAGACACTCTAAGCCGCTGTAATATCAGCGCACTACTAGTTTGATTGTTTTTTAATCTTGAAACGCCTCAATGAGTGTATTGTTGCGTTGAGGCCATGTTGGATACATATTTGCCATAGAAACAACCCCTTATTAGTAATGTATGGCTTTATGTATGTGGTGAGCGAGAAAAATGACAGCGTTGAAACGGTTTGGACTATATTAACATTAGAAACGGTTTTATGTAGCCAGAGAGGGCGAAAATGCAGCCATCCACAATGCTAATGTTCACAACAAAACCTGGGCAGTATGTTTGAAAGCAAAATATTTAACCAGGCCACATTAAAATAAGATAAGTGTCAAACAGATTTTCATGTTTGAATCTTTTTTTGCACATTTATATATTTGGCCAAATTTTGTTCAATTCTATATTTGGCTAAGATACCGCAAGCAGATCAGAAAACAATTAGTTTGGCAACAGCACGTAACTGACAGCTGCTTGTACAATGACATCATATTACGTCACATATCTTACACGGTTTACATAGTGACTCCTTGGATTCTGTTACTTTGCGTGTAAATCTGTTTTCGGAAGACTCCTTGCATTGTATCTCCCGCTAAGACTCTTCATTTTATAGATATTGTATGTTCCTACAAAAGAGTGACTTTGATGCTCTCCTATATTCCAATGCTGAGTGCATCTATTAAATTAATTTAGCTTGAGAGATTTTTGGCAAATTGTAATATATTCACACATTGTTTCAATGCCATTATTGACGTGGCCACTACTCACTGAGTTGTCTACGCTTGATTGTATAGTTAATGCTAACAACTTCATTTTTTGTGCATAAGATTTTATAACGACTTCTTGTGGGTTTTTTTTTCGTAAGCTTGACCAAGTCTATATCATTATTCTTCCCGAATTATTCATAAGTCAACTAATATATCAAGATATATGTTTGAAAAATCATGTTTCGTATTAACCTCTTGGACAAAACTGTAATTTGCATATAAGTGAAACTGCGATTTAATCTTTTTTGTAACGATACACAGACACTCCATTGTTAGAGATGCTTCCAGCACTGGATATATTCAAAAATCGTTTTAAAATTCAGTATTCATAATTTCTTGTAAAACATGATTCGCATCACGTTGTGACTATTTGTCCATTACATAAACGCATCAGTAATAGCTGAACATACTATTATCACAAAATCTGAAAAAAATATTATAAAATATTGATATAGAAAGAAAATAATCTCAGGAAAATACAGTATAGTGGTGATTAAAAATCTTATTCGTTCAGTAGTATTTTAGTCACACAGAAAAAGAACCTCCACATACGAAGTACTGTCAAAAAAATAATATACTGGTCTGGCTGTGACAGATTAAGCTTTGCAAAATTGCTGACTATACCAAAGAGTGGACTAATTATATTTCCAACACCTTAATTGCATTTCCAAAAAGGTTAATAATGGCTTCATAGTTATACTATAATCAATTTTGATGCACAAAATCGATCACGCTAGCGATAAAATTATTTTACTTCTCCATACTGCAAATATTTTCTTGTGACGGAATGGTGAAAATTAGTAAAATTATGAGGCAGTAAAGGAAGATAAGATCTATTATAAAAATATGAAATTGGCAAATGTGAGAAAAGATACACTAGAATTTAGACTTTACAGCTTTATGTGATCAATGATTTGCATCTTGCCTTATAAAAATCTCAACCCTACTTGAAATAAGACTTTTCACAAAATATTATCGGCACTTAGCAGTCGAAATCCGGTGAAATAAAGTTACTGATAAATACCAATCTCTTAGGAGTAGTTTAGAATTGATGCACTTTCTTTCAAAATCATGCTCCAACGTGGAAATCTCTGGATAAGACATCCAAAATCAATAAATCTGGATGATGACGTACCCTTCTTGTTAGGACTGTCTCAATGTTTACTGCCTGTCTTTAGCGTCAAAATGTATGATGTCATACCCTTTTTGTTAGGACTGTCTCAATGTTTACTGCCTGTCTTTAGCATCAAAATGTATGATGTCATACCCTTCTTGTTAGGACTGTCTCAATGTTTGCTTTCTTTAGCGTCAAAATATATAGAATGAGATAAGTTCCAATAATTTACAACACGTGTAATGGATCTTGTTCGTCGCAATTGGGCGAGTAAACAAGATGATGAAATTACGAATATCGTTTCAGGCACCCGTTATGTTCATTTCCCAGATAATGTAGCATTTTAGTATAGTGTTAGAGAATGTGAAAGGAAATACCACAAATAGTACCCTATGTCACTATCAATGATAAAGATTGGGTCATAAATAACATAAAAAGGATTTAGTTAGACTAAGGTACTAATAAACGATAGGATTTTGTACAGGTAAATCAAATTTACCTTGATTATATGCTAAAGTGGTTATCAAAATTAATCATTGGAGCTCAAAACGAAAATTCCGCTGGGGGAAATTGCTTCATATTCGATAAATCAGTGTGGAAAAGAAGGAAAGGCGTACAACAATGTGACTTGAAAATGCATTTTATCAAATCATAATAGTTTTTGGGGAGCCCAAACATTATGTTGCGCAAGGTGCTCACAAACGTAAACATACCGATGAAGCTGGCACTGTTGAATCCTTGAGAACATTGTTGCATGATGAAATGAATTTAATAATAGACAAAAGAAGAACCTACTGGTTGGACTTTTTTTTCTGCAAGATCACAACGAAGTATCAGTTGAAGAAGGTTAAATCATAAAATGTAATCTCCATATTTGAGACATACGCCTACAGCAAAGCATATATTTCCATTGTTAAAATAAATAAATTGCCCCATTCGTGTTATGAAGGGAAATTTACGACACAGATGGAGACATTATAACAAATGCCAAAACTATGGCAATGAAACGTGTTTAATTCATTTTGTTAATGACATATCAATTATGAATGTACCCATTTTCATTTATTTAGGTGGAAATGTTTCGATACATGTCGAACGGCTTCTTCGATTCATTTGGCTGGAAATATATATTTAACTGTTTTGTAATTTATTTTAAAAAATGAAATAGCAAACCATATACTATTTTACAACTACATAAGCTGCAGTGATTTACGTTATGGTTTTAGTGTTCATAGACCATTGTTTTATTTTTACCTTGCATTATCGTTTTGTTTATGCTTTTGTGTCATCTTACATTGTGTGCCTTGGGTCATAGTTTATGTTGTAGTTTTACCAAAGTCTTTTTTTTTATATACTGATATTGCCAATAAATAATATAGAAGACATACTGGTGTACGCCGTCCCACCTTTTCCATACAGACATTTTTCCAGTATACATACCAAATTGGTGAAAGTCATTCAAGCTTTTCCTGCACTAATTTTCCAAATAACATTTTAAAGTCAATTTGATTTACACCGTTTGGACATTTTATTTACTGAAGATTCACAAACGTTAAGAGGCTTGTCATTTCTGCCGAGTTTCAAACCATAGGCACTTCGAGTTTAATAATTTATTTGCCTTCTGAATACCCCACGTGGCCAAAATATATGATATATTATGTTTATTTACAAATGTACACATCGGTGTACATTTTCATGACGCTCACTGGTATTTATTTCGGCTCTTGAGTTATGGTGGGGGTAAGGTCTTTACGGCGTTATGTACATATTATGTTGGGATCAAATCATCTGTCTGGGAACATGTAAATACATGTGGAATAACATATCCATAGCCACTGTGGCAACTTGAAACATAGTGACTATGTGGGCCAACGGCTTGGAAAAAGCCTATTCTTAGAACGCCGAGTTACTGCGCTCTTTCAAATGAAATTGCAAAGCCAAAAATAAATCGGAGCCCTCGTATTAGTTCATGAGTACATTGATGATGGAAAATGCTGAAGAGAATGTTTTAACTGTTGCAGTAACAAATATATTTATAATGAAACTACAACTGAATGTGACAAACACAAATACTATATGATAAATGTATTTAATATACGTGATGGAAAATATGGAGAAGTTTTAATTTTATGTGCCAATGTACCGACAAAACTGTAGAAATTAAAGCATTGGGTGATTTACTTGTTTCTAAACTCAGCTTGTTTGATTTTGTAACAAGTAGATTAAATAATATTGAGAAACTACTGATAAGTTGTAGAATTTATACCTTTTACACCACTGTAGTCATCAAACAATAACTGATAAGTTGTAGAATGTATACCTTTTACACCACTGTAGTCATAAAACAATAACTGATAAGTTGTAGAATGTATACCTTTTACACCACTGTAGTGATCAAACAATAACTGATAAGTTGTAGAATTTATACCTTTTACACCACTGTAGTCATCAAACAATAACTGATAAGTTGTAGAATGTATACCTTTTACACCACTGTAGTCATAAAACAATAACTGATAAGTTGTAGAATGTATACCTTTTACACCACTGTAGTGATCAAACAATAACTGATAAGTTTTAGAATTTATACATTTTACACCACTGTAGTCATCAACAAATAACTGATAAGTTGTAGAATTTATACCTTTTACACCAATTGTTGCTTAGATAAAATGCAACATATTAAATGACATTATCAGTCTTAAGAACAAATGCATTAAATGAAATGAATAATTGAAAGTATTGGACAATAGGCCAAACAAACTGATAAATACCCTTATCAGTTATGAAGATATTGTCTTCATTTCATATTCTGTATGAACATGATATAAATCTGATATTTGCATCTCTAAACCAAATCGATACCTTGTTAAGGAATACAATGATGATCAAGACATTTAAAATATTTCCATTAGTTACAATTTAAAATGAATTTGTTTCCAATGTATGATTATTTGACAAAAAAAATGCTATAAATATTTTGCATATGACGGGAATTACTATTACAAACACGTAAACAGTTATGGGGAATGTAATTTTATATAGCGCACACTATGGTAATCAATGGGAAACAACATTGTGTTCTTATTTGGATCAGTGGAAATTGAAAAATGTGAGGACCTTACTGGAATCTATGGGAATTTATTTAACTTTAAATATGACCATATGCTCTGTGGGTTCTGTGGAAGCTGTAATGTTTAATAAATCTAATGTTAGTAAATATGATGACATAATAGACTGTATATGGGTATTTGGATTAACTCTGCGAGTCAACACCTCCTTTCACTAACCAAGACTTATCCAAACTTACCAGCACCTACACTTGCAAACTATAAAACTACAAATCTATTTGTAAAGGTGTGTGTGTGTGTGTGTGTGTGTGTGTGTGTGTGTGAACTGAGTAAAGTAAAAGGTAAAGTCATGAATAGTATCACTTATGGACTATGCACACACCCACCATCACTATTCAACACTCATCCTCTACAAACCAAATGGAGGGAGGAAGGTAAGGATAGGTGATGCACATTCACAAACTACTGGATATATTATTCTGAGAGAGCGAGGGAGAGAACTCTAATTCCTTTTGCCTTATTAAAACAATCTATAAGAGTAAGAGGGTCTATAAATATATTCTTAATATCAAAAGTCTAATCATAGTCAGGCACTTGAAATTCAGTTACAAAGTTAAGGATACATCGATCTAGTTGAAACGTTTTATTTATGGTTTTGGCAAACATACTTCGTATGTAAAGGCGTGTTTGCTCAGATGTAATCAAATTATTTACGAGACCTTCGATATTGTGTTATGAAGTAAAGTTTGACATTAAAAGAAAAGTCACAACTGAATACATATATCATGAATCAAATCTACTATAGTTTTGGAAGTAACTTTCACTCTGCTTTTTTTCTGTTACTGAAATTGCATAGTTCACAAAAGTACAAATTTCATGTGTGAGATGTTTGAAATATACAGGGATAAGACGTTAAGCATATTTTGTTGAATATAGTTTTTCACGAAATACAGCTGAGCGTAAAAATTAGTTGTACTGATACTCAATGGTCAAAGTACGTTTAAAATACTACACAAAGCAACCTTATAATAGTCATTCACATGGATGTCAAAACTTATCTGAAAAGATGACACATTTGTCATATGTATGTCATAGTGTATTACAAAAATAATTCATGCAGCACAACACTCCAAAATGGCATTGAGCATTCCTATATTTATACATTAAGAATTTTAAACATATGTTAAATTTGAAAATTTGGTACAAGCATAATTTTAATGGAGAACCATTAAAATAAAAATGCTGGTTTACTAAACCGAATCTAAAAAGCTGTATGTAACTATATGAACGTTTACGTCTGATGAACATTAGTGATAAGCCATTTGTCCATGGTAAAAACATGCACCAAGCAAGCACCATAAGAACAATCAAAGAAAAGCAATCTCAAATCTCTTTTATCACACAAGTGCATATAATCGAACTCCGACATCCTATTTGTTGAAGGTCTGCATAAAGAGTGCACTTCTGCTTCGTACGTATCTCACAAATGCAAAGAATTCGCACATCTATGTCCTAGCTATCACACAACTTCAAAGTCTTCTCCATCACATGTATTACACAAATGCACGCAACGGTTCCTTCTCCATATTATTTATCTTACAGCTGCAAACATTTATCACACAACTGCAAACATCGGTCCCGTCCATATCTTATTTATCACACATGCAATGACTTTGCACCTTCCTGTCCATTGCTGGGCGATGATGATTATTAAAACTTGTGCCAATCTTCATTTTGTTATTTTGCTTATTTAGTGTCTATGCAAGAACATATAATTTCAACTATTTTTTTGCTCTTTGGTATTAAAGAACAATGGGACTGGGCCACAAGGTATCAGGACATATCAAGGACAGTTCGATGGTTATCTTCCTTTCTAATGTTATAGTCATCTAAGTAAAACAGTCGTCAATAAGCAGGCGATGATCAAGATTACAATACTAAAGAAGAAAAAGAAAAAAATCAAACGTCACAATGCTAGAAGCGTTGCTTATAAGCAAATGGAAAAGTAAAAAAAGATTACGTGTTAAAGAAGACATAAGGACGAATGGTTGGCAATAAAAAAAACTCAGGAAAAAGTTAAAACACTCAGGAAACAAAATTAATAAACACTAGTCTAGTCAATAAGTCTATTCAATACAAATTTAGTTTTGCTGCGTGAAAATATTCATTGAAGAATAAGCAGTACTACCATTAAAACTATAGGTTGGTGGTAAATAATATAGCAGAAGAAGGAGTATCTTGGAAGCTGTAAGTTGAAATCTACATGAACATCGCAGAACAAATATTTTAGAGGCCAGTTTCGTGAATACCACTAATAGAAGACTAGAATTTACTAATGTTTAAATGGAGGATAAAATATTTGAAATTAGTAATGTTTGAATGGAGGATAAGGTGATGGGTCTTACTGTTGTTTATAATTTAATTTTATCCTTTTCTTTTTTATCTTACCTTTGTTTAATGAGGAATATAAAATTGTCGAATATAAATTAATATTTAAATAATAATGATTAAATATAAATTAATATTTAAATACAGTCGAAAGGTATTAATAATATTGCAGTTCCCACTAAGGTATTGATAGTATCGTGGCTAGAACTAAGTTATTAATATTGATGACGTAGAAACTGCGTTCTTTGAATAAAGTAGAAGACCTAAGATTTTATGTTTTACAGTATGAGAAACAAATGTATCAGCGGAGTATTTTTGCTGGTCATTGAACGGATCTGAGATCTTTTATTTCTTCTAAACCATTCATTGAAACATTTTAAATATAAAACTTTTATGGAGTATAATATCAAAAAATTCAAAGGTGACAAGCAATACATTTTATGATACTCTTACATCCTTGTAGGGCGAAAATTTCCTTCAGAGGTTTCCGTCATCGATGGATGTGGAAGATGGTAGAATTCACGGAACATTGAAAAGTCATATTCTTGCTGACATGATCAAAGTCCCAATTAACCCAGTTACTTTTTAATGAAGGTAACAAAATTACTAACTCTAGGTCCAAATATAGTATCCATCGAGGAAAGTATTTGCTAGTTGGGCTATACTTGGATGAAAAACTTCAGTAATGTTAGCATGGAATGTTAAGTCGAACTGACTGACAAACGTATATTGATGGGCGTGGTATAAGTTTATTATGGCATAACATCTGAATGTTTGTCTAATCGTATGTAGACTTAATAATTGGACAAAAATCCCGTGCGCATTGGGTGCTATGTTTTTGATCCCATGTACTCTTATTTAGCCTGTCTTATTTTTAAATCTGACGTCATTCAATATGCAATTGCATGTCGTTGAGAGGTTACAGTCTTAAATATTAAAACAATAAAAATTCATCATGAATATAATCGAATACTTAAATATCATCTCTATTAAATATGAATATAAACATTTTATATGCATGGACAATTCTATATGCATGCAAAATTGCAATCCATAAACAGTCCATAAATGAGGTCTGTTCTGGTTTGACATGCCATCGCACAAATCAGAAAGGTAACCGTGACTAAAATACACCCAATAAATTATCAAGCTCAGCCCAGCAAGCTTTTGAATGGGTGTTGCAATGTTTGGATAAATAAATAATAAATTGTTAGCTGAAAATAACCCATTTCTTTCTGTCGTAGTTTTAAGTTTGAAAATCTTGAGGAAGAGATAACACAATTTGCGTACATCTTCCAATGCAAATTTCAAAATAATGTCCTAATCTGTAAGGTGCATACAAATGAAATGATTGCAATGACTAGAAATCTTTGGCTTTTATTGGTCCTAAGCCAGGTCGTATCAAGTATTAAAGAAGAAACTGTAAACGTTTTATGCAGGAAGATCATCTGTAATGAAACAGAGACTTACCTCCGGGACATCCTTGACTTGAAAAGAAGAGTAACGAATCTAGTGGAGAAACGAAATGCCTCGTGTGGTGCGCCGCAGCTATCAGTGTTTATAAAAGGTGCGTTTGAGTGTTTCAGGTTGTATCTATCTTGTTTCATTCAGATTGTCTGGAATTATTCGACAAGGGAGAAAGGAACGACGGTGTATACCGAATTTTACCAGATGATGGGTGTCCCTTTGACGTATATTGCGACATGACTAACGGCGGATGGACTGTCATGCAAAGGCGCAAAGACGGATCCGTCAGCTTTAAGAGAACTTGGACTGAATATGCTCAAGGATTTGGTGATCTAGAAGGAGACTTTTGGGTGGGACTAAATCAAATCCATAGATTGACGAAAGATAGCAGCCAAATCTACATCCATCTCCAACAGTATGATGGACAGTGGCTATATGCACATTATAAGGAATTCACTGTTAGTAACGCTGCTACTGCTTACAGAATGAATGTGGATAAGTATAGCTTTGAAGGAACGCTTCCTGATGTTTTTGGTTACAACGACAACATGAAATTTTCAACACACGAAAGAGACAATGATAACTATGGAGATTCTTGTTCGGTAACCTTACATGGTGACTCTGGGTAATGGTTTAACGGTTGCTCTTATTTGAATCCTAACGGCATGTACAACTATAAATGGACAGGGGGTTTATCATATTATTCAGGTGGAGTTATCTACATGAAGAACAGTGTTATCAAGCTTAAACGGAACAAACGCTGCTGATGTAAATACCTAAACCCATATGACATAGTCATGACTCGATCCGTCTTTTGTAATTACACTCTAAAAAACAAAATAAATATGTTGAAACATTGTAACATCACCGTTTTAATCAAGTGTTTGAAGTTTTAATTTATGACTTTTAATGTAAGAATTATATAGTTATTGGAGAGCAATTCAACATATAATAAATTATAATGTGGAACAACTGAGAAATGCAATCATAAGCATGTTAAAAATGTCAAATAACAATGGAATAACCATTTTTATGCAAATTCACTCAGTTGTTTGTTGTGTAATCATTTTTTCATTCATCTAGTATAAAGTTGAGAAGCGTTTAATAAGGATCCACTACATTTATTAAATGGTCACTACACGCACACTTCTGAATTGACTTAATAATGAAATAAATATTTTTAACCCCGTTATGAAAACCTTTCATGGAATTTATAACAAAATGTTACAACAATACGAGAATTTTAAACAATAATGTAGATCGTCTGACTTAACTCGATACTGCATTCTAAAACCAACATTTAAATGACTTTTCTTTGTGGAATTTCCTCAAAAATCTGACAATTTAAGGCCGGAATATTCCAAGGATAATAATAACTTCAGTAAAGCAGAACCTAATGTATTAGATTGTACCTGAAACTGTATATAAAACACAAACAACAGAAACATAAAAACCACACAAAGAGACAGACACACACATATGTATGTATGTATGTATGTATGTATGTATGTATGTATGTATGTATGTATGTATGTATGTATGTATGTATGTATGTATGTATGTATGTATGTATGTATGTATGTATGTATGTATGTATGTATGTATGTATGTATGTATGTATGTATGTATGTATGTAGAAGACATCTTAAGATTATAGATAGTGTCTCTGATAGTTAAGATAAAGGATTATAAAGAAGTAACTCCTCACCTGCCACCATAGTTATATTGCACAGTTGGGTTACTATTAGCCACTTTTATTTTCTTACTGAAGGAGAGACTTAACAATATAAATTAATAAAATGGAAAAGTATCATTTTGTACAACCTTATGACTATCTATCTATCTATTCACAATATAAAATTTATAAAAAGGAAATGTATCATTCATTTTGTACAGCCGTTTTCCTATCTATCTATCTATCTATCTATCTATCTATCTATCTATCTATCTATCTATCTATCTATCTATCTATCTATCTATCTATCTATCTATCTATCTATCTATCTATCTATCTATCTATCATACTGAGCCAAAACATCCATTCATTGAACAGGGAAACTTCTAGATGTAATAATAAACTTGCGGCTTAGATTTCATGACTACAGTAAGAGAACTATCTTTTTAGAAAGGTCAAGCTAACTGGATTATACAAGACAACTCTAAATGATTTTATAGACGATGCTAAACCAGACTCAGTGTGTCTTACATTTTATCTGGTAAATTGCCAAATATAGAGATGGTCAGTAACATTTTAATAATCTGATAACACTAACAATCATGACGTGGGTCACAAATATTGCTGTACGATTACTGATTAAACACTGAGATATTTGTTGTTTGTTTACTACATCAAATGAAAATATTTTAAAAAAGTAAATGTGCTTTTTAAGCCATATACACGATTTCTCCCAAATTTTAAATCAGGTAAAATCAAATATGTTTAAAAATTATGTAATGACATGAGACATACAAAACTAACAGGGGTTCAAGCTATAATGTATTACTCTTCTGTACAAAACGAGCGCCCTTATGTTTTAAATAGTTAATTTGGCATGAAAATAAATTACAAAATCAAGTTATAATAAAATTCATTTAATGCAGTTAGAAAACAATGTATGTATGTATGTATGTATGTATGCATGTATGTATGTATGTATGTATGTATGTATGTATGTATGTATGTATGTATGTATGTATGTATGTATGTATGTATGTATGTATATATGTATGTATGTATGTATGTATGTATGTATGTATGTATGTATGTATGTATGTATGTATGTATGTATGTATGTATGTATGTATGTATGTATGTATGTATGTATGTATGTATGTATGTATGTATGTATGTATGTATGTATGTATGCATGCATGCATGCACTCACGTACACACGCATGCATGCAGGTTGGAGTGGTATCTCCAGGGCGCAAGCCTCTGGGCTGCCCAGATTTCAGGATTCCCCTCTCGTCCTGGCGGGGTCCAAAGGAAAGTGAGCACTATTTCAGATGAAGGAGATGCCGAAAGGAAGTCGTAGTCGATACCCACCCGCCTTAGGAGTTCCAAATCCGATTTTCTGTCCGGTAGCCTTTCCTACTCCCGGAGATATCCACAAGGCAGCGGAGTCATCATCCAATGGTATTTCGTGGGTTTGGAATTGGAGTTTCCATCTCCTAGTCGAACTGGCTGACAATACAGAGAATTATAAAAAAATAATTTAAATTTCTATCTGAAATATTGTTTTGGGTATTTATGCAAATAAGCAATAGATATTGACTGTCACTTTTTTCATGCATCAGTTTGTTAATCGACATTAAGACATGGTTATATGCAAATTTACGACCATGCGTCACCACTTATCCACCATTGTGAAACCCTACCGTGACACTTAGATTTACAGCCACTTGTGTTTACATTGCTAAACGGTATCATCAACACGAATGAAGCCAATGTTGACTAAAGACAACGATATTTTTGCACATATCGGAACTCTCACATTTTGATCAATCTACGTATGGGGTCATAAAATATAAATTTTTTATTTGTAGTACATAGAAATTACATTTTTTTAAACAAACTACAGTACTCATAAACGCTATATAATGTGCTTAACTTGAGGTAATATCAGAAACCAATCCTCGGCTGCTATTCTGGTTAACATCTAAACAAATTCAAACCAATCTGTAGTATAATGAACAAACTTAATCAAAGGAAATACTTTCTAAAACTATTTTATTAGAAAATGACCATCACGATAAAAATATCATTATGTCTCGAATTTCTGGACAATATATACGATTGCTTCGTTATTATTATGTTGGTTTCACCATCTAGACCCTAGCGCACCCCACCCCACCCCACCCCACCACCCTGGTGGCTCATTTAATGATTATTAACAACCCTGCTTCGTATGTGAATGAGTGTCCGTACATCAGAGGGATTATAAATCGATATCGTTTAAGTTTCTCTTCACCGCAATATAACGGTCTTTAGTGAATGATGACAGTTGTGAGGCAGAGGATCATTTTTTATTTTCCTGGCTCTATTGAAATTTTGTTAATTAGACATACTTAATTATCTAATAAATTATCATTAACAGTATTATTAATGATGGAATGTACGCTTTCGTGTATTTCAGTCTTGCTTGAATTGCACAACTGTGTTCCTATAGCTAAGCAGAAGTTCAAATTTTCTGACTTGGTGCAGCAGTTGATTATGAAGGCATAATGTCTCTACATCAGTGAAAAACACGAAAACATAACTAGGCGACAGACCATATCCCTTTTTGACATTTAAACAACAAAGTATTTAGGTGTAAGAATTATCTTGAATATGCTGTTAATCTGTATCAAACTCACGTATAATTAGTAATTTTTGTAGCTCTTCCTGATGCGATAATTGCAACAGTCATTACTTGCATTACAGAAAAATGAAATATCCGGGATTAGGATTAAATAACTGCATTCTTAAACATGATTTTATAATTTCTCCCTCAGTAGCATTCATGAATCAAGTTTATGACATCATCAGTTACGTTGAAGCTAGCTATGCGAAACATTGAAGACTTTTAAGCTTTAATTCAATTAGAAATAGTCATGTAAACCTTTGTTATTTCGCCTTTTCTTCTGTGATATTGCTTGACTTGTCCCTATTGTATGTTTGTCATTGACTATGGGCCGGTTTAAAAAGTCAAATTTATTAAAACTGCAAATGCTTTGCATTTCTCTATCCTGTTTATCACACCTTTATAAATTTTTTACTTTTCTGTATCTGATGGAATTTTGGTTCAGATCACGTGTCGCATTTTTGTTTTGCTTATATTTCTTATCTATTTGTCTCTAATTTCTAAGAACATTTTCTAAACATTGCATTGCTTTTATGTATGGAAGAGAAATGGGAATGGAGTACAAATTATCACAAAATTTATTATGGATTTTCTCCCTTGTGTATTGTGTTAGTAGACATAGTTATCCAATAGCGGTAATAATCAAAACATAATAAAAGTACAGTACTAAAGTCGATCATTAGGTTTCACAGGACAATTTATTTTGGCAAATTTTCATCCTACGATGATCTATTGCAGAAAAATGATCATAATTTTACAATAAAGATACAAATAAAAACTAATCATTTTTGTTGAAAGGATGCTTGTAAGATTCTGACTAATGTATTAAGGTTAATTTCTTATACAACTGGTGGCATTGATACTGAACCTATACTACAACCAACCCCTCCTTTTTACATTCATTTTTGACAGAAGAGAGCTATTTTCAAAATGTTCCTGTGATAAGCAGGCTAACAGAGTCAGTATGTACCTTATTCATCTTGAAAGTTCACTAGTACTAAAACAAATTAACATACTTTTCATCACCCCTCAAACATACAGATTTTTAGATATTTACCTCTGTAGCAGACACATGTAAATACGTAGGCCAAGTCAGCCACTCATTTGCAGCACACGTTACGCATTTGATCTCCAGTGCTAGTTTAACTGTACAGGCAGTCACCAACAATGCAACCCATTTACAAGTCTAACTCAAAGTAAATGTAAACCACATTACAGATTTGGCTTATGTGTGAATTTATAAATGCTAGGGTTGTGATAATTAGGCTCATGCCTTCTACCTTAAAAATTATGGGGGGGGTGAAAATACGAAACTATCCAGTGAGACCTTAGGGTACTAAAGCAGCTATTTAGACACAAAATAGAAACGAATATTAAGAACATGTAGCGGATCAAAAAAGGAGGAAAAATCGGCACGAACAAAAAAATTGACATGAGTACGCTGTAATCAAACGAAAAGCATAAATTGAATGTATGAATCTAACGGATATAAATAAAATTTGCCACCAGTCAAACGTTTAGAGACAAAAAGAAATGATATAAGAGACGGAAACGATTACCGGTATATTAAATGTTGTTGGTAAATGTGACAGTAAAATTTTGTTGAAGATTCAAATTATAATCCACATGAACATTACTAATGTTTAAATAGAGGAACATTTTTTCTCTGTATCTATTGTTTCATGCCACAAAATATTTGATTTTATCTGATTGCTCGCTTTCTTCCAGCCGCTTTTCTTTACACACCCACCCACCCACACACCCACCCACCCACACACCCACCCAACCACACACACACACACACACACACACACACACACACACACACACACACACACACACATGTTATAACGGAGTTTAAGATTAACTATAGGAAACTGAATATTGAGCGGAGGAAATTCGTCACAACCCCAAACCCAGATTGTGTCTGCTACAAAATGAAGTCCACATTCTACAGTAGTTATTACCAATCCTTTTGGAAATTTTTAACGTGCTGAGTCTCAGTGTTCTATTCATATCGATCAGACAATTTATGGAACAGATCAAAATAAAACTTTTACTTTTTAACTTGCATGATTTTAAAGGTTTTGATTGTTGAATAAGTTTAAAAGGGTGCAGACAATGCATGTTTTATGCAAACATTTTCTTGTATTTTCCGTTAATGGGCACTTTCATATAAACTGCAATATAATGTTATAGTGTTCTGAATGTGTAATGTGTTGTTCATAGCTATATTTTCTGTTTATCGGCATTACTAACCTCTTATGTTTGGTGCTCTTCTTGCCTATTTTCAAAATATTTTCATTTTTATTATTTAAATGTTCAAATTATCAAATGTAAAATTGATTCTTATATTTAGATCAAGTTTCCAGTCCCCCACATGTACAAATGCACACTCCATGTCATATACAGGAATTCCTAGTCAAGACGAGAAACGTTATGCTATGAAATAGTTATTGCCAAAAGTGGACGAAAGGAAAAAAATTTAGTGTCAACAGCTTCTATTCTACCGGAAAATATATTATTTCGTTTCGTATAATATGATTCAAGAATATACTACACAAAGATATCTTAGATCGGTATGCCAATTGAGTAAATGAAATAATCCACTACAGAACTTCGTAAATGATCTAAAACAAATCTTCCTGTAGTCATAACGTTTAAAGATATATTTCAAATTACATTCTCAAACCATATCAGCTCTTCAAATGCAAAATATGAACAATTCCGGTAGATTCCATCTAATTCTGAAAGTTTTCTTAATTTGCCTCAATATACAAGAGAGAATACATATATAACTGTAAGTTTCGATTTTATATCATTATCCTAAATAGACATAACTTTCAAACTCATAATTTTAATTAATCATTGTAGACTTAAGGCATCTAAATCACCGTAAATCTGCGTCATTTTTTAAAAATAAAATCACGATGTCATGACTATGCAACAGTTCGTATTTTCTTTTAGACTTTAAACTCCTTAAACACCCAAAATAAGCCCATTGAAATAATTACTATGATGCAAGTCTATGCAAAGATATATTTAAGATCGAGTTTCCCGTAAAACAAACGAACTGAGTACCGCTTTAATACACTTTATTTTATTCCAGTTAAGACAAGTAAAACCCTTCATTATCTATGAAAGGTCTTGGCTGATATTTGAATGCCAAATATGAGCGCTCGTTATTGCCACTTATTAAATATTGAATTCCTGAGCGACTATTGTTAATAAACAGCGATGAAAGTATTCGCTAGTTGGGTAATACTTGGATGATTAACATTAGTAAGGTCAGCGTGGAATGTTAAGGCGAACTGAATGACCAACGTACATTGAAAGGCCTGGTATCAACTTTTTATATTATTGTACACAATTTGATTATTGCATACAATAAAGTTGTTTGTCTTAAAATATAAATCGTTTGTAGACTTAATAATTGGACAACGACCCCGTACGCATTGGGTGCTATGTTTTTGACTCCATTTACTTTTATTTAGCCTGTCTTATATTTAAATCTGACGTCATGTGTAATTGCATGTCGATGAGAGGTTATGGTCTTAAATATTAAAACAATAAAAATTCATCGTAAATATAATCGATGACTTAAATATCATCTATATTAAATATGAATATAAACATTTTATATTCATATACAAATCTATATACAGGCATAATTGCAATCCATAAACAGTCAATAAATAAGTTTTGTTCTGGTTTGACATGCCATCTCACAACACAGACAGGTAACCGTGACTGAAAATACAGCCAATAAATTATCAAGCTCAGCCCAGAAAACTGTTGAATGGGCGTGGCAATGTTTGTATAAATGAATAATAAATTATTAACTGGATATAACCCATTTCTTTCTTAGTTGTAATTTTGAAAATTATAAAGAGGAGATAACACAGTTTGTATAATCTTTCAACAAAAATTTCAAAATGTCGTCCTAATCTGTAAGATGCATACAAGCAAAATGATTGCCATGACTAGAAATATTCGGCTATTGTTGGTCCTAACCCAAGTCATCTCAAGTTTTAGTGAAGAATCCGTAAACTTCGTATGCAGGAAGATCATTTTTAATGAAACAGTCTTACCTCAGGGACATCTTTGACTTGAAAAGAAGAGTAACGAATCTAGAGGAGAAACAAAACGCCTCGTGTGGTGCGCCACAGCCATCAATGGTTGGTAAAGGTGTGTTTGAGTGTTTTACGACAAATATTTTGTTTTGGTTCACGTAAGTTAGGAATATATATTGCTATGAAAGTTTTTATTTTCGTTTTAAAACACCATTAATCTGTCTTTACATTAGTAACTCATTGTCTTGAAAAACCTTGCATTCTGTAAATTAACAGTTGTCATTGAGAAATAGGTCCTAGAAGAAGTTACCAAAATGGAAAGTGTAAATTCACCGTTGATTGGGAAAGTGCTATATTCTGCGTAATATGCAGCAAAACATATCAGTTACAAATATTAGATATATAATACAATCTGATTGCAATATTTATTATGATCATCATGTTCTTCACTCTCAGATTCTATCAAGCTATTTGTCTTCCTTCATTCAGATTGTCAGGTTGTATCTATCTTGTTTCACTCAGATTGTCTGGAATTATTCGACAAGGGAGAAAAGAACGATGGTGTATACCGAATTTTACCAGATGATGGGTATCCCTTTGACGTATATTGCGACATGACTAACGGCGGATGGACAGTCATGCAAAGGCGCAAAGACGGATCCGTCAGCTTTAAGAGAACTTGGACTGAATATGCTCAAGGATTTGGTGATCTAGAAGGAGACTTTTGGGTGGGACTAAATCAAATCCATAGATTGACGAAAGATAGCAACCAAATCTACATCCTTCTCCAACAGTATGATGGAAAATGGTTATTCACACACTATAGGGATTTCACTGTCAACAACGCTGCTACTGCGTAAAGAATGAATGTGGATAAGTATAGCTTTGAAGGAACGCTTCCAGAAATTTTCAGTTACCATGACAACATGAGATTTTCAACTCACGAAAGAGACAATAATAACAGTGCAGGTTCTTGTGCGGATTCCGCACATGGATACGCTGGGTGGTGGTTTAACGCATGCTATACTTTGAATCCTAACGGCATGTACAACTATAATGGGAGAGGGGGTTTATCATATTATACAGGTGATCATATCTACATGAAGAATAGTGTTATCAAGCTTAAACGGAACAAACGCTGCTGACGTAAATACTTAACTCAATATAACCTACTCATGCCTCGTTCCATCTTATGTAATTACACTCTGAAAAAATAAACATGTTGACACTTTGTAACGTCTCCCTTTCAATCAAGATTTTAGTTTTTAATTTTTCCTTGATGACTTTTGATCTCAGAATTATATAGTTATAAGAGAGCAATTGAACATATAATAAATTACAACGTATAATAATTGAGAAATGCAATCATATGCATGTTAAAAATGTTACATAACAAGGTAGTAACGATTATTGTGTAAATTCACACTGTTGCTTGCTGTGTAATCGTTATTTCATTCATTTAATAGAACGGTAAGAAGCGATTAATAAGAGATACGTTACATTTATCAAATGGTCAATACATGCACACTTCTAAATTGACTTAATAGTGAATTAAATATTTTAAAGCCTGTTATGAAAACCTTTCTTCGAATTAACAACAAAATGTTAAAAAGCACGAGTATTCTAAATCATAATATAGCTAGTCTGCATTAACTCGAGACTGCATTTTAACAATCACCATTTGAATGATTAAACATTGTGTAATTTCCTTATAAATTTAATAATATAAGGCTGTAATATTCCAGGGATAATAATGAACTTTGCAAAGAGGAGACGAATGTATAAGTATGTATATGAAACTATAAATAACACACACACACACACACACACACACACACACACACACATATATATATATATATATATATATATATATATATATATATATATATATATATATATATATATATATATATATATATATATATATATATATATATATATCCTTTTGCTTATGTAGAAGAAAAGGTTAGGATTACGGTTAGTGTCTAATATAGTTCATATAAAGAACTATAAAGAAAGAAGTCCTCGCCATATCACATATTACACAGTTGTGTTTTTTTTATTCATAGTTTTATATTCTTATATAATGAGAGACCTAACAATATAAACTTAATAAAATATAACTATTATTCTCTAGAACTCTATATCTATATATCAAGTTTTAAATTAAGGAGAGCAAATTAGGAGACCACTCTATAGGTTACGTTTGTAAACCGATCGGTTCGGATAAAAGTGTATAGTAATTTGTCTTTTAAATGCGCCGTAATTAACTATGGCAGATGGAGATTAGTTACCAAAACACGGAGGTAAAACCCTACCACTTATTGGTACAATGGATCGTCTGACAGTTATCCTAAATTTAAAGCCTACTGAGAGCACAACGTGATGATTCTGGAATTAAGCAATTACGCTTACAAACTTCATTTAAACTGACATGCGAATCACAGTCTGAAATATGCACAACGTAGTTACCTTAGCTACCAAGCCAATTGTGTCCCAACCAGGAACAACGTTTTACAACGAAAACTACGTTTAGACTGTGACGGACGGAGGCAAAGTCCTTTACATTTATAGTAAAGTATCTGTCTTTATTGAGTCTTTGCTCCTATCACATAAAACTAGACATCACTGCCTTTGGGATGGAGTACTGAGTTTGGTGCACTCATGCAAAATATTTGAATACATCATACTGCTTACAAACATTCACCGATGATGGAAACCTCGAGAATTAATGCCTGTACACAACGTAATAGAGTTATAAATGATAATGTGTCTTGCCATTTAATTTGATGATACACTCCGCTAAAGGATTAAATTTTAAAGCAGTCAGTATCGAAATTTTCAATTTCAAAGTATTCAATATCAATGTCATGAATATCAAAGTTTCTGCATTACGGTTGAAAACAAATAAATTATATCTTTAGGTGCAAGCGTTCAAAATCCTCTAGGTGGTCTTTTACAACACAATCACCGAGACCCTGACCTGTGTATCTGTCATATAATAAGAAATATATTGTTTACTTTATCTACCTAAATAATAGAAGGACAGTGGCACATAGCTTCTCATAAAAACCCTTCGTTTCTTGTCGGATATTTGAATTAGTCAAGAACAAGGTATGGCAAATGTTTTAGTCATTAGACACATAAAGCTCTTGTAATTCCATGCAAAATAAATACATAGAACTGTATTGCTTCCTAGCTGCGAACACAAAATACATCATATCATCAGAAGAATACAATACCTAACGTTGGCTAAAATATTGTAAATTATTCACAGCATTTCAAACTCTCGAAGAGAATTTACTCAGAATTTTGTTTCTCTTCGAGCAAACGGTATTAAAACCAGTCCTGGTCCAAATCATGATGAAAATTTTAAATTAGGTTCTGCGTTGAATGGGTTTATATTTCTATCAGAAGTACTAGAACTATTTAATAAAATCATCAACATAGCCAAGGGTCTGATCAATCGTTTCAAGGAAAGTCAGAGTATCCGAAGAAACGGATATAGTAAGCCCTATCTTAAATGATATATATAAAATAATGGTTGCTTTTATACTAGACGACCTCGTCAATGAACTAACCTTGATTCACACGTTGATGAAGTCATTTGAGTTGAATTCTTGGGTGTAAACGATGTAAATACTACATTGTACTATTTATCGCCCGGAACATTCGGTTAGAAGACTTTGGTCCAGGTTTGAATGAATTCCTAGTGTAATAGCTGATTAAACTATAGATGTCA
Source organism: Potamilus streckersoni (assembly GCA_016746295.1). Lineage (NCBI taxonomy): Eukaryota > Metazoa > Mollusca > Bivalvia > Unionida > Unionidae > Potamilus > Potamilus streckersoni. The sequence continues at coordinate 1,053,442 of JAEAOA010000130.1, read as the reverse complement.
TTCTCCTTTGTGATTTAATTGTATATTTCCCAAATGTTTTACCATCTATTGGCTACGCTATAATAATTGTAAATAACATACATAGCACTATTTCGTAACGAAGACAAGTAGTCCAATCCTGGATCCAGTGAATCTAGGGAACCGAACACGTGTGTTGGACTCGGGTTTGGTCCCTATTTAAACTTCGCTCAGTGACAATGAAACCATGTTTGTCTTAACAAATAACAATAGATAAGATTACTTGTAATTGATAAAGATATGTTTGGATTTACAAAGCAGCAAATGTTCATTCATTCCGTGATCTTGGTACAAAGCAAATTGGATTCAACAGTATGATGACCGTCTTTCTATTGATCAGGCATGTGAAACATTCATATCTTCTTTTTCTAAGGCATGCAAGAGGATCCGTCATAATATAAAGGACTGCCATGAGATACAATGATAAACCATGGTCAGAATTAAAGCAAGAGATGAGAAAAAAAAGAGACTCAAGACTACTTCACTCAGAACCAAAGAATGGTCGAAAATATAAGAGCCAGAGATATACTTACCAATTTGAAAAGGCTGTTAAGGAAACGTTAATTTTAACCTTTAATAAAATTTGATCATTGAAGTGCTCAAAAGAGGTTTTAATAGATAATGATTAGTCAAGAATATATTACAAACATATTAAGCCTATTACATACAGCTAGATGAAATCAATTGTTCCTTTTATTGCATTTAAAAATAGTGATAATCAGTTACCGCACTTTGAAGTTAGAATTAATCTACTATTTTTTAAATTATTATATACAAAAAGAAAATATATATTTAAAAACTAGTCCTGACTTAAACAAGGCCGTTAGATCCAATCAAAATAGTCATAACCTTTTAAAATATATAACTGAAGTCATGCATGTGCCCTTGAAAATCTTGTTCAATAAATCACTTGAAGTCGGTGCTTTTGAACGCATAGTGCATGTTGGTACGTGTCATTGTAATCAGTGGCAAACGAGACAAAATGCAATTGTCTAATTATAGACCATTCTCTCTACTGAGAGTGAGTCTACGATTTAAAAAAAGTCTTTTCTAACATGTATATAATCTTTTGCATAAAAGTGACATGACATGTAACTATCAAATCTTTGTTTCTTCAAGACCATTAAGAATACATCAACTAACTGTATCACAAAATGTTTTCTTGATGCATATGAAGTAACGTGTTTGACATTCCTTGATGTCAGTAAAACTTTTGATAGCGTATGTTTTAGCGGAGTAGTTTATAAGTTTCAGAAACATTGAAATGCCGGTAAACTTCTATTATGGCTTGAATGCTCCTTAACATAACTGCTATCAGTGAGCTTTCTATCGAGTGTACGTATAAACAAACTGTCAGCTAACTGCTGCGGGTCTGAAAGTCTCCGTGATATGGTCTTTACTGTTCATTTTGTGATGTCAACGACATAACATAAATTGAACTAGATTGTTATGCTATTTGCTGATATTTTTCTTACACCTTCTACAGATCCTTTGTAAGTACAAAGGAGTATCAATAACAATCTTGAAAAACTTAATGCTTGGACAAATGACTGGGCTGTTACTTTTATCATTTCCAAAAAGATATTTTATTACTTGCATTCAGACAAACTGACTTTTCATATTCCAAGTTTGCTTTTGATAATACAGTTTCTTCTTTTGAAGGTCATATACATTTAGGACTGATATTATCATCTGATGATATATGAACTGATCATAGTTTAATTTCTCAAAATGCAGTTAATTGTGTGTTGCGCGAGACTAAAACAACGTTTTCACAGAACAAGTTTGGAAAAAATATATAAACTATTACTAAGTCTAGTTTTAAATACTCCCCTTAAGTCTTTACCGATTTCTCTTTAGAAGATTCAGAAAGATTAGAAGAATAATTCAATTGGAATCTGAGTGAATCACAAAAGGTGGTAAGTTTGTTTATTTTGTAATTTAATTGATTAAATGTAGTTTGAATAATACACAGTGCATCCTTATCTAGCCCCTTTTCGGACCCCTCTTTGTCAACTAAGTTTTTTTTCTAGCAGACGTGATGTCAGTAATATATATTAATAAGCTAGTAACTAAATTTAGATATGATGTCATGTTTAACCAATCAGATAACTGAGTTTAGAGATTGTGATCAAGCATTATCAGTTATTACCACCCGCCTCCTCACTTTTCACCATGTCATTTATTAGCATCCTCAGGATAGGACTTGTCGAGTTTCGGTTATCATTGTCCCTATTTACCTCGTGTCAGCCCCCTTGCGGCTCCACATACAGGTGTCGGACACTCTTCACAACCCTACAAACTCCCATATGTCTTGCATAGCATACTGTTCCAGTTCTGTTCTTAGGTGCATAGCCCAACTGCAAGCATTCATGATTTGACTTTTAAACAAGGTTTTCAGCACTTTCAAAACTACAGCATTGCCACGTTTTCATGCATTCAAAAAACTTTACATAGAAAACGAATTAGGGTCAGTTCTTAAATGTACTTGTACTATTATACCCAGATGTTTCATACCTGCTTCCTACGGTGCATGTATGGCCATTGCCAAGTTTTCATTCATTAAAAAAATTTTGCTTTTGAACCCCAATTTGTGTCAGTACTTAAATGCCCATATACTTCATACCTGCTTCCTGCGGTGCATGTATGGAGTATCGGCTGATGTTTGTTATCATAGCATCCTCGGGATCGGACTTGTCGAGTTTCGGTTGCCATTGTCCCTATATACCTCCTGTCAGCCCCTGGCGGCCCGCATGCAGGTGTCAGACCATCGTTCTTATATACCTCGTGTCATCCCCTTGCAGACCCCACATGCAGATATCAGACAATTTTCACAACCCTACAAAGTCCCACATGCTTCCTGTCCTGAGGTATCCTTTAAAACAATTCAGAGCTGGGCTGGTGCAGTGTGCTGTGACAGGATTTGCCCCCATTATGCCAAAAAGATTATTTTATATGTACAATAAAGTGTCTGTTAAACCTGTGTATTGTGTGTTATTTAAACTAGAGAGTCTCTTTATGCAGAACACTAGTTGAGAAATCTCTTGCACTAGAAAGAAAAAGAAGATAGTATCCATATTGTGTTTGATGAGAAAAGCTCAAGATACTAATTGTTAAAGCGACCTTCTTCCAGAACGTTGACACAATGCATTTCATCATCGTTTACTTAAATTCCTAAGCATTACTCCAATCTCAACCAAACGTCAGTTTTCTTCTGTGGTCTTTCGTCCCATTTATGATTAATCTTGCAACTATCTCGTTGAATAAATCAGAAAATGTCAGAATCTTTTTATCTTTATAAAGCATTTAATCTAATTAATAATGCGATACTGACTTTGAAATTGACTATAAATTGTAAATTACTGAATGTAACGGTATATCATGCGAAATTAAGGAAGGAAGGATAAAGGAACCTCCTGGTAGTTGTATTATTTGCAACGAATGTGGTGCATATTAGCACTATATAAAGATGATAATATATGCACTGGAGAAATATAAGAATTTATTATCTGCTCATATTTTTCTCCGTTAACTTTACATTGTCAGAATCGTCAATATTCCACGCTATTGAACATCTTCATATTGCACTTCTCGTGCTTTATGCACGTGAGCGCGCGGTAGGTTATGAAGTTAAAAGGTTGGTAGGCAGAGCTATACACGCATGAATACTATTATTGTGTAATGAAGGAATCTATGATTGTAGACTTTTATTATACGCCCATTTTTTTCTCCGTTAACTTAACATGGTCAGAATCGTTCAATATTCCCCGATATTGAACTCCATATTTTCCTCCTTTTGCGCTTGATACACGTGGGCGCGAGCCACGCTATGAAGTTAATTGGTCGGTGTGAGGAGCTACATGCGCAAAAATATTATTATTGTGCATTGAAGGAATCCACGATTGTGAGTTTTATTATTTTAATAATAAAATAATAAATTTATTATTAAATAAATTTAGTTGTGAATTTTATTAGTAAGTCTTTGGTAATGACACAAACATGAACATATTACAAAAAGGTTACTGCATTTGAATGAAAAAATATGAACTCGTTTTTTTCGGATGGATATACTGCACTCCCAAGGTAGTGCAGTATTACCATCCGAGAAACTCGTTCATATTATCCCATACAAATGCAGTAACCTATAAGTATAAAACTTGCAGGACATAACATATAACTAATAGAACACGACCCTCTCTCTCTCTCTCTCTCTCTCTCTCTCTCTCTCTCTCTCTCTCTCTCTCTCTCTCTCTCTCTCTCTCTCTCTCTCTCTCTTTCTCTCTCTCTTAAATAAGCGAACCTGGTTGCAGGCACGCTTTGTACAATTTCAAACTTGCCTGAACCCAATCTGAGTTTGGCTTGAGCGTCATGCAGTGAATTAGTAAAGCCTAGGATCGTAGAATTTTAGTTGCTAAAAATCAAAATAAGGCTGTTGGTGGATTTGTTGTTGTGATTCATTTTATACATGGTAGGGTGATGGGTTGGAGATAACAAGATTAGGTAGTAACATTAGGCTTATGATTGTTATAAAATATTTTGCTCCATCCATTAAGATCATTGAACGAATCCACGATAACAAGCTTGTTGCTTGTTATGTCATAGCAGTGCAACAAACACAAATCCATCACTACTTACGACGTGATGATACGGTTGTGGCATATTGAATAGTCTAGAAGTTTGTGAATATACATCACATATCCCTACCTCCCTCCCTCCGTTTGGCTTGTAAGGGAAGAGTGTTGAATAGTGAAGGTGGGTGTGCATAGTTAATATCGATATTCATGACTGTACCTTTTACTTTACTGAGCTCTCCCCCAACAAAGACACGCATATTTTTACAGATCGGTTTGTAGTTTTGTGGTTTGTAGAACGATTCGTGTCAGCAAGATCCGTGTCAGGAAAAACATCACCATTGGTACCTGAAATGTGAGAACACTGAGAGCAGCAGGAAAGATTGAGTAGCTTACATGTGAAATGAACATATATCACTGGAACATCCTGAAGTGCGATGGAAGAACATTGGAGAAACAACCACTTTGGAAGGCCGCAAACTATACTTCAGTGGCAGAGAGGACAAACATGAGCGTGGAATTGGGCTCCTTGTCCACAAGGAGAGCGTAGGTACTGTCTTGGGATGTCGGCCAGTCTCCAGCCGGCTCATCACCATCCTCCTCAGAGCAACTCCATTCAATATTACCATCATATAGGAATACGCCCAACATCAGAATATAACGACGCAGATGTGAAAGACTTTTATGACCAGCTACAAGAACTTGTGGATAAAAGACCGAAGAAAGACATCCTGATTATGCAAGCCGATTGAAATGCCAAGAAAGGCGAGGTCACTTGCATGATATGGAAAGGAACATGGTGGCGCTGCTGCAATGCAAAGACCAACGAGAGAGGCCAGAGGCTCATGTATTTCACTAGTTACAACGACCTTTTGTTGCAAACAACTTCGGAAAACAAAGTATCCAGAAGATGGACATGGCACAGTCCAAGCGGAGACCATCACAGTAAGATGGATTACAGCATGGTGAAGTGGCGCGTACAGTCAAGTGTAAAAGCTTTTCCAGAGCGGACATTGGAATTGACCATATTCTGATGATGATGACCTTCTAAATAGAGCTACACAATAATAAAGTTTAATCTCGAGAAATTGTATCCCTGGAATGCAATTATACTGGTTATGGCATCGAAATGTACATTTTGGTGATAAACGTGAATGTATTTTCCGTCTTTGAAATTTTTGTCTCCAAATAACAGAGGTCCGATAACTTTCAAGGTGTTGTAGCGTGGATCCAAGACGTCTTGTAACTTTTGCATTTCAGGAATGACACAGAGTGTCTTTGGATATCTCCGCTTGCTGTAACAGAAGTTCTGCTTCTCTTTTTGTTGTCTTGAGAATTGATAATTTTAAAGAGGCCGCTCTTGATGCTGCGAAGATTGTCTACGAATAACACCTTTCTTGGTTGTCCTGTGACTTGGGGAAGAGACACGTAGGTCATGAACTGTGTCGCTTTTCCGTCGGTGATGTGAAACTTGTCGTTGGATTGTTGCACTTACTGAATATTTTCAATGACTTTGGAAGGTGTCAATTCTGCCTGACTGCTTAACTCGAGCCAAAGTGGGGACTAGACTTCAAGCTGTCGTGATGAATGGAAAGTCTCAATTGATCGTCATCTTTGGTTTGCCTTTGCCATTTCGTTGTCCTTAGCAAAGAATGCTACACATTGATGATGAACCCCTCTGCTTTCTCTAGTATTACGTCAGACTTAAAATGTGGTTTTAAATTTTCTAGATGAGCGTTGTCCGTCTCACGAATGTGGTAGTACGTTTCAGGGTTTACTGGTGGTGATGATAATTTGACTTGCTCTAGACATATTGGGTCAAGTTTTTCTTTTTACTGTTTTCTCCTTTCTTTACAAAATAATTCGATCGTTTTTTTTTTTGACTGCAAAAGTCAATCACTACATTCGAAACGCCAGGACCCCTAATATCCATATCATACTCAGTGTGTCTATAAAGGGATGGTACCTTTCCTCTCAGCATTCATTTCGCTCTCAAGCGACAATCAAAAAGGAAGAACACTCACAGATTCGAACTTCTGATCAGAGCTTTCGGAGGTGCAAGTCGAAAGTTTTCTTCAACAATCCGACAGGTTACTCCCACTCCTTTCGAGAGAAATGTCAAGATACTTGCCATATTTGTTAGAAATGGGTTACAGAATGTGCAGATCGACAAAAGCAAGACTAATGCCTAAAGAACCAAAATACAAGATACCTGTTATCATTGTTGTTGTTGTTGTTTTTGTTGTTGTTGTGGGGCTTAAAGCCATTTTTCAGCACACGATAGGCTATTCATAGCAGCCAGTTTAATGGTGGAGGAAGAAACAGGAAAAACCGTGGAAAGAACCACTGACCTACAAGAAGCTACTGGCAAGCTATCTCACATATCCACAGTCGTCGTATCTTAGACTCGAACCCACGCAGACAGAGGTGAGATAACAGTGATCCTAACGGAGTGCTCCTTAGACCACTCGGCCCCTGTTATCATTGTCAAGAGAAAGGACATTGGTCTTCAGAGTGTCCTAAGAAACAACAGGCAAAGGAAGAAACCCGACACGTTCAGAAAAGAAGACAGAATATAAAAGAAGACGAGGAAAACGCAAGAAGGAGAAGAGGAAATACCTGTGAAAGTGAAAATATTAAAAGAAATAGAGCGGGTGAATAAAAAAGATACAGAATAAGCTTATGAACTTTTAAAAGTAATGTGTTATGTTGAGTTGTGATATTGAATTGTACATATTTGTACCAAAATAGACCAGACTGAAAAGAAACGTAAGAGTCTCTTAGATTTGACTGTTTGGAATAATAAAGACCTACATTCACGCATTCACAGCACCAACATCATAGGTTAAAATAAATTAAAAGGGATTTTCATTTCTAACTAACTTTGGCAAAATAAATAGTATCTATTTTCTAAAGAAATGAATGGCACTTAAAGAGCCTTTTGGTGTTTTTGTTTCTTTTTTAACAAACACCCACCCACCCCAAGGAACGAGAATCAATCTCCATTAACTGCCTTAATCCTGTGTCACGGCCAATGCCTACTTCTGGACTTGCTTCTGACAATGATTTTGTAGAAGTCTCTAGGAGGGGATCTCCGGTGTAATAACAGGATTGGACTTTTGGCTCGGGATGGTCTTTTTTTTTCTTGGGTCGTAATACAGAAGTTTGACTTCTTAATTCTGCCAAAATATCCAATAGTACCGCTACCGTTTGAGGTTGACTGGTCACATTGTATCCTATACCTTGTTTCTTCTCTGCTTCTTCTTCCTTCGTTTACTTCTTGCCTCTTCTTCTCGCTGTTGCTTTTCAAGGAGAAATGCTTGCTCTGCCTAAATATTTCTCCATTTCTTCTTTAAATCTATATTTAAAATCCTCAACGTGTGGTAAAGAAGAAGAAAGTAGCAAAAGGTATTGGTACCAAAACAAATTCTTGGGAAGAGAGAAAATCTACTAAATCCCAATTGAAATCGGTCTCTTCTGAACGTAACACTGTGTTTCCTTTGGTGGCCATTGCTATACCATCGTCTTTTGTTTCCAAAGCTTGTTCACCCCAATTCATCGTCTTCTTAGTTTTAGTCATGTTGCACAAAACAATGTCGCAGGTAGTTCTCTTCGGATTGGAAGAGAGACTCCGCAAAGTGTGATTGAATTTTGTAACGCGTTCTGTCATTGGTGAATAATTTCAATCCGTTTCGATCGGGTCTTCCACTGTAAATAAACGTAGTTCACTTCATTCCCTTTCCCTGTTCTAGTCACAAGATGTGGACCAACATAGAATCGTCTACCCTCCTATCGTCGATGAACTTTAACCCACACCATCAAGATCATCATGGGTAATTACCCAGATCACTCATACTGCTCTTTAGAAGCGAAGGATCTGTGTGGAGAGACAATGCTGTCCGAAGCGAGTCCTCATCTACGGTCCAGAGGTTAGACAAAGCTTGAGAAAGAGAAGAAGATCAGTGAGATGCACTGTTAGCGCAACAGTGTTATAATAAAACCCAAGGGCCCTTTTCAGGGTAATTTTATATGCCTCGAAACGATATTCATTCCTTCTTACATATAAATGTGCTATCTATGTGTTTATATATGTATCTGTCTCTCTATGGTATTTGTCCCTCGATAAAGTAGCTGCGTGTATTCAGTTCAGCCACTTTCTACATTGTTGCAAGTGTCTAGTACCATAACATCACCTTACCTGTTGCATTTCTCTTGTCGCTATACAAAATTCTGATTGTCGCTATACAGAACCCAGGGCGATTTTTTTGTTGCTATAAATCGTGTCGTCATAGTTCTTTAATGTATTTTCTCATTGCCTCCTATTACTACTTAAATATGTTGTTATTGAGATTGTAAGATCTGACCAAAATGTCAAAAGGACGTTTTACGTTTAATGGAAAAGAGTAAAATTGTGTTTTGAATGGTTTCATGCAGAATGTGAGTGTCCATTGAACCGAGAAATTAAAGGATCCGTTTCTGTGTGATCTCTCTGAACATATATTTTTCCTAAATTCTGAGGTGTTGTTTTTCTTCTTGTATGAATACTCTTGCAAGTTTGCAAAGTGCATTTTTTCCCCTTGGTGATTGCTATATCGAAGAATTTTATACTTTCTGTACAATATTTAGCACTGAATATATTCGAGGAAAACTGATTTTTCAAGGAGCCTTTCCAAAATTAACTGTATACTTCTTCTCTAGAGAAACGAGTCCATTACAATAATTTGATTCATATTAATTACATTCATAGTTTACTGTACAAATAGTAAATATATAAATATTGGATCAGATTCATTCGGGTCCGGATAACGAAGCGTTACTTCCGTACAGCCATGATAAGTCTCGATATTGGTATAACAGCTATCAACATCTACTTATACTCTAGAATGGACTGTCAGGAAGATTTCGATTACTTTATTTTCCAGAAAGTCATTTGTGTTGTTAATGGTATCATATTCTTTAACAGGCATTATTTTTACCAAAGTTTTCATTCTCAAATGTTGCGATTTACTGTAGGTTGAAATCTAATATACAACGACTGGTATATTTTCTATAATGTCTAAAATGAAATATCGCATTTTCTCCAGCACACAAACATGATTCACAAGGAGGATTCTTCAATTTTTGACTTGCCAAATAGGTAAAAAGATAGCTAGAAAACGTTTTATATCATCATTAAATATTTCTAAGATCTCCAGAGTCGGTATAACAAATCGACCTTGAGAAAGTAAATAGTGATCTACAGAAGTCAAAGCTGTTGTAAGAGAAGCGTTCAATGCAATGAGGTAGAGAGGTAACAACTACAGGCAGACCGACTTACTAAGAAGTGTTCCTTCCACATGTTCTTCGAGCTTAGTTGTTAGAGAAATTTTCTTTAGTTGAGGCCATGACATGGAAAAGGCATACGTCCGTACGCGTGTTAGCAATTTGTGAGGAGCATGGATTTGATTGTTAGAATGTCTTTGCATCAATGTGTGCCAATCTAGTTAGGAGAATACAACGTTGAATACATTCATCACTGTGGATTTGTTCAAAAGACTTTCGCGACTGAACATTGTTTCCATGAAATTTATTTAAAATTGTCTTCCCAATTATTATCATTTTTGAAGCTCATCTTTCAATATATTATCCTTCATTTGATTGGAGATACAAATATAGCACTTTATGATTCAGATATAAAACATTTCATAGTGCTTTACATATAGTTTTGAGCTGATGGAGAACAATGGTTTACTTCTCAGTTCTGAGAAGTTGCTGTCAATGGGCTTATGGGGCAGAATGTAATCAAAAAGGTGACGTTCCTTTCTTCCGATCAAAATTTAAAGTGGACAGTAATGAGACTTAGTCCAGCCAAATCGATGCATGTTCCCGACGTTTCTGGCTGTATCATCTCCATGGCCTATGTGGCTTTAAATACTTTCATGACTAGGGTCAATAAGAATATTAGGGAGAGCGAGAACACAAAGTATATACTTAAGTAGGATAGTAAGTTGGTAGAGAGAAAGAAGAATATGAAAACGAGATAAATATAGATCGTATTACACTTGTTGTCATGGAATCATTATTAAAATCATCGCTGTTTGAAAGATATTAAAGGAAATGCTTCTTTAGAGCCATTTACACGTGTGAGCGAAACTTTGCCATTTATACAATTCTTTATCCCAACTCTGTCAAGTACATTATTTTGGAACTCATTTGCCCGTTTCTGTCATTGATGTCTTCGAAGATTATCTTTTATTGCATATTTAAAAGATGTTGTGCTATAGTGCATAGCATTTAAAAACACTCTGTTGCCGAAGAAGACACAAGATTTCAAACCTTAATCTATGATTTGTTATTTTGTAAGTGTGAATAATAGTTTTATTAATAATGGGTATGCAAAACTACATCGGAGGTCATAAAATATATGAAATAAGGCGAGAAAGGGTAAATGAACAAACAAAATAGCAGAAAAAAAGGTCAAACGGCAAGAATACACTTTCAGGTATGCAGAAATTTAGTTTTTTTTTTCAAACATGGAGATAATTTTGACAACAGAGAATAACACTTCGGCAGAGAGATATTCAAGATATTTTACATTGTTAAATTAACGAGTCTAATAATCTAATCAGGACTTAGACCTGCCTTCATATCAATTTGTGATTAGGACAAGGTTTACCTAGTAGAAGAGAACTAGGTTTGAACACTCTTTACTTCAACAAAATCGTAATAGACTATCTTCAAAGAGCATATCAAATTGTGATTAGCAATCTAGTCAAAAGAATAAATACATTGTGTTCATGTATATAGATATATTGAAATATGTTATATAATTCTGATAAGGGAAGTATGTTAAATTGTATCTACAGGAATTAATAGATCTAAAGAATATATGTTTCAGTCTGTATGGGATTTAACTCGACTAGAGGAACCTCATTCATCATCTTTCACCTGGTTAACGATTGTCACCTCTTTCACTTCCATCACCTTTTTCACCCTATTGACCAGGTTCACCCTTTTCACCCTTTGGACCTGGAGCACCAGGAAAACCATTACCACCTTTAGGACCAGCATCACCCTTAGGACCACGAGGACCTGGAACAACTTGAGGACCTTTAGGACCTCTATAACCTGGAGGACCATGAGGTCCTGGAGGACCTGGGGGACCGGGAGGACCTTCAGGACCACGAGGACCTGGAAAGATAAGAAAATCATAGCTTATCAGATTAGATAGATAGATAGATAGATAGATAGATAGATAGATAGATAGATAGATAGATAGATAGATAGATAGATAGATAGATAGATAGATAGATAGATAGATAGATAGATAGATTGATTGATTGATTGATTGATTGATTGATTGATAGATAGATAGATAGATAGATAGATAGATAGATAGATAGATAGATAGATAGATAGATAGATAGATAGATAGATAGATTGCATAAGCCCAGACGACGATGAGCCACTGCCCAAGACAGTAACTAGTTTGGACAAACAAAGCTCTCTCCCGCTTGATAGAAGAAAAATGGCAGTAATCGACAAAACCCCAAACCAATTTGCCCTGTTACACCAAGTGGCACTCGTAATTTTGGCAACAAATACATCTCTGAAATCAGTGCCTTGCCAATAAGATTAATTGTAACAACTCACTAAGGGGTGTTTAGATTCTCTCTCAGCAAGTCAACGTGCATGACTGAAGGGTCGCAAATATAAAAAACACAAGACCAGTCAGTCAGACCCATGACGCGTTGACTTCCGTTATAATGACGGGACACTTCATACATACTAGATAGGAAACACTTAAATCAATCTATCTTTGATTAGAGATGCTGATGTGAAGGTGATATATGATAATTGTGAATTAAATGGATGAAATAAATGTCAACAATTCCCAAGATTTGTGAGTATTAACAAATCAATATATTCTTGGTCTTATTTTTGTTCTTGTTGTTGTTGTTGTTGTTGTTTGGCTTAACGCCATTTTCAGCACACGATAGGCTATTTATGGCGGCCAGTATTAATGGTGGAGGAAGAAAGTGGGAAATCTCCGGAAAGAACCACCGACCCATGAGAAGCTAATGGCAAGCTTTCTCACATATCCACATTCGCCGAATCCTAGACTCGAACTCGAGCAGACAGAGGTGAGATGGCAGTGATCCGTAACGGACAGCGCTTCAGAGCACTCGGCCACTCGGGGCCCCTTATTTATTTTTTTTGTCAACAATTCCAAAGATTTGTGAGTATTAACAAATCAGTATATTCTTAGTCTTATTTTTTTTTCTTTTTCTTTCTGTCTCTAAAGCAACTAGAGTAATTTCGAAGATCTTTTCTACATTCTTGTAACTATCAATACGTGTAATGTTCGGCATGTGCTCTTCCTCCTTCTTATTCTGCACTCATACTCTACATAACCTAAACAAATATCAATGCGCATATATATATATATATATATATATATATATATATATATATATATATATATATATATATATATATATATATAAACACACACACACACACACACATATATATATATATATATATATATATATATATATATATATATATATATATATATAGTGTCAGTAATAAAAAGCAATTTCCATAAATTACACCACATTTCCTATTATTCTATTATTGTTTTACTCTTGGCGAAATATTATGTATGAGACAAACTCGAACTTTTACAAGAACAAGCGGAGTTAAATAAAATTTGTATATCCCTGAGAGAGAGAGAGAGAGAGAGAGAGAGAGAGAGAGAGAGAGAGAGAGAGAGAGAGAGAGAGAGAGAGAGAGAGAGAGAGAGAGAGAGAGAGAGAGAGAGAGATCAGTTTGCAGTTTCACCACAGTAATATTACTCACGGCTTGACCATATGTACTAGTCTAGAACTAATTGGTCATTCCTAAAGATTTCTGGGCAATCATCATTAAGTCACTATTACTAAACAATATATGAGTAGAGTTTGTTTCATTAAAACTCAGACGCTTTCAATTTGTCTGTATGTCTCTAAAATTATAACGATTTTTCAGAAGGTGGGGCTTTGGATATGGTCATATTTTATATTTTATAATTAGCCACGTGATGCTATTTAGTCTGTAACATTACAAAGAAAGTTTGGCCCCAAACTACGACAGACAAATTTTTAGATAACGTAACAGTAATTAGAACTGAAGTGATGAAAGTGAAAATATAAATGAAGAATCTGACAAGATGGCAAACGTGGAAGCCACTTGAAAATGACTAATTCATGCAGTATACACGAAATGTTACAATTGATATTAATATAATTACGAGATAATTCGAATTAGAACACGTTCGTAAAAGATGACGAGGAATGTATCGAGTAAATGTACAAGACTGAGAATAGTAGGTTTGCAGATTTTCCTCTTTGCAATTGTTCGTACTGACCGTTCTGTATTCTTCGCGAATGACGGTTTCTCACTTGAATGCAACTTAATCGATTACGCATAACTGATGAAATACTTGCAGATAATTATTATATTTTAGCTTTCAGTTTGTTACCTTTGGCGTGAAATTGTATATGGTGAAATAAAAAGCAAATATTTCGATGAAACCCAGGGCATCGCAATATATGAATCAATATAAAAGTTGATTTCTCTAAACCTGACGTCAGCTTATAATGGAGAATGGAGAATGCTTAATTGTACCAGGAACAGTTTAAACCGGAGCGACAGAGGGTCTTATCAAGATCTATTCTGCTTTTCAATAATTTATTTCTTTTAAGATGCAAAAATATCTTTGTTATTGTGTACATTATTATGAATATCAGCTAAATGACCGGCTGTCAAGCGTAATCTATAGTGAAGTCTAAGACAATATGCAACAGTACTCTCTGATCAATGCTTCATACGTGTGCAAATTCTATAACCGTTTTACACATTAAATTCTAAACTTCAGTGTTTATGTCAGAAATTGTGAGGTTGTTTTTTATTATAAAAATTGTTTGTGTTAGTAGTAGTTTTTAATATTTCAAGCAATGTCAGTATCAGTAGTAACATAATGTGTGAAGTATTTGTCGTCATATCTCATGGAGGTGTTTATTCAATTTACATTTTGCATCACGCATTGAGTTAATGACCACCAGAGCGTCGGCGTCTGTGTAGTGTACCAGATGTGTCTCATGCCATTTCTCTCTTTGTTTCCGGCATTGTACTAATCTAAAATATTTTAGTGACATATTTTGTTTATCATCTGAATCAAAGGGTCAGTAACGAAGCACATTTGGTCAGATGGAAACAGTATATAAATATCCACGGCCTGAGCAGTTCACCTCATTGATACCACGCAGCAGAACCGTTAATAGTTGAAGGGAATTCAAGGTAGGTAGTCTTTAGAGGGCACCATAGTAATTCTGATTTTTTTCACTTTATGCATGTACATTTTCTAATACGTATTTGTATCTTCAACATTGAAACTGTAATTTAACTATTTTAATGCACCTATAAAAACCTCATGTCTTAAGTTCTTTTGCTTGATAATGTAAACCGCGTATTACCAACTGAACCTCTCAACTCGATTAAATCCGACTTAAAGTATTATTGATGTCAGCAAATACAACAAAATAAAAAAGAAATGTAAACCCATCCCCTCAAACACCCTCTCCAACCTTCTCGTTATCACTATCTAAAGAGCCATGTCATTTGTAACCAACCCACCAACCCACTCCCTCATATGCCCCTCTCTCTCTCTCTCTCTCTCTCTCTCTCTCTCTCTCTCTCTCTCTCTCTCTCTCTCTCTCTCTCTCTCTCTCTCTCAAAACCATGATGTCATCAATTGAAAACTTTTAATAAAAATATATACTTTATCATTTAAAGATGCAACACCCATGGGTTGCGATAAATGCTAGAAAATGTGGAATAGTTAAAATATTATTCATAACTTTATATCAAAGTCATGGAAAGTGGGATATCAACTGAGAAGCTAGAGACGATTTCCATTATGACGTTACTTAGCCATGAACGAATACGTGAGGCTCATGCAACTGTACATGACCCTCTTAAATTTTTCTAAAAAAAAATAGAGAAAATCAAGCACGGAACAAGTGGTGTCTTTGCCCGACTGTCACTAATAGGTTAAACTTTGTTTACAAAATAATCCACTTCTTCCTTAGGAATTGAATTAAATTAGGATAAAAATAATCAACAGAAGACAGTGCATGTTTGCAATCTGACGTAAGCGTGTCTACTTTCTAGAACACATAAGTCTTAGTTCGGAACACATTTCACCACCAGAACAAGAAGTGCTAAAACTTATGATTCAATTGAAACATGGTCAGATGTTAAAAGGTTTCGCAAAGCCATGGGAAAAGCGAGTATTTCTCGTCGTAGTTATTTAACATTTGTTTTGGGAATAGTAATAACTTGAATCTGTGAGATTTGCATAAAACAATGGTCTTGTAAAGGTCTCAGCACACATAAGCAAAATTCTCAACGAGGTTTACCACAATTTGGTAATGTCATTAATTGCTTGACAATGTCTTCAGAGCTCCTAATAAACAATACCATAATGTTCATGCTATTATCTTTGTGACAAAAAGCAAATCAAATATGTAAAGGTAAGAGATGATCATTGGAATTTACAAAACCATCACAAAGTGACACTAAATCGATGAATATTTAAAAGGTGTTTCCATTCCAGTTTTTGCATCATAGATTCCCATATCTTTACAATATACAGTAAATATATTCACCATTGCTATTTATGCACAAAATACGCTAATGGACTTGCACTATAAATGGTGTATTTTCCAGAAGAAATAAATCTATTTAAAGGTAACGAACAACAATCAATTAAAAGTATTCATAAAAACCTTTTCTAGACTCTCTCTCTCTCTCTCTCTCTCTCTCTCTCTCTCTCTCTCTCTCTCTCTCTCTCTCTCTCTGTGTCTCTCGGTGTACATCTCTCAAAATCATGTGTGAGTTTGTTCGATTAGGAGTAATTAGTTTCAGAAAGTCACGCGGCTTCAAATTCACTTCTTGTTTAATGTGAGCGAAATCGTCGCTTTCAATAAGTAATGAAAATTAAAATTCCTTAATATATTCGAAATAATAGGAAACAAAACTTTGATTTTATTTTCAGACAGAAACAGTAGAAACATGAAGTAACCTTTTGTTCTTCTTCTTCTTCTTGTGTCAGTGCTTGGTTTAATTCAAGCAACAAACAATGGTAAGTTTTGAATTAAGCTCTATCTTTCTTCCCGTTCGTCTGTCCGTTTATAAGCTGACGTCAGGTTTAGAGAAATCAACTTTTATATTGATTCATAATTTGCGATGCCCTGGGTTTCATCGAAATATTTGCTTTTTATTTCCACCATATACAATTTCACGCCAAAGATAACAAACTGAAAGCTAAAATATAATAATTATCTGCTAGTATTTCATCAGTTATGCGTAATCGATTAAGTTGCATTCAAGTGAGAAACCATCATTCGCGAAGAAAAAAGGACGGTCAGTACGAACAATTGCAAAGAGGAAAATCTGCAAGCCTACTATTCTCAGTCTTCTACATTTACTCGATACATTCCTCGTCATCTTTTACGAACGTCTTCTAATTCGAATTATCTCGTAATTACTTTAATGTTAATTGTAACATTTCGTGTATACTGCATGAATTAGTAATTTTCAAGTGGCTTCCATGTTTTCCATCTTGTCAGGTTCTTCATTTATATTTTCACCTAGATACACTTCAGTTCCAATTACTGTTACGTTATCTAAAACCTTGTCTGCCATAGTTTGGGGCCAAACTTTCTTTGTAATGTTGCAGACTATATAACATCACGTGGCTAATTATAAAATATAAAATATGACCATTTCCAAAGCCAACCCCCTGCAAAATCGTTTTATTTATTGAGACACACACACAAATTGAAAGGGTCTCAGCTTTAATGAAACAAACTCTCATATATTGTTAAGTAATTATGACTCAGTGATGATTGCCCAGAATTCTTTATGAATGACCAATTAGTCCTAGACGAGTACATATGGTCATGCCGTGGGTATTATTACTTTGCTGAAACTGCTAACTGATCTCTCTCTCTCTCTCTCTCTCTCTCTCTCTCTCTCTCTCTCTCTCTCTCTCTCTCTCTCTCTCTCTCTCTCTCTCTCAGGGATATTCAAATTTTATTTAGCTCCTCTTGTTCTTGTAAAGCTTCGAGTTATTCGTTGATTTTTGTTTAGGTTATGTAGAGTATGAGTGCATAAGAAGAAGGAAGAGCACATGCCGAACATTACACGTATTGATAGTTACAAGAATGTAGAAAAAAATCTTCGAAATTACTCTAGTTGCCTTAGAGACAGAAAGAGAAAGACAAAAAATAAGACTAAGAATATACTGATTTGTTAATACTCACAAATCTTGGGAATTGTTGACATTTATTTCATCCATTTAATTGACAATTATCATATATCGCCTTCACATCATTAACTCTCATCCAAGTTTTGATGATTGATTGAAGAATTTTCTATGCAGTATGTATGAAGTGTCCCGTCATTATAACGGAAGTCAACCTGTCATGGGTCTGACTGTCTGTCTTGTATTTTTTATATTTGAGACCCTTCAGTCATGCCCTTCGACTAGGTGAGAGAGAATCTAAGCACCTCTTTGTGGGTTGTTACAATTATTCTTAGTGGAAAGGCACTGATTTCGGAGATGTATTTGTTGCCTAAATTACGAATGGCACTTGGTGTAACAGGGCATATTAGTTTGGGGTCTTGTCGCTTACAACCATTTTGCTTCTATCAAGCGGGAGAGTGTTTTGTTTGTCCAAACTAGTTACCATCTTGGGCAGTGGCTCATCGTCGTCTGGGCTTATGCTATATATCTATCTATTTATCTGTCTGTATGTCTATCTATCTATCTGTCTGTATGTCTATCTATCTATCTATCTATCTATCTATCTATCTATCTATCTATCTATCTATCTATCTATCTATCTATCTATCTATCTATCTATCTATCTATCTAATCTGATGAGCTTGGATTTTCTTATCATCTTTCCAGATCTTCGTGGTCCTCCAGGTCCTCGTGGTCCTCGTGGTCCTCCAGGACCTCATGGTCCTCCAGGTTCTCGTGGCCCTCCAGTCGTCAAGGTATACAAGGTCCTCGTGGTCCTAAAGGAGATGTTGGTCCTAAAGGTGTTTATGGTTTTCCTGGTACTCCAGGTCCAAAGGGTGAAAAAGGTGAACCTGGTCAATAGGATGAAAAAGGTGATAGAAGTGAAAGAGGTGACAATCGTTAACCAGGTGAAAGATGGAGAAAGAGGTTCCTTTAGTCGAGTTATATCCCTTACAGACTATACAGAGTCAAACATATATTCTTTTGATCTATTAATTCCTATAGATACAATTTAACATACTTCCCTTATCAGAATTATATAACATTTGAATATATCTATATATATGAATACAATGTATATATTCTTTTGACAAGATTGCTAATCATAATTTGATATGCTCTTTGTAGATAAAATATTACGATTTTGCTAAAGTAAAGAGTGTTCAAACCTAATTTTCTTCAACTAGGTCAACCTTGTCCTAATCACAAATTGATATGAAGGCAGGTCTAAGTCCTGATTAGAATATTAGACTCTCGTTAATATAACAATTTAAAGTATCTTGAATATATCTCTGTCATAGTGTTATTCTCTGTTGTCAAAATTATCTCCATGTTTGAAATTAAAAACTAAATTTCTGCATCCCAAAAATTGTGTTCTTGCCTTTTGACTTTTTATTTCTTCTGCTATTTTGTTTGTTCATTTTCTCTTTCTACAACTTATTTCATGTATTTTATGACCTCCGATGTAGTTTTGCAAATTCATTGTTAATAAAACTTTTTTTCACTCTTGCAAAATAACAAATCGTAGTATAAGTTTTAAAATCTTGTGTCTCCTTCGGCAACAGAGTGTTTTTAAATGCTGTGCACAATCGCACATCATCCTTTAAATATGCAATAAAAGATAATCTTCGAAGACATCAATTACAGAAACGGGCAAATGAGTTCCAAAATAATCTACTTGACAGAGTTGGGATAAAGAATTGTATAAATGGCAAAGTTTCGATCACACGTGTAAATGGCTCTAAAAAAAGCATTTTCTTTAATATCTTTCAAACAGCGATGATTTTAATAATGATTCCATGACAACAAGTGTAATACGATCTATATTTATATCGTTTTCATATTCTTCTTTCTCTCTACCAACTTTCTAGCCTACTTTAGTATATACTTTGTGTTTTCGCTCTCCCTAATTTTCTTATTGACCCTAGCCATCAAAGTATTTAAAGCCCCATTTGGTCTGAATCCTCATAGGTCATAGAGAAGATACATCCAGAAACGTCGGGAACATACATCGATCTGGCTTGACTATGTCTCATTACAGTTCACTTTAAATTTTAATCGGAATAAAGGAACGTCACCTTTATGATCATATTCTGCCCTGTAAGACCATTGACACCAACTTCTTAGAACTGAGAAGAAGTAAACCATTGGTCTCCATCAGCTCAAAACTTATGAAAAGCACTATGAAATGTTTTATATCCGAAACATAAAGTGATATTTTTTATCTCAAATCAAATGAAGGATAATAGATTGAAAGATGAGCTTCAAAAATGATAATAATTGGGAAGACAAGTACAAAGATATTGCATGGAAACAATTTTCAGCCGCGAAAGTCTTTGAAAAGATTCACAGTGAGGAATTGATGCAACGTTGTATTTGCCCATCTAGATTGGGAGACATTGATATAAAGAAACTCGGACACTCAAATCCATGCTCCTCACAAATTGCTAACACGCATAAGCACGTATGCCGTGTCCATGTCATGGCCTCAAATAAAGAAAATTTCTCTAAGAACTAAGCTCGAAGAACACGTGGAAGGAACACTTCTTCTTAAGTCGGTCTGTTTGTAGTTGTTACCTTCTTACCTCATTGCACAGAACGCTTCTCTTGCACCTGATTTGACTTCTGTAGATTACTATTTACTTTCTCCAGGTTTAATCGTAATACCGACTCTGGAGATCTTAGAAATAGTTAATGATGATATAAAACGTTTCCTAGCTTTCTTTTTACCTATTTAGCAAGTCAGAAACTGATGAATCCTCCTTGTCAATCATGTTTGTGTGCTGGAGAAAATGCGGTATTTCATTTTAGGCATTATAGAAAATATACCGTCGTTGTATATCATATTTCAACCTACTGTAAATCGCAACATTTGAGAAAAAAACTTTGGTAATAAATAATGCCCGTTAAAGAATATGATACCATTTACAACACAATTGACTTTCTGGAAAATAAAGTAATCGGAATCTTCCTGACAGTCCATGCTAGAGCATCAGTAGATGTTGATAGCTGTTATACCAATATCGAGAATTATCATGGCTGTAAGGAAGTAACGCTTCGTTATCCGGACCCGAATGAATCTGATCCAATATTTATATATTTACCTTTTGTACAGTAAACAGTGAATGTAATTAAAATGATTCAAATTATTTTAATGGACTCGTTTCTCTAGAGAAGAAAGGTACAGTTAATATTGGAAAGGTTTATTGAACAATCAGTACTCCTCCAATATATTAAGTGTTAAATATTGCACAGAAAGTATCAGTTTCTTCGATATAGCAATCTCCAAGGGAAAAAATACTTTGCCAACTTGCAAGAGCATTTATACAAAAAGAAAAACAACACCTCAGAATTTAGAAAAGTATATATTCAGAGAGATCACAAAGAAACGGATTCTTTAATTTCTCGGTTCAATGGACACTCACATTCTGCATGAAACCATTCAAAACACAATTTTACTCTTTTCCATTAAAGGGAAAACGTCCTTCCGACCTTTTGGTCAGATCTTACAATCTCAATAACAACATATTTAAGTAGTAATAGGAGGCAATGAAAAAATACATTAAAGAACTACCTGTGGTTGTATAACAACACCATTTATAGCGACAAAAAAAATCGCCCTAGGCCTGTATAGCGACAATGAGAATTTTGTATAGCGACAAGAGAAATGCAACAGGTAGGGTGATGTCATGGTAATGGACACTAACAACAATGTAGCAAGTGGCTGAGCTGAATAGACGCAGCTACTTTATGTAGGGACAAATACAATAGAAAGACAGGTACACATATAAACACATAGATAGCACATATATAGGTAAGAAAGAATGAATATCGTTTAGAGGCATATAAAATTACCCTGAAATAGGGCCTTTGGTTTATATTTTAACACCATTTCGCTAACAGTGCATCTCACTGATCTTCTTCTCTTTCTCAAGCTATACCTAACCTTTGGACCGTAGATGAGGACTCGCTTCGGACAGCATTGTCTTTCCACACAGATCCTTCGCTTCTAAAGAGCAGTATGAGTTATCTGGGTAATTGCCCATGATGATCTGGCATACATTGGATGGTGCGAGTTAAAGCTCATCGACGATAGGAGAGAAGACGATTCTATGTTGGTCCACATCTTGTGACGAGATCAGGGGAAGGGAATGAAGTAAACTACGTTTATTTACAATGGAAGACCCGATCGAAACGGATTGAAATTATTCACCAATGACAGAACGCGATACATAATTCAATCACTTCGCAGAGTCTCTCTTCCAATCCGAAGAAAACTACCTGCGACATTGTTTTGTGCAACATGACTGAAACTAAGATGACGATGAATTGGGGTCAACAGGCTTTGGGAACAAAAGGTGATTGTATAGCAATGGCTACCAAAGGAAACGGTGTTACGTTCAGAAGAGACCGATTTCAACTGGGATTTAGTAGATTTTCTCAAGAATTTGTTCTGGTACCAATACCTTTTGCTACTTTCTTCTTCTTTACCACACGTTGAGGATTTAAAATATAGATTTAAAAAAGAAATGGAGAAATATTTACAGCAGCAACAAGAGACAGAGCTAGCACTTCTCCTTGAAAAGCAACAGCGAAAAAAAGAGGCAAGAAGTAAGCGATAGGAAGAAGATGCAGAGAAGAAACAAGGTATAGGATACAATGTGACCAGTCAACTTCAAACGGTAGCGGTACTATTGGATATTTTGGCAGAATTAAGAAGTCTGGAACAAATGTATCAAACTTCTGTATTACGACCCAAGAAAAAAAAAGACCATCCCGAGTCAAAAGTCTAATCCTGTTATGACACCAGAGATCCCCATCCTAGAGACTTCTACAAAATCATTGTCAGAAAGTCCAGAAGTAGGCATTGGCCGTGACAAAGGATTAAGGCAGTTAAAGCTGATTGATACTCGTTCCTAGGTTAGTTTTTTTTTGGTTAAGAAAAGAAATAAAAAAACACCAAAAGGCCCTTTTCAGGCCCATTCATATCTTTAGAAAAGAGATACTATTTATTTTGCCCAAGTTAGTTAGAAATGAAAATCCCTTTTATTTTTTTTTAATCTATGATGTACGTGTTGTGAGTGCGTGAATGTAGGTCTTTATTATTCCAAACAGTCAAAACTAAGAGACTCTTACGTTTCTGTTCAGTCTGGTCTATTCTGGTACAAATATTTACAATTCAATATCACAACTCAACATAACACATCACTTTTAAAATTTCATAAGCTTATTCTGTATCTTTCTTATTCACCCGCTTTATTTTTTGAATATCTTCACTTTCACGGGTATTTCCTCATCTCCTTGCGTTTTCCTCGTCTTCTTTTCTTTTCTGTCTTCTTTTTCTGAACGTGTCGGGTTTCTTCCTTTGCCTGTTGTTTCTTAGGACACTCTGAAGACCAATGTTCTTTCTCTTGAAAATGATAACAGAGGCCCTGAGTGGCCGAGTGGTCTAAAGCGCTCTCCGTTACAGAGCACTGCCATCTCACTTCTGTCTGCGTGGGTTCGAGTCTAAGATTCGGCGAATGTGGATATGTGAGATAGCTTGCCAGTAGCTTCTTGTGGGTCAGAGGTTCTTTCCGCGGATTTCCCGGTTTCTTCCTCCACCATTAATACTGGCTTATCGTGTGCTCAAAAATGGAGTTAAGCCCCATAACAACAACGACAACAACAATGATAACAGGTATCTTGTATTTTGTTTCTTTAGACACAGGTCTTGCTTTTTTGTCGATCTGCATATTCTGTAGCCCAATTCTGACAAATATAGTATCTTGACATTTCTCTCGAAAGGAGGGGGAGTAACCCGTCGGATTGTTGAAGAAAACTTTCGAATAACACCTCAGAAAGCTCTGCTCGATCTCTGTGTTTTTCCATTTTGATTGTCGGCTTCAGAGCGAAATGAATACTGAGAGGAAAGGCATCATCCCGTTCAAAACACACTAAGTATGATATGGATATATAGGGGTCCTGGCGTTTCGGATGTAGTGATTTGACTTTTACAGTCAAAATGAAACGATCGCATTATTTTGTAAAGAAAGGAGAAGAAAAACGTGACGCAGAGTGTTTACACCAAGTCATAGTCCATCACCACCAGTAAACCCTGAAACGTACTTCCACATTCGATAGTCGGACAACACTCATCTAGAAAATTTAAAAACCACATGGTGAAAAATTTAAAGATTTTAAGTATGACGTAATACTAGAGAACGCAGAGGGGTTCATCATCAATGTGTGGCATTCTTTGTTAACGACAATGAAATGTCAAAGGCAAGCCAAAGAAGACGATCAATTGAGACTTTCCATTCATCACGACAGCTTGAAGTCAAGGCCCCACTTTGGATCGAGTTAGGCAGCCCGACAGAATTGACACCTTCCAAAATATTCAACAAGTACAACAACTGAACGACAAATTTCACATCACCGACGGAAAAGCGACAAAATTCATGACCCACGTGTCTCTTCCTCAAGTCACAGTACAAAGCAATAAGGTGTTATTCGAAGACAATCTTCGCAGCATAAAGAGCAGCCTCGTTCAAATTATCAATCCTCAAGACAAGCTTTGTTTAGCCCCAGCCATCGATCGGACTGAGCAAAACAACAAAGAGAAGCAGAACTCCTGTTACAGCAAGCGGGGTTATCCAAAGACACTCTGTGGCATTCCTGAAATGCAAAGGTTACAAGACGTCTTGCCTACACGCTACACCTTGAACGTAAACCCTCAACAAGTTCGCGAACCTCTTGTTTGGAGACAAAAATTTTAAAGACGGAAAATACATTCACGTTTATCATCACGATGTACATATCGATGACATAACCAGTATATTTGCATTCTTGGGATACAATTTCTCGAGATTAAACTTTATTCTTGTGTAGCTTTCTTTCTTGAACTTCTTTAGAAGGTCATAATCACAAGAATATGGTCATTTCCAATGTTCGCTCTGGAAAAACTTTTACACTTGACTGTACGCGCAACTTCACCATGCTGTAATCGATCTTACTGTGATGGTCTCCGCTTGGACTGTGCCATGTCCATCTTCTGGATACTTTATGTTTTCCGAAGGTGTTTGCAACAAAAGGTCGTTGTAACTAGCGAGTTACAGGCCTCTCTAGTTGGTTTTGCATTGCAGCAGCGCCCCCATGTTTCTTTCCAGATCATGCAAGCATTCCAATCGCCTTGCATAATCAGCATATCTTTCCTCGGTGTTTTATCCACAAGTTCTTGTAGCTGGTCATAAAAAGTCTTCCACATCTGCGTCTTTATAGTCTGATGTTGGGGCGTATGCCTGTATGATGGTGATATTGAATGGAGTTGCCATCAGGCGGATGGTCTTGAGCCGGCTGGAGACTGGCCGACATCTCAAGACAGTACTTACGCTCACCTTGTGAAAAAGGAGCCCAATTCCATGCTTATGTTTATCTTCTCTGCCACTGATGTACAGTTTGCGGCCTTTCAAAGTGGTTGTTTCTCCAATGTTCTTCCATCGCACTTCAAGATGTTCCAGCGATATATGTTCATTTCACATGTAAGCTCCTCAATGTTTCCTGCTGCTCTCAGTGTTCTCACATCCAGGTACAAATGGTGATGTTTTTCCTGACACGGATCTTGCAACAAACCACAAAACTACAAACCTATCTGTAAAGGTATGCGTGTTTTTGTTGAGGGAGAACTCAGTAAAGTAAAAGGTACAGTCATGAATATCGATATTAACTATGCACCCCCATCTTCACTGTTCAACACTCTTCACTTACAAACCAAACGGATGGAGGAAGGTAGGGATATGTGATATACATTCACAAACTTCTAGACTATCCAAAATGCCACAACCGTACCATAACGCCGTAAGTAGAGATGGATTTGTATTTGCTGCACTGCTATGAAATAAGAAGCAACAACCTTGTTATCGTGGATTCCTTCGATGCTCTCAATGGATTAAACAAAATAATTTATAACAATCATAAGCCCAATATTACTACCATAAGCCTAATGTTACTACCAAATCTTTTTTATACAACCCATCACCCTATCATGTACAAACTGAACCACAACAACATATCCACCAACAGACTTATTTTGACTTATAACAATTAAAATTCTACGATCCACGGCTTTACCTATGCACTGCATGATGCTCAAGCCAAACACAGATTGGGTTCAGGCAAGTTTGAAATTGTACAAAGTGTGCCTGCAATCAGGTTCGCTTATTTAAGAAAGAGAGAGAGGTCGTGCTCTATTAGTTGTACGCTATGTCTTGCAAGTTTTATACTTATAGATTACTGCATTTGTATGGGAAAATATGAACAAGTTTTTTGGATGGCTATACTGCACTACTTTGGGAGTGAAGTATATCCATCAGAAAAAACGAGTTCATATTTTTCCATTCAAATGCAGTAACCTTTTTATTATGTGCTCATTTTTTTCATTGCCAAAGACTTAATAATAAAATTCACAACCAGATATATTTAATAATAAAATTTATTTTTTTATTATTTAAATAATAAAGCTCACAATCGTGAATTCCTTCAATGAATTTTTAACTTTATAGTGTAGTTCGCACTCAAGCGCGCGAGGAGGGCAATATGAAGGTGTTCAATATCGGAGAATATTGAACGATTCTGACAATGAAAAGTTAACGGAGAAAAAATGAGCATATTATAATAAAAAAATTATTTTATTATTAAAATATTGAAGTCCACAATCGTAGATTCCTTCAATGCACAATAATAGTATTCATGCGCGTATAGCTCCGCCTACCGACCTTTTAACATGATAGCGTACCCCGTGCTCACGTGCATCAAGCACGGGAAGTGCAGTATGAAGATGTTCACCATCGTGGAATATTGGACGATTCTGACAATATAAAGTTAACAGAGAAAAAATATGAGCATATAATAAATCCTTATATTTCTCCAGTGCATATATTATCATCGTTTTTAGTGCTAATATGTACCGCAATCGTTGCCTATAATACAACTACCAGAAGGTTCTTCAATCCTTCCTTTCTTTATTTCGCATGATATACCGTTACATTCAGTAATTTACAATTTTTAGTCAATTTCACGGTCAGTACCACATTATTAATTAGATAAATGCTTTATAAAGATAAAAAGTTACGGACATTTTCTGATTTATTCAACGAGATAGTTATAAGATTAATCGTAAATGGGACGAAAGACCACAGAACAAAATTGAAGTTTGTTTGAGATTAGAGTGATGCTTAGGAATTTACGTAAATGATAATAAAATGCATTGTGTCAACGTTCTGGAAGAAGGTCGCTTTAACAATTAGTATCTTGAGCTTCTCTCATCAAACACAATATGGATACTATCTTCTTTTTCTTTCCTAGTGCAAGAGATTTCTCAACTAGTGTACTGCAAAAAGAGTCTCTCTAGAATAAACAAAAACCTGACTGCCTGTAGTGATTCACTCAGCTTCCAATTGAATTATTCTTCTAATCTTTCCGAATCTTCAAAAGAGCAATCGGTAAAGACTTAAGCAGAATCATTAAGCCTGGTCTTAGTAATAGTTTATATATTTAGTCCAAAATTGTTCTGTAAAAACGTTGTTTTAGTCTCGCGCAACACACACGTAACTGCATTTTGAGAAATCAAACTGATCAATTCACATAGCATCAGTCCTAAATGTATATGACCTTCAAAAGAAGAAACTGTATTATCAAAAGCGAACTTGGAATATGAAAAGTCAGTTTGTCTGAATGCAAGTAATAAAATATCTTTTTGGAAATGATAAAAGTAACAGCCCAGTCATTTGTCCAAGCATTAAGTTTTTCAAGATTGTTATTGATACTCCTTTGTACTTGTAAAGGGTCTGTAGAATGTGCAAGAGAAATATCAGCAAATAGTATAACAATCTAGTTCAATTTATGTTATGTCGTTGACATCACAAAATGAACAGTAAAGACCATATCACGGAGCCTTTCAGAACTGCAGCAATTAGATGACAGTTTGTTCATACTGACACTCGATAGAAAGCTCACTGATAGAATGTATGTTAAGGAACATTCGAGCCATAATAGAAGTTCACCAGCATTTCAATGTTTCTGAAACTTATAAACTACTCTGCTAAAACATACGCTATAAAACATTTTACTGACATCAAAGAATGTCAGACACATTAATTCATACGAGTCAAGAAAACATTTTGTGATACAGTTCAGTTTGTTGATGTATTCTTAATTGTCTTGAAGAAACAAAGATTTGATAGTTATATGTCATGTCACTTTTATGCAAAAGATTATATACATGTTAGAAAATACTTTTTTTTAAAAAATCATAGACACACTCTCAGTAGAGATGCTGGTTTATAATTAGATAATTGCATTTTGACTCGTTTGCCACTGATTACTATGACACGTGCCAACATGCACTATGCGTTCAAAAGCACTGACTTCAAGTGATTTATTGAACAGGATTTTCAAGGGCACATGCATGACTTCAGTTATATATTTTAAAAGGTTATGACTATTTTGATTGGATCTAACGGCCTTGTTTAAGTCAGGACTAGTTTTTAAATATATATTTTCTTTTTATATATAATAATGTAAGAAATAATAGATTAGTTCTAACTTCAATATACTCACACGTTTTGAGACGTCAATATGCACATAGAATCATCAGTATGCATCCATCATGATGAGCTTTAAACACACAAAATTTAGCTAAGCAATAATCCTTAAAGTGCACAGACATTGGTATATAAGAGTTTCCTATGTTGTTACTGGCACTGCCAGAATAAACACATTATTAGATTCAAATATTCCATTTGCAATTTTCATACACAGAATAAAAAAGTATAACTATATACAAGTTTTTTATTTTCTGATAGCACTGAAAGAATAGAGGCATGAATATATACAAGTTTTCCATTTTGCAATTAGCAATGACAGAACAAACAAGTATCTATACAAGTTTTCCATTTTGTGATTGCACTGAAAGAATAAACAAGCATCAATATATACAAGTTTCGATGTCATGACTGACACTGACTGAATAAAGAAAGCATCGCTTGATACAAGTTTTCCATTTTGTGACTAGCACTGACAGAACAAATAAGTATCAATATATCTGAATTTTCCATCCTGTTTGACATTCATACATTCCATCATTTGTAACTGGCACTGGTTTGCACTTATAAAATTCAATCAAAGGAACACTACAGAGGCATAATATATCAGCCATTTTGTTTACTTTTTTGGCATTAATGGCACATCAATATATTAAAGGCTAATTGTGCTGAGGCAACTTAAGTGAAGTTCATTTAGCAAGTTGTGAAAATTCTTTGGTTTGGATTTTTAGGCTGTTACCTGTTCCACTAAAATGTTAACTGATCTTAATCACTTTATTAGTGATCACTGTATTCATTTTTAGCTGCCCTTTTCAAATTTGTGAGTACCTTATTTTGTAAAATAATAAATCTGTCAGTTTTGAGGTGCAAACATTTGATGTGTCAACTTTCAAAGATCATTATCTACCATTTCCCCTGTGATAAAAATGACAATAACTATATGAAAGCATGTGAAGTTCTATTTTCCTGATGGATTTTGTTTTTTCATCAGCTTACATAATGAACTTAAAACAATTCCATTCAAGTTTCCTGTCACCATGGTATCATGATAATATATATTTAACCAGCTGTTGTATAACAAAGGCAAAAGATTATCCTAGCTTTATATGAAGGAAAAGTAATAGCTGTTTCTATTTTGCATTAAAGTGTCTTGGGTAGTTACTATCAATCACTCCAGGATGTCAAGTTTCTGTCTGCAGAATATCATCACAGAAATCAAATATTACCAAATTTCCAGTTAGCCATAATGATAGTTACAGCAAAGGAACCAACTTCATGTTAAGATGCCCCGGACTGAATAAGGTATGAAGCAAATCATTTTCATTTTCATATTTCAAACTGTTAAATATAATATAAAATCAAATGAATATAAACTTGTTATTTCGTTTTTCATCAATTTTGAAAAGAAACATTATTTGTGTTGACCCAATTATATTCATGCCCAGCCAGCACATGCCCTGGTACATTTGTCGTGTAGGATCAACAATGGAGACAAGCTGTGTAGCGGTTTTATGAATCTGACATGATGCTGCTTTAAAATACAATGTCACTCATCGGATGTATTCTTGTTCCAAAGATATATAACATAGTTAAAGTGAAATTTCTTGGCAGCATTTTTAGTAAATCAAGCTGCGACACTGTTTAATGTCAGCATTGTATGCATTTCAAATGGATGCATTTGTAATGTCAACATTAATAGTCAATCAACCAGATGAATTGTGTAATGTCAGCATTATTAGTAAACAACCTGATATATAGTGTAATGTACATTGCTCAAATTTTCATCTACGTCAGCATCTTTTTAGCGATGCCTCATCTGAATACATGAAAATTCACAGAAGGTCATTCAAATGTTGATATGTCAACTCTTTCTAACTAAAACCACAAATCTGACATTTGAATGTTTCAGGCAAATCAAGAACAACCACCAGTAGCATAATACTCTCAAGATTATACCAGATAAGAAATGGATGAAATTAGTTTTACACAAGCAAGTTGCAAAAAATGCTTATATTAATAGCAGAAACTAGCATTTTAACTTCGTTTAAGTACTAAACTTTAAGATAAATGAGAAATCATTTTTGAAAAAAGAGTATTAACAAAAAAATGATGAAATTATACAACAAAAGAAAAATAATAAAAACAAGAGAATACAGGTAGATAACAGACAGTGACTACATAACAGCAACATCTGGAACAAGATTTGTACGGTACAGTGAAAATATAAAAAAGTTGGGGAAAAAGTTTGGCAACTGCTCATTATATATAGGCATGTGACTTGTCATTCAGATCTGACACACACTCACCCACACACATATATACATATGTAGGTCGGTTCACAAGTGAATTAAACCATGCTACATAAAAGAAAGCAAAGCATATTTTACAGGTACCATCTCTTAACATTAAAAGTTGAATTTTAGAAAAATCCTTCATCTAGTTCATTTATTTCATCTTATTTATGAAGTAAATTTATGAAGTAAATAAAATTCTATATGGTCTTAAGAGAAGCCTTACAACAAAAACAGGAGGTCTCCAACTTGAGTAGCATGAGAATGAGGGGACAGTAAATCTTTTCTCTGCCATTAAATCCATAACAGGTATCTGATTCAAGCTTGATATTATAATGGGTCAAAATTATAAACATGGTAGGATTTAAGCTGGGATAGTAGGTTTAAATCCCTTCTAATGCTTGACCCTTTAGATAAATATACCATACAGAAAAAAGGTTTATAACATACCGAAAATTTAGTTTCACATCAAGATCTCAATTTTTTATGGTATTCAACTTTACAGCAACACACTTCATTAATATTGATGTCAATTTCTGTTTCAACAAGTTGTTGTGCATATTTACAATTCTGACCTGTGAGATGTCAAAATTTTTCGATCTTTCATCTGTTGGATAGCATTAAGCTTAGCAAAGGATACTGGTATGTTACTCTAAAATTGTTATTCTGCAAAACCAATTTTTCATTTTGATCCACAATGACTGTAACCTTTGACTTTCGATACCAAATTAATTTATCTCCTCCTGAAGCTATGTGCAAAACCACCATAAATATGGTCACATTATGTGGTCCGTAGTCATTATGCAAAATCACCATAAATATGGTCACATTATGTGGTCCATAGTCATTATGCAAAAACCATTTTTCTTCTTTCAGTCACTCTGACTTTAAACACTGACTGCAAAACAGATTGTCTTTTTTCTTTTCCCAAGTGGAAGCATCCAAAAATATTTGGCCAAAGCTAATGATATAGAACTGATGTTCTTTAATGTAAACTTTATGTCATCTTTCAGCCAATGATCTTGACTTTTGATGCCCAAATCATTTTACTTTCTCCTTAATCCAAGTCTGGTCCAGGACAGTAAAGTAGAACTAACATTAAATCAATTTTCTTCTTCAGTCACAGTAAACTCGTCATTTGACCCCAAAATCAACATGCTTTTCTTTCCTACCTCTGGTGTAAGCCATATAGAAAGTTTGGTAACTTTAAATGGTGAAGAATTAGAGTTAATAAGAAATGAAATTGGCAACATCCTAACAGATATATTGGGCTGATAACATCATAACATAATATGCTACACCACATGGCAGGTATATATTATAAAAAAAATCAAATAACAAAATGTGATTATGATTCCTCATTAGCATGTGCACTCAAACTTGTGTCTACTTGTCACTCTGGAGATCAGTCAAAATGCTCTTTATATACAGAAGTTCAACAAATTGTTGTGCATATTTACAAGTCTGACAAGTTTTGTGCATATTTACAAGTCTGACAAGTTGTTGTGCATATTTACGAGTCTGACAAGTTGTGCATATTTACGAGTCTGACAAGTTGTTGTGCATATTTACGAGTCTGACAAGTTTTGTGCATATTTACAAGTCTGACAAGTTGTTGTGCATATTTACGAGTCTGACAAGTTGTGCATATTTACAAGTCTGACAAGTTGTTGTGCATATTTACGAGTCTGACAAGTTGTGCATATTTACGAGTCTGACAAGTTTTGTGCATATTTACAAGTCTGACAAGTTGTGCATATTTACGAGTCTGACAAGTTTTGTGCATATTTACAAGTCTGACAAGTTGTTGTGCATATTTACGAGTCTGACAAGTTGTTGTGCATATTTTCGAGTCTGACAAGTTGTTGTGCATATTTACAAGTCTGACAAGTTGTTGTGCATATTTACGAGTCTGACAAGTTGTGCATATTTACGAGTCTGACAAGTTTTGTGCATATTTACAAGTCTGACAAGTTGTTGTGCATATTTTCGAGTCTGACAAGTTGTTGTGCATATTTTCGAGTCTGACCTATGAGAAGATAACAATCAAAGATGTCAAAAATTTTCAATCTTTCATCTGTTGGATAGCATTTAAGCTTAGCAAAGGACACTGCAAAACAGATTGTCTTTTTTCTCGTCCCAAGTGGAAAGAAGAAAATTGATAAAACGTTAGAAAACGCCCTTTGTTACAGAAGTTTGACTACTAAGATAATTCACCAAAATAAAAAGCAAAGGTCAACATGAAAAAGTGAAGCAATATGAGGAATTATAATTTAGAAGATATATACCTAAACCAATAAGTAAACTCTGAACATCCATAATATTTAAAATAACAGACTTATGTCCAGTTGACCATTATATACCAAAACCATAATGTCACTGATACCGTTTTAGTGTAACCACTATAAGCAGCTGACCATATCAGCATTTATATAACCAATTATGATGAAGCTTAATTCATCAGATCTTTATATGGAGGTAACCACTAGTATAGATCTGTCTTCACAACAAGACATTAAACATGATATCTCTCCCTGATGGTTGATGCTTATTCATTTTTCCATATAGAACTGTGTCCCTGACAATTCTGACTGTATATGGAACATCACAAGGTGTGTTTTGACACTTTTGTTCTCACATGAAGGAACCTCACTGTGTATATAAAGAAGCTGCAAACACAATATCTCTTTTTATCATGGTGGAACCTTCCTCTATCTTTCTGTAAAGAACTGGGTCACCAATAATTCTGGCAGCATTACGAACATCTCGCAGTGTTTCATGAAGTCTATGTATTGATCTCACAATGATTCCTTCCTGTACATCTGTCAGTTTTGTGATTTCGGAGAAAGGCTGAAAACGAATGATATTAAGTAGAGAATCTTACATGGGTATTCAATAAACAATCTTACATGGGTATTCAATGAACAATCTTACATGGGTATTCAATGAACAATCTTACATGGGTATTCAATGAACAAGAAATATATGAAATGAGTTGAACAATATTATATGCCATAAGACAGTTAAATTGTAAGTGAAATTAGCAAAAATATTTTATCACATAATGTTAGGAAGTTTGCATTATTTAGTGACATTGATATATCATGTTATGTGTTACATTGCAGTGTGGAAAATTATTTTGATGATATGACATCATGAGACTTGTTAAGGGATGTCAAAAATTTTAAAATTAATAAGGAACACAGAGTTTATTCTATTGTTTGTAAGCTATCCTATGTATGGTTTAGGACTTTTAAAGTCAGAAATATATCTATATAAAAAACTTGCCCCAACAATATAGTGGAAAAAATTCCAAGTCAATAAAAGGGCAATAACTTCAGGAAAATATCAGAATAAAATATATAGGTTCAAAACAAGTTTAAAACATTATGGGTTCTTTTTTACGTGATTTGAAATATATACATAACCGGATAATGGTTGATGCTTCTTTCGCATTTCTATATAGAACTTTATTTCTTTTTAGAACTGTATTTCTGTATAGAGAACTGTATTTCTGTACAGAACTGTATTTCTGTATAGAACTATTTCTGTACAGAACTGTATTTCTGTATAGAACTGTATTTCTGTATAGAACTATATTTCTGTATAGAACTGTATTTCTGTATAAAACTGTATTTCTGTACAGAACTGTATTTCTGTATAGAACTATTTCTGTACAGAACTGTATTTCTGTATAGAACTATATTTCTGTATAGAACTGTATTTCTGTATAGAACTGTATTTCTGTATAGAACTATTTCTGTACAGAACTGTATTTCTGTATAGAACTGTATTTCTGTATAGAACTATTTCTGTACAGAACTGTATTTCTGTATAGAACTGTATTTCTGTATAGAATTATATTTCTGTATAGAATTATATTTCTGTATAGAACTATATTTCTGTATAAAACTGTATTTCTGTATAGAACTGTATTTCTGTATAGAATTATATTTCTGTATAGAATTATATTTCTGTATAGAATTATATTTCTGTTTAGAACTGTATTTCTGTATAAAACTGTATTTCTGTATAAAACTGTATGGAAAAATATTCCAAGTCAATAAAGAGGTAATATCTTAGGAAAATATCAGAATAATATATTTAGATTCAAAACAAGTTTCAAAATATTATGGGTTCTTTTTGACCATGTGATTTGAAATATATACACTGTTACAGCAGGAATCACTCAAGTTGCCTAGTGGTCAAAGCATCCACCTCAGATGCATGAGGTCATGGGTTTGATCCCTGGTCGAGTCATGCCAAAGACTTACAAAAATGGTACTAACAGCTGCCTCGCTTGACACTCAGCATTATGAGGTTAGTGTTAGGACTGGTCGGCCTGGTGTCAGGATAGTGTGACTGGGTGGGACATCATGCTACATGTCTGTGGCATCATGCCCCAGTGCTAGACATCACTAAAAATTGCCACACTGCCGACATCATAGCGAAAGGACTGAAAAATTGTTAAAGCTACGATAAGAATCATAATCACATCACTGTTACAGCAGGAAATAAAATTTCTCTAAATTTCTTTATTTGTGCTTATTTCAAATATCTTGTGCTGCAGTGAAAATTAGTGTCTGTAAAAATTATAAAACAATAAATACTGTGAAACATATTTCTAATGAACTTCTCAGCCTCTTCAGAATTACTGCATTGTAATGTATTTTCTGTTTCTTTTCAGATACTGCATTTTCCAGACAACTATATAATTTGCCAAAATAATATGCACTACAATTCTTTTGAAAATTATTTTAAAAGAATTTTGTTTATGCACTTATAATTCTTGACAAACCTGGGAATTAAAAACTACTTTAACTATATTGGGGCCCCGAGTGGCCGAGTGGTTTTAAAGCACTGTCCGTTACGGATCACTGCCATCTCACCTCTGCTGTGTGGGTTCGAGTCTAGCATTCGTCGAATGTGGATATGTGAGAAAGCTTGCCAGTAGCTTCTCGTGGGTCGGTGGTTCTTTCTGGTGATTTCCCGGTTTCTTCCTCCACCATTAATACTGGCTGCCATGAATAGCCTATCGTGTGCTGAAAAATGGCGTTAAGCCCAACAACAACAACAACAACTTTAACTATACATAACATAAACAAGATCCTTTTTAAATAACCAGGAGAAACATTAGGAAACTCTGTGAAATTCTTTTCCTGTAAACATAAAATCCTATGTAAAGTATGGATCCTTAGAGCAGAACCTGTAGGAATGTAGGCAGCAAACTCCAGAAAAACAAAACATGAAAAGAAATAGAATTCAAGCAGAAAGGTGAGAACGGACTAAAGCTAGATTATAAAGGTGAACAAGCAGCCAATATGCAAACCATCTGCATAGTTTGTTTTTGATAGGGTAGTGGCTCAAATAACCGACTCTCTACATTTAGTAGCGTCGATGGTCCCATTGTTTTCTGAGATCCATCATTGGATACAGTCTCATATTTCAAGTGAAAATGGGTAAAAGTTATTAACATTATGCAATTGTAAAGAAAAATTTGCAGGTATTGCCAGACTGTGAATCTGACTTACCATTCCCCTTGCCCACTCAAACACAACCTCCATTAGACCAAAATGAAATTCCTCCTCATATTCGCCTGCCAACTGCATTCCAGCTGCTCGCTGTAGACGACTGATGTTACGTGCAATCTCTTTTATCCTTTCTTGACCCTATGAAGACAATGCATTCAATTAACTATGACTCAAAAACACTGAATTCAATCACTACAGTCTTATTTTATTCATTCACTAGAGTCTTATTTTATTCATTCACTAGAGTCTTATTTTATTCATTCACTAGAGTCTTATTTTATTCATTCACTAGAGTCTTATTTTATTCATTCACTACAGTCTTATTTTATTCATTCACTACAGTCTTATTTTATTCATTCACTACAGTCTTATTTTATTCATTCACTACAGTCTTATTTTATTCATTCACTAGTCTTATTTTATTCATTCACTAGTCTTATTTTATTCATTCACTAGAGTCTTATTTTATTCATTCACTACAGTCTTATTTTATTCATTCACTACAGTCTTATTTCATTCATTCACTAGAATCTTATTTTATTCATTCACTAGTCTTTTTTTATTTATTCACTAGAGTCTTATTTTATTCATTTACTAGTCTTATTTTATTCATTCACTACAGTCTTATTTTTTTCATTCACTACAGTCTTATTTTATTCATTCACTAGTCTTATTTTATTCATTCACTAGAGTCTTATTTTATTCATTCACTAGAGTCTTATTTTATTCATTCACTAGAGTCTTATTTTATTCATTCACTAGAGTCTTATTTTATTCATTCACTACAGTCTTATTTTATTCATTCACTAGTCTTATTTTATTCATTCACTACAGTCTTATTTTATTCATTCACTGCATAGTCTTATTTTATTCATTCACTACAGTCTTATTTTATTCATTCACTACAGTCTTATTTTATTCATTCACTAGTCTTATTTTATTCATTCACTACAGTCTTATTTTATTCATTCACTAGAGTCTTATTTTATTCATTCACTACAGTCTTATTTTATGTATTCACTAGTCTTATTTTATTCATTTACTACAGTCTTATTTTATTCATTCACTACAGTCTTATTTTTTTCATTCACTACAGTCTTATTTTATTCATTCACTAGTCTTATTTTATTCATTCACTAGAGTCTTATTTTATTCATTCACTAGAGTCTTATTTTATTCATTCACTACAGTCTTATTTTATTCATTCACTAGAGTCTTATTTTATTCATACACTAGAGTCTTATTTTATTCATTCACTAGAGTCTTTTTTTATTCATTCACTAGAGTCTTATTTTATTCATTCACTAGAGTCTTATTTTATTCATTCACTAGTCTTATTTTATTCATTCACTAGAGTCTTATTTTTCATTCACTAGAGTCTTATTTTATTCATTCACTAGTCTTATTTTATTCATTCACTAGAGCCTTATTTTATTCATTCACTACAGTCTTATTTTATTCATTCACTAGAGTCTTATTTTATTCATTCACTAGAGTCTTATTTTTTTCATTCACTACAGTCTTATTTCATTCATTCACTAGAGTCTTATTTTATTCATTCACTAGAGTCTTATTTGATTCATTCACTAGAGTCTTATTTTATTCATTCACTACAGTCTTATTTTTTTCATTCACTACTGTCTTATTTTATTCATTCACTAGTCTTATTTTATTCATTCACTACAGTCTTATTTTATTTATTCACTAGTCTTATTTTATTCATTCACTAGTCTTATTTTATTCATTCACTAGAGTCTTATTTTATTCATTCACTACAGCCTTTTTTTATTCATTCACTACAGTCTTATTTTATTCATTCACTAGAGTCTTTTTTTATTCATTCACTACAGTCTTATTTTATTCATTCACTAGTCTTATTTTATTCATTCACTAGTCTTATTTTATTCATTCACTGCATAGTCTTATTGTATTCATTCACTAGAGTCTTATTTTATTCATTCACTGCATACAGTCTTATTTTATTCGTTCAAATCAAAGTCTTATTTTATTTATTCACTGCATATAGTCTTATTCTATTCATTTACTGCAGTTTTGTGATTCATTCACTGCTGGCTTATTTTATTAATTCACTGCATACATTTTGTTTTATTCATTTAAAGCATACAGTCTTATTTTATTAATTCACTGCCCAACCAATTATATATAAAATTGAAATGTAGTGTCAGTGACTGCTCACCTGGAGGACATTGGCCCAGAAGTTGACAGAAGGAGTAATAAATCATATAATATGAGTAACATTGGCTAATAGTAGAATGAACGAGTAGTAGGCTATGTGATCTGGGTAACATTGGCCCAAAAGTTGAATGAAGGAACATCAGACCATGTGATCTGGGCAACATTGCCTAATAGCTGACTGAAGGAATAGTAGGCCATGTGATCTGGGCAAAGTTGCCCAATAGTTGACTGAAGGAGTAGTAGGTTATGTGATCTAGGAAACATTGGTCAAATAGTTGACTGAAGTAACAGAAGCCCATGTGATCTGGGTAACATCAACTCAATAGTTGACTGAAGGAATAGTAGGCCATGTGATCTGGGCAACATTGCCCAATAGTTGACTGAAGGAAAATAGTAGGCCATGTTATCTGGGCAATGTTGCCCAATAGTTGACTGAAGGAGTAGAAGGCCATGTGATCTGGGAAACATTGCCCAATAGTTGACTGAAGGAGTAGTAGGCCATGTTATCTGGGCAATGTTGCCCAATAGTTGACTGAAGGAGTAGTAGGCCATGTTATCTGGGCAACATTGCCCAATAGTTGACTGAAGGAATAGTAGGCCATGTGATCTGAGTATGTAAGCTGCTTTCTATACATAGTCTGGTCATATTTTGTTTCACATATATTAGAAAAACAGAAAGTAAACTTCTGAGAGGGGTGTACTTGTGGGCTTTTTAAGGTGTACAAGCATCATTTGAAAAATCCAGAAAGACCTTGATGCCAAAATGTTTTCAGTCAAATGTGTTCATATTCTGTCAAGTGAATTCCCAGGAAAATATAAATTACTGTGTTCATTTTCTGTCAAGTGAATTCTGAGAATATGCCAATTAATGTGTTCATATTTTGTCAAGTAAATTCTGGGAATAAGTTAATTAGGTTAAGTGGGTGGCTAAAAAATTCCTTATTTCTTGATAACAACATCAAAATTTAAAATGCCAACTACTACAGAAAAATACTCCCATTACAACTTAAGATTGACAGAAACTGGTCTATCCATTTTAAATATATAATACCTTATTAATTATTGCTTTTACTTGAAAAAATCTGTTAGCATTTATGTAATTGTATGCTTTGTAAAGGCATTATTAAGATATCTATGGACATGCCATAACAAAACTACCTTTACTTTATCTGGTGGTGCATCAAAATACTTTGCACCTTTAATCTTAAATTCTTGACAATGATCTCAAGCATTATTTCTAACCTAATATATGCAGTTTATTTTATCAAAATCTGCCAATAGAGTAAGTGATGTTCAAAGAATGGCATCATTTTAAATGAAATTCTGTTGAAAAATGATTCTAAAGCAATTAGCTATGATTCACACAGCT
This sequence comes from Potamilus streckersoni, assembly GCA_016746295.1. Taxonomy (NCBI): domain Eukaryota; kingdom Metazoa; phylum Mollusca; class Bivalvia; order Unionida; family Unionidae; genus Potamilus; species Potamilus streckersoni. The sequence continues at coordinate 1,013,550 of JAEAOA010000130.1, read as the reverse complement.
GCAGCAAAATTTGTTAACCTTTAAGCACAATTCAACTCTCTTTCAAAATACAGAAGACATAACTGATATTAGATTGACATCACATATGACCATTTGGCCATGTGCAACAAGACAATAATCAAATAGTGCACCAATTAATTATTCCAATGTCTATCACAAAATGTAGCTGAAATGTAAACATGACTATACAGTCAACAATATGCTTGTTTACTATTTTGAACTTGGTGCATTGTTTGAGAAAGGAAATGAGTTTATTAAAATATTACTACAATGTGGTATTACAATGAACATCTAAGTGTAAAATACTATATATATATATATATATATATATATATATATATATATATATATATATATATATATATATATATAGTGACAAATTGTTCATCCACATTTACAAATCTGCTCTCTTTGATCATTTCACGTTCTTTTATTTCCTGTCTCGATTTTGTTATTTTCTCAGATGAAAGTTTCTTGGATTTTCGAGACTCATGCATTTCATTTGTTTACCAATCATCGGGAATAAAGGAAAGATCATCTGACTCATGCTTTGGCTTTTGGCAAATTAACAGTTCATATTGAGCAAACGTTTGGAAAGTTCCATCATCCAAAAATGAACTGAATATATGGACTAAGTATCCAGTGAGTGGTCAACATTAAATATATATATATATATATATATATATATATATATATATATATATATATATATATATATATATACACACACACACATACATACACATATATAAACACACCTCAGGGAAGTGCATGGTAGGGAAAACTTGAACAACCCACATGTCACATGTTATATTCACTAATTTACAGTAGTCTTCATGTTCTTTAAATCTCACTTCTCATTGCATCAATACTGCATAGTCTTTGTGTTCTTTAAATCTACTTTCATATTCCCTGCAGTTTACTTTTCAGGATGATCAGTGTATGTACATATTACAAAACAATATTATTTTAAACAAGAAATTATTGACAGATTTATTAGAAAGTTATTTTGTTGCCTGCCAAGGTTTCAAATGTGGCCACTTTTAAGAAACACTTGATATGAGGGCCTTATGTGTATATCTTAATTTCTACAAGGCATTTCATATTGTATTGACATCATAGTTATAAATCTTAAAGGTCTCAATTAGTGGATACCCTCAGTAATCTTTGTCACAAAGAACTGTCTACCAATGTTAGTGGGCGTGTTTCCAGGCAAGGCATTTTGTGCTGTTGGATACAGATTAACCATAAACAATCTTATCCTGTGTTAAGACAAATTCTTGCACATATAAATCAGATCCACTTAATAATTTTCATGGGCAGTGTGCTGGCACTGTACTTGCTTTGTACTTCTGTAGTCTCAGCTTTAATCCATGGTTTTAGGCATATTGTAAGGCCAACAGGTCTCCATCCAAAGGCTGAATTATTACTGTGGTTCGCGTTTTGCTTAAGCGTAATACACTTTGCTTAGAGACAGATCTTTAGGTGATATAACCAGGATTTGAACCAGTAACGCACCAAATTTAACTTAACATGCTAACCATTGGATCATCATGGCTCTCCAAGGTAATTCCAAAATCTGAGACCTGTCAAAAATGCTAACCTTGCTGATGAACTGATCTCTAACCCCTCAGTGCCTTCTGAAAATATTTTTGATGATTTGATAATGGCTAAAAGATAAATCCTGCAAAGTTTTTAAAAACTTTACGAAAAATTTCAAAATCATAAAGACCTGAAATTGTATGTCTCGTATAGTAAATTCCATACAGATGCCCAAATCAAATGGTCAAACCCTTGAACAGCCTTGCAAAATTGTAATGATTTTAATTGCTAATAGATTTAATTGGTTTGCAAGTTTAGTGGAATCTATGTAACGTGATAACTGATTGGTATTAGCATCCATAGCTGAGGATTCAATTAAGTTATAACACAAAAATTCTAAATTCCAACCTTTTCCAGTGTATCTATCAGTTTAGGTTCACTGCACTTTTTCTGTTCAAATACAACACAAGAGAGGAGGGCTGCTATCTCCGTGGGATGAAGTTCTGTCAAAGCATTTTCAAACACAAGTTCTGTGATCATCAATTCATGGTTACTAATTTCACATGCAACTCGCCCCTTCAGTTGGACAGTATTATTAGCATCACAGTACCCAATATTCTCCAACACCTGAAAAAAAATTAAATTAGAACTGTCAAAATGTCAAGGATGACAGTTATGACTCTAAAGATCTTAAACAATGTTAAAGAAAATTCAACAAATTAGTTATTTCGTTAGATTACAAACTGAAAATAAAAAAGAACTTACAGCACTGTGAATAAAGTCACAAAAATGGTCCTAAAAGTTATATCCCAAGCAAAAACGCAAGAGTATTCCAAATGAATTCCAGTGGTGTTCCAACTGAATTTCAATCTTGAAAGTGCTGTGCCCATAGCCTGGAATGTGGTTATGTGTCAACAGTCTTGATATATCACCATGATATAATCCAAAATTCCTTTCATGAATTCATAATAATCCCACAATAGTGATTTAATCCAAAAGGTATCAAGAACTCTGTAGTTCAAGTGGATAATAAATCCTCTTAAATTTAAATTAAACACAACTAAAATTGATTCTCTAAAGACTAATGTGAAGATAGCAATAAACACTTCTTAAGTAAACAACATTTATATAAAAAGCTAAGACACAATATTAGAACCAGGATGAAAACCATTTTCCCATCAAATTCATAAACAAACTGCTTCTAGAACATTCTTATTTCCTGTCCAAATAAAATTTGACCTTGAACTCAACATCTATAAACAAGTTTATTTCCAAGTAATAATAATCTTAAAATAATCTAAAATTACAGACAAGAATACACTGTGTAATATGTTGTTTATATAAAAAACAATATTAGTCAGGTAGGCCAAACTCTACACTCAATTATGGACAAAGGCCAATTACACAATAAAAAATAAAATCATATAGCATACAATTATGGACAAACACCAACACACAATGCAAATTAAATATACATAAATACCCTTAACAATATGATGCAGAACTATCAAAACATCAATGATCCCCTTACTAACATAATGTAGGACTTTAAAAATGGCCAATTGCAAACAATACAGACCCTGATATGCTGCCATATAATGCACCTGCAGATCAGGGTCTATACTGTTTGCTCTAATAATTATTCCTAACATGCTGTGCCAACACAGATCTGCTTGTGCATTATGTGATGGCAAATCTAGGTCTGTGCCATTTGCATCTTAACTCTACTAGTAAGTGAGAACCGTATTTACTGCATGTTTTCAATCATTTTTTTCAGACACCATTTTTTTGGGGGGGAGGGGACAAATACAATTTTTAAATGCCTTGTAATGTTTTGGACGTTGCACCACTATAATTTTTTCTACAATTTATTTTTAGACACAATCTAAGAAGATCTGCTTTATTTTAAAGTAAAATTCCCAGTGTGCTTGCTATTAATTTAACTGATAAAAAGTTCACTTCATTTAGTGAACTTTATTTAATTTAATTATTATTAATTATTAATATTATTAATATTATTTAATGTGATCAGGAACTTCCACATGGACTGGTTGTCATTATAGACATCATTACACAAGAAACCACCTCACACAGGTGTGACAGTTATGGCTCTATATCATTAAACAGTATATCAGAAGAGTCAGTATGGATTAGTAAATTCACTGGCATCATGCAGCAAAACAAACCCCTTATCCATGAGGCACAAGCAGATCTGTGTTGGCACAGCATGTACCATGTACCATGGGTTAAATGTAGTTATTGTTCTACAGGTAATAAACCCTTTTGTAGACAATAAATATTGCTTGTGGGTTTAACATGTTTGATACATCCATTGCTTTTTTAACCAAATCCAGATGGCTGCCCCTTATTTTCAAAAAGACCTGTCAAAGAAATCTTACAAATTATCATAGGAACAATTATCACCTAGACACCCTGTGTCTGCAGGCTTTACTCATTTTGAAGCTACCCTTGGCTAGGTGGGAAACAAAAAAGATGAGAACCACACCAAAAAGATCACCTTTATTTTACAAAAAAATACCAACATATTAATGATGAGTATATTACAACTTGCTTTTTATTTTTACCTTTCCTAGGCGTGCTTACAACACTCACCCCATATGGAGCCTCTCATTCTTGGTGCTCTCAGATTAGCACTCGTATTTCTACTCTCGATACTAAAATGTTTGTTATAAATATCTTCAGAATTATAATTCCAATTTTTTAAAAATTAAGTCTATATTAATATCCTAATTGCACAGACATAAAGCTTGCATGCGTTTCTAACATAGATTTTATTGATCACTGATTATGCTAGTAAAGGGTTAAACTGGATTGCACAATTACTAATATGGCGGTTATTTTTGAAAATATGTACACAATTATGGCTAAAATACATGAATGGAAGCATTTTCTGGTGGATGAACACATATCAAATAAACAAAATAGGAAAGTAATGCCTGTTTTTCATTCATTATCCTTTCTGTGGTGTTATACAAAATACTTGTTTTACTTCAATGCAGGAAATCGTCATGTGAGCTGAATGTAATTTCCTTATGGACACGGGGGGGGGGGCACATCAGAAAACATGCAGTCAATATGGTATGTATGGTAGCCCTTCTTAATGTAAAACCCAACAACAATTATTTTTTCAACCCATTCAGTTCTTACAAAGTCACTGAGTGGCATCAAAATTTATGATGGAAGGGATGGGATGCGCTGGAATGTGAAGCAAAGTGATAAAAAAGTACAGTACACACCAGATGGACATGAATAATACAAGCCAGTGCCTCCAACTCTATAAAGGGAATACATTTTTAAAAAGTGGCAGAACAAATGCACAATCTAAATAATCTTATGCAAATCACTGCCATTAATAAGCATAAATTAAGTACACTGTGAAATGCCTGTGCCCATGCTTACAGTTCCAAATTTACTTGTGTGAATTATATGCACTGTATGCCCATATTTTTGAGGATTTATGTTTAAAGTGTAAGCATAATTATGCTAGTGATTTGATGTGTTAATTGTGAAATATAAGCACCATAAATTAGTGGTCTGGAGGAATGTGTGTGAAGTGTAAGCATTATTATGCTAGTGAAGAGGTCTTATTTAAGTATAAGCACCATATTCTAGCAGTCTTAAGTGTTTTTTTATAAAATGTAAGTACCATAAACTAGTGGTCTGAACACTTTGTGTTAAGCATAAGCAGCATAAGCTAGTGGTCTGAACACTTTGTGTTAAGCATAAGCAGCATAAGCCAGTTATATGAACACTGTGTGAAGAATAAACAGCATAAGCTAGTTATATGAACACTTTGTGTTAAGCATAAGCAGCATAAGCTAGTGATCTGAACACTTTGTGTGAAGCAAAAGCAGCATAAGCTAGTGGTCTGAACACTTTGTGTTAAGCATAAGCAGCATAAGCTAGTGATCTGAACACTTTGTGTGAAGCAAAAGCAGCATAAGCTAGTGGTCTGAACACTTTGTGTTAAGCATAAGCAGCATAAGCTAGTGATCTGAACACTTTGTGTGAAGCAAAAGCAGCATAAGCTAGTGGTCTGAACACTTTGTGTGAAGCAAAAGCAGCATAAGCTAGTGGTCTGAACACTTTGTGTGAAGCAAAAGCAGCATAAGCTAGTGGTCTGAACACTTTGTGTGAAGCAAAAGCAGCATAAGCTAGTGGTCTGAAGGGTCAATGTGTGAAATGTAAGCACTGTAATTGTGTAAAACTTTGGAAGACTGTTAATTACGGCATGCAGAGTCAACAAGATGTTCAGAAATAAGTTCTTTCATTTTAAAACAAAAACTCTGGAACATTTTTGTTAAACTAGGACTGGGAGATGACCATGAAGTCCAATGGACTTCAGGGCATTGGGGTAAAAGTGCAGTAACCTCATCTACATCACAAGCCAACCGTCTCCTTGTCAGGGCTTCAAACTCCTTGAGTTTTCTAAGTTTCAGCAAAAAATGTTTTTTTTTTCTTATGATGTTGATATTTCATTCATTTTAAGCTTTTCATTCTTGCATTCAGACACTTCAGAGCACTTTCAGTCATTCACTTATCTAGCTCTGTTTGCTGTAACTCTAAGTTCTAAGTTGTCTGATTCCAGCAATCTAACAATCTTTGATAGTGCTATGGAATTTTTTCAAACATTTTAACTGAACAAAAACTAGACTTTTATAATCATGTTTCTACTCATTTTAAGCAATTTTTACATTCTATCTTGTTATGGTGAGACAAAATAATCACTATGGATCTCATCTGGTTATGGTGAGATGAAATGGGCACTATGAATCCCACCTTAGTATAGTGAGATGAAATGGGCACTATGAATCCTACCTTGGAATAGTGAGATGAAATGGGCACTATGAATCCTACCTTGGTATAGTGAGATGAAATGGGCACAATGAATCCTACCTTGGTATATTGAGAGAAAATGGGCACTATGAATCCAGAAAAGTACTATTCTGAGACCATTTTGAACAATGTTTAAGTCAATGGTATTGTCCCCACCATCAATAAAACTTAGGGACAAAAATACCTAAAATAACCTCTCAGCACTTTGTCTCTTGGCCTTACACATGTATACAGTGGGTATAGCACTCACTGAAATATTATTTGTTGAACTTCTTCACACTGCAAAGTACCTAATTGATGTTTTTATCAGCTTTGGTGGCCCAATCAAGACAGCATCAATTCATGTTACAACATAAAATGCTTGCCATTCCAAATAAAGTTAGGTATTAGTAAACATGTAATCAGACCACCTGGATTCTTAGCGAATATGTCAGCAATCCAATATGAAAGTAAAAGTCATGGAAGATTAAGTTTCTATTTTAATAGATCTTGTATTTGTATTTCCTGATAATCATATAAACACAGTAACGTTTCTCAATGAAATGTGTCTGCCTCAGAATTCTAGCACTTTTCTATTACTACCAATCTTTTTGGAACTGACATCAAATTTAAGCATTTTTCAAGGTAACCACTAAATTTCAAGCACCTTTTTCCAAAACACAGTCAACCCTAATTAATGGGAAAGCCATCAAAAAAAGAAAATCCCTATCTTGGATTCTATTATTTGTCAACTGCTAAACAAAACCTCAATGAAGAGAAAAACATAACAACTTGACTTGGATTTCTTAGTCTTGTACTAATCCCAACAGAGAATCTATCTGGTTATGGTGAGACAAAATGGGTACTATGAATCCTACCTTGTTATAGTGAAAGAAAATGAGAAATATGGATCACATGTGGTTATGGTGAGATGAAATGGGCACTATGAATCCTACCTGGTTATGGTGAGACAAAGTGAGCACTATGAATCCTACATGGTTATGGTGAGACAAAGTGAGCACTATGAATCCTACCTTGTCATGGTGAGACAAAATAAGCACTATGGATCTCATCTGGTTATGGTGAGATGAAATGGGCACTATGAATCCTACCTGGTTATGGTGAGACAAAATGGGCACTATCAATCCTACCTGGTTACAGTGAGACCAAATGGGCACTATGAATCCTACCTGGGGTTATGGTGAGACCAAATGGGCATTATGAATCCTACCTGGGGTTATGGTGAGACAAAATGGGCACTATGAATCCTACCTGGTTATAGTAAGACAAAATGGGCACCATCAATCCTACCTGGTTATGGTGAGACCAAATGGGCATTATGAATCCTACCTTGTTATAGTGAGACAAAATGGGCACCATCAATCCTACCTGGTTACAGTGAGACCAAATGGGCACCATGAATCCTACCTGGGGTTATGGTGAGACAAAATGAGCACCATGAATCCTACCTGACTATAGTGAGACAAAATGGGCACTATGAATCCTGACTATATTGAGACAAAATGAGCACCATGAATCCTACCTGGCTATAGTGAGACAAAATAGGCATTATGAATCCTACCTGAATCCTCTGCTGGTACTCTGGTAATAGTGTCAGGCTCTCATCAGACAACAGGAATTTCAGTCTCTTATATTCCTCTTTCAACTTCATATTCCTGTTAATCTGTTTAAACTACAATCAGAATGCAATTAATAATTTCATTGCTCACCTGTATTAAGCTTTTAGTAGTTTCCTCTAGCCATTGTAAACATTAATCATGCAGAAAATAAATTCAAACTAAAATATCTTGACCTATGAAATATTGGTCATTGTGATATGGCAATAAAGAAATAAAACAAAATTCTTTTATATGATATCAAAACTGAGGTACTATAATCATCTGAAATGTTGCTTGGAATCCAAACTGGAGGAACTTGTGTGAGGGCAAAAAAGTACCCATCAGTTAGGACTAAACTTGAACTTAAAATCAATGAAGTAAAGTTGGCTATTTTTGCTATTATGCAAAAGATGTTCCATCAAGAATATATCTTAACTGTTTACACAAGCACATAAAATATTTAATTATGCAAAATCACATTATTTTTGTTCCTACAAAAATGTGCTTCAAGAAGTCCCCATTATGAACGGTTTCCATGACCAATGGCCTGTGATAAACAAGTACCCTCTAATACAACCACCTCTCTAGTATGACCAGCGGCCAGCATATTAGTACAAACACTTGTCAAATTTATCTCTCTAAAGTGGCCACATAATGGGGATTACAGACAGAAATCTCATGAATATATTTTGTTGATTTCTAAATTCTTTGCACTGAGATCTGTTCCAGCTTGCCGATAAAGTAATTTCAATCCATACAAAGTGGTAAATTATCTGATTATTCTTACCGCTGTGCTTTGTGCATTATCACTATGATAGTTACTGGCTATATTACAACAAATAATTATCAAAATGGCAAAAGCCACCAGTTGAGAAACCAATATTTTGTTGTAAAATATTTCTTCAAAAAAACTTACCTAATCATGATACAGGAGAACCACAAAAACCTCACAAATGCAGCCCTCACAGATAACACGTTTAGCTAAAAGTTATCTGCCCACCCTGATGGAGGCTTGGAGGAGTTATCTTCAAAACCCATGAATATCTCAGTAAGTACTCGATCATAAGGCATGCTATGTGGATGCAAATGTGTGAAGGCCGACAGGATGCATGTATATTATGATAGGAAATGTATTCTCTAAGAAACTGATATTGCTAAAATAAATTGGATTTTTATTTAAAAACTCTACCCATTCATAATACACCTCTCCCTTGATAATTCATGCACAATGGGATCCATAAACATAGATTGCACTATAAGTGCGAGTTACCGAGGGACCTCCAAAAGTTGAAAAAAAATCACTTAGATATCAAGAAAACAGTTGAGAGGGGGGGATTTTAATGACTGAATGTTCATTTTACAATCATGGCAATAATAATTTTTAATAACGTGCTTATTTCTAATAAAGTTGTTCGTTACTCTTTTTAAGAAACAATCATTTTCAAAATGTCCAACATGTGAAAGATCATTCCACTGGTTTCAACCATCACATTTATGCAAAAACATCTGTATTATGTCACTTCTTTTTTTTTTGATGAGTCTGGTTCCCAGAGCGGTAATTAATGGTTTCTGGCCAAATTGGGAGTCAAGAGTGGAGAACTAAACTAGCTGTCAATACACCACCAAACAAGATTCCTTTTCTTCAAAAACAAGCAAAATTTATTTCATGAGACAATTATCTACATCAAATCTCAATTTCTGTATTGTTCAGTTAGTACAGTATATTGATATCATGATTTCATTGGAAATAATACTGAAACTTACTTATCACCATTGAGAATATCTCTAAGTGCCAGTTCCAGAAATCTCCGAAACTTGCTTGCCCACAATGGTCTGTAACTGTGAAACCAAGCTTTTTATTTTAAGAAGTGTTCATTTCTCTTGGTTATCTTTGATCACAGCTACCAATGTTACATAAACAATCAAATTTAAAATTGATTGATCAAATGAAGTGAGTTCACCCAACATATGACTGAGGCCATTAGATTTTAATTTTTTTTTTATTTTTGTGCTTTTTAACTTATAACTTTTTTTTTATTCCAGCTCCTTTATTTGATTCGAAAAGACATAAATAATGTGATAATACAAAGGAGGCCAGCTTTTAATTCAGTGCAACAAAACAACAAATACTTCAGTAAAGTCAGTTATCAAAACACCATCAACACCTAATTAGGTTCTCAGAGAAATTCTCAGACTTAGCTGTTACAATAGACTGACATTTTTTGCATTTAATTACAAGAGGACACCTTGCATTTATGATGATTATACTTAAAAGGAACTAAAAGATAAAACTAGAACACAAATTTCAATTGATAAAAAAATATTTGATTGGTATTCATTTATTAAGTACTGCCTCCTCTCAGTGTGACATTTTTATTGATCAAAATTTCCTTTTGTATCACTAATTGCAGTGTACTACTGGCTGGAAAGAAAATGTAAAATATTGTATGACTTATTTTTAAATCTGATATTTCATTATACTGATTAAAATTTCAGGTCCTATCTACTGTTTTAGACAATAAAAAAAGTAATATATTAAAGTTTCCATTACTAATTTTGATTGCAATTTTGGGGGTATATTCTGGTTTTAAAAATGGGATCCATGCCTGACCCCACATTACAAGCAGGTTCATGAGTTATCAGGGCACAAGTTATCAAAGGAGTGGTGCTTTGTGTATTAACCACCATTACAAGAGCTTTGTGTTGTTTTTTCTCTCAGCTGCATGTGACTGTATAGTACTCTCTCCCACAGCATGCAAATCTATATCCTTCTGGCATAATCTGCATTTCGCAAAGCTCTCTCAGAATAATCTCATAATCCAAACTTTATAATTGTTTTTGTCTAGCCATCAAAGTAGGAATTGGCAGCCACCCATTTTGAAGCATACAAATGATTCATATTTAAATCATGGCTTCATCTGGGCTTCATACAATTGGAAATTCAAAATGTACAATTGCACAGTGGTCAGTTGTAGAAACTTTTATTCTGGTACAAATTTAGCTAGAGATCTTTTGTGCTTTATTTCTTTTCTTTCTTAATTAAATCTGTAAAACAAAAACTATTAAGTCCTTTTGGTTCCAATAAAATCAAGGCATTTCAAGATACCTAGATAATATTTTTGAAATTTTGAGGTTTTTTCAAGACTTTAAGGACAAATTCATTTTTCAAGACTTTTCAAGGTCACCAATGGACCATATTTTCAGCTTTCATTTTTCATTTTTAATAATGCTGGACCATATTTTATGGCAGATAATTCTATCATTTGTACAAACTTTTTTAACTTTTAATTTTAAGGTATTTTAAAAGCCTTGAGGGAGAATTCATTTTTCAAGGCTTTTCAAGATTTTTAAGGTTCCCTACAAACCATGTTAGAAGTGAAACGGATCCTCCAATGTGTAATGGTATACCTTCCAAAAGTGTCTTCTGGATTTTGCAAGGTTGCTTATGGAAAGAGAGTGCTTCTTAGCATGAGCAGAAGTAGTAGCAGATATTCACATGATTTGGCGCCAAGCCCTTTAACCAAGAGGAGATCACTCTGCCTGATGGCCACCAGGTGAGAAAAATCTTAGCTTCTTCTTTTAGCTACAAGTGTTATCTAGGAGGACTGCATTTGCTAGGTAGTAGTAATTCTCATAAAGAATTATGATTAGGTAACATATTTAAAGCATAGTATTGTTCAGCTCAGGACAGTATGACATTTGGTAAGGAAGACTGTGAGCTATCATCGCTTCTTGCTCACAGATAACAAAATGAATTTCAAAGGGTACCAGTCTAAAATCATTCAAATATCAAGTTCATTTCCTTGTAAACATGGAACATTTCAACTGCCACTACTGGAATAAGTTGGTACAAAATGTCATCTGAGATTCTAAATTTGGAAGGAAAAGTAAAAGCAATTTCACCAAATGACAAATGGGCGAGTCCATGACCACAGCCATGTCATAAGAGGGGCTGAAATTAAATGAGAACCATTGTAGTCATGATAACCACTACAAATGAGAACCACTGTATAAATCATGACCACAAAAGCCAGAGTTCATACTACATAAAATCTAAACTTAACTGATTTACGAATCATTGGTGATACATATCAATCATAAATCTGTCACAAAATATTTTATATTCTTTTCCTTTTCCTCACTTATTCATCCAGTTTGTTGTGAATGAGTGTGTGTTGTGTCAATTTTTGTTGTTTCTAAAGAAACAAAACAATTTTATTGATAAACTGTGGGTTAAGCAAAGGGTTCTGTTCTTTCCATTTAACAGTTTTTCATTGGGTTTATACATCCATATTTTCTAACAACCACAAAATAGACACATAAAGTTGATCCACACAAAAAAGGAGATTCCCAGCATAACTGAAACAATTAGGACAGCAGAATTTCAGTCATTTACATGCATCTTCTTCAATTCTAATTATCTGAATGACAAAGATTCTGTCATGATTTTTTCTTAAAGGGAGAGCTTCCCCACTTGTCATAAAAATGAGGGTGGAGTAGGAAAAAAAGAATGGAGAGGGGAAATCAGCCATTATAGTTCAATAATTAACTAATACTTCAATATTCATCTTTCTTCTTGCTTCACTCTGTCAGAGCTCTATTGAAATCAAAATCTTTTAAATATGCTGCCTTTAGAAGCACTAATCATATGATTTTGTTCTGAGTTTAATCTATGCCTTATCTGTGAATAAAGGTCCCTTTTTCAAAGTCTGCTGTCTGAAGGGACATATACAAAGCTGGCTTAACCAGCTTGAATAAACTGGTTTTGTTCACTTTTCCACAGCTCACAGATATGGTCTTTTGAATACTTCAACTACAAAATGTTTTTTCACCAACATGAGCTTTGCAAAAGCTTCGTTTTCTGAAGTCAGTAATTTGTTCTCTATTATACGAGATTTCTTATCTGCTCTATAATGCTATATTAGTGTTTTAAGTACATCAGTACCACAGTGTTTTTTTTAAAGAGAGAGACATTATGATCAAAACAATATCTTTGTTTATTACGATTATCTTAATCTTATCTAGGACTGCATAGTATCACACAATTCCACAGAACAGAATTGTAAATAGCACTATATTAAAAAATTCTTTCTTTTTTTAATTACATTTGGTTAACTGCCTTTTCTAATTCAGTTCTGAAATACCAATACAGTGGAACCTGTCTTGAAAGACCACCCCTTTTGTAAAAACATAATGGTCTCTCATGACAGGTGGCCTCTCATAACAGGTCATAACACTATATAATCAATAAATCTGTACATGGAGAACCAGATCTCCCAAGCAAGGTGGTCTCACATTAGCAGTGGTCTCTCATGACAGGTTTTACTGTAACAGTGGGTTTGACCTGCTTGCTGTCTGTTTTTGTCCATCCAGCATGTACATGGATTCATATTCAACATTACTTTCGGGTTTAAAATCATATACTCAGTGGTATCTTCATTAGCACTTTCACATCTCCAATAATCTGACATAATTTGTATCTCTAAAAGTCATTGTCATCATCGCTATCATCAACCATTATTTGCTGAACAAAATAGTCATCTAAGATGAACCACATTGGGAATCAGCCATTTTGGTGTTCTAGGTAACCCACATTGTAAACATGCACTTCTAAAGCTCCCATGATGCATGGTTCAAACTATGACAGAGTACTTGTTTCAAGGCACAACAAATTTAGTTTAAAAACGACTCGGGTCTAGCCAAAGAACCCAGATTTGTAACTAGTTACCCACCTGAAAAAAGGCTGATGTCACAACAAGAGCTGATACCCCTACTGGTTGCATGACTCACGTCATGACAAGCACTTCAATGGTTAAACAGTTAACAAAAATTGTATACTGCACAGAGTACATTTTTAAATGCATGACTTTGAACTAATTTGCATGAATTTTCACACATCATTGCTCTCAAAGTGTGCAAATTTTCAAAACTTTTGCAAAATTCCTGCATTTACACATTCATACTAAAAAAATGCATGGAGAGACAAGCATAACACTATATGTCCCTTCCATTTTATACCATAATACTATATGTCCCTTCCATGTTTATACCATAATACTATATGTCCCTTCCATATTTATAACATAATACTATTTGTCCCTTCCATATTTATACCATAATACTATATGTCCCTTCCATATTTATACCATAATATTATATGTCCCTTCCATATTTATACCATAATATTATATGTCCCTTCCATATTTATACCATAATACTATATGTCCCTTCCATATTTATACCATAATACTATATGTCCCTTCCATATTTATACCATAATACTATATGTCCCTTCCATATTTATACCATAATACTATATGTCCCTTCCATATTTATACCATAATACTATATGTCCCTTCCATATTTATACCATAATACTATATGTCCCTTCCATATTTATACCATAATACTATATGTCCCTTTCATATTTATACCATAATACTATATGTCCCTTTCATATTTATACCATAATACTATATTTATGTTGAAGCATGAAAGAATCATGAATCATTCTGACAATACTTACATGTTCCATGAATGTTGGGCAATGTATACACTGATACGTATCAAATTTGTCCTTCAAAAACTGTAGAGATCTGAACTGCTCAACAAGCTCAATGTCTCTCAGGTTTAGCTCAAATTCTGGCAAGCCTTTTGGATTTGCTTCAGTCAATCTCAGGAGCTCTTGGGTTGTGATGGATATTGCCTGACCAGGTGGGTCATCTCTGTAAATTAATAAAGATGAATAGTTTGTTATATTCTCAATTTAACTTCCTCTTAACAGATAACATCCTCTACAGGATGGCAAGATATGCAAGTTAAAGCATGTCTGGTTATTCCAATTCTGCAAAACTGCATTTATCCATATATTTATTTATTTATTATTGAACTTGTACAAAAAACCTATCTACAAAATTAAAGACAATTTTATTCAAATTTACCTAGAGGAGGAGAAAAACACATTTCTGGGGAGTACCACTGATGCAAAAGATTTAAAATTACACAGACAAAAAAAAAAACAAGCGTCTCTCAAAAGGAATGATACTCTAACAGCTGAAATAACATCAGAAACTCAGGATAACATGATTTCTTTCTTTAAATGTTGAGTATTTACATTATTTAGAACTTGACATCATTAGAGAGCTTCAGATGAAAACCATATGTCAATACAAATGTCCATTCAGAAGGACAAGCAATAACATTTTCAAGATGGCCAACAGGGACTATAACCTGTATGTTAAAACTGGTATCATTTTCATTCAGGACCAGCTAGATATCATAATACATCTTTTCTTTAAACACTATACTGTTTTAGCCAGCCATTCAGAAGGAGTAGCTATAACGAGAGTTTCAAGATGGCTGCAACTATGGCCATACTGGATGTAAGGTCAGCATCATTTTCATTTGCTGAAAATCCCATGTTACTGAAATGTGAAATATAGTCACACTGACCAACTTCTCAAAAGAACCTGACATATACACAAGACTAACATAAACTGACATACACACAAAACTAACATAAACTGACACATACACAAAACTAACATAAACTGACACATACACAAACTAACATAAACTGACATACACACAAAACATAAACTGACATACACAAAACTAACAAACTGACATATACACAAAACTAACATAAACTGACATATACATAAAATATAAACTGACACATACACAAACTAACATAAACTGACATACACAAAACTAACATAAACTGACATATACACAAAACTAACCCCAAGTTACTGAAACATAAATTTAAGCCACAGTGACTAAAGTCTGGTATAGCTTTGTTGTACTTATAAAGATGTATCTACATACAAAGTAATATGATATTGTAGCTGATAATGGGCAAGTTATTTACAGAAATGCAAAAGTGAACTAAAGTTATAGAAGTGTGAAATAATGTGCCAGTGACCTGTTTTTGGTAGATGATGTGCTAACCAAAATGCAAATACATACCAAGCTATATGAATCTGTGACCAATGCCTTAGACATAATCTTTATTATACACAATTTTTCTGCCAGGATTGGCAAAAACAGGGCTAATTGCTAAAGCTGGCCATTGGTTGTTGTTGTTATAGAATTTAACACCATTTTTCAGCACAAGCTAGGCTATACATGGAAGCCTGTACAAATAGTGGAGGAAGAACTAAGGAAAACTCCTGAAAGAACTAATGACCCATGAGAAGCTAATGGCACACTTTCTCACATACCCACATTGGCTAAGCCTGAGACTCAAATCCACACAGACAGGTGAGATGGCAGTGATCTACAACAGTGAGTGCTTTAGATCACTCAGCCACTTGTAATGTAAATAATCTCTACCCCAAGCCACTGGTTTCCTTCACATCAAAATCACTTGATACTGAAATCAGAGCTGCTGAGAGTACAGTCAATTTTAAATACGTCTTTTTAGAATAATTTCATGGTTTTGCAATAATTTTGTTAAAACCACAAGTATACTGTGCATGTAATATATGGAGTTTGGTTAAAATATGTAGCGTAAATTTTACTTTTGTTATTACTGTGACCTTGATCTTAGACCTACTGAACCCAAAATCAATAGGTGTTGCTCCTGCTTCAGGTGCAAGCCATCCACAAAGTCTGAAAAGGGTAGATGGTGCAAAACTATAGCTATTATTTTAAAATGAGTGGCTTAAAGTGCTCACCATTACAAATCACTGCCATCTCACCTCTGTCTCTGCATATTCAAGTTTCAGGCTTGGCCAATGTGGGTATGTGAGAAAGCTCACCGGTACCTTCTTGTAGGTAAGTGGTTCTTTCCAGGGTTTTCCCAGTTTCTTCCTCCACCATTCATACTGGCCACCATGTAGAGCCTATCTTGCACTGAATAATGGTGTTAAACCCTATAGCAACAACAACAAGAACATTAACCAAAAAAATCAACTTTTACAATTACATAAAATTGTCTCTGAAAAAGTGGAGTATATTGTCTGCACAAATAGATTATCAGCTTTCAGGCACAAAAATTCTGTTGTAGATAGCAATCTTGAAATACCCCCCAAAAGTTTACGCAAAATGAAATAATTTCATGGCATTGTAGACTAATACAATTTGTGCAGAATATACCAAGTTGATTCTTAATACACGCTGATCACTGATTACTCACTTGAACCTTGGCTGACTTCTCTTCTTGAAATCATTTATAATTTTATCAACTTCGACTTTTATGGTCTTTGCGGTAATGACACTAATCTGGTTACCACTGAGATCAACAACATCATGCCAGCAAGGGCCCTCAGGAAAAAATAACCCCATGTTAGTCATTGGCTGAACATCATTGCTGAAGCTAATTTTGCCTTTGTCTGCTTCAACATTTTCCTTTGTGTTTTCTTTAATGTTTTTATCACATATCACTAGACAGGTGAAAAGTTTTTCATTTTTCAATCCTAAGAAAAACTTTAAAACAACACCAAGGGCATTTCTGTGAGAATCATTATTAACAACCACCACTCGACCTGGTGACAAGGCCTTCAAAGCTGTTGGATGAGTAATGGCTACACTCTGAAAAGAAAATGAATATTTCTAAATAATTAATTATTTAATAGTTAACTACTTACATGTACAGTAAAACTTGTTTTAAGTAACCACCTGTCATTTACAACCACAATCAAAAGGCACAAATCAATTTTATTTTATGCATGAGAGACCATCTGAGGAATGGTACCAGTGACCATGAATTTAAGGGAAAACATTTCAACAGTATTATCATGACTGAATCACAGAAAAAAAACATTACTGACCCTGATTTAATCCTTGTAAACATGGCCATTTAGGAAAGTTCTCTGGCCATGAGCAGTATGTTCTGAACAACAGTGCTATGAATACCTGTATAGAAAATACCACAAACTTTGTTTAATGCTTTGTAACTGCTTAAAAAATAAAGTTTGAAACAAAAACAAAATGAGGCTGTATACCAGTTTCCTAAATTTGGCAGGCCATGCAGGTAATATCATTTTCTAAAGATTGTAAACAAGGATTCAGCAGATGTCACAAACTGTCAGTTGGTGTTGAGATCCTGTAACCTATTCAGATCAACTATTCTTTCCAGGATGGTAAAAGTCCTTGAAGAATGGAAAGTTAGGATGTTTGTATTGTTTCTTTATCATTTGTGAAAACGCACACTACACTCATAATTTCATTATAAGAAATCTTTCTAAAAGCCTTCAATATAGAAGTAGAGAAAATAAATTATCTTTGGAGATAATCCATAATGCAAAGAGTGAGTTCTTTGTCTAAGTCTATAATAATAGTTTTGGAGAATCGTCCTGATTTTATTAGTCACTATTAAAGGGTTGAGTTCTTTGTCTCATTTACAGTAATTACAACCCAAGCTTGGAACCATGTATGGGCCAATGATGTGTGGGTCAGACTGGATCTGTGATCTTTTGTTTGAGATCTTATAAACTTGGATCTAAGACAAATTATTTGCAATGGTCACATAAACAGGTGAACCACGATAATGAGATACAGTGAGGAAACCCAACAGGACAAGGAATTAATAAGCTGAGATATGATTCTCTGAAAAGACTGAAGGCATCATTGAGATCATTTTGGAAAACATTCGTGGCAGGGCACAATAATACATTAAATGTAATGTCTTATTCTATAATATACTACTGGTACTCTGGCACCAACTTTGTCTAATTACCTGAGGCTGAGAAATTTTATATAATGAAATAAGCCCTCCCAACCCAATCTGGCTTTAAATAACTAATTATTTTCTCCAGTCAATCATGTATTAAAAGATCACAATATGTAAATTGCTTGTGTTGCTATGGATACAAGAATTATTGGTATAATGAATTATTATAACAAGAGGCTCATGTGGTCTTGAGATTGCTTATTTAGCTGACATGTGCCTAACAGCCAAGTGCAAAACAGCATTAACAAAGAGATCTATAGCAGTAGGATGCTTTTTTTGTAGAAATTTTTGTTCAATATTACTGATTGTATCTAATTATAACAACTGTTTTAAGATTTCTCTAGATTTTATATATTCATCATTACTTAACTATATAGTAGCATCATTTTTCTAATATTAAAAGGTCTCTTTCTATCAGTTAGTCAAAATCTGTTCCACGCCATTATGATCAAGATATTTAAATGTTTCTCAATTTTCGGCAAAAGTGGCCATATCTGATGGAGGATCAACAAATGAAGATGCTTTCTCCAAAATTCTGTTAAGCGATTTTTCAGAAATTTTTTAAAAATTTATTTTTAGTAACAGCAGATATTTTATTGCAGACTGGCATCACTTTGCACAAATTTACAAGCCATTCATGCAAAAATACCTTCCATTAAATCTAGTCAAATTCTCGATTGTAGTTTTTGAAACATTATTTATTACCGCTCTGGTGGCCTAGTGGTTAGAGCATCATCAGATATGGGAGGTCACGGGTTTGAACCCCAGCCAAGTCATACCAAAGACTTATAAAAATGGTGGCCTTGCTTAGTACCCAGAATTAGGAGGTTAGTGTTAGGACTGATCGGCCTGAAGTCAGGAAATTGTTTGACTGTGTGGGACATGATGCTACATGTCTAGGGCATGATGCCTCAGTGCTATACATCACTATAAACTGTCACACAAAACACACACACACGAAACATTATTTAAGGAAACTGTATTTTTAGCACCAACTGCCATATTTGTGTAGCAAATTGACATCAACTACACAAAATTTGAAAGCCCATAATGCCAAAATTATTTCCGTCATATTTGGTCTAACTCCGTTGAGGAGTTTCTGAAAGTCGTTTTAAAATTATTTAAAATTATTAAAAATGTTTAAAATTAATGATTGCAATATATGATGTTGGATTGGCTTTGTTTGTAAAAATCTGAATAACCTTTAAACCAGGATGCTCTCCTATTTGGTCCAATTTTTTGTGATCTCTTATAAGAAGTCATTAAGTCATTTCTATTTTTAAGTAATGGCAGTCATATCAGACTGTATATCTGCATGGTTTATTTCAAATTTAAAACCATCTATACCATTACACTTTAGTCTCATTTTGTCAAACTGAATTAAATGATTTCTAATTTTAGCAATGGTGGCCATACTGTATGATTGATCAGCATCAAGTGAAGAAATATGAAATGCTTAAATGCCATGCTCACTGTAAAATCATAAGCAAATTAGTCAAGTATTTTTAGAACCAGAATATCTATACAGCAAATGAGAAAGGATGACATACAAAGCATGCTGGATGATGCTGATGTATAAAGGACCATTCATTAGCTCGTTTAGTCTCAGAACCAGGTGAGCTAAAAAGGAGAGCAATTCTGATTTGTCATCATTCTGACCTGCAAAATTTTTGCAAGTTCGACCTATCACAGAAGTATGAAAAAAGGAAAAAATGATGTCAAAATACACAAATATTTATCATATTTATCCCATTTTTCTCTGACTAATGAGGGACAACAATATAATACATTTACCTGCAGGTGTTCCTTCAAACTTTTGTATTCCTTACATGCTTCCCAATAAGCTTCAAGATCAATGGCACACATGTAACACTCTATGTCTTGCATGTCTTTCAGCTTTATCTGCAGCTCATCTAATGCCTGCTTGTGCTTGGAGATGTCCTTCTGACTGTGGTATTCTGAGAAGCTTCTCTTGATCATATCCTCAACTCGAAGTTTCTCCACTCGGAGTAAGTTCAGGATCATGGAATATGTCAGTCGGAATTGGGACTCCAACTTGGTAGGCTTGCCCTTAAACAGGGAACAAATTACAATCAAGCATTGTTATTGCAAACATCCATTTGTGTGGATATCCTGTTTCTATGGAGAAAAAAGCCAATGAAAATGATTTCTTGCAAGCCATTTCATATCTAATAAATTATATTCATTTATTATAAATTTACATGCTTAAAAACTGAAACCATTGTTAAAATCTGCAAATCTGGTCAGTTTCTTTATGGACCCTCGAGTACATATTTTGTTTGCAAAATGGGTTTCTATAATATCATCTTTGTATGATATATAACACCAGCTTTGTTCTAAGTTACTTTATATACTAGATTTTACGTAATTAGTTTTTCTAATGCATTTTGATTTTTGTAGTTCTCTGCAATTTCCTGAAAATCAGTCAAAAATCAGAAGACTTTACAAAGATTTGTTTGTGCTTAACTTTGCTTACAAATCAACTCCTCATCCCCAAATCCTGATCTTTTTAAGTCAAAAGTTATGGAAAAGAATCTTTACTTATAAGGGTTATTACTAGCAGTACCTAAAACTGATATTAGCCTGTTAACATTTCTGGAAATGGATTTATGAAATACCCATAATGGCAGAATATTGGATTTAGGAGAAATAATCATAAAAATCTTTCAGTGAAAATCCAATGTCGATACCATCATCTATTTATAAATAGCAACAACAAAAATAAAAATTACTGCCATGGTGGGCATACTGACTATTTGTTGGGTACCATTTTCACTTTCGACTAAATATTGTATTTAAAGTCAAGAATTTTATAAAGACGGTTAAGTTTTTTAAAAATGAAATTCAAATAAACAAGAAATTGCTTTTTATATATGTTTCTAAGTCTGTAAAAGAAAATTTTTTAATTATAAGTAAGACATGATTACGACATTAAAGATAATTTCAATGGATTCAACTGAGAATTAGGGCAGCCATCGTTTTGTGCCAAGGTGAAGTCAGCTTCACAGATATCTTACTAGCTGTTAAAACAAAGGTAAAAACTTTTACCAGCATCATTTTATGCAGATCAGCCATTTCTGGGATTTCCCCCTTACAAAGAATAATGACTGTGCCAGTAGTGTCAAGACCACGCCTTCCTGCTCTGCCTGCCATCTGGACATATTCCCCGGGCACAAGGTTGCGGAAATTAGATCCATCATGTTTTCTGATGGAATCGAATACAACAGTCTTAGCTGGCATATT
Source organism: Potamilus streckersoni (assembly GCA_016746295.1). NCBI lineage: Eukaryota > Metazoa > Mollusca > Bivalvia > Unionida > Unionidae > Potamilus > Potamilus streckersoni. The sequence goes on along the minus strand of JAEAOA010000130.1, from coordinate 991,611 downwards.
CACACCCATGGCAAATGTCTCAGTGGCAAAGAGAATCTGAAACAATGAATTGAAGAATGCTGTCACACCCATGTAAAATGTCTCAGTGGCAAAGAGAATCTAAAACAATGAATTGAAGAATGCTGTAACACCCATGGAAAATGTCTCAATGGCAAAGAGAATCTGAAACAATAAATTGCAGAATGTTATCACACCCATGACAAATGTCTCAGTGGCAAAAAGAATCTAAAACAATTGAAGAATGCTGTCACACCCATGGCAAATGTCTCAATGGCAAAGAGAATCGGAAACAATGAATTGAAGAATGCTGTAATATTCATATCTGTAAATCAAATATAAACAGGCATATTCCATAATACAGCTCTTCCTTGTTATAATACACTGTATTATAATGCATGTGGGGACCATAATGCAGTTCTGTAATGTTCTGTATTATAACAAGTGTGGATCATAATACAGCTCTCCCTTGTTTTAATGCCATTTATTATACTACAGGTATAGACCATAAAAAACTTCTCCCTTCTTATAATGTGCTTCATTATAACACAGGTGTCAAACAGAGTTTGCATGCCTTGTATTATAACATATGTGTACAGTTCTCCCTTCTTATAATGTGTTGTATTACAACACAAGTGTGGACCATAATACAACTCTTTCTTGTTCAAATGCCCCATATTATATCACAGGAGTAGACCAAAATACTGCTCTTCATGGTTGAAATGCCCTGAATTATCACACAAGTGTGGATGTAATATAGCTCTGCTTGTTATGATACCTTGTGATATAATACAGGTATGGGCCACAACTCTCCCTTGGTATAATGCCTAGCATTATAACAGGTGTGGACCATAATACAACACTCTTTTCTAATGCATTAAAACACAGTTGTGAACAACAATACATGCTCTATTTGGTAATAATGCCCTCTTATATTCTACATTATAACAGATGTAGACCATAGTACAGCCCTGGTTGTTGTAATGGCACAGGTATGGACCATAATGCAGTATCATTTTTATAATGCATTTTATTATAACACTGGTAAGAATGACAATACAGTTCATCTTTGTTATAACATTCCACATTATAGTAGAGATGTAGACCACAGTACAACACTCTCTTGTGATAATGCTCTATATTTTAACACTGGTGTGGACTACAGTACAGCAATCACTTCTCATAATGTCTTTTATTATAACATGGGTGCCAATTATAATACAGCAGTCTCTCCCTAAAATGTTAATAATTATATAACACAGACGTGAACCATAATTCAACCCTCTCTTGCAATAATTCAATTTTGTTATAACATGTGCGGACCATAGCACAGTTATCCCTTGTTATAATTCATTTTTGTTATAACATGTGCTGACCATAGCACAGTTATCCCTTGTTATAATTCATTTTTGTTATAACATGTGCTGACCATAGCACAGTTATCCCTTGTTATAATTCATTTTTGTTATAACATGTGCTGACCATAGCACAGTTATCCCTTGTTATAATTCATTTTTGTTATAACATGTGCTGACCATAGCATAGTTATCCCTTGTTATAATTCATTTTTGTTATAACAAAGGTGTTGACCATAGCACAGTTATCCCTTGTTATAATTCATTTTTGTTATAACAAAGGTGTTGACCATAGCACAGTTATCCCTTGTTATAATTCATTTTTGTTATAACAAAGGTGTTGACCATAGCACAGTTATCCCTTGTTATAATTCATTTTTGTTATAACAAAGGTGTTGACCATAGCACAGTTATCCCTTGTTATAATTCATTTTTGTTATAACATATGCTGACCATAGCACAGTTATCCCTTGTTATAATTCATTTTTTATATCAAATGTGTTGGTCATAGTACAGCTCTCCCTTGTTACAATTCATCCGTACTTTGTTTGAAAAACAGCATCATTTGTCAAAAATTGGGAAGTCTTTATGCCATGATGCTGTCAAACTTTGTCAAATTGTAATTGGTATTTCTTTTAAAGTTATTAAATATGTTTCTATTCCAGCAATGGTGGACACATTTGATAGCGAATTGGCATCATTAGCAAAAATCTGAGAAGCCTTTAAGATAGGGCCCTTTGTGTCAAATTCAGTCAAACTGTGTTAAATAGTTTGTGAGAAGTTGTTGATAAAGCATTAAGAAGTTATAGAATTTTTGAGCAATAAAATACTGGTCATATTAAATGGGAAATTGAAACCATTGCAAAAAGAATTAAAACCTATCATTTCAGAATGCTTTCTACAAAATTTAATCAAATTCTACTCAGTAGTTTCAAAAAAAAAGCAATTCATAAATTTTTATATAAATAGTACTGATGGCCATATCTGATACCTAATTAGCCTCATTTCTACAAAATTGAAATCCCCTCATTGTCTTCTTTCAAATTCTGTTCTATGGTTTCAAGTCATCTAATGAATTTTATACTTTTAGAAATCATGGTAATTTTTATAGTTGGATTGACATCTTTTATACAAAGATGAAAGCCCTTCTAACCTGGATGTTTTCCATCAAATTTAGTCAAATTCTGTTGAATACTTAAGAAATGTTGTTCCAAGATTTTCCTATTTTCATAATTGTGACCATATTTGATACTTAAGAAATGCTGTTCCAAGATTTTCCTATTTTCATAATTGTGACCATATTTGATTGCAGATCATTATTATTTATAAAAACTTAAAAGACCTGTAAGCAAAGATACATTTCATCAAATTTGGTGAAATTCTGTCAACAGATTTTAAGATGTTGTTTGAAGATCTTTCTAATTTTAGCAATGGTGGCCATATCTGAGGAAGTATTAGCATCATTTATACAAATTCAAAAGTCCTTCATGCAGTTTTGGCCTTGTATGGTACAGTAGATTCTGAGAGGAAAGAGAAAATAGCAAATGTTAAATGATAAATTACAGACAGAATCTTGCTATAAGCTCATTCAATATTATGCCCAGGTAAGCGAATGATTTAAAACAATAATGTTCTTTCTTTCATGTATGTGTAAGTGAGGATACTTTCACAATGGCTTGTCAAATCATCTACATATTAATATATGACAGATGAAAACTAATGTGCATTTCAGACGACAAAAATACTGAATCTGATACAACACAACATTTGAATTAATCACCTGATTGCTGAACTGTATTTTTGTAACTAGAATCAATTTGAACAAAGAAACAGTTCATATTTTGTTATGTTTCAGAGTATATTAGGAACTGATAAAGTTTTACATAGACTTAACACTACTGTAGGTTACAAAGCAACAAAATAGATTTAAAATATAATAGGCTTCTATCACAACAAAATGACTTGAGATAAAATGTGTCAATGAAATTAGAACTGACTATATTAGAAGCAGAATTTACCTTTACAAGTCCCCTAACAAGTCCCCTTTGAAGGAGAATTTACCTTAACAAGTCCCCTCTGAAACAGAAGTTCCACAACCTCCTTAAGAATGGGAAGGATTCCACTGTGGTGTGCACCCAGTCCTCGTTTCAAAATATCCTCCATCTGGGTCACCTGGTAATCAAAATGATGCCTTATAAATCCAGGAATTAATCCATTAAATAGTGGATATATAGAGCAAGGTCATTAATTAATATACAGGATACTGTAGACGTATAAAGAAAGGTCATCAATCAATATATGGGACAGAAATAGATGTATAGAGAGGTCATCAACCAATATACAAGTCAACATGATGAATGCATAAAGCAAGGTCATCAATCAATATACATGACACTAATGGATACATATAGCAAGTTGATTAATCAATATACAGGACAGTGATGGATGTATGAAGCAAGGTCATCAACCAATATACAGGTCACCATGATGGATGTATAAAGCATAAATCAATATACAGGACAGTGATAGATGTATAAAGCAAGGTCACAAAGCAAGGTCACCAATCAATATACAGGACACTGTGAGAGAACATATAAAGCAAGGTTATCAATCAATATACAGAACAGAGTGGTGGATGCATAAAGAGAGGTCAACAATCAATATAGAGGAGAGTATGACCTGTATAAAGCAAGGTCATCAATCCATATACAGGACAGTGATGGATGCATAAAGCAAGGTCAAAGGACATCAATCAATATACAGGACACTGGTGGATTTATGAAGGAAGGTCAACAATCAATATACATGACAGTGATGGATGCATAAAGGAAGGTCATCAATCGATATAAAGGACAGTGATGGATGTATAAAGCAAGGTCATCAATTAAAATACAGGACAGTGATGGATATATAAAACAAAATCAATCCAAATATAGGACAGTGATGGATGTATAAAGCAAGGTCATCAATCAATATACAGGACAGTGATGGATATATAAAACAAGGTCATCAATCCATATATAGGACTGTGATGGATGTATAAAGCAAGGTCATCAATCAATATACAGGACAGTGATGGATATATAAAACAAGGTCATCAATCCATATATAGGACAGTGATGGATGTATAAAGCAAGGTCATCAATTAATATACAGGACAGTGATGGATGTATAAAACAAGGTCATCAATCCATATACAGGACAGTGATGGATGTATAAAACAAGGTCATCAATCAATATACAGGACAGTGATGGATGTATAAAGCAAGGTCATCAATCAATATACAGGACAGTGATGGATGTATAGACAGGCAATCAATTAACATACAGGACTCTATGTGGAATGAATAAAGCAAGGTCATCATCAATATATAGGACAGTAACAGATGTGTAAGACAAGGTCATCTATCAATATATAGGACAGTAACAGATGTGTAAAACAAGATCATCAATCAATATACAGGACAGTGATGGATGTATAGATAGGCAATCAATCAACATACAGGACTCTATGTGGAATGAATAAAGCAAGGTCATCAATCAATATATAGGACAGTAACAGGTGTGTAAGACAAGGTCATCTATCAATATATAGGACAGTAACAGATGTGTAAAACAAGATCATCAATCAATATACAGGACAGTGATGGATGTATAGATAGGCAATCAATCAACATACAGGACTCTATGTGGAATGAATAAAGCAAGGTCATCAATCAATATATAGGACAGTAACAGGTGTGTAAGACAAGGTCATCTATCAATATATAGGATAGTAACAGATGTGTAAAACAAGGTTATCAATCAATATTCAGGACAGTGATGGATGTATAGACAGGCAATCAATTAACATACAGGACTCTATGTGGAATGAATAAAGCAAGGTCATCAATCAATATATAGGACAGTAACAGATGTGTAAAACAAGGTCATCAATCAATATATAGGACAGTAACAGATGAGTAAGACAAGGTCATCATCAATATATAGGACAGTAACAGATGAGTAAGACAAGGTCATCATCAATATATAGGACAGTAACAGATGTGAAAGACAAGGTCATCAATCAATATATAGGACAGTAACAGATGTGTAAGACAAGGTCATCAATCAATATATAGGACAGTAACAGATGTGTAAGACAAGGTCATCAATCAAATTATAGGACAGTAACAGATGTTTAAGACAAGGTCATCATCAATATAAATACTGTCAATTCATTTGTTTTTCCAGGTATAAATTTATAGTATTGAGAAGAAGAAAAAAAACATTTTCACTAATATACTGCATGGTGTCAGAAAAAAGCTCATATTCTCCTAAACAAAAGTAGTAACCTTTTATTATATACTCATTTTGCTTTTCTATCTAAGGTTGAAGAACAAAAAGAACACACTACCAGAAACAAAGTAATCAAATTCCTGCTATATTTCAAAGTAAATACATAAAATAGTAAAAGCAATACACAATAACAGTACTCATGCACACACAGCATTGACCAGCAACCTTTGAACTTATTAGTATAGTAGTATATTGCGCTATCAGTCATTTGTTTTAAAGAGAATTTTTATTTGGGACCACCAAGACATCATATTAAGTCTTCAGTTAAACTCTCATGTTAATATGACTTTCTGTTCATGTGATGTAGCAATAACAAGATGTTCAAAAGGCTGCTGTGCTTTTTTTTTTATCTGTTTATTAACAAGCAATTAAGCATGATAACAAGTCTTTCAGTGAAAACCCTATATTTAAATGACCATCTAGTAGCAACAACTAGATTTCCAATATGGCCACTGTGGTGGGCATATTGGATGACCAAAAAACCCATTTTCTATTAGGACCAACTAGACATCATATGAATTCTGGTCAAAAAGCCCATGTAGATATTAATTTGAATTCAAGAGGCATATATGTAAACCTCAAAGACAGGAGGGCTTTTCTTCCAAGATGAAAGATTTCTAGCTTCCCTTCCATCACTTTCTTTCATGTAAGAAAAATGATAATCAAATTTTTTGTTTCTTTTTTACACACCTTGCCTCCAGTATAATATATTTGCAGTAATACTGCCTGTGATGACATGAATGTGAACTGGCTTAGGTACAACAAGATGATTTAGTTGCTAACTTCAAGCAGCATAAAACAGTTAACTCATTCATTCTGAATGGTTGGCTGGCTTCAGTGGTTGAAGTTTGTCAGCATGGTTTATATTATGTGTGATCAGAAGCAATGCTGAAATGATTAATAAGATCAACTGATTATGGTTGGATTACCAAAGAGCTCAATCCATGTAAAACTGGGTCTGTTTTGGCGTCAGTGTTTAATGTTTATCAATAAGTCTAAATGTGCATTACCTCCCAATGCAAAAACATTAAAATCTAATCAACCAAAATATCACAAGAAATTAAGTGATAGATGGAAATGGGAGTTTTAGTGATTGGAATCAATTTCAAAAAACAAAAATATGCATTCTACATTTCCAGTAAAGTTGATTTTAAATTCTGCTATAGTGGCAAGAATGACATAACATGTCCTGCATATTAAAGCAAAAACATGAATATGCCATCAGTGAAAATCCATGTTCATGGAATTATGATGAAGCACATAATCTCCAGTTTATGGTAGTTGAGAGATCTAAGCAAAATAATGTACCTAAAATTGTATAAAAGTTCTCATATAAATGGACAAAAATTACTCGCATAGTGACCCAAGCTTTGGGTCCTTAATCTGCATAAGAAAATTGAAGACATATGCCACAATGAAAAATTTACCATTCTCATTGAAATGCTTCCTTCTTTGAAGCCATCACTCGGGATCATATTTTGAAAATTTACTGATTTGTCAAGCTGATTTCTCCGTTCTTTCCAGCATACAATTAGCAATAATGAAGAAGATTTTTAGGATAACAGGTTATGGCAGCCATGTTATGGCAGCCATAATGGGTATCATTGTTACTCAGAATCAAATCAACAGCATCGTTAGTTTTTTAATGAAATAGACAGCACAAGAAGTCTTTTAATGAAAATCCCATGCAGACATAACTACCCATTCAGGTAACAAGATTTTCAGAATGACTGCTGTGTTGGATGTCCAAGTAGCACCATTTTCATTCATAAGCAATTACACAATGCAATGAATACGTATATAATTAAAGCTGCACTGCAATCCAATAAGAAGTTTAAAAAAAACTCTCATAACAAACTTTCTTACTTGTGGAAGTTCCTTGTCAGATCCCTTCAGCCGACTGATGGATTTGTGGAAGAAAATGTGAATCTCGCTTTTCTCTGTGGCTGTTGTTAGATCCAGTGTATTCAGATTCCCAACTAACTCATCGATTCTCTTTTTTGAGAAAACAAATGCTACTACAGGTAACTTTTCCTTCTTTTTAAGCATGTCTACCAAGGATAACCAAATATTCTTTTCCTGAAAGAAAAAATATGAATTCTAATATACACATTTGTGTCAAATACAGAAAATACCGATGAAATAGTTTTCTCATTTTACATTGATATATTTCATAATTTCATAATTTCATAACATTACATAATTTCATAATTCATAACATTACATAATTTCATAATTTCATAATATTTCATAATTTCATAACATTACAGTATATATATACTGTGAAAATACAAAACTTAACATCTTGGCATTTGATGCTTCATTTCGTGTGACTACAGATTTATTACTGAGCAAGAAAATAAAAATATCTTGTGAGGTAAATCAATAAATGGAACATGCTTTACCTTCCAGTGACGGAAATTGTTTTGCCTAAGGTATGTATCACACCACCATTTGCTTCTTTAAAAAGTTAATCTCCTGTCATACCTCATCAACAAAGCTACAATTTCAAGTATGCTGCACTGCTCTACCTGAATTGTTTTTATAGTTGAAGACGATAAAATAGTTTACAAAATATAATTATATTTTTTGCAATAGAATAGGTCATCGAAAGTCACTATTATTTAATTGCTGATATTGTTTATGATCAACAAGAGTAATCCAAAGTGAAATGGGACTGGGGGGGGGGAGAGGGAGGGGAGATAATCACTGAATCATGCAAAATATGTAACAGTGACCTACAAATGAACTATCTTGACTGTAAAGGCAATTAGATCTGCATGTGCACTTCATCTTGGCAGGCTAATAAATGGTGTTATCTTACTGTTCACAAAGGGAACAGTGTGTCACAAATGTGTCCCATTCAAAGGAAGCTGAAAGAGACTGACTAAAGGAACAGACCTGATTAAAGTTGCCTCCCTTTTGTCCTTTGATCACACTCTTGTTGCCCTTTTCTTGTTTTACTTCAAGTGCCTTGCTGTACCTGATAAAGTAAACATTTCATGCAAAAGAATTTTGACTAATGTAAGAAAGAATCATAAATGTGAAAGAAATTTTTTATAATGGTAGTGATGATGGTATTGTGTTGCTGTTGATAATAAATGAAACACATCTGCCATGTACATGGTAATATCATTGGTGTGTGTGTGTGTGTGTGTGTGTGTGTGTGTGTGTGTGTGTGTGTGTGTGTGTGTGATTTGGCTTTTAACACAGCTTAAAAATTTTTCAGTCATATCGCTGTGATGTCTGCACTGTGGCATTTTACAGTGATGTCTATTACATCATGCAGAAGACATGCAACATCATGTTCCACCCAATCACATTATCCTGATACTGGACCAAACAATACTAACAGTTACCTCTTAATGCTGAGCACCTAGGGAGGCAGCTGTTAGCACCATTTTTACAAGTCTTCAGTATGATTCAGGCAGGGTTGAAACGTGCAACCTCCCACATCCATGGCTGCTCTAACTACTAGACCACTGGCGTTGTAAGTAACAGCATTGGTCTAATGATTATTACGGTCATAACAAAAGCTGTGAAAAGTTCCATAGTTAACTGCTTTCCATTCAAAGAGATTATTTATTCAAAATGCTTTCATCCGGCAACTGTGCCACAGTGGATCATTTGCTAATTGCATAAGACTCGTGACAAGAGTGTCTGAGTTAAAACTCTCACCACTGGATCAATCCAGACTGACTACAATCAGGTGTCTTTAGGTAAGACACCATGAGGTGTTTTTAAGGCAATATTTATACTAAATTGCATCAGAATATGTTAAATGGTTCTTGAGCTGTGCTGGGTTGCTGGAAACAAATGATGTTGAAATATAATTGTCAAGGGCCATAAGTCTAACCAAAATGGAGATAATGAAACAAAACCCATTAATGGCAAATCTAGGTATATGAAACAATGTTTTATACGAAACTGCATCAGAATATGTTTCATGGTTCTAATGATGTGCTAGTTACCAGCAATATCCCATAAGAATGTGGCAATCTACAGCATATACTAGCAATTTAAAAATGACCTTATATATCTTAGGTATTTTTCAAAGAACCTTTAATTCCCTTTTTTTTAATGTATGATTGATGGGTATAATATGGGTTATAGCTTCACTTTGTCATTTTCACTTCCTGAACTTCTTAGGTAAATTGTAAAAAAGTGTGGATAACTCTTTTTTTATTAGATTTTTTATATTTGATAATTCATTCATTGCACTTTCAGAAGTTAGTATAGTCTAGTCTGGCAAAATTCATTTTCTCTATTTTAATAGCTGCTAAGAATAGTGTAGTTTAGACAATTTCAGGCTGAGTTTTTAAGCACAAAGGAGTAGACATTTTAGTTAGCAGTGTGCTAAGATCATTTACAATTTCCAAAGGTACAATATCCAAAGAAATGTCAGCCACATTACATCAAAGTAGCATAGAGGTATGCCAACATTATCTCCCTTGTGCATGTTTTAAATGCAAACATTTTTACCTTCATATGTCACTCTCCTAAAAGTACATAATAATCGGTGAGTGCTGCCCAAAGCTATCAAGTTAATTTTCAAGGGACAAAACTCTAGCAAACATGAGCTAACAATAAACAAATTTTAAAGGCATATCTGTTTTTATGAAAATATGTGTGCAATCAAGTTAATTTTCAAGGGCCATAACTCTAACAAACATTAGCTGACAATAAACAAATCTTAAAAAGCATATCAGTTTCTATGAAAATGTGTGCACCAAATTGCAACTGAATAAAATACAATCCAAAAGAGCGCTGACAAGACAACATTATAAAAGGGAAATCTATGTCAATAAGAGAATCTTCACACCAAACTGCAACCAAAACTTGTATGTTGAAAGCCTGTTTACAATCTTTTTGCTTTGTATGTTACAAGTTTTGGCAATAAATATGATTCAACAAATGATTCTTGTTGTTGTTGTTGTTGTTGTTGTTGGGCTTAACGCCATTTTTCAGCACACGATAGGTTATTCATGGCGGCCAGTATTAATGGTGGAGGAAGAAACCGGGAAATCACCGGAAAGAACTACCGACCCACGAGAAGCTACTGGCAAGCTTTCTCACATATCCACATTTGTGGATATGTGAGAAATCCTAGAATCCTAGACTCGAACCCACGCAGACAGAGGTGAGATGGCAGTGATCCGTAACGGACAGCGCTTTAGACCACTCGGCCACTCGGGGCCCCCAAATGATTCTTGACTCATGCTTGTTACAAAGATGCAGATGTAATATTGATGGAATAAGTCAATGACTCCATCAAAATTAAATGTGAAATGATAAAGCAATGTCACATCTACAAGTAATGGGCTATTCACCTTTCTGCTGAGCTTAATTGGTTACAAGTGTGAATGGTGAACAATGCAGGTCTCTAAATATAGAGATAATGCTTTGCTAAATTGTATAGAATGAATACAATTTGAATTTAATATAATTGAATTGAAATACCCAATTTCATTACATTACATAAAATTAATTTAAAATTATAGCAACATATTCTTTCATGGTTTTTGATCTTTAACAGAGACAGTGAAATGCAGATGTATTCATGGTCAAGGATGATGGTAATGAAATTTCAATTTTTAACAATCACACACACACACACACACACACACACACACACACACACACACACACACACACACACACACACACACACACACACACACACATACACACACACACATCTGAATGGCATAAGATCTTTACATTTTATGGAGTGTCCAAAGTCAAAACTCTTCATAGCTGCAGTTCAGATTTTCATACAGTTTATGTGTAACAATATCACATACAATCATTCTAATTTATTCGAGGTAAAATTATGTTCATTTGATAGTTCTAATTGTTATGTTGATTCAGTGGATCAGCAATTATTCTAATGGCTATATTTTTCGCATACACTATTTTTTATTTACACAGTGATCCAGTAAAAACAAAATTTATCCACAGGCTAATGACAAGTAGCTTTCAATAAAAAACTTGCCACAGGTAAAAGTTTTGATGTCCTCTCTACAAAAAAAATCACAAGTACCCATGGGCATGTAGATCTCATGGAAGAAGGATACTTAGCAAGAAGGCTATTGTATTTTGGTATCACTGCGAAGATATTGATGAAAATTTTGAATGCAATTACAAAAACACCAACCTATCTTGCTGCTCTCATTAAATGTACATTATTTCTTCCTGCATGCAGATGTATGGCCTATCATACTTGAAATACAAGCTGAGCCCCGAGTGGCTGAGTGGTCTAAAGCGCTGTCCGTTACTGATCACTGCCATCTCACCTCTGTCTGCGTGGGTTCGAGTCTGGGAATCGGTATATGTGGATATGTGAGAAAGCTTGCCAGTAGCTTCTCGTGGGTCGGTGGTTCTTTCCGGTGATTTCCTGGTTTCTTCCTCCACCATTAATACTGGCCACCATGAATAGCCCATCGTGTGCTGAAAAATGGTGTTAAGCCCAACAACAACAACAACAACGAAATACAAGCCAAAAACACTTACATAACAGCATTATCTTCTTTTTATTTCAATGATGAAAATGCACAAATATATTTCATGGCAAGTGTACTGAAAGTGACTAGTAAACATATCAAGCTTTCTCAACATAAATATTTGCTTTTGTTGTAAATGTTTCTCTAATACAAGCAACGATTACAAACTTTATTTTAATAAGAATCAAGTTTACTCTCACCCTTGTGTCAAGAAATTCCCCTTCTCATCCACAATCTTGAAGAGTTCATTGCTTGTTTTTCCACCACTTCCAGTAAAAAGGTAATGTTCCAGTGGTACAGGCCTTTTTAGTGTACTAATCACAAAAATCTTCTTGCGTTTTGTCCTCCTGGAAAACAAATTTTAACACACAATTAAGTACCATGCAATTGTCACATGATGATTCCATCTCTACATATATATTTTTTTTCAGAAAACATTTTTCTGATTATAAGCCAAAGCCTACTTCCCAAAACAATGTTTAAGGAAGGATTTCTTGAGTAGATACAAGGAAATATTTCTCTAGTCAAACTAGAAATGCCATATTTTCCTGAGACAATATAAAATAATCCCACAAATGAAATACTACCTTGTATCTAGCCAAAAAAGTATCAAGTTTCTTTTCCTTACATACTTTTTAGAGTAAAAATCAATTTACATGGATTATTTTCTCCATTCCATAACAATATGATACATGGCAGCATTAATAAATTGATAAAAAAAGTTTCAAAATTTACTACAATTTTAGGAAAGTATCTTTATCTTGTAGAAACTAATGCCTGAATTATCTCTTTTGTCAAATTAATGACTGTTTACAAGTGAAAATTAAGAGATTATTATTTTCATAGCTCAAAATGAGAGAGAGAGTGAAAGTAATATGGAAAAATAGATTTGAATAATATACATAGGAGCGGATATATTTTATATTTCCTAACTGGGAAAAGAAATTATTTTCAAAGTGAGATCACACCAATGTGGCAATAAAAGTGGCATTGCCACATCTGAAATAGAAATTTCCTCCCACTTGTGTATTTTAATATTTCATTATGAAGCATGTAGTAAATACTGTATATGTTTAACCCTAATATTGAACATCAATAAATCTGCATAAATACAATGACGACATCACACCAAAACATAAAATGCAAACAAATAATTTGACTGATGATTTTAATTAATACATAATTTTGCATATATTTGTTTTATTAAAGTTAGTTTCTTCCAAAATATACACCAAAATTCTGTTATCACTAAAATTTAGTTTTAAACTATATATACCAAAGTTTTAATTTTAGAAATATAAAAAAATAGATTGTGTCCTGAAAATAGTAATAACCATAAAAATAAATGAATTCACAGTATTTGAAGTGACTCAAACCTTCAATTTGTGTGGTCTTTGAGGTACACAAAACTATTTACCCTGGCAGATGTCTGTCAATAGTTAACAAAAGTCCTGTCCATAAATTTTGCAACCTGTCTGTAGTTTCTCATCCTAATATTAAAATCTGGTATAATATTAATAGTAACATTTCTAAACAATATCACTAAACTATGCAAGTGGTTTCTAGTGTAGCTGATCATCTACCAGCTGATGACCCCTACCCTCTACCTTCTAGCATGAATTGAGGTGATGCAAGGATACACATCTAAAAATCCATGTGCATACATTAATTTTTTTAAAGTCCATCTCATCATTTATTCCAAGAGACAATAAATCTGTGTTAGTTTTTTAAAACATTTTCCATTTTTTTCTCAATAATTTGTCACAGAATTAGATGGGTTTCACTCATAATGACTTCACTCATAATCATGAAGATGCTTGACTTTTGCGCAAGAAAGCTTTATCAAGTTCTTCATTGATAAGAATTTAATGCCAAATAAGTATATTGGTGGCGCTCACCAGTTATTATGTACTTTTGAGAGAGTGATGTATGTAAGGTGAAGTTGTTTGCATTTTAAACATGCATAGTGGAGAGAATGTTGACATACCTATATACTACTTTCATGTAATGTGGCTGAAATTTCTTTGGATATTGTATTTTTGGAAATTTTAAATGATCTTAGGACACTGCTAACTAAAATGACTGCTCCCTTGTGCTCCAAAAATCAACCTGAATTTGTCTAAAGTACACTATTTTTGGTAGTTTTTAAAATATGGAAAATGAATTTTGCCAAACTAGACAATACCAGCTTCTAAAAGTGCAATGAATGAATTACCAAATACATAAAATGTAAAAAAAGTTATCGGCTCTATTTTTTACAATTTACCTCTGAAGTTCGAGAAGTGAAAATGAGCAAGTAGAGCTAGCACTTTTTTGAAAGGTGCACATCTGGAGTAAGGCCAAGCTGTATACTCTCTAACCCATATTACACCCATCAATCATACATCAAAATAAAGGGAATTAAAGGTTCTCTGAACAATACCTAAGATATACAAAGTCTCTTTTAAATAGCCAGTATAACTAATGAGGAAACCCGGGGAAAATCTTTCTCTTTAAAATTCTAACCCTATGCTAAATACGAAACTGTAGAGCGCCACCATTGAACTCTTGCATGCTGCATCTTTGATGGTAAATACTAGTGATAAATATGAAGCCTTGAACTGTAGTCCATATCTTTAAAAATTTTCTATATAAACCACAGAAAAATAGCTCTAGGTCTCAAGAACCTGGAGAAAACCACAATGCTACTTCCACATGCTGGAAACTGAACCATGGAGAATCACTACATTTACAACTTAATGCCAACCTACCCTATCCAAGAAGCAAATTCCAGTGGATTTGGAACTGTGGCACTCAGAAGGATGATGTTCACATGCTGTGGCAGCATAATCAAAACCTCCTCCCACACAACTCCTCTCTGGAAACGCATAAAGCAATTCATTTTATTAGCAAATCAAAACCTCCTCCCATACTACTCCTCTCTGGAAATGCATAAAGCAGTTACCCTAATATAAACTGGCAAATTAAAACCTCCTCCCATACTACTCCTCTCTGGAAATGCATAAAGCAATTACCCTAATATAAACTGGCAAATCAAAACCTCCTCCCATACTACTCCTCTCTGGAAATGCATAAAGCAATTACCCTAATATAAACTGGCAAATTAAAACCTCCTCCCATACTACTCCTCTCTGGAAATGCATAAAGCAATTACCCTAATATAAACTGGCAAATCAAAACCTCCTCCCATACTACTCTTACACTTGAAATGCATAAAGCAATTTACTTAACATCAATTAACAAATGATTAAACTCCATCTTACTGCCATAACAGGCAATCATGCTGTACCAGAATTTTTAACTAATCTCATCACATGTACATAATCACATACAGAATGTTAGGTTTACCAAAGAGTGGATCTATCATATACTTGAGTGTAACTATGAAATATATATATCATATCTCTCATTTGAGTTTCACTGAGCTGAAATTTCAACAACAAATACTGAATTGTCCTACAATACTTGGTAATATACTGAAAAGAAAATCAGCTGGGTGCAATGTATCTGCCAACCACAATCTGCCAACCACAATTTGCTAAGGGTCTTAAACAAGAAAAGAAGTAAAGTAATGAAAATGGGCACCCAGGGTCTATGTCCAAAATGAATACAAAAAAAGATTGTAATCTAACTCAATGTATAATTAATATAAAGTTGAATGCCAAATTGTATAATTCTTAGTAAACTAATGTTGCAGAAACCAAACTCAGGAGGTGTGGCAGTCACGGACCATAACTCTTCATATAATTCATCAAAATTATAATACTGGAATTTGCATTTACTAAAAGTCTCATCAATAAAAAGTTGTTGTCATTAATACATTTGCAGTATATTCTGATGATGGCACCCCACAAACAAATACAAATAGATGGCGCATTAAAATTCCTGTAGGTGGGTTATTAGGCGCATACAGTTTTGGCCATGAACAATTTAGCATTCGGAGCAAACAACTTCTAATAATGTGTCAGTTTGATTACTGATCAACACCTGAATAACTGCACATTTTTTATTGGATGGGACAGTGGATCTAATATTCTAAGCCAAAAAAGTCTATTGCTTTCAATTTCTTGGAAATATTTGAATAGTAATACTTCAATCATAGTATTAACCACTCCGGTGGCCTAGAGGTTAGAGCATGCACCTTGGATGTGTGAGGTCGTGGGTTCGATCCCCGGTCAAGTCATACCAAAGACTAACAAAAATGGTACTAACAGCTGCCTCGCTTGATGCTCAGCATTAGGAGGTTAGTGTTAGGACTGGTCGGCCTGGTGTCAGGATAATGTGACTTAGTGGGATATCATGCTACATGTCTGCTGTATGATGTCCCAGTGATAGACAATATAAACTGCCACATTGCAGACATCGTAGCGATATGACTGAAAAATTATTAAAGCTATGTTAAAAATCTAAATCACATCACATCAATCATAGTAATGGCATTATGTCAATTTATAGTCAAGGATTATTCCAAGCTTTTTGGGCCCTCACAACAAAAGAAAATGAAATCAGTTGAAGATAACATAACCAATAACAATAATGAGATGCCAGACAATCAAGTTAAACTAAATGAGAAAAATAATGAAAGTAAATCAGAACAAAGGAGAAAGTTCATGATAGAGGGTCAAAATATTTTCCAAGGATATTAATGCCGATTGTTTCCAGGTGGCCATGGAATAACAGTTTATATTTAGTCTAATACATTCAATGTAAAATGCAAAAAGGTTTTACCTCTGAGTCATTAATGTAATGAACTTCATCAAAGATCACCCATTCAAGATCACGTATAACATCAGAACCATTGTACAGCATGGACCTAAAATTAATTAAGAATCAATTACAATCATATGTCAAAACAGATTTGAAATCAAGTTCTGAAGAAAAACTTGTCTTTATTAATACTTATCTAATCATAGTGTATTAGGATAATATCCACTACCTTGCAAATCCAGTCACAAAAGCAAAACAAAGGCATCAAATATGCCTTTACATTTTCTAAGTCTGAGTCATGTGGGCCACCCTACCATATTGATACTAGCCAGATAGTTCAGAGTTGTGGCAAACATGGTGATGATTACAAACAATACCAGGCCTTTTTTTGATCAGTAGCTTCTCTACCAAAAGAAATTGTAAGATTATGAAGTTCCAAAGAAAGTAAGAATAATATCATCAACATCTTTTGAAACCACTTTCTGGCTCTCTCATTTTCTTGGGACAGCTGTTTAGGAGAAAATGTTACCCTGGACATTGTTCATTCCTGCTGTTTATTATTGTAGAGTTTAATGCCATTTTGCAGCACACAATAGGCCTTAGAGTATTAATAGTGGAGGAAAAACCCAAAGTCATTGTTCTTTGAGTGCAAACACGACATGTATGATCTGAAAAACATCTTATGCTATTCTTACAGATGTTGTCATTATTTTAAACCTAATTAAACCTATTACATAAACCATATTCAATATCTGCCCGATTTTACCTGAAATGAAAGAAGAGCAATGGTATGTACAGGCAAATTTAGATAAGTATCATGAAGGGCGTACAGTGAAGCAAATATTAGGACTCTGTATAAATGGCAGAGAAAAAGACAGAAGTGATCTGAGCTGTACTACAACTATTACTGTCAAAGGAAGTAGAGAAGATGGTACTGATTAGGTTATACTATGATGAAAAATACAATGAATATAGAGAGAAATTAAGAGAAAAACAGAATATATATACTTCCGTCTCATGAGAAAATTTCTAAGTCCTAATCACCAATCACAGACACACAGACAGTGCAATTGTAATGTCACTCAACATATAAAATTACAGTGGCATTTTATAACCAATATGTTCTCAGCCTATTTCAAAATTCTAAATGCCCTTGAATTTTTATTATTTTTATTTTTCTTAGGTCTGGGCAAATTAAATAATATCTTGTATACTGTTAGATTATCTTTATGCATTTTCATGTTGACAACCTCTCAACTATAGACTACTGTTAGAAAAGCATCACCAACCAATCACATAGCTTTTGAAAAAACTCCTGACCTTTTTTAAAACATGAAACCAGTCAGATTACTCTGATTATTATATTATTGTACACTTATAAAGAAAAAAGCATGGATATTCCAACTGTTTATTGGGCTTGCAATAAATTTTTAGCATACAATGGGGGACAGGTATAAAAAATGCACTCATCTTGTGTGACTTGTGGTTATTCAAATATACCATTCTTCTTGTTGACATGATTTTTGAGCAAGATTTTTTTTATAAAAAAGACAAGATATGAATGTGTTCATGGAACAAAGATGCCCCACCACAGCACCTACAAAATGACCTAACACAAAACTTAACCAAGGTATGAGAGACTGATCATTGGATAAGGCTACATTTAACTCCCTACCACTGTCTTGATGGGGCATAATCAGATATAATTAATTAAGTAATTATCCCTCTCAAATGCATGCAAATAAAGTATTTAAAACAATAGGATGCTATGACTCCATACTTATCCTGAATGTATGGCATTCTGACATACATCTAAATTGTGCATTCAGAAAATGTCTTCAAACAAAGGGTAAGACTACCATGATTCATTTTTCACTGCTTTGTGAAAACTTTGTCCACAGTGAATTCAGGAGTTATAAATTGGTGCTTATACATTTATACATACAATGGATGAGTTGCCTCCCCTAGGTGTGTGTGTGTGTGTGTGTGTGTGTGTGTGTGTGTGTATATATATATATATATATATATATATATATATATATATATATATATATATATATAAAGGTCCATAAATATTTTTACTATTTTCAGCATTACAAACTATCTAAACTATATCTGGTAACGCACAATGGACATAACACAAATAATGATTCTTTCAATCAGTGAAAATTTTAAAAATTGTGCAGAATATCCATGATCAAATGGAAATCTCAGGTGCAAATGTCTTGTATTTGAAAATATGACAAAATTATTGGTAGTTTTTCTGTTAAAATAGAAATTTTAATGCCAAAGTCTCAGGAATGCAAAACATAAATCAGATATTTATAATGCCAAAATGTCAGCAACAGACTATATAACAGATATTTCAAACACATAATCAACCATAAGTTGTTCAGAAACTTTATAATAAAAATCTTGTCAACAACAACAACAACCCATTTTGATACATTTTAGAAACCTATGTGACACTGTCAAACCAACAGCCATCCTGTCACAAAGGTTTACTGTATATACAAATTTATCAGTCTAGTCCATCTGCACACAAGACAATGATCAGCTGTTGCAGAACACATTGGCAGCTCAGGATCTATGTTGTTTGTTTTACTGATTGCTATTAACAAATTGCACAAACCCAGAACTGTCAGTGTGCTACATGATGGCAGCTCTGGGTCTGTGCAGTGTGCAGATGGGCTCAGCTTATAAGCAAGTGCAGATGGTACCAGTTTCTGACAGTAAATGATGGATATTGTTGTAAAAGATTTTGACATTTTAACCATCTCCAGATGTATCAGAATGTAGGCTGGTCTCACCTCAAGATCTCTGTTGTCATGATTAGACATGCCGCCGTCTGATTTAACTGCACATCTCCAGTTATTAGTCCCACGTCCTCAAATGTTTTCTTGAAATCTCGATACTTCTGATTTGATAGTGCTTTGATTGGAGATGTGTAAATAGTTCTGTCATGTGAAAAAAGTAAACACTGTTATAAATTCTCTCTTCAAAAAAATTTACATTTTTTTCTACATAACTTCACTAAAGGGTAATTAAAAATATTCATTTGCAAATAATAGCATCTGGACAGCAAAGTTTATCATTGATTTATTACATAATAACAATACAATATTTAACCACTGTTTACAAATACAAAGTACACAAGAAGAGTGAATAAATACATAAATAGTTGCTTCTTGGTGTTAAGAACTAATAACTTCAAGTTTTATGCATCACATAACAGAACTGTAATCAATCTAAATGGTTGTTACAATGGCTTGGTAACAGTTATAGTATAACTTTACCAGGTAACTGTTCATACATCAACCAACCACTTTAGAAACTTGATAATGTTAGTAGTCCAGATGTTATTATGTAATAAATCAATAATTTTAGTACTTCATATACATTATTATAATAAATCAATAATTTTCAATATGCTATTATGTAATTAATCAATGTTAAGCATAGCACTCCATTTTATCATGTAATAAACCAAGGATAAACAGCCTAAACAGCCAAGCAGGGCCAACAAGATGGGGGAGGGGCAAATGGTGATATAGCCCTGGGACCCGGGCTTGTAATGAGGTCTGGAACCGAACAACACATTTTAATTTTATATAAAAAAAAATTTGTTTGAACAAAAAATAGGAGAGGCCCAGGTGTTTCTTACCCCAAGGACTGTAATCGCTCTCTATGGCCCAAGATGCTATTTTGTAAGAAAGCAATAGTAAGCTTAGAACTCTCTTGATTTAATTAAGCAATAAATCAAAGAAAAGCTTTACTCTCTAAATGCTGTTGTGTAATATAAATCAAGGACAAGCTTAACACACCATATGTCATTATGGCATACATCAAGAACAAACTTAACACTCCATATGCCATTATGAAATAAATCCATGAAAAGCTTGCCACTCCAGATTCTATTATGTAATAAATCAAGGGTAAGCTTTGCTCTCCAGGCTATTATGTAATAAATCAGGGACTTGCCTAGCACTCCAGTTGTTGTTGTTGTTTGTTGTTGTTGTTGTTTAGGGTTTAGCACCATTTTTCAGCACAAGATAGGCTATATATGGTGGCCAGTATAAATGGTGGATGAAGAACCAGGGAAAACCCCGGAAAGAACCACTGACCTACAAGAGGCCACTGGCAAGCTTTCTCACATACCCATATTGGCAGAGGTTGAGACTCAAACCCATGGAGACAGAGGTGAGATGGCACTCCAGATGCTATTATGTTTTCAATCAATGAGATACCAGTTAAAAGGTGGACAGAATTATACTGGAATGTTAAATAAACAGTCTTCATCAGTTTTGGGATATTTCAGATAGAGCTTGCAAATGAAGATCTATGGGCAAATATGAGATAAGAATATCTCATGAAGAGGTAAACATCTCTATTTTTATTCAATTAAGGACTGCATGGGCAAATGGAGAAGAGTCCTGCATACCTGGTCATACGTTTAAGTGATAATGCAATCGCATATTCGGCCACTACGGTCTTGCCAGCTGATGTATGGGCAGCAACAAAGACACTGTCATGATTTTCCAAATGGAGAATAGCCTGTTTCTGGAACACATCTAATTCAAATGACCACTAAAAAACAGAAAAAACATAAATAAATTATTAGTGTTGGAAATCAAATAAAATTTAATTATTTTTCACCATATTTATCAACCTAGATCAATTACAAAAATAATTATTGATCGACTGGTTATTTTCCTGAAAGTGACCAATCCTTGACCAAACTGATTAATCAGAACAGTTGTAGAATAATAATTAAACAGGCATTTCAAACAATACAAAGGAATCCATTTTCGTCAGGCCTCCTATATATTAAGCTTAATCTAAGAAATTCTGACCATATGTGAACACTTGCCTTAAAGTCATCACTATATCAACCTGCCAAGGATAGCTTGAAAAATTAGTCCCCGATTATATGACTCCTGTTTCGGGAAGCTGTTTTGATAACAGTCCACCTCATACTGTATTAGAATGCCATGGATCGAACAAAGTTTACTTTGTGTGAATATTTACTGGAACATGTCAACAGAAGAATCTGAGCATGAGATGTCGACAAACACAAATAATGGATATATCGGCTATCATCCTTTTGCAACTGAAAAATTCTTTATTATAATCAGTATCCTTTAAAAGATATCAGATCTAAACAAAACATCTCTCTCATGACTTTCTTGAGTGTCCCAGCAAATATTATGCACCCAGAAATCCATATATGAATGTTATTTTTACTGAATAAAAATTATGATTCTGGATAGCCAATCAAATTAGCTGTTACACTGTGACAATCATTGGAAACAAGATGCCTTCTTTCAAAAATAGTGACCTTGTGAAAAAGACATACATAGGAATTGCATTTGTCTCTCACTGCTCACACAAGCATAACATCTATGTAGTACAAAGAAGAACCACATCTTACTTTGTGAGCCATGTCTGGTATTTTCTTGTAGAAATCACTGACAGGTGTGTCAATATCCACCTCAAATGCCCACTCCTCTACTGGCTCTGGTGATGAAACAGCTTTGATTTTTGTTTCCTGGCTCCCAGCTTTCTCTTCAACCTTACAATGGATAAAAGTAAAAATAATAAGTAACATTATTGTTCACTGAACATTGACGTTCTGTTACATTTTACTCATAGAAACAGAAACACTGACTAGGTTTGTTGGCTGGAGAGCATATATGTTGACAGATTATGTAGATAGACAAATGGCTAGATAGATAGGCAGATAGGTATACAGGTAGACAGATTAGGTATATATGAAGACAGATTGAGTAGATAGGTAGACAAATAGACAGACAGGTAGACTGCTAAATAGGTGTATAGATAGCTATAGCTAGATAGGTATACAGATTAGGTAGATAGGTAGACTGATTTAGTAGTTAGCTAAACAGGTAGACAGATTAGACAGGTAGCTAGATAAGTAGACAGCTAGAGAGGCAGGCAGGTAGATAAGTAGACAGCTAGGCAGATAGGTAGACAAACTATTTAGGTAGACAGACATGTAGGCTGGTAGACAAAAAACTTAGACAAATAGATAATTAGGTAGATGGATAGCAAGATTAGACAGATCATGTAGACAGATAGCCATTTAGGTAGACAGACTAATTAGATGGATAAATAGATAGGCTGACAGCTACATAGGTAGAAAAATTAGGTACATATGTAGACATGTAGATAGGAAGACAAATTTGGTAGACAGGTAGACAGATAGCTAGATATATAGACAGAAAGTTAGACAGATATCAAAGACATGTAAAAAGATTAGGTAGAAAGATATATTAGATAGGAAGTGACTGCTAGAGAGGTAGACAAATTAGGTAGAATGGGGGACAATATATATAACAATAAAATAAAAAATAGCAAATTGGTGTAAATTAGTGAAAAATTAAAACCTTTACTTAACTTAACCTCATTAACTTGAAGAATAGCTTGCTCTTACGTACATACTAGCTGTCTCTTTAATTCAAACTGTCTATATCTTTTTAAAGTTTATGTGACCATTCTGGTCATTATACTATATAGTCAAGCCCCATGACTTCAAATGACCACAGTGGGAACTATAAATTGTTATTAATTGCAACTGAACAGGAGTACATATATTAAATTATCGTAATTACACTCAGGTTTCCTATCAGTGGCAGGACACCACTGTGAAAAAAAGCTTGGAGGTGGGTTTTCGAATTTGTCATGTCTTAGAAGGATCCTTTATATTTCTGTGGTCTCTTACAAACTGAGAACTGTTCTTACTGTGTGGTCTAAGTGGCTAGAGCGCCTTCCTTGAATACGGAAGGTTGAGGGTTCGAACCCAAGCTGAGTCATACCAAAGACTTATAAAATAATGATACCAGCAGTTGCCTTACTTGGCACTCAGCATTTAGAGGTTAAGACTGGTTGACCTGCTGTCAGGATAATGTGACTGGGTGGAATATGATGCTACATATATGCAGCATGATGCCCAGGTGCTAAACATCACTATAAACTGCTACACTGCAGACACTGTAGCAATATGACTGAAAAACTATTAAAGCTAGGTTAATAATCCAAATCTCTCTCTCTGTCTCTCTCTCTCACACAAACAGAAACACACATACACACAGACAGACACACACACTCACACAAAGGGCCTGTGAAAGGCTTAACTCTTAGTCATCCCTATATTGTCATCAAATGGAGGTTGGAATATAATAACTGCAACAAAGGAATGACCTCATGATGGCATTTTAACATCATGGGCATAAATAAGAATGCAAATCTTTCATCACCAAGCTGGTCATAATGAATCCAGCTGTGGTACTGGTGAGTAAGCATTGAATTGGCATGTTGAATACAGAAGTTATATGTAAGAATTACTCCCAGGCATGTCTGTGATCTGCATTCTCCAAGGAGAAGTCAAGGCTGTGCTGACACATGGCTTAAATATATCCATCAGACACAGAACCTATCATTATCAGATTGTAAATGAATCACAGCCTATCAAGAATGAACTTTTTGATCCAGGTTTAGCAAGGTTTGTGTGAGAAACACATTACAGCCAAGATTGCTGGATCTTTTTCCTGTCTCATGTCATTTATTAATAAGCTGACAGACAATGTTAACAGCATTGTCCATTATCAGACAGCATGATGTAATAATACACTACAGATATGGGCACCTCTTGTTTGTATAAGACAATGGTGATATCAGGAAAATATTGCCTATTTAGCAATACAAAATACAAAGCACATTTTTTATGAAGGAAAACCATAAAAAGAAAAATGACAGGCAATACAAAATGCTGCTAAGCCCAAAAAGCTACTAAAGGTGGCACTCAACTGTTTCACATTTTGCATAGAGTTAGACTCTTAAAGAAAAGAATTTTCCCAATTTTCCTCACTGGTTATAATGTCCATTTAAAAAAGACATTGTTTATCTTAAGTACTATTAAAAAAAACTTTAATTTCCTTTAGTATGGTGTATAATTGAATAATATTAAAGAAAACTGCTAGCACTTCTATGTCATTTTCACTTATTGAACTTGGAGATAAATTTTAAAATATTGAGTTGATATGAATTTTTTACATTTTATACATTTGGTAATTTATTCATTACACTTTCAGTAGTTGGTACTGTCTAGCAAGGCAAAATTCATTTTCATTATTATAGAAACTTCTAAAGACATTAGTTGGTATTGTCTAGCATGGTAAAATTCATTTTTATTATTTTAAAAACTGCTAAAGACAGTAGATGGTACAGTCTAGCAAGGTAAAATTCATTTTCATTATTTTAAAAACTGCTAAAGACAGTAGTTGGTATTGTCTAGCATGGTAAAATTCATTTTTATTATTTTAAAAACTGCTAAAGACAGTAGATGGTACAGTCTAGCAAGGTAAAATTCATTTTCATTATTTTAAAAACTGCTAAAGACAGTAGTTGGTATAGTCTAGCAAGGTAAAATTCATTTTCATTATTTTAAAAACTGCTAAAGACAGTAGTTGGTACAGTCTAGCAAGGTAAAATTCATTTTTATTATTTTAAAAACTGCTAAAGACAGTAGTTGGTATAGTCTAGCAAGGTAAAATTCATTTTCATTATTTTAAAAACTGCTAAAGACAGTAGTTGGTATAGTCTAGCAAGGTAAAATTCATTTTCATTATTTTAAAAACTGCTAAAGACAGTAGTTGGTATTGTCTAGCAAGGCAAAATTCATTTTCATTATTTTAAAAACTGCTAAAGACAGTAGTTGGTATTGTCTAGCAAGACAAAATTCATTTTCATTATTTTAAAAACTGCTAAAGACAGTAGTTGGTATTGTCTAGCAAGGCAAAATTCATTTTCGTTTTTTTAAAAACTGCTAAAGACAGCGAACTTATGAATAATTCAGGTTGAGTTTTTGAGCACATGAGAGCAGTCATTTTGGTTAGCTGTTTGTTTAGATCATATAAAATGTCAAAAAAAACAACAATATCCAAAGAAATTTGAGCCAAGTACATGAAAGCAGCATACAGTATATCAACATTTTCTCCACTGCACATGTTACAAATACAAACTTCACCTTACACCTATCACTCTCTCAGAAGTTTATAATATCTGTAGAACTACAAAATGTTTGGTAAAAGCCACATCTAAAATGAAATTGGAATACTTATTTTTGCAAAGTATATTTTACTCTGAAGATCATCACTTAGTTAAATAGTTACTAATTTGAATTCTTTGAAGATACCATCATATATACATAAAATATTTACTTGTGACTTAGGATACTGTGCCTGCTTGTCATCACATGTGATGGAAATTTTTTCAGAGTGCACGGTTTTCTTTTCAAAGTTCAATTTATCTCATATTAGCTAGTTACACTTCTGTAACAATTGTTTTTTTATTATTTGCATAAATTCTTTCTATCTATCCCAACCATTCAAATAAAAGATTTTCTGTTCTATCCACCCTCACTCCTTCATTTTCAGCCTCTATTTTTTTAAATGTTGTGTTCTTTCTTTTACAAGACAATAAGCATTTTGGAGAGATATGACTTAAGAACACCATTAGAAACATCAATTGTTTATTTAACTAATACTTTGTGACCGCCACGAATCAATGAAGAAGAGAATGTGAAATAATATCAAGATCTATGTAATTTGTCAGGAGAAACAAATTAAAACAATATTAAACCTAATCTGCCAGCATGATAACTTACAAAATATAGCGATGGAATACTGTGAAGACTTGTAGTCCTGTAGTGAACTGGGCTTAGAATTCAGACTGAACTGATTAGCTAATTGTATAATTGAATGGCAAAATAGTCATATGCAATGAAGATGCAGAGTTTTAGTAAGAAATTTTATGGAATTAAGAAAACTCAAAAGAATAACTTAAATTGATGAAAAGGCTTTTTGTAAGAGATTGCTGGTCTGGCTTGAGTGGTAGTACTTGATGGCAATCAAAGGGATGTGGCAACAGTTACTCTTTCCGAAAGGAGCACACTCTTCTCTGACTTCTGTTATAACAGATGGCAACATTTTAGCACTTTGCTGCTAAAATGACGTAAATGACATGCTGAATGCCTTATGTAGATGGGTAAGGATGGATCTAATGGATGTACTATTGACGCATTATGATAAGGTAATATTTTTGAAGAAATCTGAAGAAATGAGGATGTAGATGGATAAAGAGACAAGCAGATAAAAGTTTTAAAAACTTCAAAATCATTGAAACTAAAGAACTGTGAATATCACAAAGAAACCTGAACCACTAATGAAATATGTGTACCAAAGTTCATAATGGTATCTTGATTGAATCTGGAGTTATACTACAGAATGAATGTACAGCTAAAAATATGCCACAGAAATATATACAAATTATAAATTAACTAATTAGAAATATTAAAAATAAGTTTAAAATGGCACCATAAAAGTGTGTGAGAAATGTTAAAGACTTGTTTGTAGTGATTTATTTTCTGTTGTATATGATTTCCTAGCAAAAGCAACTGATAATCAGTTTAATTTTTCAAAATCTGATTTTGATGACAGAATCGATTTTCAAATCAGCATAGCTTTTACTTACCCTATTTTAAAATATCCCATAACTAAACTGAATAACTAAACTAAATAAATCTGGTTTTGTAACATCGTGACTGCTGATTTTGTTTCTACAAATGTAGTAAAAGATATGCATTTTAAATTATTTAAATTCAACTATTCAAGGCATTTTCTGGGATAAGAATATGCAAGAATGCAAACTTACCCACACAGATTTTGACAGGAAAATTAATCCATTGTTTTTTGTTTATATCCATTGTGTTTTGCAAAGCAGAAGAAAAAGTGCTGTACATGTCAATTGTTGTACTTCACAATATTTTTCTTGGCCAGGGGTGCACACACTTTTCAGCATGTGAGCTACGTATAAAAGGAAAAAGCCAAAATGATCTAACTACCACAAAAATGCAAAACATATATAGGCTGACATCTATTTTTTTAAAAGCTATGCAATCTACTCACACTACCTTCGTGATCGACGAGTTGATTGTGATCAACGTAATGTGCACCCATGATATAGGCCATAGTTTAATACCTATGTAGCACAGCACTGACAGACTGCAAACGGTGTAGTCTGCAGATGCATTTCCGTTTGAGACCCTTTTATTACATTTAGTTTTTACATCAGCCAAAAGTTACTTTTCAAAAGCTCAGCCGACCCAAAATCTCAAGCTCAGGTTCAAATATTTTATGATCTTCATGCCTGGAAGCCTGAATTTGGATATGAGACTGCATTTCTAATATCAGTCCATCAGAAATGACCTTTTGAAGGTAACAACACTGTGATTGAAGAAAAAAAAAACAACCTCAATCTCAAGGTCTAGAGTTTTATAATCTCCTGCATATCATTTTATCTTTGTAACTTACCTTAACCAAATTTTCCAGGCTTTCACTCCTTTGAAGTTCAATATTTTCTTGAGTGCCTTCCTGCAAAAATATTATGGACTAAATTTACAGAAAATATAAATGATCTTTTTCTGTTGAAAATTCTCAAAACAAAAAAAGGAATATCACTGCTTTTGTTCTTTTAAATTAACTAATAATGCTGTAAAATTTTGTATCATTATTATGATTATTATTATTATTATTATTATTATTATTATTATTAAGGAAAAAGACATACAAGACATTTATCATCTGTACAGTCAGATTTGATTCACTGTGAAGTGTACCATCTGTACAGTTAAATATGCATCACTGTGAAGTGTACCATCTGTACAATCAAATTTGCATCACTGAAGTGTACCATCTGTACAGTCAAATATGCATCACTGTGAAGTCTACCATCTTTACAATCAAATTTGCATCACTGTAAAGAGTACCATCTGTACAGTCAAATATGCATCACTGTGAAGTGTACCATCTGTACAGTCAAATATGCATCACTGTGAAGTCTACCATCTTTACAATCAAATTTGCATCACTGTAAAGAGTACCATCTGTACAGTCAAATATGCATCACTGTGAAGTGTACCATCTGTACAGTCAAATTTGCATCAATGTGCAGCATAATACATGATATGGATAAATAAGTTATGCATACAATTATTTTTAAGATGTAAATTTTGGACATTTTACTGTTACTGTTATTTTTGTTGTTCTCATCATCACTGTGATCTACAATCACTTATTAAACAGAGACAAGGCTGTCGACAAACAGCCTTTCATGTTAGTCATACCTGTCTGTTGACAAACAGCCTTTCATGTTAGTCATACCTGTCTGTTGACAAACAGCCTTTCATGTTAGTCATACCTGTCTGTTGACAAACAGCCTTTCATGTTAGTCATACCTGTCTGTTGACAAACAGCCTTTCATGTTAGTCATACCTGTTTTTGTTCAATGACCTGCTCTTCTTCCTCATCAGACTCTCCAAGGTCAAACGATTCATCTTCTGCTAACAAGTCTGTAATGTTCAGCAACCCCAAGACTTTAGTAACTCCATCAGTCTCCCTGCTTTTAGCATCTCCTGAGCCAGTTGTCTCCCTTCTGAATGTTATGCCAGTTGTCAGACCAGGGGCAACCACTAATAAATCTGAGTAGGAACAATTTTATGAGAGCTAATGATTCACTTTCAATCAGTTCTTTACCATTAATGTGGGAACAAATTTTCTTCAACCCATAATTCCTTAGCAGACTTCTCCATTCTTTAGCAAGTACTTCTTAATTACTTTACTTAACAAAGTCTTCTTAATTCTTTATCAAAGATTTTTTAAGTACTTAGTAAAGACTTCTTAATTCCTTAACAAAGGCTTATTAATTCATTAGCAAAGACTTCTTAATTAATTAAGAAAGATTTCATAAGCAAAGATGTTTCTACTTTTGTCCTAAACTCTCACCAACAATAAAAAAAAATCTCTAAAGCTAGTTAGCACAAAATAGTTCTAAACAAATCTATCAGTGTTGTAAACCAGTCCAGGATATAAAATATAAATTTATTAGTGTTGTAAACCAGACAAGGATATAAATTACAAATTTAATAGTGCTGTAAACAAATCAATCATATAGAACACAAATGTATAAGTTCTGTAAAGCCAGTTATGGATATCAAACAAAATATTCAAAAAGAGAGGTCACTTAAGTCTTAATAACCATTATTTAAGATTTTACAATAAAAATTTCAAACAAATGTGTAAAGACAAAAAAAAAACAACAAACAATACCTTTTTCAAAATTAACATCATTTTCTGTCTTCTGCTTAAACAATGTGTCCAATTCTGGTTCATCCAATCCTCCTGTGGACAAAAATTACAACAGTTATCTATTATCTTTGACATCCTGCAGACAAAAAATGTTGCAAGAGTTATCTATTATATTTGACTTCATGTGCAAATGCAATGCCAGAGGAATGTTCCAGCAAAACATACCTGGGACCCAGGGAAGGCACTTTTGATGTGTGGTACTCACCCAAAGATGTAAATTTGAATTTTCTTATAACTATAATATAAACACTATGAAATTAAATATTCTGACATCAGCATAATTTTGAAAAAGTAGGAAAAATATTCGGAGTCTCACAAAAAAGTAGGAATAAATGGGGATGCAGTAAATCTGCCTACTGGGCATTGTCAAGCAACTATTGGGTCTGTCTTGACACTGCAATACAGAAAATTATGTCATGTCATACTAATTGTTGACGAGATCTAGCAATCCAAACAGAATGTGTCCAGCTCTGGTTCTGACAACTGGTTATTTATGATGCAGTTCAGTCTTTAAAATAATTAGAACCAGATTTCTCTTCAAACATTCACTTTAAATCTGTGAAGAGCAATTATTATCAATCTTGCAAGCTTGATTGCTTTATCATACTGAGCTGTCATCGTCAGAAAATCCAGACCACTGCAGTATGCAAAGCAGTGAGTCATGATCCAGATTTATCTGATGCTGACAAGACATGATCTAGCAATCAAGGTCAATGTACAATGATAATATTTTTGTTATATATCTATCAATTTTCAAATAAATTAACAAACTCCCAAAATCAAACTGAAAAAAGAAATTTCAACCTTTCTGATACAAATTCATCTTAATTCATATGCTGAATTTCAGTTTTTGAACAGCTGATATGCACATGAATATCAGTTTCATGAACAGCTGATATGCACATGAATATCAGTTTTATGAACAGCTGATATGCACATGAATATCAGTTTCATGAACAGCTGATATGCACATGAATATCAGTTTTATGAACAGCTGATATGCACATGAATATCAGTTTTATGAACAGCTGATATGCACATGAATATCAGTTTTATGAACAGCTGATATGCACATGAATATCAGTTTTATGAACAGCTGATATGCACATGAATATCAGTTTTATGAACAGCT
Organism: Potamilus streckersoni; assembly: GCA_016746295.1. Taxonomy (NCBI): domain Eukaryota; kingdom Metazoa; phylum Mollusca; class Bivalvia; order Unionida; family Unionidae; genus Potamilus; species Potamilus streckersoni. The sequence continues at coordinate 960,356 of JAEAOA010000130.1, read as the reverse complement.
GATATGCACATGAATATCAGTTTTATGAACAGCTGATATGCACATGAATATCAGTTTCATGAACAGCTGATATGCACATGAATATCAGTTTTATGAACAGCTGATATGCACATGAATATCAGTTTTATGAACAGCTGATATGCACATGAATATCAGTTTTATGAACAGCTGATATGCACATGAATATCAGTTTCATGAACAGCTGATATGCACATGAATATCAGTTTTATGAACAGCTGATATGCACATGAATATCAGTTTTATGAACAGCTGATATGCACATGAATATCAGTTTTATGAACAGCTGATATGCACATGAATATCAGTTTTATGAACAGCTGATATGCACATGAATATCAGTTTTATGAACAGCTGATATGCACATGAATATCAGTTTCATGAACAGCTGATATGCACATGAATATCAGTTTATGAACAGCTGATATGCACATGAATATCAGTTTTATGAACAGCTGATATGCACATGAATATCAGTTTTATGAACAGCTGATATGCACATGAATATCAGTTTTATGAACAGCTGATATGCACATGAATATCAGTTTTATGAACAGCTGATATGCACATGAATATCAGTTTTATGAACAGCTGATATGCACATGAATATCAGTTTCATGAACAGCTGATATGCACATGAATATCAGTTTCATGAACAGCTGATATGCACATGAATATCAGTTTTATGAACAGCTGATATGCACATGAATATCAGTTTCATGAACAGCTGATATGCACATGAATATCAGTTTCATGAACAGCTGATATGCACATGAATATCAGTTTCATGAACAGCTGATATGCACATGAATATCAGTTTCATGAACAGCTGATATGCACATGAATATCAGTTTCATGAACAGCTGATATGCACATGAATATCAGTTTCATGAACAGCTGATATGCACATGAATATCAGTTTTATGAACAGCTGATATGCACATGAATATCAGTTTCATGAACAGCTGATATGCACATGAATATCAGTTTCATGAACAGCTGATATGCACATGAATATCAGTTTATGAACAGCTGATATGCACATGAATATCAGTTTTATGAACAGCTGATATGCACATGAATATCAGTTTTATGAACAGCTGATATGCACATGAATATCAGTTTCATGAACAGCTGATATGCACATGAATATCAGTTTCATGAACAGCTGATATGCACATGAATATCAGTGTTATGAACAGCTGATATGCACATGAATATCAGTTTCATGAACAGCTGATATGCACATGAATATCAGTTTTATGAACAGCTGATATGCACATGAATATCAGTTTTATGAACAGCTGATATGCACATGAATATCAGTTTTATGAACAGCTGATATGCACATGAATATCAGTTTTATGAACAGCTGATATGCACATGAATATCAGTTTTATGAACAGCTGATATGCACATGAATATCAGTTTTATGAACAGCTGATATGCACATGAATATCAGTTTTATGAACAGCTGATATGCACATGAATATCAGTTTTATGAACAGCTGATATGCACATGAATATCAGTTTTATGAACAGCTGATATGCACATGAATATCAGTTTTATGAACAGCTGATATGCACATGAATATCAGTTTCATGAACAGCTGATATGCACATGAATATCAGTTTTATGAACAGCTGATATGCACATGAATATCAGTTTTATGAACAGCTGATATGCACATGAATATCAGTTTTATGAACAGCTGATATGCACATGAATATCAGTTTCATGAACAGTTGATATGCACATGAATATCAGTTTCATGAACAGCTGATATGCACATGAATATCAGTTTTATGAACAGCTGATATGCACATGAATATCAGTTTCATGAACAGCTGATATGCACATGAATATCAGTTTTATGAACAGCTGATATGCACATGAATATCAGTTTTATGAACAGCTGATATGCACATGAATATCAGTTTTATGAACAGCTGATATGCACATGAATATCAGTTTTATGAACAGCTGATATGCACATGAATATCAGTTTTATGAACAGCTGATATGCACATGAATATCAGTTTTATGAACAGCTGATATGCACATGAATATCAGTTTTATGAACAGCTGATATGCACATGAATATCAGTTTTATGAACAGCTGATATGCACATGAATATCAGTTTTATGAACAGCTGATATGCACATGAATATCAGTTTTATGAACAGCTGATATGCACATGAATATCAGTTTCATGAACAGCTGATATGCACATGAATATCAGTTTCATGAACAGCTGATATGCACATGAATATCAGTTTTATGAACAGCTGATATGCACATGAATATCAGTTTTATGAACAGCTGATATGCACATGAATATCAGTTTTATGAACAGCTGATATGCACATGAATATCAGTTTTATGAACAGCTGATATGCACATGAATATCAGTTTCATGAACAGTTGATATGCACATGAATATCAGTTTTATGAACTGCTGATATGCACATGAATATCAGTTTCATGAACAGCTGATATGCACATGAATATCAGTTTCATGAACAGTTGATATGCACATGAATATCAGTTTCATGAACAGCTGATATGCACATGAATATCAGTTTCATGAACAGCTGATATACACATGAATATCAGTTTCATGAACAGCTGATATGCACATGAATATCAGTTTTATGAACAGTTGATATGCACATGAATATCAGTTTCATGAACAGCTGATATGCACATGAATATCAGTTTCATGAACAGCTGATATGCACATGAATATCAGTTTCATGAACAGCTGATATGCACATGAATATCAGTTTCATGAACAGCTGATATGCACATGAATATCAGTTTCATGAACAGCTGATATGCACATGAATATCAGTTTCATGAACAGCTGATATGCACATGAATATCAGTTTCATGAACAGCTGATATGCACATGAATATCAGTTTTATGAACAGCTGATATGCACATGAATATCAGTTTTATGAACAGCTGATATGCACATGAATATCAGTTTTATGAACAGCTGATATGCACATGAATATCAGTTTTATGAACAGCTGATATGCACATGAATATCAGTTTTATGAACAGCTGATATGCACATGAATATCAGTTTTATGAACAGCTGATATGCACATGAATATCAGTTTTATGAACAGCTGATATGCACATGAATATCAGTTTTATGAACAGCTGATATGCACATGAATCAGTTTTATGAACAGCTGATATGCACATGAATATCAGTTTTATGAACAGCTGATATGCACATGAATATCAGTTTCATGAACAGCTGATATGCACATGAATATCAGTTTTATGAACAGCTGATATGCACATGAATATCAGTTTTATGAACAGCTGATATGCACATGAATATCAGTTTCATGAACAGCTGATATGCACATGAATATCAGTTTTATGAATGAAACATGTATAGCAACAGTCACTCATTGTCAATACTATCACTGTTAATAACATGTTCTTCAACACATGGGGTCTGCAAACCTATATGTGATGTGCAGCTATTGTAAAGCTGTTAATAAGTCTAATTTTAGAGGTAAGGCAAACTAAAGATAAATTGTGTACAAATTAATAAATTAATAATAGATCCTCATTAAATTTTAACCCACTAAAAAAACCTAGGCATACATATATATCACTGTATCACATAACAACAATATATTCTACATATGTTCTTATAAATATTTTTTCACTGTATTCCACTTTCATTATCATACTTTTATTGCCAGAGTCTCTCACTTCATTCCATTTATCATTTTCTTATTGTCAGAGAGCTTCTCTCCTTTTTTCACTTTATCATTCTATTATTGCTAGGGAGTTTCTTCCTCTATTCCACTTTATCATTCTTTAATTGCCAGAGTTTCTCACTTTTTCCACTTGATTATTTTATTGCTTCCAACTGTACTCCACTTTATCATTCTATTATTTATGGTGATGGGGGCCGGCACAAGTGGCCAAGTGGTCTAAAGTGCCAACCATACCAGATTACTGCCACCTCACCTGTGTCTGCATGGGTTTTAGTCTCAGGCTCGACTAATGTGGGTACATGAGAAAGCTTGCCAGTAGCTTCTTGTGGGTTGGTGGTTCTTCCCAGGATTTTCCAGGATTCTTCATCCACCATTTTTACTGGCTACCATGATAGTGCTTAAAAATGGCATCAAACTCTACAATAACAACATTGATGGGGTCTTTTTTTGCTGCATTCCACATTCATCAATATCATCACCATCATCAGTCCCATAATCTGGCAGACTGTTGGGGTACCGTATGAGACTGAACAAGCAGCTTCCTCCATTCCTCTTAATTTTTCATCTTTCCCAGTGAGTCGCTCAGTGTCAAACCTGTCCACTCCTGAATGCTGTCTTCCTACCTCTTGCTCTGCTTGCCTCTCTTTCTTCTTCCTTGCAGGATTGTCTTGTCAAGTCCTGATGATCGTGAGACATGCCCATACCACTGAAGTTTACGTTTTTCTTTTACTGTGGTCATGAGGTCTTTGTGAGGCCCAATGGCTTGTCTGATCCTTTGCCATATTTCTTCATTGGTGATACAGTTTTTGTATGAGAAGCCAAGGAATTTTTGGAAGCATCTCATCTCTATGGCCTGTATCCTTTTCTCTAAGTCAGCAGTTATGGTCCATGATTCACAGGCACAGAGAAATATGGAGATCACCAGTGAGTGCATCAGCGTAACCTTTAAACTGAGTGTGATGTTCTTGATGTTCAAGAAGGGTTTCAGTTTTGTCAGTGATGCTGTTGTCTGCGCAATCATGCAGAGTACTTCAGGCTTCGATCCTTCATCTGTTACAATTGCCCCAAATACTTGAAGCTGTGGACTGTTTCTAGCTGAGTTCCTTGGACCCTGATGTCAGTGCTGATGTCCTTGGTTTTGCTGGTCATCAGTTTGGTCTTCTCTGCACTGATTTCCATGCTGTAAGCTGCAGAGGTTTTGTTGAGGCTCTCTACTCAGCTAACTAATTCTTGCTCATTTCAAGCTAGTCCATCAATGGCATTGGCAAAATGTAAGTTGGTAACTGTTCTGCCTCCAATGCTGACTGTACCTTTATGCTTTTCAAGCACGTCAGTCAGCCATGGTTCTCTCGAGAAAGATGTTGAATAGTGTGGGAGAAAGCAGACAGCCTTGTCAGACTCCTACTGTTGCTCTAAACCAGTCCACTATGCTGCTGTTGCAGTATACTGCACTGGTGGCCTTGTCATAGAGGTGCTCCATTACTGTAATGAGGTTGGCATTGAAGTTGTACAGTCTCATGGTCATCCACAAGGCTGCATGCCATGAAGATGTACAGATCTTGCTGGTGTTGGAGGTACTTCTCACACAATATCCTGAGGATGAAGATTTGCTCTGTTGTTCTGCATCCTACTCTGAAACATGCTTTCTCCTCTGCAATAATCTTTTCAGCCTGTGACTTTAGTCTATTCAGCAATATCCTCGACATGACTTTCCTTGGATATCTTGTAAGATTGATTGTACAGTGGTTTTGACACTGTTGCAAGTTGCCTTTCTTGGGAAGGGTGATGATCAGTGATTGGGTCCATGGCAATGGTCATACACATGTTTGCCAGATCTTTTTGCAGATGTCTGTGAGGGCGCTAATCAGGACCAGTTCTGCTGGGATGTTGTCCACTCCTGCTGACTTCCTCATTTTCAGCGAATTCACTGCTGCTTTGACTTCTTCATGTAGGATAGGGTGGTTGTTGTTGTTAGTTGCTGGAGGGATGTTCAGTACCTCTGGATCTATTGTGGCTTGATGGTTGTAAAGTTATGCACAGTACTATGTCCAGAATGTTTTTTTTCTTCTTTGAGGCAGTTTACGACTTTGTCCTGTAAGTAGGTCACTTGACATTGTTTTGTGCTTGTTAAATCTTGGACCAGTTGGTATGCTTTCTTGCTGTTGTTTCTTTTCAAGTTTCCCTCAATATCTTTGGACTGTTCTTCTATCCAGTTCTCTTTTGCTTTTTCATGCTTTTCTTGACTTCATGGTTGACTGCCCTTATCGTTGTTTTTCTTCTTCAGCTTTCTCCTCTTGTTACACAGGTTCAGAACCTCAGTTGTGACTCAGGGCTTCTTGACTGTGTGATGTCTACCAAGGATCTCACTGGCTGTTTCGGTCGTTGCTGTATTAAAGATGGTGATCAACAAATCCATGTCTATATCATCAGCATCAAGGATGGTGAGCGGTGCAAATTTCACACCAATCATTGCTCAGAAGGCTTCTGATACTTTCGGATCATTCAGTTGTTCAAGATCAAAATTTATTCTTGTGTGGCTCTCTTTCTTGACCTTCTTTCACACCTGTGTCATCATAGTCTGATGTTGGGGCGTATGCCTGTATTATGGTGTACTCATGCTGTCCTTGTGGACGTGGAGCTCAACTAATGTTTGTCCTCTGTGTCACTGAAGTACAATTTGTGGCCTTCCAAAGTTGTTGTTTCTCCAATGTTCTTCCATCATATCTCACAGAGTCCTAGGATGTTCCAGTAGCATCTGTTCAAGCTTTCCTGCTGCTCTCAGTGTTCTCACATTCCAGGTGACAATGGTGATGTTGTTCCTGACACAGATCTTGCTGCTCTCAGTACCGGTCGCATACTTTCCACCTCCACCATGGCGCATGATGGAAGGTGTGACCCTTGTTGACCCAAGCGATGATCAAGCCAGTATGGGATTATTAATGGTTGTCATTTTTCATGTGAAAGTCAACAGCCATGCGGAAACAACTCAACAACTATGTGTTCATGACCAAGGTGAGCCACCTAGTTGAAGGAAATCAGCTGTGGTCAGGCCTAGAGAGGGTTGGGCTCCGCTAAGCATCAGCTGCCCTAGATACACCACTCACACATTCCACATTATCATTCTATAATTGCCAGGGAGTTTCTTACTGTACTTCACTTCATCGTTATAGTATGCCAAGGAGTTTTCTTTTTACTGTAGTCTACTTTATCATTCTAGTATTGCCAAGAAACTACAGTAGCTCAGTTTGTAGAAATGTCAGGACTCAGTATCCAAGGATCATGATAGTGGGATCATAATCCAAGGATAGCAGATTTGATACCCAGCCAGCATGCATGGGTTGAATGCCTCAGTGTCCTTGAAAAGGGCACTTACCTCTCATTTCCTTGGCCAATGTGTTAAAAAGCAAGTTTCAAAATCAACAAACAACCGTCTATTATTGGCTTCTTCCATATAAAATGCTTTTCCTATAGTGCTTTTTTGCTGACATAATACCTAAGCCAAAGGCAAGGACACTAAATCCCACTAGACAACAGTGAAGGTGAAAAGATCCGATAAGAGAAGTCAATAATATATTTTGCATTTTTATATCATGCAATGTGACATATGGAAACATTACCCACTGAAACTAGTGTAGCAATTACATTCGGGTATATCATTCCAGAGCCAATGGGTAAATCTCTATAGTCAGCCATCAAGAATTTATCACAAAATTACTTAACCTGCATTGCTAAATAACTTGGCAGTTTTCTGTTATGAAAATATTTGCAATGTTTTGTTGGTCATTAACTTATTGCTAAACTCTAAATGTCTCTTATTTTAATGAAATACAGTGTTAAATTTTGACTCTCTTTGCATTTTCTTCTAATGTAGCAAACTGTATACACCTGACAATAAACATGGTAATGTTAATTCGTCTCCACACATTCTTCCATTTACCTGGCCAAAATGGAATGTTCAGGCTACTTCCACGCACATCTTGACTTTGCGGATCAGGGGGACGATTTAGCGATAAAGAGTTTCTAGAAGTGCTTCCTGTGTCAGGTATAAACTCCTGTAAAATAACATTTACCCAATTTTGAAATCAAACAAGAATAAACTTCAAATCCAGTATCTGATAGTTTGATTGAACAAACATAATATACATACTAACTCCTTCGGAAATTAACTTAAGATAGGTTGCCATCAACATCTTTGGCTGTTGTGCAAGGTCGGAGAGAACTTTAAAGTATGAATTTTATTAAAATATCTTTTAAGTGTGTCTTTGTGTGTGTGTAATTTTGATTCTCAACATAGCTTTAACAAGTTTTCAGTCATATTGCTAATAGTGATGTATAGCACTGGTGCATCATGCCGCAGACATGTAGCATGATGTCCCACCCAGTCACATTATCCTGACACCTGGCCGACCACACCTATTACTAACCTCTTAATGCTGAGCACCAAGCAAGGCAGCTGTTACTACCATTTTTATAAGTCTTTGTTATGACTCAGCCGGGTATTTTTAAAGTGTAAAACTTTATTAATGTGCATTTTTTAATGCATATGTCTTTCATGTATAGTGCCCACCAGCACATCTACACAAGCCTGGCTATACAGTGACAAGTAAAAGTGAGCTAGAAACATGCGACCCACATGTTCCTACTACCACTCACTTGACATATAACAGTTAACCATTCCAATAAGCTGACTAACATAGTACTGTATGAACACAATCAAAGTCATCCAAGAGCTTTAAAACTTTAGTTTACAAGTGATAATTTAATCTGAGATCTACAGAGTCAATTAACTTTCACATGAATTGAAATTATACTTGAAAATGGGAAGGTAAGGCCATGGGTTTCTTCTTTTTAACTGAAAGATGTATCTCAGGAGAAAAGAATATATTGTATTGTTGTATTATTGTTTTATTCAAAGCTAAACAAAAATAAATCTAAAATAAACTGTGAGTAATGGCACTGAATGTATGCAATAAAAATGAAAGCACATGTAATGACATACAGCACATGTAATGACATACAGCACATGTGATGACATACAGCACATGTGATGACATACAGCACATGTGAAGACATAGCACATGTAATGACATACAGCACATGTAATGACATACAGCACATGTAATGACATACAGCACATGTGATGACATACAGCACATGTGATGACATACAGCACATGTGATGACATACAGCACATGTGATGACATACAGCACATGTAATGACATACAGCACATGTGATGACATACAGCACATGTGATGACATACAGCACATGTAATGACATACAGCACATGTAATGACATACAGCACATGTAATGACATACAGCACATGTGATGACATACAGCACATGTAATGACATACAGCACATGTAATGACATACAGCACATGTGATGACATACAGCACATGTGATAACATATAGCACTTGTGATGAAAAATAGTATATGTGATGAAATATAACACATTATGAAATACAGCACACGGGACAATATATAGCACATGTGAAGACATAGCACATGTGATGACATAAAGCTCATGTGATGAAATAAAGGATGTAATGACAAATAAATGACAAATGTTTCAGGTATTCTAGCAAGACACATACAGCAATAGCCAGGCTCTATTTCACTATATATACAAAAATTGCTTCCAAATATTAAGTAAGTTCAAATGTGGCCAAACATTTACATAATTAACTGCAGATTAATTTATAAAGTTACATATGACTTTTAAAAGAAATATGATCTTAGTTTTTTGAGTAAAACCAAAATTAGATAGAAAGGTACTATCGAGCAAATAGCAATAATTGTAAAAAGAAATTTCTAATCTTAATTACAATGCTGCACAAAGTTTATGATAGTCTGAAATTGTACACTGCACATAACTTATTTTATCTAATGAAATGTTTCCCTCATTTCTATCATTTCATTTACTCTGTACATTATTATGCATAATACTGCAATGATTCATTGTGAATCAAAAACACATGGACTTAACTTTCACTGTGTATTTGCAGTATGTGTGCAACTGACATATTACAGGTCACTGTGTATTTGCAGTATGTGTAAAATTGACATATTATAGATCACTGTGTATTTGCAGTATGTGTGAAATTGACATATTATAGATCACTGTGTATTTGCAGTATGTGTGAAATTGACATATTATAGATCACTGTGTATTTGCACTATGTGTGAAATTGACATATTATAGATCACTGTGTATTTGCAGTATGTGTGAAATTGACATATTATGGATCACTGTGTATTTGCAGTATGTGTGAAATAACATATTATGGATCACTGTGTATTTGCACTATGTGTGAAATTGACATATTATGGGTCACTGTGTATTTGCAGTATGTGTGAAACTGACATATTATGGGTCAATGTGAATTTCATCATTCTGAACTATTTTTATACTAGTGTGTAACCTATAATTGAAATCATGGATACACCAAATCGATTTAAAAAGTTAAGCATTATGGATTTTAACAGATTTCATTACTAGAAGATGTCAATGTACTTGTGACATATTCCACTCAAAAGCATAATTTTATTTTGCAATGCTTTTGTCTTTATTTTTCCTATAATCTTTATCTCTATCCAGTTTGGCTTGTTTACTTTGACAAAGTGCAACTCGGACTCACTAACTGCAAGTCTCTCCTTCAGATAAATCTGACTTGAAAAATAATACACCCTAACTTATAGGATGGTCAATGAAAAGCTGGCTTATAGTAGCCTTAAAAGGGTGGTGGTGGGCTAAATTACAGTCAAGACTTACAATCAAGTATAGTTACATGTGAATGACTGGTATTAAGAATGGCACAATGCCTGATCAAGAGTTAGTTTCCATTTCCTCTTCAAAATTCTTGGTAATCCACACATACAAATATAATATACAATAATCCCAGGTGATGCATACCTCTTTGTATCCAAGCAGTTTTCCTGTGGTGGGATTTCTCTCGACTTGAATAGAAGTTTGTATTGGACACACATCAGTATGAAACAAGGGTCTGGGGTCTTTCACACGTGGAAGAAACCTTCAAAATACATGTATCATCAAAATATTACACACATGAAAGATAAATGTAAATATACTATAAATAAAGATACACTAATTACATGTGGGACCTTTTGTAAAGAACCTTTACAAGCTTCTCAAAAGGGTCATTATAAACTGAATTTCATTTAAACATTAACAAGCACAGCTGATTTATATTCCTATTTGAAGAAGTGTTTGTTCTGTACATCCTGAAATCTATTAAACATAGTAATTATTCATTACAATGTTGTCCATGGGAACCATAAAGAGATATTACCTTATAATGAAATATGATATACGTTACCCACTCATTATAATACAATATGGAAGCCAAGCAGTATAATGCCATATGGAGAAATTACCTTTTATTGAAATATGATATATGTTACCAGCTCATTATAACACTATATGAAAGCTATAGAGTATACTGCATTATAGTGAGATGACCTTATAATGAAATATGATACACAGCACACCTCATTATAACTGTGTAGGAGCCATAGAGTCTATTGTCTTATAGTGAGATTACCTTTTAATGAAATATACAATACACAGTACTCCCTGATTGTAACACTGTATAGCAGCCATAAAACACTGTAGGAGCCACAGAGTATACTTTATTATAGTGAAATTAATTTATAATAAAGTACATGATATACAGTACTCCCTGAGTGTAACACTGTATAGCAGCCATATAACACTGTAGGAGCCACAGAGTATACTTTGTTATAGTGAAATTACCTTATAATAAAGTACATGATATACAGTACTCCCTAATTGTAACACTGCATAGCTGCCACATAACAATGTTGGAGCCACAGAGTATACTTTGTTATAGTAAAATTACCTTATAATAAAATTCCTGATATAGTGTACTCCCTGATTGTAACACTGTATAGCAGCCAGATATAACACTGTTGGAGCCACAGAGTATACTTTGTTATAGTGAAATTACCTTATAATAAAGTACATGATATACAGTACTCCCTGATTGTAACACTGTATAGCAGCCATAAAGTATTATAATGCTGTACATGGGAGCCAAAGAGTATATTTTCTTACAGTGAAATTAACTTATAATGATGTAAATTATACTTCCTCATTATAACACTGTATGGCAATCATGGAGTATACTTCCTTAGAGTAAAATTACCCTATAATGAAATACATGACATACAGTACTTGCTCAATAACTCAATGTACAAAATAGCCAGAGTATAATACCTTATAGCTAGATTACCTAATAGTGAAGTACAAGATATACTGTACTCCTTTAATGTAGCACTATCAATGAAATGTGAACCATGACCCCCATACCTTATAACAAGAACTGTGTTATAATGAAGGGCCTTATAGTGAGGTAATACCATAATGTGTTATAATATGGACTCAACATAAAATACCACAAGGTCTAATGTATACCTAAAACTATCTGGGCTCTTTGAGAGAAAATGGTTACTGCTATCAAAATTGATTGACGATAGAGCCAGATAATCAACAAACAAGTTACATGTTATTTTAGTAAAACAAAATTGGTGGAGGAGGGGGGACAAGAAAAGATTCATGCGAAGTGAAAATTGAAAATTCTACTCAGAATACCTATAATAGTATCTTTTCATTTCTCAAATTTGACTAAAGATTTACATAAGTTGCTGCTAATATACCATTATTACTCACTTATAACCTCCCATATTGCAATCAACATAGACCCTAATCTGCTGTCATATAATGCACTGATAGATCTGGGTTTATGAAGCATTCAGCTGCACAAGACTTATAAGTAACTGTATATGGTAAATTTAACTTCAATTAAGCATAATGCCATTATCATCAATAAACATCAGTTCACTTCTCTCCTCTGGACTTAGAAATCTTAAAAATTGTTGACATAATGGAAACATTTAAGCATACTTAAAAATACTTACCCAATCGCATTGCATTAGGAATATTTGCCTGCTACCTCACAAATCCAGCCCTATAAAACCAAAATGATATTTTCCCTCCAATTTCCAATAGACAAAGGGCAATAACTCTTGCCCATTACCTCCCACTTGCACCACCAAGGGTTATTAGCTTTTAGCTGAGTGAGATACAATTGAAGATGCTCGAATGGCAAGGTGGTTGGGAGGGCTTTTAAGAAATTTGATGGGGAAAGTATTCTCAGGGAAACAATTTACATAAAAATGTTCATCCTCCTTCAAAAAAATCCCAAATCAAATAATACTATGAGAAAAAATAATAGGAGGGGAAACAGAATGTCTCACCCCTACAATGGGTACCCTTCTAGGGAGAAATAGCTAGATTTCACATGTGAACAATAACCTGTTCTCCTAATTACATAAGCAACTCAACAGAGGGTCAACTGACCTGTGACCAATATCTACAGCTAAGAAGTTGAAGACTGAACTCTTAAAATATTTCACTGGCAAATCCAGCAAAGCTAACAGGCTTCACAATGGTGGGGTTTCAGAGGTCGCAAATGCTCAAGTGGCAAGGTGGAGGAGCATTTGAGCTGCCCAATTCCAAACTCCCTCCATTCTTCCTCCAAAGTAACAGTGACCCAAACAAGGTCATCAGGAAAGGAAAGGAATGACAAGGTTTGAGAGACATGGATCACAGATATGCAACATGTCATATTAGGAGTAAAAGGACTGAACCCATCAGAGTATTGGCAAAAGGGCGCCAAGCAGCTCAAGTGTGGCTATTACCAGGTGTCTCCGCTATTCTTAACAGTGCCAATGAGGCCAAATCCATCAATGAAGAAGATGCAATGATATCCTGAACCGGCTTTGACAGATATGAAGCGCATTTGTCCACCTTATAAAACAGATGAGTGGACATATGAACAGCTGCTATATTTTTGCCCAGTGCTGGGAAATCAGCACTGAAGGCATCTGTCATCTTAAGTCTATCCTATTGAGGAAGGAACCAAAAGGATGGTGTCTCATCATCGAGATCTACCAATTCCTTAGAGTTCTTAGAGTAGGGGATGGAAGTCATTTTTAAGTATTAACAGGTCAGTGTTACAACTGGTCAGCCTGGTGTCAGGATAATGTGACTGGGTATGGCATGATGTTACATATCTGTGCAATGATTTCCGAGTGCTAGACATAAACAATAAGTTGCCACACTGCAGATATCATAGCAATAAGATTTACCATTTTTTAAAGCTACATTAAAAATCCAAATCACACACATTTTATTTATCAGTAAACAAAGCTGTTTATCACCAAATGTGCCTTTTATGGATGCTGAAAAGTTCTATTTGCACCAAGCAATATTAACACACACAAAAGTCAATTCCAAACTATGTACTGATTAAGAAAGCAAATCAGTCCTAAAATCACCAAATGAGGGAAGCAACAATCTCGAACAAAAACCTGGACTTATTTTAATTTTTAAACATGAAATGTTTTCATGAATCAAAGATACCTCAGTACAGTGTCAGAAATGGTCTAAATCATAGCTGGACAATGGTAACATCAAAGCGGCTGTCAGGATGTCACCAAGAAAAGGGAGTAGAGAAAAATAATGGGAGGAAATCAACATAGTTCACTATTTACCTAACACTTAAATATCCATCTCTATTTCTTCTTAGTCCACTCTATTAAAACAAAAGTCCTTCTCAATGGACCCTACTAGTTGCATATGAATTAAGGTTTTGTTTTTGAGTTTAATCTGTCCTTTATCTGTGTACCCTTTACAGCCTGATGTATGAAGGTTCATACCAAATTTGGCCAACAGTTCATCAAATCTATCATATGACATTTTAAAAATATCATTCTCCATTCTGTAAGAAACTCCACTAATATCTTTCACTTTTCCGGAGAGATGTAGCTTGATGTCCTACCTTGTCACATTATCCTGACACCAGGCCAACCAGACCTAACACTAACCTCTTAATGTTGAGCACCAAGCAAGGCAGCTGTTAGTACCAGGTTTTAAGTCAGTTTGGGATCAAACACATGACATCCCACATCCAAGGAGGATGCTCTAACGACTAAGCCACAGAAGCAGTTTAGTGTATTTGTATATTCAGAACTAATTTGCCTGAGTTCTCACACAACTACAAAAATTCTTAACCTTTTGCAGGATTTTTACACTTTTGCACATTGGCAACATCTCTGTAACATTTTATGCTCATACCAATGTTATACAAATGGACTTTTTGCCTAAGACCAAACTCTTGCCATTAGACACCTGTGTGACCATGATATGCAAAAAGTTCAAAGCATAGGTCTAGCTCAAACAACCTTCTTAGTTAAACAGAAGATGATATTAAAAATGCATTTGATTACCCAATAAAAATTTTAATCAAACAAGAATGCCATGATCACAGAATTTCTTACCTCTGAGCCCATTTAAAGTCATGAATAGGTAAATCCTCAGGTGAAGTGAGGAATTTCTCTATTTCTTTCTCTAAAGGAGGTATGACAGGTGGCACTCCAAAGGGTAGCTATATTTAAAACAAACAAAATAAACTTTTCATTGAATATATATATATATATATATATATATATATATATATATATTCAATCCATATGAATGGAAACTAAAGTTCCAGAAATAAAAAAGAAGCAACTTTATAAATGAGACTGAGATTACTCACAAAAGGTACAAGACTACATTTTGTTGTGGCAGATACACTGGAAAGGGTTGTGCAGAGTTCATTCATTCTATTCATTCCATCATTACACAGTTGCTTGCAGTCAAATCTCAACAATATTTGAAATGCGAGCATGTGTATTTGTAAGCGATATAAATAAAATATAAGCATAGATAATACGCTGTATCTTTTATATACCAAGAGATGTATAAATATATTTCAACAGAAGGAAGCAAGACTTGATTAACATTATAAATAAAATCATTTTGAAAACTCAAATAATCTTGCAACATATCCCCACATCATGACATGTAAATGCTGTATCTGGGTTGATTCACTACTGCATGATATATAAAAGCCTAAAAAGGTCATTACAGCAATAGTCACTATGTATAAGTCAATGTGACCTATTTTTATTGAATGTGAATACTCTTGAATAGCTGAAATAAATTCCAATATTCAAAATCATGACTGGATTTATAAATGTCAAAGATATGGAGTTAAATATCTAAAAGTTACCGTAAGTAGCTCACTGCAACCTATTCAATTTATGAAGTGATTAGTACCATTAGAATCTATTCTATTTATGAAGTGATTAGTACCATTAGAATCTATTCTATTTATGAAGTGATTAGTACCATTAGAATCTATTCTATTTATGAAGTGATTAGTACCATTAGAATCTATTCTATTTATGAAGTGATTAGTACCATTAGAATCTATTCTATTTATGAAGTGATTAGTACCATTAGAGATTAAAAGACCATTGCAATTGTTTCTGAACAACATCAAAATGTACAAACGTAATGTCTTATATATGGACAACAACTACAATTGTCAATTGTTTCAGTGCCAATGCTAATGCTTCAAATGCAAGAAGAAAAACATAACAAAATGTACACTGATCCGATACACTACAAGAAAAATTGATCCAAATTTTCAGTCTAAATTCATCCCTTTCCTGTAGATTTGTAAATGTGTATGATGGAATGACTAGACAACAGTGGATGAAATAATATACTAACATGCCTCTACATTCCTCTATATAGCAAATTCCTCACTGTGTGGTACAAACTCGTCCAACAATGTCAAAATGCCTCCGTAATGTGCATCTTGGCATGTCAATAGGACTCTCCACATGTTGATATGCCTATCTACTTGACGAAATGCCTCCCTACATGTATATGGCAAAATGCTACTTCACATGGCAATATGCCTCTCTGCATTCCAATATGCCTTTCTCTGCATTCCAATATGCCTCTCTGCATTCCAATATGCCTTTCTCTGTTCCAATATGCCTCTCTGCATTCCAATATGCCTCTCTGCATTCCAATATGCCTCTCTGCATTCCAATATGCCTTTCTGCATTCCAATATGCCTTTCTCTGTTCCAATATGCCTCTCTGCATTCCAATATGCCTCTCTGCATTCCAATATGCCTCTCTGCATTCCAATATGCCTCTGCATTCCAATATGCCTTTCTGCATTCCAATATGCCTTTCTGCATTCCAATATGCCTCTCTGCATTCCAATATGCCTCTCTGCATTCCAATATGCCTTTCTCTGTTCCAATATGCCTCTCTGCATTCCAATATGCCTCTCTGCATTCCAATATGCCTCTCTGCATTCCAATATGCCTTTCTGCATTCCAATATGCCTTTCTCTGTTCCAATATGCCTCTCTGCATTCCAATATGCCTCTCTGCATTCCAATATGCCTCTCTGCATTCCAATATGCCTCTGCATTCCAATATGCCTTTCTGCATTCCAATATGCCTTTCTGCATTCCAATATGCCTCTCTGCATTCCAATATGCCTCTCTGCATTCCAATATGCCTTTCTCTGTTCCAATATGCCTCTCTGCATTCCAATATGCCTCTGCATTCCAATATGCCTCTCTGCATTCCAATATGCCTCTCTGCATTCCAATATGCCTCTCTGCATTCCAATATGCCTTTCTCTGCATTCCAATATGCCTCTGCATTCCAATATGCCTTTCTGCATTCCAATATGCCTTTCTGCATTCCAATATGCCTCTCTGCATTCCAATATGCCTCTCTGCATTCCAATATGCCTTTCTCTGTTCCAATATGCCTCTCTGCATTCCAATATGCCTCTGCATTCCAATATGCCTCTCTGCATTCCAATATGCCTCTCTGCATTCCAATATGCCTCTCTGCATTCCAATATGCCTCTCTGCATTCCAATATGCCTTTCTCTGTTCCAATATGCCTCTCTGCATTCCAATATGCCTCTGCATGAGAATCTTCTCTAAATGCTAATATGTCTCTACATGGCAACATGACACTTCATGGCAAAATGCCTCTCTGCATGCCAACATGCCTCTCTGCATGCCAATATGCCTATATGCATGCCAATATGCCTCTACATGGTAAAATGCCTCTCTGCATGCCAACATGCCTCTCTGCAAGCCAGTATGCCTATATGCATGCCAATATGCCTCTACACGGTAAAATGCCTTTCTGCATGCCAACATGAATTTATGCATGCCAGTATGCCTTTGCATTCAGTAAGAGTGGTAAACATGTAGACTTTCCAAGTGCTAAGTCTGTCACTGTTCCTTTAGTTCTTGATTTTAATAAATTTCAGTAAAGATGAATAATCACTAAAAAAAAAAAAAGTGTTATTATCTTCAAAACAATTACTGGGATTGATGTCTTGTGAAAGAAATGCACATTTATTTACTTCTTGATGTTTTAATTCCAAAGAAAACAACCACCCCAACACAACTTCATAGGCTTTACATATACATCCAAGCTGGCAAAGCAAAATCAAAAATATTACCAACATCCTTCGTCAACACTCAAGACTTTAGCATCCAATGATAAATTTGCATGTGAGGGGTATAAAGATTTATTGATACACTGAGAAACTGTGGTGTGGATCCTGCTCAGGCATATACTTCTCAAGTGACATAATATGCATTACTACTGCATGATATATAAAATACATCATGCTAAATTAATGAGATTATTAATAAGATCAGAGACATTTGTCTTTATTTAACATATGTTCAACAATGTTGATTAACAGTTTCTTTTTGAAGTGATAATTTGAAATAATTCATGACATTTACAATACAAACAAATTCACACTGCATAGCTAATTACTTGACAGTGACAAGCAATGTAAGAATTCACACTGCAGAGGC
This sequence comes from Potamilus streckersoni, assembly GCA_016746295.1. Lineage (NCBI taxonomy): Eukaryota > Metazoa > Mollusca > Bivalvia > Unionida > Unionidae > Potamilus > Potamilus streckersoni. Next base: position 941,771 of record JAEAOA010000130.1, on the reverse strand, counting down.
AATTACTTGACTGTGACAAGCAATGTAAGAATTCACACTGCAAAGGCAATTACTTGACAGTGACAAGCAATGTAAGAATTCACACTGCAGAGGGAATTACTTGACTGTCAAGCAATGTAAGAATTCATACTGCAAAGGCAATTACTTGACAGTGACAAGCAATGTAAGAATTCACACTGCATAGGCAATTACTTGACAGTGACAAGCAATGCAAGATACTTACATACATACTTACATATTGCACACATTACTGCATAGTGACAAGCAATAAATTTTTTTATTAAGCATATATAATTACTTCAGTGACAAACAATAAAATAATTTATGGAGAATAGACAATTACTTCACAGTGACAAGCAATGTAAGAATTCATGCTGCATAGACAAAATACTTTAGCGAAAAGCAATGTAAGAATTCATACTACACAGACAATTACTTCACTATAACAAGCAATGTAAGAATTCATACCACACTGACAATTACCTCACTATAACAAGCAATGTAAGAATTCATACTATATAGACAATTCACTATAACAAGCAATGTAAGAATTCATACTACACTGACAATTACTTCACTATAACAAGCAATGTAAGAATTCATTCTATATAGACAATTCACTATGACAAGCAATGTAAGAATTCATACTACACTGACAATTACTTCACTATAACAAGCAATGTAAGAATTCATACTACACTGACAATTACCTCACTATAACAAGCAATGTAAGAATTCATTCTATATAGACAATTCACTATGACAAGCAATGTAAGAATTCATACTATATAGACAATTCACTATGACAAGCAATGTAAGAATTCATACTATATAGACAATTCACTATAACAAGCAATGTAAGAATTCATACTACACTGACAATTCACTATAACAAGCAATGTAAGAATTCATTCTATATAGACAATTCACTATGACAAGCAATGTAAGAATTCATACTATATAGACAATTCACTATGACAAGCAATGTAAGAATTCATACTATATAGTCAATTCACTATGACAAGCAATGTAAGAATTCATACTATATAGACAATTCACTATAACAAGCAATGTAAGAATTCATACTATATAGACAATTCACTATAACAAGCAATGTAAGAATTCATACTATATAGACAATTCACTATAACAAGCAATGTAAGAATTCATACTATATAGACAATTCACTATAACAAGCAATGTAAGAATTCATTCTATATAGACAATTCACTATGACAAGCAATGTAAGAATTCATACTATATAGACAATTCACTATAACAAGCAATGTAAGAATTCATACTACACTGACAATTCACTATAACAAGCAATGTAAGAATTCATACTATATAGACAATTCACTGTAACAAGCAATGTAAGAATTCATACTATATAGACAATTCACTATAACAAGCAATGTAAGAATTCATACTATATAGACAATTCACTATAACAAGCAATGTAAGAATTCATACTACACTGACAATTCACTATAACAAGCAATGTAAGAATTCATACTATATAGACAATTCACTGTAACAAGCAATGTAAGAATTCATACTATATAGACAATTCACTATAACAAGCAATGTAAGAATTCATACTATATAGACAATTCACTATAACAAGCAATGTAAGAATTCATACTATATAGACAATTCACTATAACAAGCAATGTAAGAATTCATACTATATAGACAATTCACTATAACAAGCAATGTAAGAATTCATACTACACTGACAATTACTTCACTATAACAAGCAATGTAAGAATTCATACTATATAGACAATTCACTATAACAAGCAATGTAAGAATTCATTCTACATAGACAATTCACTATGACAAGCAATGTAAGAATTCATACTATATAGACAATTCACTATAACAAGCAATGTAAGAATTCATACTATATAGACAATTCACTATAACAAGCAATGTAAGAATTCATACTATATAGACAATTCACTATAACAAGCAATGTAAGAATTCATACTATATAGACAATTCACTATAACAAGCAATGTAAGAATTCATACTACACTGACAATTACTTCACTATAACAAGCAATGTAAGAATTCATTCTATATAGACAATTCACTATGACAAGCAATGTAAGAATTCATACTATATAGACAATTCACTATGACAAGCAATGTAATTATAGGTTACTGCATTTGTATGGGAAAAAATGAACAAGTTACTCAGATGACTATTCTACACAACCTTGACAGTGCAGTATATCCATCCGAAAAAACGAGTTCATATTTTTCCATTCAAATGCAGTAAACTTTTTATATGCTCATTTTTGTTTCATTACCAAAGACTTAATAATAAAATTTACAACTAAATATATTTAATAATAAAATTTATTATTTCTTTATTAAAATAATAAAGTTTGCAATCATAAATTTCTTCAAAACACAATAATAGTATTCATGTACATATAGCTTCTCCCACCGACCTTTTAAATTCAAATGTACTGCATGCTCATGTGCATCAAGTGCGAGGAGTGCAATATGAAGGTGTTCAATATCAGGGATTACTGAACAATTCTGAAAATGTAAAGTTAACAGAGAAAAAAAATGAGCATATAATAATAATTCATACTGTGTATACAATTACATCACAGTGACAAGCAATAAAATATTCATACTGCAAAGTCAATTACATCACAGTGACAAACAATGTAAAAATTCATACTGCGTAGACAATTACTTCACAGTGACAAGCAATGTAAAAATTCATACTCAGTAGACAATTACTTCATAGTGACAAGCAATGTAAAAATTCATAATGCAAATACAATTACATCACAGTGACAAGCAATAAAATAATTCATACTGTGTAGACAATTACATCACAGTGACAAGTAAAAAAATAATTCATACTGCAAAGACAATTACATTCAGTGACAAGCAATAAAATAATTCATACTGTGTAGACAATTACATCACAGTGACAAGCAATATAAAAATTCATAATGCAAAGACAATAACATCACAGTGACAAGCAATGTTAAAATTCATACTGCGTAGACAATTACATCACAGTGACAAGCAATGTAAAAATTCATAATGCAAAGACAATTACATCACAGTGACAAGCAATGTAAAAATTCATACTGTGTAGACAATTACATCACAGTGACAAGCAATGTAAAAATTCATACTGTGTAGACAATTACATCACAGTGACAAGCAATGTAAAAATTCATAATGCAAAGACAATTACATCACAGTGACAAGCAATGTTAAAATTCATAATGCAAAGACAATTACATCACAGTGACAAGCAATGTAAAAATTCATAATGCAAAGACAATTACATCACAGTGACAAGCAATGTAAAAATTCATACTGTGTAGACAATTACATCACAGTGACAAGCAATGTAAAAATTCATACTGTGTAGACATTTACATCACAGTGACAAGCAATGTTAAAATTCATAATGCAAAGACAATTACATCACAGTGACAAGCAATGTAAAAATTCATACTGTGTAGACATTTACATCACAGTGACAAGCAATGTTAAAATTCATAATGCAAAGACAATTACATCACAGTGACAAGCAATGAAAAAATTCATAATGCAAAGACAATTACATCACAGTGACAAGCAATAAAATAATTCATACTGTGTAGACAATTACATCACAGTGACAAGTAATAAAATAATTCATACTGCAAAGACAATTACATCACAGTGACAAGCAATGTAAAAGTTCATACTGATTAGACAAGTACATCATAGTGACAAGCAATGTAAAAATTCATACTGATTAGACAAGTACTTCATAGTGACAAGCAATGAAAGAATTCATACTGCATAGTCTATTACTTCATAGTGACAAGCAATGAAAGAATTCATCCTGCATAGTCTATTACTTCATAGTGACAAGCAATGAAAGAATTCATACTGCATAGTCTATTACTTCATAGTGACAAGCAATGAAAGAATTCATACTGCATAGTCTATTACTTCATAGTGACAAGCAATGAAAGAATTCATACTGCATAGTCTATTACTTCATAGTGGCAAGCAATGAAAGAATTCATACTGCATTGTCTATTACTTCATAGTGACAGCAATGAAAAAATTCATACTGCATAGTCTATTACTTCATAGTGACAAGCAATGAATGAATTCATACTGCATAGTCTATTACTTCATAGTGACAAGCAATGAAAGAATTCATGCCAGACAGATAATTACTTCAGTGATAAACCTTACAATAATTAATATTGCATATTGCACAGTACTTCACAATATAACCAATAAAAAGAATTTATGTTGCATGGAAAATTATTTTACAGTGACAAGCAATACAAGTAACTAGTCATAACATCTTCTATGACTTGAAGAAACATTCAACTGTCTGCAAAATGTAATCTTTAAAAAAGGAAATCTATGGATAATGCACTAACGAAGATTTTATACAAATTAAATTTATATTAATTTCTTACTTCTTGTTCACTCTTTAATATTTTTTCACACTTTATTTCAGGTTTTCCTGATATACTGCAATACATATTACAATACACTATCCTGTATGGCAATATATTGCAATACATATTAAAATAGTCATGTATGACAATATACCACAATACATACTACAATATACTGTCATGTATGATAATATGCTGTGATACATATTACCATACTGTCCTGTATGGCAATATATTGCAATATATAATAAAATACAGTCATATATGACAATATACCACAATACATACTACAATACACTGTCATGTATGATAATTTGCTGCGATATATATTACAATACACTGTCCTGTATAGTAATAAAATGCAATAAATATTACAATACAATGTCCTGTATGGCAACATGCTGCAATATTTATTACAATCTGTGATGTATGGCAATACAATGTAATGCATTTTACAATACAGTCATGTATGGCAATATACTGCAACACATACTAAAATACCAGGGGTCAAGCTAGACTTAAATTTTAAGAAGCAGTGACTTCTTTTAGTAAGAACAGGGAGAAGTGGGAGCTAAACAGGGAGAAGTGAGAGCTAAACAGGGAGAAGTGGAAGCTAAACAGGGAGAAGTGAGCGCAAATCAACAAATATATATATGTTAAGGCTACATTAAAAATCCAAATCACATACAAACAATACAGTCATGAGTGGCAATATATTCATTCACTTAAATTGTTTTAAATCTTATCATATGAAATGCTGTGTAAGATATCAGAATTGTCTGTATGACAACTTAAGCAAAAAAAACTAAACAGACATGAAAACTATAAAAAATATTCATTGTATTTACCAACAGAAATGGGACATTTTACACACACACACACACACCCTATGACACCACCCCCTCAGGCTTTATCAAGATGTTAAGTTTTTACTGACACCAGTGATGTACACTGAGCATGGTAATGTGGTTTACATGAATTTCTACATCTGTTCACTATCTGATTAAATCTTTTACACGGTCAATATCACTCCACAAATGGTATAGAAGGAAATCCTTATGATAAACTGAAAGAGAGCTGATTGGCTGTACTGGATAATTTCTTACAAGTAAAAACATAAAATGTGAAAATATTTACAGTTTTGAGAGGCAGGTGAACTTTCTCTGAGACTCTGTCCCTTGAAGGTACAACTTCTGTCTGCCCACTGCAACCAATCTCAACCAGATCAAATGTAAAGTCCATTTCAGCAAATGCCATCTTTCAAAAATCTGGAACAAGTATCACACATAATATATAATGCATGGAAAATATTTTATGGCTCTGCTTTCCCCGATATAGGTCATATGTTATTATTATCTGGGAGCTGTTAACATGCTAACATTACACTGATTTATAAATAAAACCAATGTTTTCAATGGTTTTTGTGCAAATTTTACCCTCCCCAAAAAATGACATTTACACGAAGAATATACCAAGTAACTATCAATTTAACATTGACTTTTTTTTAAAGATATGGCAAAATATACTAAAACTTCTGAACACATCTTGATGCAATGTGAAAACAATCAGAACCTATTCTGTATCTGAAAAATTTTCCTGTATCTATTTGAAAGCTGTAAACAAAATATTTCAGGAGAACTTCCCATATCAATTTGAAAACAAACTTTCTGAGCATAGAGGAGGAATGTAACAAATGAGCAAGCCAGGATCTGCAAAAGTGTTAACAAATACAAGTGACACAGGCAAATGAAAATTAATATCTTGCTAGATGAGATATGTTGGGTCTGCATTATGTATCATGGTGTGGGTAATTTGGATGAAATTGAGCAAAATATCAACTAGAAGCAAATTAATACTCTTCAGTTTCAATTATCGCCAGTCATTCCAATATGTTAGCAAATTCACAATTCATATATCAAGATAAAAATGCCTTTGTTCCCAAAAACTGTTAATACTGACAATATCGGTCATTACTCATCAGACCAGATACTTGAAAATGTGTTGCATATTCTCAAAATCAAACTCGGAAGATCCCTCCATAAAATTAATTCCTGCCAAGATCTTTTGATAGTTTTGTTTCTTACTGTATATTTCAAGCCATTTTTCAGCACGAGGGGCAATACCACAGGAGTCTGCAGTTTTATCAATAAAGCACGACAAAATTTCTGACATGAAATCAGCTTAACAGTATCATAAATTATAATTTATAATACCGTTAAGCTGATTTCATGTTGTCAGAAAGTTTGTCCTGCTTTATTGATAAAACTACAGACTCCTGTGGCAATACGTAGCAGCCAGTATATTTGGTGGAGGAAGATCCACTCACCCACAAAATGCTAATGGCAAAGTTTCTCATAACCACACTGGCCAAGCCCAAGACTGATGAGGAGAGAGGTAATTCCAAAACGAAGGAAGTGCTGGCTTTTTTTTTGGTAATAGATTACTAGAGACGATTTTGGTGCTTAATACAGCCTCATTCACATGAGACTCAAAGGAAATTATCAAGTCCAGTGACCATATTATGCAATATTGTAAATCCCTTGCAAGTGGCATTTCAAGTTTCTGAATTATTCTGTTTGAATACTGTTTAGGATGACCACGTCCTCAGCGGCAAGTTACAATGTACCATGTGCTGTGTCACACATACCGTTAGCCTACATGATATTCGTGGCCGTTTAAAAAAAAAAAAATCTTATCTGCCATGATCACCATTAGGACAGTTATCAGATAAATACTTTCAATAAAAGATGCAGTAAGCATATATTTGGTCTATCATCACCGAAGATTTAATTGTTGCAACAATGGGCGTCGGCAAGATTTGCGGGGGGTGGGTGCAGATATTTAACTCGTTCCTGCACAATCAACATGGTTTTAATAACATTGAATGTTACGAAATATTTACCATCTCTTCCATGCCATTTCTTTTCCTTCTGAATATTGTTTTGGGGTTTGTTTTTTAAATCTTTTCAGCTAACTTGGAATTTGGTGGGGATTTTTACGATTTCAAACACTGGACTAAGGAATATTTTTATTTTTCAGCGTATTACCCTGCTATGTACACACACCAAAATTGATCACCCTTTGTAAGCCATATACGCGAGATTTAGTTATCTCGGTTCGAGACTGTTTTCAACAGCCACACCCAAAAATGACTTTAAAGGAAAACCTTTTTCTTGTTTTCGTTGCACAAAAGCATGTTATCTGCAATTTCTAATAGTAAGAAGATGTACACAGATTTTATCTTTTTATTGTTATTAATTTGTTTAGTAGGAAAAACTACGAACGGGAAATTAATGAAATCGTATTACACACGATATAGGTAGAAATTAGCCGCTTTTATAATCTTCACACACACCAATTTACAATATACACGGCATTATTATTTTGAATTTAGAATTATATAGTGTTTTACAATGTTATCTACAAAGAGGATCTTAAATGGGTAATGATTTAATACTGATCATATGAAATGAATTAAATAATGTCCATCTTTTGCGAGCCTTAACGAGCAAAAGTTGGACATAATTCAACGAGTTTCAGAAATTTAATATTAAATCATTACCCATTTGAGATTCGTTTTATCACAGTGTATATTTCAGTGAAAATTATTGAGATGGAAAGAAGAACGAATAATTTCATTCATTTTGATAGACGTTGCACTTTGCATATGTTGTGAAAGAAAGTTGGACTAGAATTGTGATTTAAAAGTATATTATAATTGCCTTACAACTATAAATCAAAGAATAAGCGTCCTTCCGAATAAATAGAACATTTTACACAGGCTAAATCGTTTTCAACACAGAATGTCCAATGTATATGATGTCGCATTGTTTGATACTCTACCCGTTTACCTACAAGTGCCACTTTCAGAACTAAAACATTACAATGTTATTGCGATTTTCTTGTCAAAGAAGGTTTCACGGATGCAAAATTTCCCATATGTAATTTAATGAATTTGTGACCGGATATTTTCAGTGTTTGATTTGGAACAGTAGACTACAGAATAAAAAAATTAATTTAATTTTGACTCAGAATTGCATCACATATTTACCGCGTAGGGGCACCGAGTGGCCAAGTGGTCTAAAGCGCTATCCGTTACGGATCACTGCCATCTCACCTCTGTCTGCGTGTGTTCGAGTCTAGGATTCGGCTAATGTAGATATGTGAGAAAGCTTGCCAGTAGCTTCTCGTCTGTCGGTGGTTCTTTCCGGTGATTTCCCGGTTTCTTCCTCCACCATTAATACTGGCCGCCATGAATAGCCTATCGTGTGCTGAAAATGGCGTTAAGCCCAACAACAACAACATATTTACCGCGTAAGTATGCAATGGTTGGACAATCTTCTGTCAGTTTGGAGACCGGTTTATGTCCATATTCTTCTTTGAACAGAGGTGCGTTTATTTACTTCTCAAAGTTAATATTAAAACCACGCTTGTATCTAGAATGGATTTCATATTATAGTGCTTAGTCGTGACGGTATATGGACTGGTGCGTGAAGGCAAGGCGGACCTGGGTTCGAAACTCCGAAGAGTACGAATTTAATTTCTCTAACCTGTATGATAGTATTGTTTGTATTAAACTACACACACACACACACACACACACACACACATATATATATATATATATATATATATATATATATATATATATATATATATATATATATATATATATATATATATATATATATATATATATATATATATATATATATATATATACTGACGACGAACAGTAGGAAACTAGTAACTAACTAGCCTAAGCGCCGCTTTCGACTCTTAATGAGTCTTTTTCAAAGGCAAATACAAAACATATATACGACAAACAAATCAACACAAAAACGTTGTGTTTGTAAACCTTTACATGGCTGTCTTCACATGTGCTAAAACTATCAATACAACCAGTTTGTATAGACTAGTTGCGGAAACTAAATATATATATATATATATATATATATATATATATATATATATATATATATATATATATATATATATATATATATATATAATGTTACGATACGTTATACATGAAATATATATGACATAACAAACATATGTGGGGGTAAATTAGCCATATTTAAGCAGACGACACCATTTACCTCCAATTCTTTTTTCGCGAGTCGATTTGAAAAATGGGGCCAAAATGTTTATTGAAAACAAAAATTCCAGAAAGTGGGGTTTAAAAAAGTTTTCCCACGATTGCAGCCAATCAATAAATATAATACTGCACAATAATTTCATGGGTTTATTTGGACCAATCAGAATCAAATAGTGATATTTTAACGTGTGGTAATATCAAAAATATTAAGCACATGCTATAGGAAAACTATACCTACTATGTGATAACAGCTATTATATGGAATTTTAACGTTATATGCAGACAAGGCTTACTGCATTTATACAAAATAGCACGATGCTGTTTGCTTCTGTTAGAGATCTGGTTTAGCGCGGTTTATGATACGGTTTACTGCAGTTTACGAAACGGTTTAAAGTGGCTGATGATAGGTTTACTGCCGATGTGTGATGACTTTTGAAAGGACTATTTGCAATGCCGCCGTGCGACCAGAACAGTAAAGACTACGCGCAACGCGCGAAACGAGTAAATGCATTAGGGTCGAATCCGAATTATTCCGAGTATTGCTTCCAAATTATATTTTTTTTTAAAAAAATAATTTTTAAAAAAATCTTCTATAGAGGAAACCCAGCCATTCATTCCTCATGACACTTATTAATAAAGGGTTTTGTGTTGTTTTATGTGACAATTATGACAGAAGAACATTATCTTGATTGGTTATATAAAATGATGTTCCTGATTACTATGATTAAACAGTGCTGAAGCTACTTTCACTTTCAAGCTCGAATAGTTACGGTTAGGTGATTTGAGTTCTTGCGGTATATCAATTGAACAACTAAAACAATTTAGTGTTCAAAAACACTGTATCCTGGATCCCTACCAATATCTAATGATAAACCACCATCCGTATTTACAGAAAAACTCGTTTGAGAGGGGTTTTGCGCATTTTTTGTTTCTGCGCATTGTGCTTGGTGCATGGGTTTGTCTCAATACCCACGAAATTGAACTATCGTTTTAGTCAAGTGGTCAGATTTGACATCTTAAACGTGGCTTTAAAATCAGGACATTATCGCGCGAACACGTTGAATCTTCATAAAACCGTATGCTTGCAAAATCACCAAACTGTCAGTCGACCACTCAGGAAAGTATACAAGATCGTCTACCAGAAATACGTGACATTTCCTTACCACAGCACTCTACCTCACGGACACGCCAATCTCCAGCACAAAATACAGACAATTCCAAGACAGAAAGATAATTGCAAGTATATATGATGACCCACAAAGATGAATTCCACACAGTAACCGACAAAAGGACATGCCGTGGACTTCAAGTCCAATTAATTGGTGCGATGCTACTTGCAACTAGAACGACGTAGTGCCCTGCGACATCAGCGATACAGCACAACCTTTCAGCATTACTGATGAAAACGATGCAGCAATACTTTTCCCTTGTACAAGGTAACGATATGCTGTTTGTGCACACGCCTATGTCCCTCATGCAAACAATCAATCACAAGTCATTCTGGAAACCATTAGATCATCGCATTTTACAAATAAAAAAAGAATACACTTTTCTTTGGGTTTTGCGAAGCCTTTGCGACATTCAAAGTCGATTGACTTAAACACTCATTTCGATGAGAAATACACTACCAAAAACTTTAGCCAGGAATGGATTTGTCAACTTTGGACGAGGATATAAAATACAGTATTTTATCTGAGGTGTGAAGATCGAAAAATAAAGATTCATCTTTCATGGAACACGCCATATCATCTCCGTGCTGTCGCTGCCTTCTTTTAGTTGGTCATGATTATTATACGTATAGATAATTCGTAGTTTACCTTTGTTTCTGAATGAACGCATTTACAGAGACTTTCTGTACAGAATCAAGTGAATAAGGCTCATTAGTTTGAATATTTGTCAAAGGCCAGACAATGACCAACCACTCCCAGCATCGTATAAAATTTTGAATGTTCCGACTCCTATCTACGATTTCAAGCAGTGCCAGTGGTAGATTCTAAATATGTGCTCTTCAAAACGACATTGGCGTAGTTTTCTTTTATAATGAAATATTCTCACGTTTGGTAGATGGAATTTCCTAGAAAAGCATATTGAATAAATGTCATTATCTTACCACATTTCGAACGCCATAATGAGTGTCGTCTTGTGTATCAGTTGCGTACCTCCGTGTATCAGTTGTATACCTCCGTGTATCAGTTGCGTGCCTCCATGTATCAGTTGCATACCTCCGTGTATCAGTTGCGTCCTCCGTGTATCAGTTGCGTACCTCTGTGTATCAGTTGCGTACCTACGTGAATTAGTTGCGTAACTCCGTGTGAAAAAGAGCGTACCTTCATGTATCAGTTGCATACCTCCATGTATCAGTTGCATACCTCCGTGTATCAGTTGCGTACCTCCGTTTATCAGTTGCGTACCTCTGTGTATCAGTTGCGTACCTCCGTGTGAAAAAGAGCGTCATCATGCTTTATCAACTCCTGATACTTATCAAGTTGTCCTTAAATCCAGTTACACCAACATCTTTTAAGACGATACGAATGTTCGTGACTGAAAAACTCATGGATTTGATGCTTGGACCTTAGACATGGATGATTATGCCAAAGACCAGGTCTGACTGATCACAGAAACGAATTTAACCTAGAGCCAGTGGGTTAAAAGCCAAAAGTGAAAGTGGAATTAAATTCAACTTCCTTGAACTTGATAAAACCGCCGATGATTATTTTGGAAAATCCAAGGAAATAGAGATAAAACTTTCCAATGGTTCTACCAAGTTCGACACGATAGATGAAATTACAACGCGATTCGCTGCCGTCCGCGAAAACCGGCTATACCTGACCAGCTCAAGAATCTTTTCTTAGATTTCATTGCAGCAATAAATTCGTTTTATGCATCTTTAAAATTACTTAACATTCATCACACAAAAGGAAACATAATGTGCTGTTCACACAATCACACTCTGTCTTCAATGTAATTGTTCACACCATAATCACGCATAGTTAAAACCCATTACGCGAGCGCAAGTAAACCGGTATTGATGTCCATTCGTCTCACGGAACAACATACTTCACTGCTCGCATGCAAAATAGTGGGTTCTCTTTCCATGTTGTAAAACCATCAGTTGGCCAGAATGAGACTGTGAACCACCATTGTGCGGGTGCAACCGCCTCACGTGGGGTGCTGATTCAGAAGCAAGAACAGAATAGCAAATCACAATGACAGACTTTCAGCTGCCTTTTATTACGATCCTGCTTATACTGTTGACGACAAACGAATTGAGATTCCATCGTCTCCATTAAATCCAAGTCAAAATTTTACGTCTACAATAGGTCCAACAATGGTTACAAGAACCTACATATTACAAAAACCCATTCGACGAAACGTTTCCAGAAGTCAAGCAAAGAAGGTATATGCATCAATCATCCATGGCAAGTCGATTTTGTAGATGTCTCTCTTTCAGCGCAGTACGAATGCAAGGTCAGGGCTAGCTTTAAAATTTGTCTTGATAAAAGGCGTCGACATCCTCTATCATGACATTCAGTAAAAGACATATAGTTTCTGAACAATTTGTTTTGATAAAAGAACTGAAAAAGACTCAGTTTTTCACCACTGAAAATCAATAAATAAAAGCTAGTGTAATGTAATGATTTCAAAGAGGAGACGTATTATCATTATTTTACACATCAACATACACTCAGAAAGAACAACATGTTTTTTTCCCATTTAGTCAAAGCTTGTAATATATCGTATCATCATAGCATCAGATTTTACAGAAGTGATCACTGAAAAATAAGTGATGGTGTTTGATCGATAACTTCGAACGTCAAAACCAGAAAAATGCAAGAAATGTTTTTTTTCTAAAAAAAAAACTAAACGTGATCTTCCCGTCTATAATTGCAAGATATAAATGGAGAAGTTTTAAAATCATATTTTATAATTAATGACTAACAAGGACTACAAAATCAAAAATATTCACAATGGAAGACAACGTAAAGTAGGAAAACATCAACTTAAAGAATCAAAGGCCGTTGGAAAGGATACCAATCACAGCTTTTTTTTCCTGTATTGCTGCTTCGCCATTTATTGTCTATAAAAAGACGTAATAGTTACCAACATGACGTTCATAGAAGTTATCAGTATAACGTTAAACACAGCTACATCTTCTCAGAATTCCTCTGTACATGAACTACTAAACAACCAAAGTGAGTGTGGTGTGGAGAACGTGTCCTTAAAGACTAAATAGTCTTTTGATGTTTCTGACATACTGTGTCATCGGAGCAGCCATTGGAGGTTGTGACAAATTGTCGGCGTGCAAAAAAAAACCCCCACACCAACATCTTTCACTACGGTTCGTTGCTAGGGAATGACCTCTGCGGTGTAGTTTACCCAGTGTGGATAGATAGAAAAAAGAATGCAGATCAATGAACGAGTATATTGAAGAAATAACAAAACGAGCCCCCTTTCAATGAACAAATATAAAATTTAATCAGTTTATCAACATAATTTAAAATGAAAAGAAATCAATGACTTAGTTACAAAAGAAGGAAAAATGGTACTAACATGTACTCTAATAAAAAAGACAATACAAATTTCTTTAAATATAAAATTGCTTTCAACGTTAAATTGCTATCCTCATTGCCAATGAGATGTGACCTTTGAGTGTAACGATGAGAGACTTCATCACCTAATTTATGCAGACATCAAGACTTCCGTTCGTCCCTGCTCTGTCGATCTTTGTCTAGCTTTTTCGTCTTGGACTCTTGTCCGTCGAACTCTGACTTAACAATCGTCTCTGGACTTAGATTTCTGCGTAGATCTTGTTCTCGTCCTGTGATTGTTCAGGGATTTCTCATGTGAATCCAGGAAAGCTGTTTCCTTCAATAAATAAAAATGTCTCGCAATAGACAATAGGTCACATTCCCAAGTATATCTATATTTTACATTAATTCGGCTCAGAAAACAAAAGGCATAAATTCTGCCGCAGTAACTTCTGTTAGCTAACTGTTATGTTTACATAAACGGTCGATGCTTGTCCTGACCTTAATTCGGGTCACGCTGGGGATGGTCAATTATATTCAACTCAGCCGTATGAACCCGTATGTAACCCCCACTCGACTGCTGACTCTACCAATCTAGCAGTCTTAAGTTACATATGCTTAGACCCTCAGATCTAACTATTCTAAAATAGTTTACTCGACCAATTAGATATTACAAACCAGCATACAGATATACACTTAAGTGATCAATTAAATATTACAAACTAGTATATGAATATACATGTAATGTTAGGTCATACTCATTTTAGAGTTAATCCATAAAACTATGAAATATTACCCATCATTCCTTAAATCATTCATGAAAATTCATAATCACTCCTATGTATTAAAGATTCAATTACATGCAATCTTTTCAACTAATCTAATGAAATTTTAATTACATTCAATCTTGACAATTCTCCAAATGAATTGATAATTAGGAAATCAAAGAATAAAATGTCAAGACTAGCATTTCACTAAAATCCTGAAAAATTAAATAATACATACATCATATCAAGAATACATTTGCAAAATAGATCAACAAATGAAATAACATATTAAAATCAGGAAACTAAGATTGCGTACCTTTTGCCGTTTCTTTATGTTTCCACGAACCGCACGTATAGTCCGTCTCCTAACTGAGAGAACTATCCGGCCCCTTACTCAATAACGAAAACGTACTTTCTACGAATTTCGGAGTCATACTAACTTTCCTTGCGAAAGATCGAAGACGACTAAAGAATTTCCCTAAAGTAAAACCTTTAATTTCTTACAGAGTTACGCCCATAAATCCATATTAACCAATCGGAATAGACAGTTTCCTAAACCTGTTCGTAGAATGTTTGGATTGACAAGAAAACTAAACAACTAATCATGCCGTAATTAATCATTTACTTTGAGCGATCATCTATAGCCAGATGCCGCCTTTACCCTGCCGATTTTGGGGAAAGGTCTTATGTCATTCTCTTGTACCATAGCATCTGACTCTGTCATGTTACGTCGGCTAGAACGAATTCCCTTTTGACGTTCAGAGATGAAATGAAAATAATCATCTAACTATCTCTAGCCCTTTCTACTTTAATTATGTTGACTTAGATACAATTCCTTTAAACAAAGCTTATAAGAGTTTTCAAAATTCGACACATCACGGTGGTGTGTTTTCAAAAATGAGATAAACAAATGTGGACTATTATACTCCGCAAGTGTGGTGGTTATCTTCTTCCCAGTCAGTCATTGCAACATACTGACAGTAACAACAACGGTAGATTCACCGATATCAGTCACAGCACAAAAACTCTAACAATCACAACAGCAGACTTCGTCTTGAACATTTGAAAATTAATTCTCCTTTGCCAACGAGTGACACTTCGGAGACCAGAACCATCGAACTATGGATAATCAAATTTTTGTTAAACATTACAAATGGACAGTTCTTTGAATCTGTTTTTCAGCAAAACCTTATGTGTTACGTCAAGTCATACAATTGGATCACGAAGCAAACTGAAAAGTAACTGTAGGTATCTTTCATCCTGCAAGAACCCTCAATGTCACAACTCTTTCATTTTCAGTATTCTCATTTAACAAGTTCAACAGTTGGAAAAATTAATGAAAAAAATATAAAAAAAATAACATCATCAACTAATTATTATATGAAATTCTATAGCAACAGAACTTCCAGTGGATATTATTTTAAAATCTCGTCGAAAAGATTTCAGCTATTTTCAACGCTCTGTACGTCAAAAGCCAAAGAGAAAATTCGCTCAAGTGCACTGTTCGAGTATTACAAAAAGCCAAAGAGAAAATTCGCTCAAGTGCACTGTTCGAGTATTACAAAAAGCCAAAGAGAAAATTCGCTCAAGTGCACTGTTCGAGTATTACAAAAAGCTCATCATCTTAAAATGGATCTTTGGACGGCAAAACGATGGCCAATTAGTTTTACTTCCCTTTGTTTTCTAATCGTGTTGGATAGACCTCTATAGATCATGTTGAAGGCACTCGCAACAAACGATCGAATTTTCAAGTAAGTTTGATACTCACTGGATTGAAAGAAAGACCGAGTTTGCTGCTTTTTGTATTCTGATGTCGAGTACAACCTCAACGGTGCCACTCCTTTGTTGAGAGTCGTTTCCTTCGAAGTGAAGTCTGCCATAGCTGCTTACGATGAAGGAGAAAACACATATTGCATTCACCGATAATTTTTACATCTTCGCTATCTTCTTGTTAGTAAATCTATTTTAGCAATGTCTATATTAGCATAAAAGAAGATCTTGGAGAGAATAAAAGAAATGTCAACGTAAAACTAAGTTTTCGAAAACTATTATCTGGTGTAAATATATGTATAAAAATGCTCAACGACATTGTCTACTATGCGGCCCTCTAAAAATCCTTTCGAGTTCCAAGACTTCAACGCAATTCAATATGCCCTAGATAGAAGTACCCCGATATTACCAGACATTGTGTACCAGACCATTTGAACCCAACATTGCCCTGGTTATTTGATACATTACTTAACAATATTTGAAGTCACTGGACATTTATGTACCAACAGCAGTCACAGCGTTTCGTACAACAATTAGATAGGCTGAAAGAATATCAGGCCTAACCCGAGAACATAGTTATGGGTGTCAAATCGAACATCCTAGTAGAAACTACACGACAAATGTTTGATGGTGTGTCCAGAAGACAAGTTATAAGAATATCTGGACGATGCAGTGACTCTCCTTTCAGAAATGAAGATTGTGAACACCTGGCATATAGATTTATTTGACAATTATTTGCCTCAATTCATTTCCCAATGAAAAATTTAAGTTCACATGCAACACCCTATCATCCACTTACCTAACATACATTATTCAAGGATAAAGTATTGTGTGAACTGATGACTTATTATTGCATGTGAAAAGAATGAACACTGTGGAATTTAATTACCTTCTGACTCACAGTTTGTACACAGCTTCATGGAACCCCAAAGTGTGTTGTATGCAAAGACGAACATCGAAAACCTAAAGACATGCAAGACTGTCTGATCAAAAGCAGACAACTATCATCGTCCAGAAACCCATTGGGTAGCTGTCTACTTTAACAAGGACCACAGTGTAGAATATTATGATTCATATCAATTATTTCCACTTGACGCCCTAATATATTATTGGCACGGGAGGATCATTTTTATAATATACATATGTTAACATAACAAAGCAGGTAATTATTACAAGTGAATTGGTGAATATGTAAAAATGAAAAAAAAAAAGCAAACAAACAAAAAAACAAAACAAACAAAACAACAAGAAATATAATTTTTCCACAATACAAAACAGTATGGATGGGTTCCTGTCCATGCAATATAATAACCAGTGCTGAAATAAACCCCGCAGAGGCCCATAGGCAGTCGAAATCTGGGTTCATCCAGCCACCCACCCCCTCGCAAATTTTCTCCTAATACGTCAAGATCAAATCAGTTTAATATTATTTTGATCCGATGCCGCGGAGCTCTTAAAAGGCGTAGGGCTCATGGGCTGATGTCTACTCTGCCTATTTGGTAATCCGGCACTGATAATAATTCTTTAACTGATTCATGAATTAGTCTATGTGTTCCTTGATACTGTTTAGTCAAGGCCGTCATGCGTCAAGAGGATATATATGCACATACAACTGTTCGAAGGTCAGAAGGTCAAAATCGGGTAACATGAAGTTCAGAGTTCGCACACAGAGAACCTATGAAAGATTAATTTTATAATATACATATTTTAATATAACAAAGCAGGTAACTATTACAATTTGATTTGGTAAATATGCACCCCCCCAACAACAAAACAAGAAATATATTTTTTCCACACTGTAAATCTAGTATGGATGGTTTCCTGTCCATGCAATATAATAATCAGTGTCGGATTAAACCCTGTGGAGGTCATAGGCAGTCAAAATCTGGGCTCACCCCCACCCCACCCCTCATTGCAAATTATCTCCCAATACGTCAAAATGAAATACAGTTCATAAAAAAAGCGTGGGGCCCATGGGCTGGTGCCTACTCTGACTATTTGGTAACCCGGCAATGATAATAATTCTTTAACTGATTCATTAATTAATCTGTGTGCTGTTTGATAACACACAACTGTTCTACATTGCTTATTCAATAGTCGAATTTTTGTTACCATGGATTTTGTTTCCAAAGAAATCATGCGCAAGACTACAGCTGATCATCAAAAAGACTGCGAGATATTGCATACTGCTCGCAGATCACATCTGGAGGACATCCATCCAACCGTCTATGCTAGAAAGTCAAAATCGGGGGGAGGGGACACGTAGAAATGTAGAATGTAAAGTCTGCAAACCAATGGGAAGGATATCAAATTTGGATGACCTTCAGAAGCTTAAGTAAATAATGGACACCCTCCCTTCGTTTTATAAACCCATTGGCTTTTGTTGCGGGTAATATATACCAACGGATTGAAATAACTCCGATCAAGATTTTGAAGCGGAAATCCTGTGTTTTGGAGAAGTCCTGCTCGATAATATCTATATTGTTTTCTTCTTTTTCTTTCTTTTTGTTTTTTTTGTTTGTTTCAGTGCACAATTTTCGACGTTCAAAGCATGAAATTATTACAAAGAGAACTGGTAACTATGTAAACAGGAAAAATCATAACTTTCGCTGTGTTAAACTGAAAGGGATTGGACCTTGAAATTAAATTAATTTAATTGATTCATTAATTAGTCAGTCTATTCGTTTTCGTCTTCTCGCGATGGGCCCCGACCATTATTGTACATTTCTCGGTCGCTACCGTTTAAGATTTGTGCTACATTTGTCAAACTTTAAGATGGAAAAATAATTTTCCCCAAACTTTTGTATACTCTGCTGGGTTATGTTAAATACATGTATGTATTGTAATATGCATGAAATATTAGCTCTATTAACCAACACTTTCATCATAAATGTATATTTGTTTAATACAATCATTGATTTCTCTTTCGTGAATTTGTTTAAAGTTGCTACCGTATAAGCCTTGCGATGAAACTAAGGCGATTCTATCTAAATTTTGATTTTGAGCAATAGAAGAGCATTTGTTTTCCATAAAAGCACTTGCAAAGGATCACAGTGCCGGTGAAATGACTTAGAATTAAACATCGTGGCTTCTTGTTTAACCTGAAAAATAATACATAGAATAAAATAAAATAAACCCCATCATAACCGAGTTAATTGTTTCTCGCGTACCAGTTTGATCTGGGTGATGGTTAGCGAAATGAGTTGGACCCAGTTATGAAATTGTGTTCGTCTTAACCACACAGATCAAGGTGAACCTATCTGTGCGACTGGTTACATGTTTACAAGCAAATATATTTCGAAACTGATTCGAAATTGCAGATTACAGAGCATTGTGACTTTTCCAACGACTGTAGAAGGGCAATAGATTTAGAACCGAGTTTGATCAAGATGCAGCGAAATTTTAGTCTTGCTTCTGGGTTTTAAGACTCCAAATAGTGAATATATTTACGCTTTTGTCTCAGCTTGCTATGGGTTGTGCTAAAATGCTTATCATGTTGCTGAAATGACGGTTAAGCATTGCTTCTCAAAAAATCCGTCTGCAACGCGTATTTACAATACAAAAATCTTTTTAATCTAACGTTATTAGACTGGGTACATTATTATATTTGTTGAATCTGTTGGCTATAAATGAGCTTAACTTTACCGACGCAACATAAAACAATTGCGCCACAATCTTTTTATAATCAACATGTCAATGGATTCAGTTTTCAGACAGTTGAACATTTCCTGTACAGTAAAAATGTCTGCATTTCTGTAATTTTGCATCATTTTCACAGTTGAATTTTTCAATGCAGGATGAAAATTTATTTGTTTGTGTTCACAGATGCCTGTGCATTAGGCCAACAAGCAGGTCTCTGTTTTTTTTTTATTTTTTTATATCTGACAGATCTGATGTCAGATATAAAAAAAAGCAGAGACCTACTTGTTGGTCTACCTGTGCATGTGTTCCAGGTTTGCTACTTTGACTTTTAAAATCACTTATTTTAGTGTCGAGTCAGATTATTGTATATACTGTATATATTGTACATGACAGATAGAAGGCCTCAAGGTAGATTAGTTCTGTAACTAATTGAGTTACCTTTAAATAAAATTTTTATTATTATTATTATTATTATTATTATTATTATTATTATTATTATTATTATTATTATTATTACACATAAAACACTAACATGCAATAAAATACAGTACATGGGCTGAATTTTAGGCTCAGGACCATTTAGTATTAATATTGGTACCCTATTTTGTGGATGGGTTACTAACATGAGAATATATGTATCATTAAAATAGCCAGGTATGATTCGCACCTGGCACATTTTCAGCATACTATCAGAAAGTTTGAAAATTTTCAATACAGATACAGAAAGAAATTTAACCCTTTTTTAAATACCAGAATTGCCATAAAATAGTGTCTACCTTGTGCAATATTTTCTTTTTTATCATCTGTCACTTAATTATTTTCAATTTTAGTGTTGTTTTTTCATGTGTCATAGAAAGACATTGCATCATTATATGGAAATGAAAACAGATCATAGTAAATGGCATTCATTGAATAAGGTAATGTATATCCAAATATGATAAACCAAACCTTATTTAGAAAATGAGATACATGAAGAATCTTATGTCATCTGTCATGGTGGACAATGTATGAATAGTGTAACATCCCAATGTATTTTATGTTATTGTTATATTGGCCTAATAATTTTAAATACTCAGCAGCCTTCAAAATATGACTTTCTACTTGGGGATTATATTTTGACCCACTTGTTCCTTTTGACATTAACAATACTTTTATTTGGAACATTACATGATACAGGATCAGTTTGTGGCCACGAACATTGGGCCTTTGAACAACTCTGTGAAGCACAATTTGTACTGCGGTACCAGCATTGTTTATCAGGTTATCAGGCCGATCACTACTGTTTAATAAATTTATTTCTAATGACCATTGTATGCAGGCAGTAAGTATAATAATACATATTCTTTTGAGCCAAGACATTAAATTCCTTAGTACTAGTGATATAGGTTTTGTAGTAAGGTTAAGACAAGTTCCTGTACAAAATCAGTGATGTGTGCTAGTGTAAAATATGTTTTGAGTTAAATTATTGGCTAAATAGACAAAATATATGAGGTGAAAAGCTCAGAAATACATATATTGGCATTTAAATAATGGATTATTAGTTTGAAAACTGTATAATTCAGCACTTGATGGAAGATGACAATAATGTAACAGTCCAAGGTAAAGATGATGGTGTGTGCAGACAGTAAAGTAAGACTGTCACATTTAAAAAATTGTAAACATTTACATGTCATACACATTATTTTACATGGTCATATAATAGACCATAATATAATTGTTCTTCTTGAATAAGGAAGTTACTGATGAATTAGTCTTAATGTGGAAGAATTGTATTATTTACTGCTGTATACAAGTATTTTGGTTTTTTTTAAAAAAGCATTTATAAGTTTTGTATTTTGCCATAAATGTTAGTCATCAACAATATTCAGATCCATGTCAATGGCAGTTGAATATACATCACTACATCACTTTGCATCTAGTCAGCTGTCATGTAAGCAATTTATCACTACAATTATTTTGGTTATTGGACTAAATTTCTCATTTATCCTATAAAACTAATTGTTACTTCAGATTTAAAACATGATGGGCCAATTTCTCTGTTGACATGTATACAACATGTATACACTTGTTATGATGTAGGTCACATTAGGCAGTTGCTTAGTAGCCATTTCAAAACAAATTAGTGTAAAACAGTTGTAAAAAAAAAAAAATTGGGGATAAATCAACCTTACTTCAAGGGTCAAGGTCCCACATTCAGTACTAATGCTTCAGTCTTGGGCTGGATAAGCAGGCCTTGACCTTCCTTTTTTGATTGTTCACAATAATAAATGTAAAGTTCATGGTTTTTACTGACCTGTAAGCATGTTTGCTTTTATTACATACCTACTTTTGGGGCATTCAGAATATTTTAACTCAGTGGAGCAATTATCTTAATTGATACCAGAATTGGCAGAATCGTTTTGAATACATGCTACTCATATGAGAATTTAAAAAGGTACAAACAATTATGATTCTATGGTCTTGAAACAAGTAATAGGAAAGAATGAGAAGCTACAAGGTTTGTCAAATTCAGCATATAATTTATTTCCCTAGAATACAAAGATCAAATTCTAACCCAAATGAATTACTAGAAAAAAACAGTTGAATCTGCCAAGATCATAAAGTACAAATGATTAATTTTCAGACAAACAAGATTTCTATTTTAAATTAAGATGTAAAAAGAGACTTCAGATAAGGGTCAAATGTACATTGTTGTAGAAGGCCTTAGATATAATGGGAAGGTCCATCACCAAAATCGCAATGAAGCATGCGATAATCATCACATAGTCTAGCTATAAACAAACTACAATGTCCTTCATTAAGCTTAAGATAATGAATGTCCCTCAGAATAAAAATAAATGGTTAATGAAATTTTTACTGATTTTAGACAAGGTCAGCATCTAGATAAAATGTTTCATTACTCACATAATATATGTATAATGAAATAATTTTTATTCAAAACTGACATACAATGTAAATTAAATATTTATAACACCACAAAAACCATGAAATTGGTAAAATCATTTAGAGGAAATGTGGCTATCTGTCAGATGTTCTTTGATATATGTAGCATACTCTTCATAGACTTTAAGATCATGTGTGTAAATTTTATAAGCAGTTCCCTACCCCACCCCTATTTGTAGTGGAAATCATTGAACATTTTTAGGATATTGATATTTTTTTTATACTTTTCTCCACCAGCTTGGCTGTTGTGATGTATGATCTAAAGACCTGATAATGTCACCAAAACGTGTTTAAACATGGTCATGTGACTTAGATGTAGAGCATTAAATAGTTTTGTCATTGGTAGGTTGCACACCACTATTTTAATGCACACATTAAGTCCTTTGACTGATTATAAGACTGATTTCGACTGAAGAAATAGAGTGCTTGACAAACAATTTAACATTATCACTGGTGTATCAAAAGTAGTTCACTGATTAAATGTGGTTTGGTTGTTGTTGTTGTTGTTGTGGGGTTTAACGCCATTTTTCAGCACAGGAAAGGCTATACATGGCGGCTAGTATTAATGGTGGAGGAAGAAACCGGGAAATCACCGGAAAGAACCACCGACCCACGAGAAGCTACTGGCAAGCTCTCTCACATATCCACATTCGCCGAATCTTAGACTTGAACCCACGCAGATAGAGGTGAGATGGCAGTGATCCGTAACGGACAACGCTTTAGACCACTCGGCCACTCGGGGCCCCTATGTGGTTTGGATGAACAGGTTAGTGAACTCGGGGAGAATGAATGAATGACCAAATGAAGTTTCATAACTCATTGTCAAATGATTCTAATAAAATTAGATTAGTAGATTGACATAAATACAGTGTGACCCCACTATAGGATGCACTGTTATAAATAAATTTGGATATTATACAGTCGTGGTATGGCTCCTGAAATTTCATGTCGATGTACTTTTCTCGTACATGAGAAACAAAATTCTTTCTTAAAAGTACAATAAAACCCCCAAAAACATTTATTATCATTTTAAAGAAGACATAACACATGAATATTACAAGATAATTATGGCTACTGAAATTTTATATACATTTTTCTCATAAATGAAACAGTAGTGTTTTCTTCTTAAAAGTATGAAAAATACAGTAACATGTAAAAAAAAAATTCAGGAATCACGCTGAGTTTCACCAATGTCACAAATTGCATTTTTTCCCCTTTATCAGTGGCAAAATATACCATCTGATGATTTTTTTTATTGGCAACATTGTTGGCTGTTTAAACTTGTATATATAACCATTGGTTTGTAGTGGAGAAATTCAGAGGCCCCATGAAAGAAAGCTGCAAAGTTGATGCAAAATGCAATGAAATCTATTGTTACATAAATAAATTCTTTGTCCATATTGACAAACCATCTTAACATTACATTTTTATGTCAAAATCCACTTATGTTGACATCTAGCATGAGTACTGTATGTTTTGAAATATATGCTTTTTAAAAACATTTACATTTTTGGTACAGAGATCGACAGGACAAGACATTATCTCATAATCTATCTTTTGTCAGATTTTTGGTCGGTCACTAGCAGTTAATATATTTGCATAGACTGACATTTATATGTGAATGGTAAGTAAAATTCATCTTCGTTTCACTCGGAATTAAATCCTTTTCTGTAGTAATCCCTGTCATCAGTCCAGAACACATGCATCTCTATTGTTGATTGACCCTTTCTTTAAATTTCTGATGCATGCGTGGAAGGCATCATCTCTCCACTACCACAAATGTAAAAAAATTGCTCTTGTCTATTCAATAGGTAGGGAGGAATGGTAACTACAACTGACCATATGACGGACAATTAATTTTTTAAAAATATATACTAAGATAAAATAGTAGCTGAAATTTTAAAAAAAAAATTATCTTTGAAGCACTTATTGTTTTGAAAACGAACTCAGCAAATGGAAAAAAATCAGTCTCAATCATGCAATACAATCTTTTGATGCTGCCACAATAAAAAATGGGCCTTTATTTGGTTCTGCAAAGCTGTTCTTTAGCAATGACTTAAATAACGCATGCACCCTTTATCAAAGAAAGTCAACTGCAATCTTCAATAAAAACAAAGAAGAACCTTCCTTCAAAGTAAGTCATTTTCAAACTTAAATAAACCAGTGGAATTTGATGGATTGTTTCATTTTCCAATGTGACTGGAACATTTATGCCTTTTCAGAGCATACAAGTTTATGCTTACAAAGTCTACTGATGGCACTTAAAATGGAAACTTTTACCTACTTCGGGTGTACTGAAAAGTAAATGTGCTTCATCATGCCACTGAATTCAGACCTATATGACCTGTGACAAAACTATTGAATATTTTAAATCTCTGTGTGTGTGTGTGTGTGTGTGCATATTTTCCATAGAATTACTTATATTGTGGATTCAGTATATGTGATGTGATTTGTGGGCAAGTACACGGTGTTGATACTTTATTGCGCTGCATTAGACATGTATATATATAAACAGTATAGACTGTATATGTACCAATGGTTATCTCAATAAAGTAAAATATATATGCCTTCTCTGTTTTCACTTCAGTTGGATTTCTCGTTTAATATGCATCGATTTAAGATGATAACTGTGCCAATGAAGCACATATTTTTGTGCCCACGTTTACCTATTCCTACAATCCCCTACCCCCGGCACATTTTTGGGGGTACATGCAAAATTTTTTTCTGCTCACTTAACTGGTTGCTTACAACACCATTTGAACTATAACACGGTTTGGGTTCTATGGCTCCCTACTACAGTCTTATAGCAGGTTCAAACTGTATATTCAACCTTGAGGATGCCATTAGATGTTAGTATGTCTCACATAAAGACATCAAATGCTATAAAACTTCATATGTGTTTAATAGCTTTTTTTGTTGTTTGATAATGATAAAAACTCAAGTATTTCATACACCTACATCTTGTGCCCTTAGTAATATATATCTTACAGTCATGGTCCTTAACTTTGCATATTTATTATAGATATTTATATGAAAGATTGAGATTAATTTTCAGACAATATTTGTTCATTGTGTCATTGTCATCTTTCAACATGATAGGTGATGACAGAAGCATGGTGAAGTTCACAATAAGATGGCCATGTGACAGGCAAAGCAGAGCTAAATTGATGAAAAGTGCAGATCATTGTTGCAGAAAAGGAATAACAAGACTGGTAAATGAGTATATAAAAAGATTACTGCATTTGTATGTGAAGAATACTGCACTCTCAAGGTCATGCAGTATATCCATCTAAAAAGCTTGTTCATACTTTCCCATACAAATGCAGTTACCAATAATTACTGCATACCAATGAGAATTAACTTCTCATATTTGTCAAACTTTGAAATATTTTTGGACATCTTGTAACTCACACCAACATGACTGCTGAAGTTATATCTAAATGACCTAAATGACAGAAGAACAAATTCGGAAAATCTCTATGAAAAAACTTTGATTATTTATGCATGAAATATCTATAAAAATAGAAACAGTACTTAAAAACACTATTGGCTCACCAATAACAACAGCAACAACTTTAAATATAGCTTAAAGTGCATTTTAGTAAATACATGTGATTTTGTCATGAGTTGATTATTTGCTTATAAGTCAAGTTCAGCTGCAAATAACATACAACCCATGTCTGCCATCACATAAAACCCATGTCTGTCATCACAAAAACCCTATCTGCTATCACATAAAACCCATGTCTGCCATCACATAAAACCCATGTCTGCCATCACATGAAACCCATGTCTGTCATCACAAAAACCCTATCTGCTATCACATGAAATCCATGTCTGCCATCACATAAAACCCATGTCTGCCATGACATAAAACCCATGTCTGTCATCACAAAAACCCTATCTGCTATCACATAAAACCCATGTCTGCCATCACATAAAACCCATGTCTGTCATCACAAAAACCCTATCTGCTATCACATAAAACCCATGTCTGCCATCACATAAAACCCATGTCTGCCATCACATGAAACCCATGTCTGTCATCACAAAAACCCTATCTGCTATCACATGAAACCCATGTCTGCCATCACAAAAACCCTATCTGCCATCACATAAAACCCATGTCTGCCATGACATAAAACCCATGTCTGCCATGACATAAAACCCATGTCTGCCATCACATAAACCCAATCTGCTATCACATAAAACCCATGTCTGCCATGACATAAAACCCATGTCTGCCATCACATAAACCCTATCTACTATCACATAAAACCCATGTCTGCTATCACATAAAACCCATGTCTGCCATCACATAAAACCCATGTCTGCCATCACATAAACCCTATCTGCTATCACATAAAACCCATGTCTGCCATCACATAAAACCCATGTCTGCCATCACATAAACCCTATCTGCTATCACATAATACCCATGTCTGCTATCACATAAAACCCATGTCTTCTATCACATAAAACCCATGTCTGCTATCACATAAAACCCATGTCTGCCATCACATAAAACCCATGTCTGCCATCACATAAACCCTATCAGCTATCACATAATACCCATGTCTGCTATCACATAAAACCCATGTCTTCTATCACATAAAACCCATGACTGCTATCACATAAAACCCATGTCTGCCATCACATAAAACCCATGTCTGCCATCACATAAACCTATGTCTGCTATCACATAATGCAGCAGTAGATCTGGACCTGTGTAGTGTGTTCTATTGATTACTGCTAACAAACTGCATCGTTCCAGATCTACTGGTGCATTGTGTGATGGCAGATCTGGGTAACTGTAATTTGCAGTTGGACTTGACTTACAAGTAAGTATAAATGATTCTTCCTTGTATAACAGAGGACAAGAACAAAAGCTAAAGTGGCGCACTGTCAGGATATTTGATGTTACAAGAATTATTAAGTGAAAAAGCCACTGTAATGTTGCAGTCGATTGTTTGATCAGTGAAATAATAGAATATTGATGTTTTGTTCCTTAGTGATCTGATTATTGATGGTTCATAAATAAGGGAATCGTGTTTCATGAGGTTGAGTTTATGAAAAGTTATATAATTTTTAATTTTTGGGGGTAATATTTTTAGATTCAGGTTTTGAAAAGATAAGCTTCAAGAGAAAATTGAATGTGTGGGAGTGAAAACTGCACAGAATATAATGTGCCAAATTCAGGTTCTTGAAGACTGCTAGAAAATCTGAAAGAGTTAGAAACAGGTACCTTGTTACATTTGGGTGCTGGAACATTGCAGTTCTGTGATCTTCAAGTGTTCTTTATAGATAGGTTTTGCAGTATGTTTAATATGTTTGTTAACTTGCAGCAATCTATTGCTGTCTTTCAGTATTACAGTCTGTGCGAGAATGAAATGGTCAGATTTACCTGCATGATCTTCACCCTGGGTTGCTGCTGCTGTGCATTCCTGCTATGGCTATTCATACGAGACCCCTGTTCCAAGTATAGCATAACAAAAGCATTGGTAATGTACTTTATTTTGCCCAGTATAACATGTACCTGTGCAGTGTAAACAAAAAAAATAACGTCTATCACATGGTAGAAAATACTTTTTTTTTTGTATATGGCGTATGATGTGTCCAGATTTCAGAATCTGCTTGATTATCTCCAGGCTTTTAGAATGGATAGTAAGGAATATTGTCATACCATCCGTCTCCAGCTCTCCATCTGAAGGTAGGCCACATCCTGGAGGCTTTAGCACAGAATAGGTCTGATTCACCTTCCAACATATCATAATGGTGAGGAGTGGAGGCTAGCGTTTTGGCTAGGGATTCACCTCATGTTCCAACTGAGAAGGTCTTTTAACATTTTTAAAGAGACAGATTTTATGTAGCAGATTTGAATGTTTTTTTTTAAGAATGTTTATATTTTGTCTCTTTGGGGATGCTAAAACTTATGGAGTAGTCAATATTGTACTAATGTGCCATTAAACCAATGAGATCATATAAAAATTCTTTTTGTGGTCATTCCTCCTACACCACAAGTATGAAATTCACCAAAACTTTGTACATATGTTGCCCATGTCGTGACATCTGTGAGAGGGGTATAGTTGTTGGGCCTTTCCTTTGGGGTCCTTTCAAAGGGTCAGAGGTCAAATATACCAAAATTGTCACCTGTACTTTGTAAATATTTTTATTCCTCTGCCATATCTTTTGAACGGACATATAGTTTGGACATCATCTGCCCAACTTGTTCCATCATAAATTTCATTTCTGTTGAGGGAATTAATGGATGAAATCAAATTTTCTATACTGCCTTGGTTTTTACTTTGAACTTACACCTGTTTGTTTCCACTCAGTTGCTTTTTAAGGATTGAAACCAAACTTTGTATGAAGTTTTACATTAATAAGGATAGGATCAAGGTGTCATTTTGATAGTGCTCTATCAAGTTTGTTTTTTTCAAGTTACAGACTCAAACCTACAACTTTGCCCTTTAGATTTGCTTTTGCTCAATAACTTTGAAGAACTTAACCCTTTATCTCAAAGAGTATATGGCTCTTTAGCCCTTCGATACTCTTGTAGCAAAGTTACCCAGTGCAGTGTGCCAAAATATAACACCTGTTACCTAGTGAGCTCCATACACATAGGCCTATTAAGCTGTGAAGTGTATGTTACATTTAACAGCAATTTGCAAACTCAAAAAAGTACTGAAATCCGTGGCCACCACCATTTTGGAGAGTGGAGAATAAGACCCAGTTTCTTTAAATAGCAAATTTCAACCAGAGCATAAACAGCAACGACATGGTCTGACATAATGGTCATTAACACAGATGAATGTAGTATCTAAATGGGGATTTTCAAAATGGCTGATGTTTACAGCAGATATCGAAAGGCACATCCATGAGAATGGTGTAGAGGTGTCAACAGGTGCTACATGCGATTCTGTTAGAGACATCCAAAGGTGCTTAAATGCAAATGGAGTAGAGACATCCGAAGGTGCTTTCGTGCAAATCGGCAAATCAAGTAGAGGCGTCCTAAGGCACTTGCATGAGGTAAAGGGTTGAAACACAAGTTTGTATGTTTTTATCATCAAAGAATAACTTGCGGAAGTCTTGCAGTGATAGTTGCTAACTTATTCAGGAAATGGTTAATGATCAGTCAGCTATTAAAACACATGCTTGTGAATGTACAAGAGTTTGTTGACACAGTTGATATCAACACCAGCTGTTTGATGACTTGACACTTATATTTTGCCTAGAGCTACAACACAATCCTAAAACTAACCTGGCTGAGGCAAATGAACATCTCAAACACTATTTACTCAGTGTACCTCCAAAAACGTCACAGAACAAAGTTGTTTTTGCTTTCCTAACAGAAGAAGGCAAAGTTTGCATTTTTTCAGCGACTTAGGTCCCCACTTTGTCAGATAGCATGACTCCTAAGCTAAGAATTGTAAAGTTAGGACTGAAATATGTGAAATTCATGGAGCAAGAATGGTAATGCATTGTATATATACTGTGTAAACTGGCTAGGTGTTATCACTGCAACAGATGTAGGTTTATCTTCATGGTGGCATGTAATTGTTTGCATTCCCCTCTCTGTCTTGAAGACTGTTGGATGAAACTTATCTTAAAATGTTGCATTCACTATGCTGAAAGTAAGTCACATTGACCTACTTTTCATACTCCATTAGTTACATTTTTCTATTAGTCATGTACTGATGGAGAAGGCAAGACTGTTATACATTGTTTTTAATAACACCAATAAATGCTAGACATTGTGGTAATTGTTTTTTAAATGTTTTTTTACAGTGTCAGGAGTATAAGAATGGGTTAGCTGCAGGCAGAATGTGTTACAACTTGTGCTATGAAGAAACAATACACCTCTCTTGTCTTGCTGAAGATGAAGAAACATCTGTAAGGCCCTTAGAAATTACAGTTTCATCTGCATATTAATTACTGACCTTCAGAGACTGATACATAATATCAACACAGATACTGTATAATTATTCTTGCACATTTAAATGAGTGCATGGATATTGTGATATAGTCATCTGTCTGTATATAGTTGTATTCCCATATATGTATAATGTCTTTGAACTCCAGTGTTGTATGTCTTACATATGTCATAGATGGTCAGTAACCGATGTTTCAATTAATATAAGATGGGAAAGCCCCTTGGTGATAACCTGAAACTATTGACATCCCTACACTCTAACCTTATATCCACTTTATGGGTATGAAATAACAATTATTTATATGTAGCTTTCATTCACTCCTTGTCCATCCCATCCCTCAGAAACCTACCCATGAAGTTCAAATTTTCATAATACATTTGGAGAACATCCACTACATTTCAAATCCAGTTCTCACAAGCTAACAAAAACCCAACACCACTCTTCTGAATTGCTTTAGTAATAAAAATGCTAAAATGTAATTTGCTCGCCAAGATACAAGTCAGACAGGAGTAGTCTCCCCATGAACAAAAGATATGGCACCAATTTTCATCATGCAACAGTTACTACTTCCACCCTGACTTGTCAATGAGCTTTTTCAATATGCCTCACAAATATCTTCCATATTATGCCTTTTCACCAGTTTTAATGACCCTTATGAGTTTTCTCAGAGTAATATACTCCATTTGTTTTCCTTGCTCAAACAGCATTGTAGATTTATTTGTACACTTCTCTTGTCTTTATCATATCATAAGGTAATCTGCCCCATCTTAATTACCTTTTTTATGGTCTGATACTTCCGTTTTTCTCAGCACAAAACCTCTTTTGCAAGTAATATAAAGTAAATGGTCATTTATTCCGTGAAGCAAGTTGATTTTTGTCACTAGCTCAACTCTGTGCTGTTGAAATATTTGTACAATACCCATCAGCAGGACGAATGTCAGCGATCACACCTGAAAAAATCATATATATATGTACAAATCACTGCACATCTCAACCAATATTTCTTCCTAAGGCTTTTGGCATCACTGTGGATTGGTGTTGACAACACATATCCCTGGAGTGGGGAATAATAGGGATAACATTAATTGTACAAGTCTTGATGAGTGCTACACCTTCATTATGAAAATATGTCACTGTAGCTCATATTTCCAGTGTTTCAACCAGAACACTCCAACAACTGCAAGCAAGAAGACTGAATATGCCAAAGTAGCACAATAAATCTAACAAAGAATGTATTTGCTGCAAATTGGATACAGATGCACTAAACCAATCATAATGCATAATGTTGTAGTTTCTAAATGATTGGTTTTAAGAAAAGAAAAATCATCAAATGATCATCCCAATTACACCAGTTGCCATGCCACCTGTCTACTCCCTTCACCCATCCCATTCTCATTATCACATACATGGCAAAAATGAGAATATTTTCAGAAATAATCATATGTCAATATATACCATGATATTCTTTATTGAGCATAAACTGGTCATGAGCCTCAAGGAAAATATTAGAATAATTCTACTAACTTAGAGAGTTAACTTCCACACTAACCGAACCCTATTTTACTAGTAAGCTATATTTATACTCTATTCTTTTTGCACAAGTCACATCATGCTTCCATGCACATGGTATGACCCTGATGTGGCACCATTTACATTTGCCAAAGAGCAAAATATTAGATTAATATCAGACATCTTTTCAAGTTTTTCATCAGAATTCTCTCTGATCATTGGGGATCATATTTAGCAATCCATTAATTGTGACAGGCTTTCAGATATATTTTGAATCAGAAGTACTTATGCCTTTCAGTGAAGAATTAATACCTCAAAAGTAATTATTTACTTTCATACTTAAATTTGTAGTACAGTGATTCAAATAAAAAGCAGGTGGACTTGTAAGAAAATTACCAAATAACGGTTACATTGATTACATAATATATAATCAATTACCAATGTTTAGGGACAGGAAGGGTTCCTGACACCCCAAACAGTTTGTAAGGGCAGTCCTGCCATTCCATAACAGTTGTGGGGCATGGATATTCATATACAGATAATTCATTCATCTGGGCATGGAGTTAGAATCCTCTCTGAGTCAAGTTTTGTCTTCTGCAAGAACATGGCTATTTGGGTCTTGGTGTAGCCACAGATCTTGTTTTGGGCCACTTGTTCATGAGCCAACAGCACTTGATTCTTCTATCCCAGTGGCAGCCATATTTTATCAACTACACCACATGATAAAAGTATAAGGCTACATGAGGTACCATCTCTGCAAATGGGAGGCTTTCTCTTGGCCAACATCCAGCACAGCAGTGCATGGTCAGCTACTTGATATCACTATCTGCACAGATACCACATGAGTGGCTGGATTGCCCATCTCCACTGATTTCAGGATTTTATTTGGGTTTTGTTAAGCATTGCTAAGCATTTTGCATTAGTTCAGAGCATGACCATAGATTTCTAATATGACACTTTTCACTATCCCATTACGAAAGTGATTTAGCGAGTTAATAATTTGAGATGAATTGCTAGTTTCCACTTCAATCTTCTTCCTCTAATTTTAGGCAGCCCAGTGAGCATAAGGACATCCCCCCGACTCCCCCTCCATATTCTCCCCCACCCCCCAACAAATTTTTCCCCTGGACCCCCCCAACAAATAGAACTTTCCCCCTTAGTCATTTCACTCATGATCTTAAAACTTAATTCATTTAACTTGACATTTTGCCAATAAAATATAAAAACTTGTATTAAGTTATGTTAAAAAAAAAAGATTATTTGAAATAAATCTCTTAGTGTTAAACAAAGTTAACATTTTCTCATATTAAAAATGTATTGCTTAAATGTTAATGTTGTAAACAATTGCTTTTAAGTATTCTACGATGTCATGATTGTCGAAGTCAGTGACTATGTTTGCAATTCTCGAAGAATAGTCTTTGTACTTCTTTTTTGGGTTGTTACATCATAATCTGCTTATGTCAACATCTGGCCTGAGTACTGTACTGAAACAACTACAATTAATTGAATGATGGCTATTCCATCTGTTGTTTATCTTAAATCTAACAAAAATGCACCATAAAAAAAGGTTAGACTCTGACCTCATCAACATACTTCAAGGAAACCTCCTGTTCTACATTCAGTAAAAGCACTATCAATTGATTGACAAATAGACAATGCCCATTTTTGTTATAACTAACAATGCTTAAAAATTGGTGTCAAAATTATGTTCACAGTTCAAATGTTGTGTCAAGCTACCCTTAAGATCCATGTGTGTGTGTGTGTGTGTGAGAGAGAGAGAGAGAGAGAGAGAGAGAGAGAGAGAGAGAGAGAGAATAGATATTTTACATTTAATAATGCATTTATTTCAGGTGACAAGTCATACCTGTGCACTAATGGTGATGCGGGATGCAAGTATACATTATAGCTAAATATTACTATATATATATATAAAGTTTATATTTTATTAGCAAAATGTCATATTAAGTGAATTAATTTTTAAGATCATGGGAGAAAATGATGGGTGGGTGGGTTAAGATTTAAGATCATGGGGGGAAATGATGGGGGGGAGTCCTATCTGATGGAGAGGAAAAGCTCAGGAGGGAAATGTCTCGGGGGTGGGGGTGTAGGGACGGAATGTTGTGGGGGAAAAGTTGATGGGGGGTAAGATGCCCTGATACCCATATGTGAGACTCCTTTCCCAATAGGCAAAGATTACAGAGATTAAGCAATTCTAAGGCATTCTTCTTGTACAGAAACAAGCTAGTTACATTCTCCACTTGCTGATAACATAATCAACAAGAATTTGGCAACTATCCACATCAGCTCCATTGTACTAGAAATTGGATAAGAATGTGTTCCATGGCACATCAAAGCTGGTTCAGAACATTGTAGCAACATCTTCTATGTTAGATTTGGTCTCATTGACAATCTTCTGACTCAGCAAACAATCTAACAATAACCAAGCCTGGGATGCAGTGGCCAGGATAGCACCTTAATGGAGCAGCTTACCCTACTGTGGACAGTGCCTTGATGTCTAAACTAAGTCCTAATCTGATGGACACATGTCTATGTTCTTTGTCACTAATGTTTCATGAATGACCATTTGGGTTTCCATTGCTTGTGGAGGACAAATTGAATAAGTTATGAGGCAGGCAGCTCAGGAGCTCATAACTCCACAGGTATTTGGACCTACTCAGTCCCAGTAGTGTGAAGAGATGTCAGAGCACAGGGAAAGGGGATTTCCTTATTCAGATGTGCACCACTGTCAGTCCCATCCCAGTGCTAAGAAACCGCAGCCTAATCAACATAGCAGAGTACAGAGGCAGGAAGAAACAGTTTCTCTCAACCTTTAAGCCTTCAAACCATAATCATTGACCTACCATCCTAACTGCCTGCTGACAGCCTTCCTATCAATGATGGCAGTATGCATCCTCTCGAAACACATGGTAAGTTCTATCTTACTCCAAGGTAGGAACAGTCTCCTCTCTTTTAGATCAATCCGACTCCCTAGTGGACTGGGAAAAGTCCTCCATCCTTCCCAAAATTGTGTCCATTCTGTGCAGCCTTTCTGTATCCACATGATCAAAATTTTCAAACACATCCAGTCCATTTCAAACAAAACTTGGATTTCAGTGAGAAAGTTCTTGCAGATACTTGGTTTATTAATTGTGGCAGGTGACTTGAATCAGCTCTGTCATCTTTTTATACACTTTTTGCAAATGACATTACTAGCACAATCATGCCCCTTTTCAAGTACCATTAATCAAATAGTCATTATCACATCCAAGATTATACCATTCCTGCATCAGTGGTGCAACCCAGGTGTTGACCTTGGGAATCCTGCTGGAAAAGCCCAAAGGAGAAATAACTATGTACCAATACCAGTCAATAGAGTTGTAGTGCTTGACTGTTGCTAGACTTCTCTCTGGTCAGCAGCTGTGGTAGTCAGGGGAACAGACTCAGCAGATCAAGCATTCTAGTAATTAAAGCTGACATCATAGCCTTTTACTGCTGAAAAGATCAACTCAGAAAAAATGCTTCTCATCATGTCCAAGAAGTTTGTGGTGGTGACCTATCTCCTCAAACACAGAGGCACCAAATCACCGAACCTATGTGTTCTGATTTTAAATTGGCAGTTTCCACATTGGAATGACAATCTCCATACCAACATACAAGTCAGACACATTCCCAGCACACTTAGTGTCTTGGCTGGTCTCTCCATTAATTGGTCTTTAATTGGATATGCACACTTTGGGGGCATCCAATGATTGACCATTTTGTAGCGAGGTGGAATCACAAGTTACCCACCTTTGTCTCTCCACTCTCATAGCCAGAAGATCAGACTGTGGATGCAGTTGTGAGTTGTTGTTGCCTACCATCCCATGGTCAGAATTAATCCGAAGTTTTGGTCTTTGAGCAGCAAGATGATTCTGATGATGCCTCTCAGACAAGTCATGGATGTTTCATCTACACAATGTAGCAAAAGATCTATCCATGATGATCCCAGCCATCCCGAAACTTCTTCTGCAACCACTGTCACACGTGTTTAGTCTCTTCTTGGACTATCTTCCTCAGCATGCTTGACTCTTGTCAGGATATCCTTACAACAGTTTAAACCTTCAGTTGTGAAGAGAAGATTAAGATAAAGAAGGCCCTCCACTCTGAATGCTTATGAGGGCAAAAGTGATATATTTTCAGGGACTGGTGCCAAAGCAATAACATTGTCCCTGTGAACACCTCAGTCCCTCAACTTGGTGACTTTTTCTCTGGCTCTTTGAGGAGAGCAATTGGCTCCACTTTTCAGCATCATGGCAGACATGATATTGGGCATGATAAAGACCTTTCAGATCTTTTGGCCAAGTTTGATCTTATTCAACCAAACTCCCTCGCACTGTTTCCAAAATGGAACCTGTCACTGGTTTTAACATGGTTCAATTCAAGTAATTTCAAGCCTCTAGCATACACATTGCTGAAGTTACAATCATACAAGACATGTTTCCAGATAGCTTTAGCTTCCATATGCAGGGTAAGTGAGCTATATGCCTTTTCTTTTAACCCAGACCATCTTCATCTCAGATCAGATGGTTCAGTGGTCCTCTTGACACAACCAGGGTTTGTAGCTAAAAACAGGTTACTATCAGTAACCAAGGCGTCATTTGCTGACTCTCTTCCATAGTCAGGTCAAGAGCAGCAGCCATGCAAGATCCTGTTGTGGCAAGTTGTGGTAAGCGCAAATGTCTCTTCCTCTCAGTGATAGTCCAGAAACAGGATATAGTCCCTCAAGTCCCTACTTTGTGGCTTGAACAATCAGCATAATCAAGAGGTCTCACAAGATCGAAATCGCTTCATGAAGATTAACACTCACAAGATTAGAACCATCTCTGTGAGCCTAAATCAGTCAACTCAGTCTGTTAGCTTTATGGCATCACAGATGGTCACCAGACCCAACTAAATCAGTCAACTCTGTTAGCTTTATGGCAGCACAGATGGTCACCAGACCTAACTAAATCAGTCAACTCTGATAGCTTTATTGCAGCACTTATGGACACCAGACTCAACTAAATCAGTCAACTCAGTCTGTTAGCTTTATGGCATCACAGATGGTCACCAGACCCAACTAAATCAGTCAACTCAGTCTGTTAGCTTTATGGCAGCACAGATGGTCACCAGACCCAACTAAATCAGTCAACCCTGTTAGCTTTATGGCAGCACAGATGGTCACCAGACCCAAGTAAATCAGTCAACTCAGTCTGTTAGCTTTATGGCATCACAGATGGCCATCTGACCCAAGTAAATCAGTCAACTCAGTCTGTTAGCTTTATGGCATCACAGATGGTCACCAGACCCAACTAAATCAGTCAACCCTGTTAGCTTTATGGCAGCACAGATGGTCACCAGACCCAACTAAATCAGTCAACTCAGTCTGTTAGCTTTATGGCATCACAGATGGTCACCAGACCCAACTAAATCAGTCAACTCAGTCTGTTAGCTTTATGGCATCACAGATGGTCACCAGACCCAACTAAATCAGTCAACTCAGTCTGTTAGCTTTATGGCAGCACAGATGGTCACCAGACCCAAGTAAATCAGTCAACTCAGTCTGTTAGCTTTATGGCATCACAGATGGCCATCTGACCCAACTAAATCAGTCAACCCTGTTAGCTTTATGACAGCACAGATGGCCATCTGACCCAACTAAATCAGTCAACTCAGTCTGTTAGCTTTATGGTATCACAGATGGCCATCTGACCCAACTAAATCAGTCAACCCTGTTAGCTTTATGACAGCACAGATGGCCATCTGACCCAAGTAAATCAGTCAACTCTGTTAGCTTTGCTATGGAAATTTTGTAAGAAGATTTCAGTCTTCCTCTTCTTTACCTTTGATAAGGGTCACAGTTCTTGCGATCAAAAAGCTTTATTGCGTACTTAATTAGAAGAACTGGTGATCCAGACAGTCATACCTAGAAGTATGCCTAAGGTAGAGTGTTCAGAGGCTCCATATTGTCTCTTCTTATTTATTCTCCTAAATGTCATTTGTTTGTGATACATCTTCGAAGGAGAAAGCAAATTTTTGATTAAATATTATGTTTCTCTAAGACTTACCCAGTCACATTACTGGAGACTCCTTTCAACCATTCCACCATGTGAGTGTCTTTGCTAGTATCTTACTCAGCTAAAAACTAGCGGCACCTGGCAGTGCCATGGGGAAATAATGGGCAAGAGCTACTGTCTCTGGCTATTTAAAATAGACAGGAAAAGACAATTTTTTGTCTTTTAGCAGGCTGGATTTTGCATTTTAGCAGGCAAATATTCTGAACGTAATGTGATTGGGTATGTATTCTCAAAGAAACATAATTTACTTAAAAATTTGCTTTTTTATTTTCTTCCTCCACTGGTTATACTGGCCACCATGTATAGCCTAACTTTCACTAAAATATGTGATTAAACCCAAAACAACAACAGCAACAGTAAAAATTTATAAAGGAAAAGAAAAGCAAATGATATGGTCTTTTAATTATATTATTATATACATTTTTCCCTCTATAACTTGCACACAGCAGGGTATAAAAACTTTGTCCTCTCTATAAGCAAGGGCGTGAGTTACCGAGGTTTTTCCAAAAAAGTAATGCCATCTTGCTTGGCTAGACAGCAAGAAAACTGCAAGGGGAGTGAGCAACTGGATTGTTTAATGGATTATTATTTGTTTTAAAAATGTTAAGAAAAAAAAATCATTTTTCCTAATGAAATTATTCATTTTTCGGAATAAATATTACCTTTATTTTCAATATACCCAACTTAACATTCCAACTGGTTTAATAAACTTTAACATGTAAGTGAAAACATTGTGAGTTACGTAACTGCCTTTTGCTGTTGTTGATTAAGTCAGGTTACCTGCTTTATATGCTCCCAGCTTTGCACTCCACTATACAGAAAGCATACAGATAGGGAACCAAGCTTCAAGACCAAACAAGATTCCTTTTTTCAAGAACTATGGGCTACATAGTGAAACAATGGTGAACAACAAAATTCATAGTTTTTATTGTTTTGCAAGTAAAATATTTATGCCATGATTTTTGTTGCAAGTAATTGTGAAATGTCTCATCCATGAGGAGTGCCAGTTCAGGAATTTTAAGTTAACTACAAATTCTAAAACTCAGTTGTCAACAGTGAACTGTGTTTGAAACAAAGCTTTTTATTTCACCAAGTATTTAGGTCTTTTTGTTGCCTTGCTATCCTTGATCACATTTATGAATCAGTTTAAGGTAGCTTAATTATGTAAACAATTTAGTGTTCCGTTCTCTTATGCAGGTAGGATTTATATGCCTTGTAACTTTTCATATTAATCTACTACCCCCTTTATTAATACAAAAAAATTAAGGTGATGATACAAAGTAGGTCAGCTTTTAATAAAGTGCAACAATACAACAAATACTTGTACAAGTCAGATACCAAAACAGTGTCCTTGATTAGGTCATTATGGTAGATGGACATGTTTAACGCTTGAATACAAGAGGCACATTTCAGTTTAGATGAATATTAATTAAACTGAACTAAAAGATAGAACCTAAACACTAATTGCACTACATTAGGTATTAATAACATTTTCATTGATCTCAGAATGTTGTTCAGAAATAAAATTTTACAAAATGTATGACTTCCTATTAAAAGTTGGAAATTTGAATCAATTCAAGTTTCCATGTCCTCTGTTCCATATTTGTTGATAAAAATCAGCGATCAGTCAGTTAATATTTTGAATCACAATTGCCTTCATGTTCACTAAATAGGGGTCAGTTTTGAGGTATTTTCTCATTTTAATCAAAATGGGATTTATAAGAATGTGTGTGAGTTATCGAGAGAGTGTTTAATTTGCTAATGTTCTTTAAAAACTAAATTATTCAAGTGTAGATTATGTTGTGTACTGTTTATTTTTTCTTTTATAATTAGACTTTTGGCTGGATAGACACAATAGTTAAAGCTTCAAAACCAACAAAGAAATTCAACGACCTCTCAGAACCATCTTCCAGTGCAGTATGGGAAGGTATGACTTTGGATGACTTTGTGAAGAAATTGGAAGACTTCTTTTTTGTACAACTTGGTCCAGGTGATCACAGTATGTTGATTGATCGAGTGTTGAATTTTGCTGATTTCAACGGAGATGCAGAGGTAGTTAAAGTGTTTATCTTCTCTTTGTAAATTTTTTTTGTTTTCCATCTATCTGTACATTACCATGTTACCTAAATGACTCAGATTAAATTGACCTATTTCATATGGAACCTGCAAGAGAACTAAATAATTTTTGAAGCCTATGTGTCAGACATTGCAAGTCCAGGAGAATACTTTTAGGCAGTACTGATGGTAGGGTTCTCAGCAGTGTTTAAAGATTGTGTCCAGTTTTTCTAGAGCTGTGCACAGTACCATACATACATACATCATAGGGTTATATGTGGCAGTTAGAGTGGTCTCCCCTTGATACAGGGATTGGTGCTAAATCCTGTGAATACTCCAGATACTACTTCTGCTCGTGGGACCCCCAGTGTCCTCATGGGTTGAGGTTACCCAGTGCAGTCCGCAATTTTATTCATTTTATGTTTTTGGTACACATATATTATGTATAGAAAGATTTAAGAGTAAAATATAGTTGTTATAGCTGTATAATTATTTTTAACAAAAGAATTTTGTATGTGCTGTAAAATCTTGAGAGAACTCGTTCACTATCGAATCAGTGAAGCCGTGTGATCAACCGTAGCGGCAATTTTTCATACTAAAAATTTACAAGTTCTTTGTGTCTACATCACAGAATCAGTTGAATTTGATAATTTATAAAAACTAATGGCTTCCTACATCAGTATCAGAGCCTTTACCTAAGTTATTGAAGCTTTCATAGTTATGATTCTACTCGAGCAAGTACTGAACGATATCAAGAGACTGCAATTTTGTCGCTTAGAGAATACGAGACAGTTACAACCTACATAATTTAAATAGCAGATTTCGACCAGAGCATCAACAAGGACCATGTGATCTGATGTAATGGTCATTCTCACCAATGAATGTAGTATCTAATAGGGGGTTTCCCCGAAAGTAGCGCTATGAAAACCCGCTCAAAATGGCTACTGTTTACAACAGAGTTGCCAAAAGGTGCTTCTATGGGAATTGGGTAAAGTGCCAAAAGGCGCCTGTATGGGACTGTGGTAGAAGGCCAGAAGGCGCTTGTATGAGGTAAAGGGTTAAACCCAAAATAAAAGCTTTTGCTTGTGTTGAGTTGTGTGCTGTCTTCAGACAGAGAAGATTTGCAATCCACACAGAAGTATTTTAGATTTTTTCCTTAAGCAAGATGGAGGTGTGTTCTCTTTGAAGGGAAATATGCTCCAATTTTCCAGCTTTTCTTAAATCATTCTTTTGATGACAGAGTTCTCTGACTTTTCCCAGAATTGTAACTTTGCTGTCTTAACACACATAGGTAACCTTGGAATGCACCTGCTTGGGTCACTAGTGCATCCCCTCACAATATTCTAGCTTTATTCTATGTGCAGAGGTATTGTGTGTGCACTAGAAAATTCTGTTGTATTGCTTTATAGTTTCCACTGCTGTTGAGTATTGTTTCGTATAGATAATTAAATTGCTTGTGTGTTAGTTTTAAAATTCTTTTTTACTTTATTTTTGTTTATTTATATTTTATTGTAATTATTTTTATGGGATTCAAAATTCTTTTTAAGTAATTTTGTTTAACTAAGTTGTAAAAGGTGTTACATTAGTATTATATTTAGTTCACCTTGGTCCGCGGTAGTATAAACGCTATGTGAAAATGATTGGCTATTGCCAAGGTCATTTTATCTAGTCTGAATAAACATTGTTTAATTTTTAAATTTATTTCAGAGTGAGAGTATATATGGGTTCATGCTATGTGACAAATTACATTTTTTCTACTGTGTTGTTCAATTGTTAAGAGACCACGTGATCTATCCCATGAGAATGGTATGATAATTTGGTTTGATATAATACCCTTTCTGAGTGCTTGTTGTATAAATCTTTTTTTTTCTTAATGAGGGGAAGTGTTATGTATATTTAGAATTATTATTCAGGTAAACAAGGAGTTGATATGTTAATCATTGTCAGGGTTTTGAAGATTTTTCAGTGAATTGTGTAGGCAATTGTGTTGCAAATGAACAAGGCTCATTAGATCTTTCTAGAAGGTTATTTTCCATTTGGTAATGCTTGTTAGAAAATGCTGTGACCTGAGGTCAAGCAGAGAACTATATTATCTTGTGATTATGACAATTTGACTAGTTGTGCTTTATCTTCTAGTACTGTAAGTTTTAATATGTTGTGACCAGGATTTATTTTCATCAAATTACTGAATTCAGGTGACTATTTTCTCATGAAATATAAAAGTGCTCTGATAAAAGTCTTGGATAAAGACATTCACTGGAATTGATACTGAATTCAGACCTGTAATAATAATTCTGTGCTTCAACAAGAGACTGCTGACACATCAGTACTTATTAGGCTATAACAGACATGTAATTGCCAACAGTTTTGGATCTCTTCAGGACTTGAACTTTGTTTTATTCTGGATTTTTTTATTACTAGGACTTGTCTTTAATTCTTTATTTTTGGATTAATTCACAATACTATAATTTTTTTTCATTTTTCACTTGTATTCAAGGAAAATAAATTGTTAAATTTTACAAAAAAGCTTGTCTTCACTCTTTTCTGTCACTTACTTTAAGAGTACAGACTTGTAACATCATATTCACAAAAAGTGTGCACTCTGCTTTAGTATTAAGTGAAGTATTCACAAGCTTATATCAAAGGGAAGATCACTCTAACTGCCACTTATATGGGCAAGTAACTTCTAGCTTCTTAGTTAAAATATTTAAATTGGTAGGGTTGAATTTGTGAAGTAATAGTAGTTCTCTTAAGGTATGTATAATAAGATAATTTACTAAGAAAAAGTCTTATTCAGCTCTACCTTATGTGTGTGCAAGAGTTTGGAAAAACTTGACCACTTGAAATATTGGCCATAATGAACTAGTTTTATTTGGGGAAAGCAAGATGCATACATAAATGTTAAAGAGATGATGTAATTACATTCTTCTTATTTTCTAAATTCAATACGTTTCTTGACAAGGAATAGTCAGAGGTAAATAAATGTGCATGCCTTTGCAAACATCTCCACATACACTCATGCCACTGCAAACTCACAGTCTGCAACCATGCTCCTTGACAGTGGCCTAGAGACCAGAATTTAAAGTCTTGTCACATGCAAGATATGTGTTCCTGTGATGACTTATTATGCAGAAGGTACTGATTCATATACTACAATTGGATCAGTTGAGGTCAACTACTGCATGCTTGGGAAGGGCACTTTATACTCCAGTTGCCTTGGCACTAAATAACCTACCTTCGTCAAAAGAAACCAAAGCAAATCTCACTTTTCAGATCTTCTTCACAGAATATGTTAAGAAATTCTTTAAATCTGCATTATCTCTGCTCTACACCACTGTCTGTTTTTCCAGACTAAAATTTATTCCATGCGAAAGAACCATCAAAAGCTTTTGATTAAAACCATGATTACATGCTTTGCTAATGACCTATTTTGACCCTATTTACTTCTTACTTCATGACTCCTGGTGCCAAATAAAAGCCATTACATGGCGTTATTTTGAG
The DNA here is from genome assembly GCA_016746295.1 of Potamilus streckersoni. Classification (NCBI taxonomy): domain Eukaryota; kingdom Metazoa; phylum Mollusca; class Bivalvia; order Unionida; family Unionidae; genus Potamilus; species Potamilus streckersoni. The sequence goes on along the minus strand of JAEAOA010000130.1, from coordinate 897,474 downwards.
ATATTTAAATACCCAAACAAAAATAAAAGACTTTGTGTGCAGGGAAAAAAAGACCAGAGAGCTTTGAGTAAGATAACTGTGGTAAAAATGAAGTTGCATTGAAAATTTTAAAAATTATATCCAATCTACATACAATAGGGATATCATGAACAGTTGGATTCTGAAAAGTAAGAAAGTATTTGAAACACAAGGATTTCATAAGTTTTGAATTTAATATCCACAACATGTTTTAATGACATTCTGTGTTTTGGCTCTTTACTATGCAGGGGTCAGTGAGAAGATTAAAATCTATTTTACAATGAAATACTTGTAGATCATTGTACACCCCAAGCAACATGTCCTGGTGATGTCCTATAATTTGACCCAATTATCTCCCTTGGACACCCCATATACCCGTGAGATCAGTTACGAACTACATGTTTGTATCATATATATTGAGTAATTTAAGAACTATAAAAAAATGAAGCCTAATTAACAGAATAGAAAGAGCATTTAGTGCATATTTTTCTTACTTTCAACCCTGGCCTGGTCTCCTGGTGTATACAGGCAGCATTTGGAACCCTTACTGCAAATCTTCACTTCATAGAGAATTCACTAGTTAAGTTTGACAACTGATGTATGGTAATATAATAAAGATTTTGCATTTACAGAGAGTGACATAGATAACTTGCTGTCCCAAGAAATGGCATTTATCTCCCATTTCCTCTGCAAAATATAGAAAACAATATTAAAAGTGCTGTTAAACCTACTAACATAATACCGGACAGACACAGACAAAACTAATATGCCCACTTTCCCAACAAAGTAGGTCTAAATAATGATTATTGCCCTTGACAACATAAGATTTAATTGGGTGGTGGTGGTTCGTTTATGGTTAGAAGTGTCATTTGAAGATGACAGCTAGCACATCAAATATTCTAAACTTGCCCATTCATAGACTTGGTCACATATTGGAGTCAAAAAGGCTCAGAGTGAATTGCAAAAGAATTACCCGCAAAAATTTTCATAAATTTGTACTGGAATCAGACCTCTGTATATTAGGCAAATTGTATGATAAGATGCCAAAGGTTGGGTACCAGCAGTGTTTGGGGATATTTTTACACAGTTAATGTAACAGGATGAAGCTGATTGGGATTGGATATAGTGAGGACACTAAAACAATTTTGTGAATAAGATGTTTATTTATCATATAAATTGAATGATGAATGAATCTATCACTATACACATGCACATCAAGTCCACCAACGATTTAACAGAATGATAGACACAGGGTCCGGCAATGGACATAAGAAAATGATATCATTCGTGATATCATTCTCAGAGTCGACAATTGTCCAGGTTACATGAAAACTCACTGCCCCTAAAGTTTCGTGACTCCACTTCAGTCTATAAAATGGATAGTGTCCATTCAAAACTTGTATTGTAATCATACAAAGGTTTGGTCTATAAGTATACTGGTTGTAGTCATTTCTGTGATCAGAAATCTTGAGGTACTTGGGTTTTTCACCGCAGGCAATTTTTATGGTCACCAATGGGTATTTTGAAATACCCACAGCTAAAAACAAACAACCCTCAAAAAGTGCTGTATGTGGCAACAAAACCCTGAGTACATTATCGTTCATATATAATGCATAAAGAATTTACAGCTACAAACAATTCAATGCCAGTTATTAAGGTCATTAATTTTTAATTCAATAATAATAATAATAATGTGGATTTAGTATGTCTCCTAAACTTTACAAGCTTTGAACGCTTAACAATATTAAGTAACAACAGATACAGAATCAAACATCATGAAATTACAAAACAAAAGCATGCTGACAATAATTAAGGAAGTAAACATTAGGTCTTTAAGTCATTAATTTTGCTATAAAGAAATATTATTTTCTGAAAATCTTAAGTTACCTTCTTTAAAAGTTTAAGATTGTGTATGCAGCTTCCTTTCTTAGAATAAAATTAGTCACTTTGACACATATTTCAAGTAGTCAAATTTTCCAATATCTTTTGCATTTATAAACCATTTTACCGTACTCTAACATGTCATAAAATGTGTGGATGTTATGATTAATTATGGAATCTTACTGAAATCCCAGTAAAATTCTTTTACTAATTTGCCTACTTTTTCTCTTGCAGTTTTCATTCGGTGAAATTAACTCTATGTGGAAGTTGCTGCACAAACCAGAGTTCTTGACTATTCTTATATTCAGCAAACATCCAGTATTTCCGTACCTAAATGATACCTGCAGTGATATGTATGCCTATGAGCACATCAAGACTCCAGTACTGTACGACAAATCTGACACCTCATGGTTCAGCAGAATTTTTTCTGACTCCTATCGCTGGAACTTCCCACCATGGTTACGACGAGTACAGATCAGCGTGGGCCTTCTTGAGTTCATATCAGTAGCGCTGGAGGAAGCTAACACACGATTTTATATGTGCAATCTTAGTCCAACAAAGTTTGGATTCACCAATACTTTTCAGATGAAAGTGACAAGTTTACATGGTATTACGTCGGAGGAAAAATTAAAGTTTGCTCTAAGTCAGAAAAAATGTTTAACTGATTCTGACTGTGTCATTGGTCAGATTTGTCATTCGGATTGTGATATTAACAGACAAGAATGTTCTAAAAATATTTTGTCACTGGATATTGTTGAAGTTTGTCGAATATTAGTTGATTATATATTTTTTGATGCTCCATCAAAAATCAAGGCAATGTTGAAAATTTTTGTCTCAAAATGTTCTTCTTTACACTATGGGCACAATAGTTACAACAATAGCCAAGTAGATATTAATCACAATTTACTGATAGATGATTTAATAACCATTCTGTGGGATCAAATTAAGGACCAGTCATCAAAGTGGTTTAAAAATGAGCCAATCAAAATGCATTAGAAAGTAATATAAGAGAAAACAATATTTTTGTGTTTACAGTGTGACATAGATAAATTGTGTTTGTTTTTCTTTCAGTATTCTGACCATAAAGCTTAAAGAGTAATGTTTCTAGCACACAACTGATGTGTCTCAGATAATCTGGGGTTATTAGTAAATCTGATCTTACTCTGAGGGTAGATAATTTGAAATGCAGAGTGCTATCATTTTTAGCATATGTCATATATTTTAGTAAATCTGTCTTAAGAGACTACTGTTATGAGACCACCTGTTTTGTGAGATCAGGATATCCATACACAGATTTATTGATCATATAGCAGGGGACACGCTACCAAGCGAAGTGGGCGAAAAAGTCACCTGAGAATGGTAAACTTCACCTTCTTCTGTTAGGAAAGCAAAAATGACTTCGCCCTCCTATTTTTGGATGTAAAATGGCTGTAGATTATGACTTTTTAGATGCTCGCAGTAGCCAGTAAGTTCTGCACTGTTGTAATCCAAGGTGAAATGCATCAATATGTAAATAGTAATTTGCTTTTGAAAAATGTGATCGGTGAAGAGTGTTTTCTAATGTATTTCTTGTTTTTATAAATGGAGATTTTAATGGCTGTATTTACGTATTTATTTGGTAAAATCAGTTTGAAACAGTAAATGAACTTGTAATGGCGGACATCACTACCTATACGATATACCACATCATTAAACTATCTGTATTCGTAAATAACTGAACAAATAGATTCAGGAAAATGTATAATATAATGAAAGCACAGTTTAAATATTATTTCATAGGAGATATAGCCTAAATATTTAATGATGTAGGTCAAAAACACCTGGCAATCTCTGCTGTAGAATTTGAAATGATGCTGCAAGGTCAAGGTTGTTTCTTGACCTACCGTAATTAATTTTTGCAAAATTACAAAAGAGATATATAGTAGTGAAGTAAATACTATTTAACCGATTTATATCGTTAATACCTGTAGGTAGATAAATAATTTAACCATAAATATGTAGTCTTATTAATTAATTTGTTGTAACAAAGCTAGAAAGCGAACTGTTGTATTAAGAAAAACCCTCTTTCTAAAATAGAGGCATTTGTTTGGTGCAGTACGTGTTCTTGGATGTTTCGTTTTTTGGGGAAAAGGGTCCAGTGTAGTTATTTATTTACTTTAGTGCTTCTGTGTGTTGTCTATGAATAGTGACAGTAATGTTTTATTGGGAACAAGGAAATCAGGACGAAGAGAAATTTTGAAGTCACTTGTGCATTTATTCCTATGTACATAAATTAGGGGTTGTTTCAAAAAATGCTAGAAATCTTTTTTGACTGCAATTTTACACAAAACATGTACAAAATAAAATAAAATAATTAAGTGGTAGTTTATTAATCACTTTTACCAGCTTGTAATTATAAGACTTTAATATTGTTACTGATTTTAGTTAAAATTAATTACAATGTATAGCTTCTGCTGTGCCTTAAGTCATATGGCCAATTTGCCTGTATCTCAATCGAAACACTCATATACTACAAGTATGAATAGATTGGGTTTGAATATAATAATTTGTATACATGTACAAAATGGGTTGATAATAAACATGACATATTCTTAAACTTGCAAATAAGGTATTGCTTAAAACTTAAAAGCATACCAAGAAATGGAGCACATAAATAAGATAATGAAGATATATATATATATATATATATATATATATATATATATATATATATATATATATATAATTTCGCATTTCTTGCTTTGGTCTCACTTCTCCTGGTTTAGCTTCCACTTCTCCCTACAATTTAAGTCTAGCTTGTCCCCTGATATAGTGTTATAACCTGTTATGAGAGACCAGTTTTGGCAGAAGGGGTGATTGTTCAAGGCAAGTTCTACTGTTCTTGCAAAAGATAAATTCTTGGACCAGTTGATGACAGTTACATCAGTGCACAATGTATCCAGCTTGCAAGTCAGTTTTATAAACTGCTTTTTTTTTGCACAGAAACATTGGTGGCTGAAGCAGGTTAGAAAAATAATGTGTTTATTTGTAGATTCAGCTATACCAGATTATCACTGGTTTGGGATTTCCAGTCCAAGCAACACAGGTCAGAAAGATTCTTTTAAACTAACCCTTATTGTCTAGTGATATAAGCCTATATTATCTCTATGTTTCTTATGAATGTTATTGTTTTTTATAAGCTGTGGGATATGAATGTACATCAATTTATTCTATTCAACCCTAAGCTTTAGTTAACTGCAACATGAATATTGCTTTTGTTTGGCAGGTAGTGTGTACTGTGTAGCTACATATGGTCTCGTTATATTTAAGTAATGAAAGTAACGGAATAAAAAATGTATTTCTTTGCTACTGGCTAATAAGGCATTAGTATATTTAACTGTAATGTTTTTTGTTATGAAATCACTTTTTCATGGTGACTGTTGTACAGTCACTGTCAATTGTATGTTACTGATCTCAGTCAGCTTTATGTTGGACATTATAGTATCACATGTATTTTAATTATGTAGACACATTTTTTGCTTCTGTCATGTATTGCTTAAGAAGTGGCAAGGTGTACATGTTAATATTCTGTAGCTTATCCACATTAAGATGTAAATTTCATATCACTCATTATTTAGTTATAATTATTGAGATTTTGTCTATTACAGGTGCAGTTATCATATTCTGTTTCTGTTGTATAGTCTCAAAAGAAGTAGTAATGAATATACATGTTTGTGTAGCTTATCAATGTAAGCTGGCCTGTTAGATTTCATATTGTTCACTATTCAGTTATTCTAAATTTATTTGTTGCATGTACATATAAGTGCAGTCTTGTCAACCTGGCAGGCAGAATATTCATTGTTTCTGTAAGATTGTTTTATATTCTTTTTATGGGAAGAATACCAGGGTCTATTCTGTGATGCATAGGCAGTGGGCTCAGAGATACAAAATAGGTCAAAGGTGTGAACATGCATTTAGGGAGAAGAGACTGATATGGGCAGTTTTTGAACAGAGATAGGTCACATGCTGATGTTTCAGCTAAGAAAGTCCTGAACGTTTTAAAAGTAAACAATTTAAATAAAAACAAATTTTTATTACTTCAGGGATTTTTTTAATTTGTGCCTTTATTTTTATATGCCTAGTTTGGATACCCAGTGTATAACCAGAGTTGTGCTGAATTGTCATGAAATGCTATACAGACATCTATGACACTAATTTAAAAAATGATGTACCAGAAAACAAAATTCAATGCATGAAACTTTTGCATATTTCATTTAGAGACAAAAAATCCTTCATATTTACAAGATCCCCAAATTGTTTAAAATTTTCAGTTCTAGAATAGACCCTGGAATGTGCTCAAAATAAACCACCTAGATGCTCAATACAGATTTTTTTAATCATCTTTTTTAATAATAATGTAAAAAGGGTGATGAAGAGTGGGTGACAGTGTAGTACCAAGGGATGCACTTGTGTTAGTGCATAAGGTTTTTTGTTCCCACAAATCCTCGTACACTATTTAAAATAAAGTAAATTGGGGGCTGAGGACTGCATTTATAAGATGATCAGTGACACTGTTTTTTCTTCCAGTGGATAGACTGTATCTTATACATCTTGCTATTGACTCGTATGGTTATTCATCTCTCCCATCCAAGGCTGCCAGTTACAAAAATAGAGACTGCTGTAGTGCTTGTGATTTATATCAAATATGGAGCAGCAAAAGAGAACATTGAAAAGCATACTTTTATCATGATCTCTTCTTGTAATGTCTGCAATTGTTATTTGTTCAAATGATTTATGACAATTAAATTTGTGTCTCTCTTAATAGATACTTGTAGGATATGTTTATGGATGTATTTAGTCATTAAAACAAATTCTACAAAACATTTTCATTTCTTTGTCCTCCATTAATTTTTTTTGTTAGAGGGTGTGGTTTCCAAGAGAATTGTTCCTAATTTCCATTCTGCACAATAACGGAGTTAATATATATATATATGCTCATTTTTTTTCTACTTTAACATTACATTTTCAGAATTGTTTCCATACTGCACTTCACATATTAACAATAGTTGTGTTAGAATAATGGAGTTAATATAAATGCTCATTTTTTTTCTACATTAACATTACATTGTCAAAATTGTGCAGTATGTTTCCATACTGTACGTCACATGTTAGAAATTTTTTTTGATTGTAAACAATTTATGCTCTTGCAGTAGACAAAATAGCTGTTAATTTATTAGATTTGTTTGTGGATGTGAGAAACAAATTGTTTAATCCATTTGAAAGTAGAGTTGATAAATTTAACAATCTGGGAGAGTTCACCAAGTCTCAAAAAAAACATTCAACCAAGCAAATGAATGAATGTGGTATTTTCAGTGTCCATAACAAACATACTACAGTATTGAAAATACCATACTGATCATAGGAGAAATGTTCAAAACTGTTTGCAAATCAAATGGTTCAAACAATGACCCATGCTCTCAAAGGTTTACAGAAATAGAATAGAAAGGCATCCCATTTTAATAGTCAAAGCATTAAAAATTTTAAAATATGCAAGTGAAGAAGGTGCATATTGGTAGTAAACCAAAAACCTCAGAGCCAGTAATCAAAGACAATGAAGAAGTCTTATTTCTGCTGGCAAAATGGACTGTCACACCACAATAGATTTGCAGTCTTCCCGATAAAACTTTTGTTTGGATATATAGAAGCAAAATAAGCAATGCAGCCTCATGTAAATAGCTGGGTTCCTTCTAACAAAGAGCATGCAGTGTCAGTGCATAAACAGTGGAAATATATTTTCCCTTTTCTCATATAGAATTTTCTCAAAATGTACTTTGTTATTTCAGCAACTCTGAAATAGGCTTCCAAAAACTTGATCCAAACAGTAAAATTGTCTTTTAATTATAACCACATTTCCAATGGAAATTGAATTTTCCTTACATCACTCAAAATGAAATGTGATATTCTATACAAATATTTAATACTGCTTCTGTACGAGAATTTTCCTTACATGGTAATTCCAAACAGTCAAGGACAGAAAAAGGATGCAGTTCCATCAAGACCAGTCCATTCCATTCTAGTTATATGTGTCATGCAGAACTGACCTAGCTAATAAATCCAGTCCATCACAAATAGTACAGCATAATTTAGTTGGATTTACAGGAAAACAACATGTATCCTTTCCAGACCCACTGGAAAAGAGATCTCAATACACAACCATTCCCCAACATGCCTCTAAATTTTAATTTTTAGCAGCGCAAAACAAGATTTATTTTTGGAAACAAATACAAGTTCAAAAGGTTATTAGTGGTACTATATACACATTAATATTGTTAATGTGTATTGACAAACCTACAGTTGTGTATTTATTAATACAGCATCAATTTGATTACTTTGTTTCTTGTAGTGTACTCTCTTCATTATTCAACCTCAACTAGAGAAGCAAAATTTAACAACATATCAATCTCTGCCAACCATTCTCAGACTTTGTAAGTAGCTTGCAATTGAGGCTTACTGATTTTGGCCAGAAATGTTACAGGGACTGAAAGAAGAAACATTATTTCCACACTATATTTTTGTATGCTCTGAGTATGGGAAAATACTAATGATCACAACTTCAGCTTAGTTGAAAATCATAAAATACCTCAAATAAGCTCACCAATACTATACCACTATATCAAATATCACTGGCCAATTTATAATGCTCCAGGGGGCCCTAGGTGTATGTCACTCACCTTTACAGAATTTTTCACCGCCATGATTTTAAAATTAGCTGCTGCAGTGGACATACTGAATGTCAGATTGATGCCATTTTCATTTAAAATCAAATAGAAATCTTTAGAATTCTTTTTGGAAAATATCCATGTCCATATAACCATTTATTTGGCGATTTTTAGAACAGTTTTCATGGCAGATATACAGTAAAACCCGTCTTGAAAGACCACTGCTATGTGAGACCACCTGTCTTGAGACCATTCTCATTGCACAGACCGATTGATTATATAGCATTATGACCTGTTATGAGAGACCACCCGTCTTGAAGGACCATAATTTTTTGACAAAAGGGGTGTCTTTCAAGACAGTTTCTACTGTATAGGAAATACAACTTGCACAATTTTCATTTAGGACCAATGAAGAACCATTTGGGAGAAGCTGAAATATCAATATTTTAAGATTTTCTACATATTTGTATACTATTTATAGTCACATTGTATCATTGTCATTTAGTACCAACTTAGTTCCATGTGAATGTAAAAAGAAGAAGACTTTCAAGAGGCCACACTGGACATCAGCTCAGCATTGTTTTAATTCAAAAGCAACATGAAGTTATATGAAGTCTTCAGGTGGTCATACTGGAAAAAAGATTTGTACCATTCTCCATATAGGATCAAGCAGACATCATATGAGGTCTTTTAGTGAAAGCTCAATATTGAAATGACCAGCTATCTAGGTGAAGTAGCATAATGAAATTTTCAATATAGCTAATCTGGAAGCCATATTGGAGGTCTGCATGGCATCATTTTCATTTAGGACCAACTAGACATCACAAGAAGCCTTCTGGTGAAAGCCTTAAGACTTTCCATGAAAACCCTCTCATTGATAATACCATTGATAAAAGAAGTGTAGCCATAATTTTCAAGATGGCCTTTGTGGTGGTCATGACTGATATCAGATTGACACTACATGTATTTTCATAAAGGCCCCAGAGTGGTCTAAAGCACTCATCATTATGGATTACTTCCATCTCACCACTGTCTGTGTGGGTTCAGTTCTCCGGCTCAGCCAATATAGGTACATGAGAAAGCTTGTCAGTAGCTTCTCATGGGTCGATGGTTCTTTGGGGCTTTTCCCTTGTTATTTCTCCACCATTTATAATGGCCACCATGTATAGCCTATCTTGTGATGGCTAATAGTGTTAAATGCTATAACACCAACAACACTATTTTCATTTAGGACCAGCTAATTTTATAAGTATTTTTAGTGAAAATCCCATGTTGATATGACCAGCCTTTCAGAAAGAGTTGCAATGAGATTTTCAAGATGGCTACAGTGATGACAATATTGGGCATCGTGACAGTACCATTTTCTAAATATACAACCATTTGGACATCATAGATGTCTTTTAGTGAAACCCTATGTCAATACAATAATCCATTTAGGAGGAATAGTGGTAAGATGGCCTCTACTGTGTCCATAAATGATGTCTAGATCTAACTAGACATCACACTAAATCATGTTATGAATGTGTGTATAAAGCAATCCTCCCAGTAATTTAGGAGGAGTAGTGATGACTAACATGCAAACAGATAGATGGACAGTGGATGATAGACACTGGAACATGGGAAAAGACTTCTGTAAAAGATTCTGGTCTATGACCAGAAATCTAATAAAATTACCATGTAGGCTCTAGTGATCTTAAATTTTAGGCTCTCGGTATCAGAATGATTAAGGACCTGCCCATTACCTTTGAAATTCAGCTAAAATTGGTGCACAGAAACCAGACTAATGCAGAAAGGAAAATCACACATTTTCATTCCCAAAGATGTCAACTTTCATACTGCCAATGTCAAAATCAATTTAAGCCACATAATGAAGTTTGAGAAAATTTAAAGTTATTTTCCAGTAACTAACTTATCAATGAATTTACTGATAAACAAACAAATGACATTGATATTACCAGATCTCCATGCTACTTTGATTAGGGGATAAAAAAGACCTGTATCAACCACTAGGTTAATCTGCTACCATCCATCTTGTACTGACAGCTTCAAGTATTGACAAGTAAAAAACTCTTTAGGAATAAATATATGTGAATCTTTGCCATCTTTAAACTGCTTCATTTTTTTTGTTTTATGTTTTATGTATTGCTGTGACAGTACATAATGGCTTGACATCACCATTAACTCAAATTAACTGTTATAGACAGAAAACACTGTAGTACATGCCTTCATCCACTAATAGTGGCAACTGACATCAGATCAGGTTAAATTTGATCAGAAAAGTTGGTCTTTGTTTCAAGTACCTTGCAATGATGAAGCATGAATTATATATTTTCTACAAATACATGTTCAACATTGAAGAGCTCATGTTCATCCATAGTCCAACACATTTGTAAAAGACTGTTTTTTGGGTATCAGAAAACAAATGTGAAGTCTGATATGAAAATGTAATACACCGCTTAATTAGTCACATGAAAGTGCAGTGGGTGGTCAAATTAGTCTTACGAAAATACAATGTAGTGTGATTTATCATGAAAATGCATGCATGTGTAATGTGGCTTTTCATATGAACACTCAATGGGCTATCTGACTGGTCATATGAAAATGTGCTGCTTCATTACTCATTGGACATGTGAAGTGTCAGCAACAATACAATCAATGCATCATACTTCCAGCAAAATTCAGTTTCAGGAGGTGTGTGTGGGGGTAACAAAAGTTTTCCAAGTGTGATGTAAGTGGACATGATCAACAGCTGTGTACTTATGGATCTGAGGAGATGATATTAATAGTGGTTACACTGTTACAAATATCTGTTATATGGGTTGTTCATTTTCCACCTTTTGTATAAAATTTGCATTTTATACCAAATTCATAATGTTGGGTCATATTAATTATAGCAGTAAAGCTCAATAATTTATAATTAGTGCATACATTTGCTTTTGCTTTCTTTAAACGCCCAGCCACTGCAGTGGTTGGGTAATGGAATATACCTTTGTTCATCCAAATGTCCATCCATCCATAACAACATGGTTTGGTTTTTGTGTCAAGGTCAGTTTTCCAGCACTATAGTACAGGATCTGTGTTTCCTAAAATTTCTAATTTCTTTCAACAGCCAAAATTATTATATGTATAGTGAGCATAACATTGAGACAATTTCAGGCTGATCTACTGAAAACAGACTAGTTGTGTTTACAACATTTCGTCATACACAACATTAGGCTTAAAGTAAAAAAAGGGCAATAACGCTAAAAACAGTTTACCAGAGCATTGATTTGACACTATACACATCTTCAGATGATGATCATGCCATCTCCCAAGTTTCACTATGATCCAACAAAATACAATGAACTGAGTGCTTTCAGATCATCATATGCTTTATTCAGTTGCAAGCAAAGAAGGGGCAATAACTCTTATTAAAACAGCATGAAAAAAAAAAGTTTTTGATGTGCTTAAGGTAATGACCATAATATTTAAAAAGTTTCATGCCAGTCCATCACAAACTGGAGGAATACCAGTAGTTTTGGTAATATTACTGTGATGCACTGCATTTAACTAAACTAAAAAGGCAGCAAATTGAATAAAACTGCATGAGTAGAGTACATGTGCACAGAGGTATAACCATAATATTTACCAAATTGAAGGCAATCCATTAAGAACTATTAGCTAATGAGATCGTGTCTTACACTGCTACAAAACAAAGGGCAATAACTCTAAAACATTTTCAGAGCAGTGATATACTGATATGCATGTTCAATTGATGACCATAATATTTATCAAACTTCATGGCAATCAATAGCTAACAAGAGTGTGAACTGGATGGAATGAAGGGTAGATGGATGGACATAAAGATTATCCAATAACAGTGACTAGAGGGCTAGGGGCAGGCATATACAAAATTATCTAGTCAGAGTGGTTCATTTTTATTTCCATGTTCTTTCAATGATTAAGTGGTCAGCATATTAATATAAGTGTTCAGATACGACTTAAATTTCTAAACTGCATTCAAGTACTTTATTTCTACTAAGAAAATGATTAATGACAATATTTTACCATTTATCATTTATTTTACTAAATTTACATACATCTTAGCAACTAATGTAGAAAAGAACACTGCAATCATAAACTCGTCAAAACTACATGAATGATAATCTAACAGATGTGATATAATCTAGAAATCAAAACAGCATGAAATTCAATCTAACAAAAACACAATGTATACTATCTTCAGAGATATCTTGTATTTATATTCATAATGAGAACAAATAAACCAGTGAATGACAAAATATGGCAGTATATGAGAGCCACACGGACCAAGAGAATGTAAAGCCTGAAAAATTTCAAACCCTTTAAAATAATTACCACTAACTGTTTGGGGATTTCTACAATTCTAACCATGCTCTGTCAAAGGTTCAACTATTCAAAATTCTTTTCTCAGCTCATTCAAGATAAAATAAATTTTTGTCCATCAATCCAAGAAATTTCACTTACAAAGAGATGCTAATTTTTTTATACCAGTATATCATCAATAAAATCAGGCATGTGAATACACTTTATAACAAATGTGTACACAATCTGTCCTTAACAAAATGGAAAACTGATCACTGAATGGAGAGGTAAAATAATTTTATTATATTACTATTTATTCTTATATGAATAATCTAGCATACGATCCTGTGCTCTATCTGTATTTAATTATCACATACCCAAAATTAAACTAGGTATTTTCAAAGATATCCATCATGTTTCTATTCTTGGACATACTAAATCTAACTGCTCTATAGATATATCCCAATCTGTTTTTAATTCCACACATATAGCTACAAGTATTTTGGAAAGTAAAAGAAATGGGTATGTAATAAAAGCAAAACTATATTCAGGCTTTGTTCTGTGTCTGGGGAAAAGAATTCATTTGATATGGTAAATGATTCAGGCTAACGACCTTGACATGCCTCATCAAACTCATTGTTTCTGCAGTCATGTAGTTTTGTGTAGTCCTTACTGATATACAAATATGGGATACATTCTGCTGCCATCAATAAAAAGCTATCAACTTCCAATTAACATTCACAAGTCACAATCAGTGCTGTCCCCAGAGAACTAGTGGTTGGGGCATTTTAAGTGGTTGAAAAAAGTCTCTTCCACAGAATTTCTTTTTACAAGAGAGAGAGAGAGCAGTTTTAAATGGTAAAGGGGTGGGGGTAAATTATGCATAGTGGATGACCAAAATGCACATTTAAGATGGTAATATGCAGTGTGTGATATGCTCAGAAGACTTATATCAGAGCAACCTCTAAGGAATGCCATATACTTCCTGGAAAGGGTAGAATGCCTCATGGGAAAGGCAGGATCCTGAAAGAGGCTATAGACAACACTTGATTTTTTTCCAATAATAAGTACAATCCTGAGTACAAGACCTAGCATTTCAATTTAAATTATTTCTGTTTTGATAAATGATAAAACTTAAATACATTAAACATAAAATTATATTTTCTAAATAACTGTTTAAATTTTACAAGCGTTCAAACTTTTACAGGCTTTACCTTATTAGTTACCTCCCTTGGCCTTGTGGGGTGGATAAAAGTTAAGCAAGATGACACATTGAAAATAACAAAAAACATGTGCATGAAATTTCAACAATGTAAACAAATGACTGCAAAATTATCTACTCTATTGATAAAGTACATAACCAAGGAATGTTGAATATTCATTCCATATGTGTAAACTATCTCCTAGCATAAATCCATCACTTAAAATGTGCTCTATATTATACCCCCTGAAACATCCATAACAAATGTGAACATGGTAATGAAAATTTTTCAGTCCATATTTTTTTTGTAAGAATAAAATTTGTATTTTATGGCACAATTGAAAAATTTTCAAATGTATCAGCACTTGTGCCTAATTTGATCATATTTATTGGACCATCTAAAAAAATTAGCAAATGGCCATCCTTTACTCTGACATGAAATGAAATGTTTTTTGTACATTTGTTACATTTCAAAACATTTTTGTATTTTATTATGTAAGCCGTGGCACTTTATTTCATCTCACTTGTTTAAGACCTGACTTTCAACTCTTGACAGATATATAAAATTTCATTTGTGAAAATATATGTATTGAAATGATAATGTTGTTCATGAATTTAAAAAACTAATTACAAAAAAATGGATCACATAAATTAATGATAGATCACAAAGATAACAAGAAACAAGTCTATCTGAAGTGAAATAACTTACTTAGAGTGATACGTAACTTTTTTAACAATGTCCTAACACAAAAAATGAAATTTTCCAAGATATATCCGACAGTTTTTTTTTTTCCACAATATTATGAATAAGCATCTGGGATTAATTAATGGCTGCTGAGAACAGTTATAAATTTCTGAACCTCTGATATTACAAACAAAATAATTAAATCTATACTTCATAAAAGAAATATGACAAAGAAACAAATGTATTACAAATGAACTGAAGTACATGACAATATTTTTCAAATACAACATCTATTATTTTCTAAAGTCATCAATACAAAAAAATATTTACATAAAGCAAAATATAAATTTCTAGTTATTACAACTTCCAAATTACTAGGACTACAAGATCTACACTTATGTTACCCTCCAAATTGGATTTTTCTCCCTGTTGGCGTCTGCCATCTTAATATAAATTTTTCAAAGGCTTCTTATTTTAGAACACATCAATTTGTATACTATTTCTAACATAAATAACATGTGCATAGCAAACAACTTATTACTCTAGCAAGGTATAAAATGATACTGAATACAACCTTACATGTATATCAGGTATTTGGATGAAAGTCGCACAGTGCCACCTGTCCTTCATATACATTACACAAAATTATCACAATGTTTGCCTTTATTTCAGTAGTACTAGAACTGTGCATTAACACATGACAAAGCGCTCAATGTCATGTGTAATATATAGCTCTCAAACTTGTCTTCATTTGACAGGACATTTACAGAACTCATGGAATCATACCAGAACTTGCAAGCATATCACTGTATGTAATACTTGTTTCATAAATTTCATACAAAACTTAATAAAATCCTCAATATAGTGTTCCCTCAACATGAAGTACCCAAGAATAGTGTAGTTCCTCCTATCAATGCATGCAGTTCATTGCATATATTGACCTTGTTTCATAAATTTCGTATAAAAAGAATGATCCTCTACAATATTCTCTCACATTAAAGCATATCAGCATAGTGCATTCCCTCATTTATCATCTTGGAGGATCTCATTTTGGAGATGAGTCTAGTTTTGACAGTAAACCTCCAAAGGGTGGCCATTCATCCACTTTTTTTACCAGACAGTAAACCTCCAAAGGGTGGCCATTCATCCACTTTTTTTTACCAGACAGTAAACCTCCAAAGGGTGGCCATTCATCCACTTTTTTTACCAGACAGTATACCTCCAAAGGGTGTCCATTCATCCACTTTTTTACCAGACAGTAATCCTCCAAAGGATGGCCATTCATCCACTTTTTTACCAGACTGTAAACCTCCAAAGGGTAGCCATTCATCCACTATTTTACCAGACGGTAAACCTCCAAAGGGTGGCCATTCATCCACTTTTTTACCAGAGAGTAAACCTCCAAAGGGTGGCCATTCATCCACTTTTTTACCAGGCAGTCCAGTTTTTTTTAAGCTGATCCATCTCCTTATTGTGTCTGCATGTGTGCTGAGTATTTGGTTGAGTTGCATTAGTGACCACCCTAATCTATCTTGGTTTCAAAAAGCAATCTCACTTAAATAGAGAGTTATATTACAATGGCTCCCTTTAAAAGCACAGTAATAAGGAACAATTGTGTATAAATTCTTACTGTGTTATCTGGATATATCATACATCTAGAGAATTTCAAACAATTGTAACATGTTATAACAATAGCCTGTTTGAATTGCAATTTATTCTTAGGATTCATAATCCTTTTATCCAGGATGACCATTGGTCAAATGCTAGAGTATTTACCTTTTTGGTTTGGTTTAGTGCTTTATGGCACTGTAACTCAATCAGGTTATTTAATGCCATGGCAACAGAAGTAAAGTGTATTGCACAAGGTCACACCCTGGTGGTTGATCAAACTAGGTTGATAGTTGGATTCAAACCCACACCCTTTCGTTATGAGTTTGGCATGGTAACCATCAAGCCCCCATGGCTCCTTGCCAGCTTGAAAAACTGATATGTACATACTGTATATACTTGCTTATAATCTGAGTCCAAGAGCATACTGCACAGACGCAGATCCAGCATCACATACTGCATTGGCAAATCTGGGTCTATACAATTTGTTATAACTCTGGAATAAAAATTAGAACAAACCAGAAACCCTCATTTTCCAGTACATTATACAATGGCAGACAAAAGTCTATATTGTTTGCAATTGAACTTTATTTATAAACAAGTATATATGGCATCTAAATGTATATAGAAAATGACAAAAAAAATAGTTGTGTGCATATTTTAAAGTACTCATGGTTTATTACCTATACATAAGTTAAGGTCATTACACGGGTAGGTATGGAAAAAAAAGAGCCTGGTCACTGGCTGTCCAAAAATACAAAGCTGAATAATCATTTAAAATATCAGAATATTTCTAGAGGTTGAAGATTTTAAAGTCGGATAAAATACATAAAGAAAAAAGTATGCTGATGAGCAAATAACTTTGGTACACTGGAATCACATCAGTTTTCTGCAGACTATGGCAGATTTTAAATTATTCATGATTTCCAAAAGTCTTTGACTTATTTTCTTTCACACGACTGTTATAGCGATCATCAAAATAATTTGCATAAGAATTTTTCTTTTCATTATTTAACAAGACAAACTGTTTCCACATCATTTAAAATGCAATTTATCATAGAGTTCATAGCTCTATGAGTCTGACACATTACCATAGTGATGACAGAATATAATGACAACTGTCCAGTAAACATTTTTTTTTTTATTTTTCTGCTTAATAATGAAGGATTGAGCTTGAGAAAACAAATTGCTGAAGTGTTGTATAAGTTCAAGAATCCTAAAGAGCATAAGGCTTATCAAGGTAGAAGTTGTAGAGGCCTTACCCAGCATACAGCTTGTTGTGGTGAACACTGAGACCTTAACAGGTATAAGGTCTATATAGGTCAAAATTGTGGAGGTCTTACTCTACATACTGCTTGTCAAGGTACATTACCAAGCAATAAGGCTTATGGCAGAAGTTGTGAGGCCTTACTAAGCATAAGGCTTTATAAAGGTATAAGTTGTGAAGGCCTAACCCAGCATACAGCTTGTCAAGGTAAACATTGAGGCCTTACCAGTATGCAACTTGTCAAGGTAAACAATGAGGCCTTGCCAACCAATAAGGCTTTATCAAGGTAGAAGTTGTGAAAGCCTTACGAAGCATACAGCTTGTCAAGGTAAAAGTTGAGGCTTCACCAAGCTTAAAGTTTATCAAAGTACAGTAGTAGTTGAATAGACCTTGCAAATCATACAGCTCATAAAAGTTAAAGAGGCCTTACCAAGTATATGGCTTATCAAGGCAGAATGTAGGGGAGCTTTACCGACCATAAGGTTTACAAAAGTAAAATTACTGTAATCTTTAATCTGAGCATTGTTTTTGAAGAACAAATCTGACTTCTATTGTCTACCTATTCTTATATCAAACATGTTACAGCTGCTTTCATACTTCAATTATATTCTGAACATCATACTCTACTGTCAATCTGCATCTTTCTTACTATTTCTGTACTCTGATTATATTCCTCCTATTGGCAGTGTCAATACTGTGAAGCAATTGCAAGGGAGATAACTCTTTAGAAAATACTCATTTTAATAGGTAACTGCCTTTGATATTTATTAAAGTGTACAGCAAAGACATTAGATGAAGAGTTGTATATATTTAATTTGCATACAGTATCCATGCTTAAAGAATAATTTCCTTCTTAACAAATAAGTTTAGCTTAAAAGCTACTACTATGTAAATACCTGAAAATAATGTAAAAGAATATTAATGAAAAAAAGAATTATTTTATACCAGATTTTTTCCAACATACTATGCCTGCTATCATAAACAGTATGTCTGCCTACCAGATGGTCTTCAGTGATGCAGCATTAGATCTTTATATCAATTTCATTGGAATTACATTCCTTTGACTAGATAGAACCACATGTACTTTGATGTAAATCCACTTCTATTAATAGCCCTCATTGCTCCAGGTTATATGTTCATAATCCTTAAATTTCCTTTGCAAAATGGAGGCAGTAATTTTATGATCTGCTTGACCATAAGCCTGAAACAAAAAATTAGAAAACTGCAAAAATTAAAAATTTTTATGTTATACCAAAGAAAATAAGTGGTATTGCATGTATGTGTAATTATATATATATCCTTCTAAGAGAAGTATATATGGCATGTGCTAATTAAAGCTTCAACTCATTAACCTGTAAGATTTGTCATTTCTGTCCAAAATTGAAGTTGGAAATGCATTGTAGGGATTACTTCTGAATACATCCACATTTGCTTGCAGGAGATTTTCATGTAGCCAGATGCCTTGCTGTGTAAAAACAGTTTTTTTATTGCCTATTTCACTCACGCATGTGCAGAAGAGTAAAAATAGGTTTGTTTTTTTCTGCATATTGGATCCATCATTTTCGTGTTTTGGCCACTTCTTATTTTAAATCTGAAATTTATTCTACTTTTGGCAAAGATTTATGTGTCTGCACAGTTCAGATTTGCCTTCTTTAGATCTCAGACCAAAAGTATAAAATCCTGATACAAAATCTGTTTCCGACATTTGGTGAAGTTTTTATGTAAAAAGAGTGGGTCTCAAAACTTATGTTTTTCCCTCTGTAGTTTGCAATGCAACTAGAAAGTCCAGAGTATTTGATATGATGGTAGAGCTACAAGTATGTTTATATAATACCATCCACTCTGGTGTATTTTATATGATGGTAGAGCTACAAGTATGTTTATATAATACTATCCACTCTGGTGTATTTTATATGATGGTAGATCTACAAGTATGTTTATATAATACCATCCACTCTGGTGTATCTTATATGATGGTAGAGCTACAAGTATGTTTATAAAATACCATCCATTTTGGTGTATCTTTAGATGATGGTAGAGCTACAAGTATGTTTATAAAATACCATCCACTCTGGTGTGTTTATATGATACCATCCACTCTGGTGTATCTTATATGATGGTGGAGCTACAAGTATGTTTATATAATACCATCCACTCTGGTGTATCTAAGATGACCTTGACAATAATGATTGAGCTTAGAAGTAGGTACAACCTCATAACACATATGTGCATCAGGGTGGTGGTGGATGGGTTAAAGAGTTAAAATGTTGATGATGCCATCTTTAGAAGAAAATGACTGCCAAGTTTCACTTGACCACTTATATGCAGAGTCTCAATTGTCCACTGACATAGGCTCATTAACAGACTGGTTATGGTGATGAATCAAATTAATGTAGTTCCTTCACTGTTTCATACTTAGTTATTGGCTCAAAAAAAAAGCACCAATAAAGATGCTGTACCACACCATTATAAAACAATATTTGATGATTTCCATACAACATACAACTGTACCCTATAAATAATCTTTTTTATAATATACTTTGCCTCACTTGTGTTATATATAGTATAATTTTATGTCTCCCATAATCGGTATTACAATATGAAATCATTCTACTATTAACTATATTCTGATGTGCAACTGCATATTAACAAGCATCTTGATCTGTCATCGCATAAAGCACTGACAAATCTGGATCTATTATGTTTGTTGTACAACAGACCCAGATCTTCCAGTGCATTATGTGCCAGTAGATCTATGTCTGCTTGCAGTTGGAGCTGACTTGCAGACAAGTAAATATGGCAAATCAATTTCAGCTTTAAATGAACCAACTGCAACTTCTTAATGTTTAATAAACTGAATGATATCAATGATAATTTATTTTTTTAAATCTACACTGAATTTATCAATTGGCTACTGGTGCCTGTGTCAATGCTACCAGTAAATCAATTTCCATTTACTTCTTAGTCTCAATGTTCTTGGCTAGATATCAATAGAAATATCTCTGTCTTTAGAGCATTAATTGAAAAGTGATCCAATATCTAGCCCAACTAATTAACTGATACTAAACAACTGTCTGGGTATTCAGCTTTATTCCTGCCTTATTTCTTGGCAATTGCCTATGGTTCATGAGAACACTTCAACCACATGCTTGCCATTTTTTTTCTCACAATCTAGTGGACCCCATTTGTAACATACAGTATAAGAATTCAGTTCCAGCAAAATAAGGCATAATTAATCAATTAATCGATTATTTCATTTTTTAGGTTAATTATAATTAAATGGACAAAATTTTTAGGAATTTCAAATGTTTATATACAACAGTTTTGTGTATAAGGAAGCACTGAACATGAAGTTGAGTTGTCAGCAAGTAAGACAATGTAATCCAAGGGACCATAACATCCATATCCACAAAAGGCCACAGTGTGTCCTTGACAAAGGAACCATTGTCTTAGCTCCCATTCCCTCAAACTGTTATAGTCAATAATGTTGACAACAAAAAAAACAAAACTGCATAGTGAGCCTGTATTAGTTCTTTTATCATCTAGGACAATTTGAAATGGGACCTGGATCTATCAGCATGCACCTAATAATAGGTATTATATTTCAGGAATAAGTTGCTAAATATAATATAATTCTGCATGATTTTGACAACATATTCATGTGTGCCCCCATGGATGATTGAGATATCCAATAATTACCTTTATTAAAGAACCACATTTTCAAAGTCTCATGAGACTACCGTAAAAAAAAAACCTTCAATAAGCAACCACTTTTTCATGTTAAAAATCCAAATCAGACACACACACAGTTTCCCAGTGCTATTCACCTACATGTACAACAGTTCATTTTTTGTGGAAGGCTTAATTACCAGTGATATTTCTGCATACAGCAGCCCATACCAAACTGCAGTACAAGACAAAATTACTAGACTACAGGAGAAATGATAAAAGGAGCTTCATGTCTGTTATGCATTTTGTGTCAAACTGAATAATAATAAAAAAAAAATGATGTCTGGCACTGAAGCAGTTGAATGATAGCTTTGACCCTTCACTTCATCTGGTCTGCAAGTAGTTTGATATTAAATGACAATTATGTAAATATCTCCAAGTGAGTAAAGCATTTATAGACTGGTGAATTAATGAGAAAACTAATTTTCAGCTAGAAATTGTTTTTTGTGCCACAGGGCATTTATGCAAAGACAATGACAGTGTTCAGACAAAATATGTTTGTACTACAAGGCAGTTATGCTAACACACAAACTGTCCAGATATAAAAATATTGTGCTGTTATACCTGCTTAACATATATTGTCATAAAATAAGCAATCAAAAATTGTTCATTTGTACATTACAAATAAGTATACTGAATATGAATTTGTTCTGTTAGGGTCCTGTTCAATATAGTTGGTGAAGCCCTACAATTTGTCCTTCAGTTTCTGCTCATGTTCATTTGTTAAAATATTGGTTACCACCAGATAATGAATTGTAAGATTTTAAATTAAATTTAGTCTGCAAGTTTATAATAATGATTGCTTTGAGGCATAACAGCACAATCACCCTAACTTTAAACGTCAGCTTTCTCAACATAATGCTATGATGGACTTCTGGCATGCAGCTCTGGAATGATAAAACCTTGCACAAGTTTTTTGTCTGGCAATCCACTATCATTTACATTAGTAGTGGTCCCTGATTGCCCATAATGCTAACAATGGTTTCCATTGCATCATTTACACCAGTAATGGTTCTCAAATGCACAATGCTAACAATGGTTTTAACTGCATTATTTACATTAGAAATGGACTCTTTATCCATAAAGTTAACAATCATTTCTAATGCATCTTATGGGAGTAATGGTCTCTGATTGCCCATAATGAATCATTTACATTAGTAATGGTCTCTGACTGTCCATAAAGTTAACAAAGGTTTCCACAGCATAACTTTATTAAGGATTGTTCAACTTTCAAACCTGGAATGTGACCTGACACTGATGAGGCAATGAAAAAGCTTCATTTTCTGCATTCATTTTACATGGGTTACAGACCTGAATCTTGCCCCTATACTTTAGGTTCATTCTCCTGATAAAGGCTATATTAGCTAGTGATACATTTTGCAGGCCTTATATCAGGATTTGTTCTGTGAAATCTGGTCATTTCTGTTTAATGGCTTTTGAAAATGTCATTTAAAGGTCTTGTTTTTAGTTACAATGGTTATACTGGAGAGCTGAAGAGCTTAATTTGTGCCAACATGAAAGGCCTTGGAGTTGGAATACTTGATACCAAAATGAAAGACCTTCATGCTGGATTGCTTTATATATGCCAAAATAAATATTCTTTATGCTGAAATGCTTTATATATACCAAAATGAAAGGCCTTTATGCTGGAATGCTTTATATATGCCAAAATAAATAGCCTTTATGCTGGAATGCTTTATATATGCCAAAATAAATAGCCTGTATGCTGAAATGCTTTATATATGCCAAAATAAATAGCCTTTATGCTGAAATGCTTTATATATGCCAAAATAAATAGCCTGTATGCTGAAATGCTTTATATATGCCAAAATAAATAGCTTTTATGCTGAAATGCTTTATATATGCTTTATATATTTCACCATTCTTTCTACAAAATTTAAAGACCTTGAGACCATGGTTGATTATCAGCCAATTTGGCAAGATTCAGAAATCAGCATAAAATGGAAATTTGAATAGCTGTCATGCCATGGCGCTTTCTGTCACATTTGGTTTAAATTCTTTTCAGCACTCTAAAAAAAAATCATTAAAAGGATTTTCTTTTTTTATAGGTCAGAACAATCTGATTGTTCTTTTTGATTCTTCTGTACTGATTATTAACACTTTTTAAGAGGATTATTTCCCTTTTGTTTTCAACATATATTGCATTTTGGATGTCATATTTTATAAATTCTATAATCAACAGTCTGATCATGAAGATAGTTTGCATGAACAGATGGTACAGTTTAAAGCATTTGAGGTATATGTACTACATTCAGTAAAGATGGTCTGGTTCCTTGATTAACTTCACTAAATATGAAACCAGGATCCAAAACAGAAAGTAGCAGGATTTTACCATAATTTTATTTCTGCAGTTTTTTCTTTTATTCCATATTTTAGTCCATATTTTAAGGGTCATTTTCATAAGACCGAGGGCATGGGTTGGCAGGTGTGAAAATATTATATAGGAATCAGTGTGCCAAGTTTAGTTGAAACTGGTCAGCAGTTTTTACCATGCCGAAAAAGCAATTATTAACAGACAATGGATGCATGAAGAACAGCACACAACATGACAGGCCACACCACAAGTTCTCATGGCATTGCTGTTAGGTGAGCTAATAAAATCAACACATCCCCAAAAATTTGCCATTATGAAGATTTGCTACAAGTCCACATTTGGTGTTAACCATGCCCAACCAGTCTGTCTGTATAATGTTTCTTACCAATTAAAGTTTTGAAATTATTTTGGCTGTGCAGGTTCATTGTGACTGGAAGTAGAATTAATCACAGAAAAAAATCTTCCTGAGAAAGATAACTTTGGTAATGGACAGGTAACACTGTAAAATGTTAAACATTGGCACATCATAATCAAGGGGATTTAAAGAGTGTGTATGATATGATCCATATGATCAAAGATTATACTGTACAAATCTGCTTAGCAAAATACACAAACTATGAAAAGTTACCAAGCACAGCACATGCATTTGATTATTAGTTTGTCAAGGTCAGAATGAATTATTGACAGCAAAATGCATTCAGCATCTGCATGTGCTGGCAAGCACAAAAAAACAAAAAACAGACATTTTTCATTAGCATGCCCAGGTCAGCACACACAAAATACAGTACATGTATTCATTATTAGTATGCTTAGAGCAACATGAAAAATAGCTGAGGCATTCATCATAAGCATGCTATGGCCAACTAAAAAAACTGCACATAAATGACATGCCCTGGTCAGCACACAAAGAAGTAAATGCATTAATCATTAGTATGCCCAAGTCAACTTGGAGACTTACAACACATACATTAATCATTAGTATGCCCAAGTCATCTTGGAGACTTACAGCACATACATTAATCATTAGTATGCCCAAGTCAACATGGAGACTTACAGCACATACATTAATCATTAGTATGCCCAAGTCAACATGGAGACTTACAGCACTACATTAATCATTAGTATGCCCAAGTCAACTTGGAAACTTACAGCACATGTATTATTATGTGCTGTAAGTCAACTTGAAGACTTACAGCACATGTATTATTATGTGCTGTAATGCAACTTGGAGACTTACAGCACATACATTAATCATTAGTATGCCCAAATCTACTTGGAAACTTACAGCACATACATACATTATTATACTGCCCAGGTTTCATATATGCATAAACAAAAAATAAAACAAAAAAAGTGCAACACATGCTTTCATGATTTGAATGCTAACTTAAGCACAACCCCCCCCCAAATATATGTCTTTATCTGCAGCATGTCAGGTAAGCACAAAACAACAGTGCATGCCTTCATAAATAGCATGCCCTGGTAAGCACAAAAAAAACCCACAAACAGTGTATAAAAGTAGCAAGTTCAGGTAAACCAAAGACCAACAGTGCATGCCTTCATCACCAGCATGCCCAGGTAAGCACAAAAAAACCAAATGGTGCAACAAAACAATCGGAAGAAAACACATTCAGCATTAGCATGCCGCCCAAGTAAGCACAAAAAGCTAACATTTCTCAGACTATAATTGCATGCAATGGTCACAATACAGTTATGTCAAACTAAAAATAAAATCAAATTACTCTATAGGAAATCTTGAAAGGTGTAAAAAACAAAAAACAAACCACAAAACAAACCACGCAGTTTTGGTACAAGAGGCAGTCAAACCAAGACCACAGAATGACAATTTTGTTTTTGAGTTAATGCAAACACATTCTTTTATTTGCAAAGCAAATTAGCTTATATGATTTACAAAACAAATAAGTACAATATGCACATGCATCATTTAATACAGGCCATACATCTATAGATGTTTAAAGTTCCTGTAAAAGAAATATTTTTAAAACTGATACATTTTAACTTTTTTTTTCCTTCTATTTGTTTCTATAGTTCTCACATTGGATTTGAAACTAGTATGTATTAAGAATGTTAGCTCAGACACCCTTAATTTCCACTTCATGAAAGAAGCAAGAAATACCAAGCCATTAAGACAGCTCTCCTACTGGTCCGCATGACATTATCAATTTCTCCAAGCTTAATAAAAAGCCTAGTGATTGGTATGCTGCCAAAGGCTGCTCCCAGAATTCCAGAATCCTGATGGAAAAGAGGTGTGTACATGTTTGCTTCTTTCTGAAGGTCAAGGAAACTGACTGAAGGTGTTTAACCTCACATGGAATGTGGAAGTGGAGCAAGACAAGGAACATTACAACTGTACCATACTGACACAAAACAGCAGTCCTGTCTTAGATAGAAACCCAAAAATACAGATACCTATTGGTTTTTACTGTAGTTAATCTACATCAGAATGATGAGCAAGCACTAATTAAAATACAAACATGCACAGAGATAGAAAGAACATGCATAAATACATGCCTACCACAAATATACATAGTATAAAATCATACATATACAAACACACACACACATTATATATATATATATATATATATATATATATATATATATATATATATATATATATATATATATATATATATATATACCCAAATACATGCAAACAGCATTTGATCTCAAGAGTGCAGTTTGTTCATTAGCAATCATCTAGCTCTTAATTTCCTTATACAATATGTTGATCATTCAATCATTTAACTGACAGGCAGACAGATATACTGATCATTCAGTCATTAAACAGACAGACAGACAAGTATGTATAAAATTCATGCCATCAATACTCTTATTTTAAATATCATACTATTTCTAAATCTCCAGAAAATGCCAACAAGTATTAACCAAAATAATGCATGGCATTGTATCATGAATAATGGGTAGGCAAAACAAACGTTTAAACCAGATACAAAGACAAAAATAGCAGAAACTAAAACACTTATGAGAGAATCTATTAAGTATCTTGTAACTCCAGTCAAAGACATAAAATGTAATTATAGAGCTATGCCAGGTCTTAAAGACCTACATGAGAGTGATCAAAATGTTGTTCTTGCAAACCATTTTCATGGAAACCAGATTCTATTGTATTTTGCTCATTTATGTAATGACATGCAGCCTGTCAAGTCATGAAAGTAAAGTATCCTTGAGATCTAAATGAAAATAGAACCCAAGCCTACCATACATGTGCATGGAGCCATGGTCTGAAGATGGACTATTTCAAAGAAAAAGAGTTCTGAAGTTTAGATTTTTGAACTTCCATGTTAAGTTTTCTTTCGACTGATGCAAGTTTTTATTTCAAATAATGGTTGGTTGATTGTGTTTAAGTACACATTAATACATTAAAGGATATAACATGCCAGGGTTTTGTGGCAAAACGTCTTGCCCCTACAGGTGAGGACAGGAACCAGTACCCATATGGCCAAGATCCCAGGATGGTAATGACTTGTGCCACCATATAATGCGCTGGCAGATCTGGGTCCGTACAGTTTGTTGACAGTAATCCACAGAACAAACAACGTATGTTTGGGACTACAGATGCATTATAGTGAGGATGGGGATCTTTAATGTGTGCAGTTTGACTTATAAGCAAGTATAGACAATATTGTTAAATGATGGCCCAGTCATGGTAGAACCAAAGTGGAAGTAGCACTTATCTCTTCATTAATACCGATATTAATAATTCCTGTATTTGCTAATAAATACCACACTCAACCATGAAGGTCTGCCAACACTATATGCTAGCAGATCAAAGTCAGCATACTGTTCAAATGAAAGCAGAATGGACATTGCAAACACTGACCTGTTGTCAAAATATTGGCTTATACCTACCAGTACAAATATACAAGTAGAAACATGGCATGCAGGATGCACTCTAAAAGTACATATAATTTAAACATTGGGCCAGATCTTCTCACTCATGAAGGCTATAAATTAACCATTTTGATGATTAAGTTTATATTTTTCTTAGTCTGCCCTGTAGAGCAGATGCAGATTCTCTGGTATTGAGCCATTTTGAGATTCTGTTAATCCTCTGGAATAAAACTATACAGGATGTTCTTAACTATCTATAAATACCATGTATCCAATTTCCTCACACAGGAGTCTATAAATCAAACCATTAGATTATGAATTTGACATGATGTAACCTGGTGAAGAAGGAGATGTAGGTACCATATTTGTTCTAATGAAAAAGGTGTACCTTTGCTTACCCTGGTTTTATTGACCCTAATGGTCAGTAACTAGCATCACAACCCAATATCCACATGTATTCATCCTCCCTGATTCAACAGAATAGTCCCTGATATGTCCTATATGACGAAACAGCAAATCAAAGTCATTACTGTTAGATCTACATTTAATCTACATTTAATCTACATTTAATGATACATTTGCACAACACATTATATGATACTGAATAAAATTTAAGTTTGAAAACTTTATAGCTGTCCCTTGGTGACCATAACTATTGATGGCAAGATTAGCAAGATTGCATATTTTTCCATGCAGAAAATTTTCACTTGCAAAATCTTATTTCTACTGGCAGCATTTTATTTACCAATTGTTTTAGTTATTTGATACTGTAAGCCATGGGTTTGGAGTACGATGTATTCTACATTTATTTCAATATAATTTTTAAATTTAAACAAATCATGTAGAGCTTAGTTTCTTTCTGAAGTCTGGTTTTCATTGGATACAACAATGGGTAATCTGATTCCATCCAAACAATTTCAAAGCAAATTATATAAAACAAGAGCCCCCTGAAGAGATTGATGCTCTGGGCAAAAAGAATACATGGGAATTCAAGATTAGATTTTATTTCCCTTTTAACTGATGATTGCTGAAACCATCTTAATTCTTCAACAATAACAAGATTTTCAAATCAGATGCTGTGGTGGACATATTAGATTGGTTTTGATTTTCATTTAGTACAAAGCAGACATCTTTGGAAGTCTTTGTCAAAACCCGATGTCATAATGACATCTCTTCATAACAAGTAGTTACATTATTTTCACAACAGCCATCATCACAGCCTTACTGGATGTACAACTGGCACAAACTCATTTAGGACTGACTTGTATCACAAGAAGTCTAATGGTGAAACCCCATGTTTATACAGCCATCCATTTGGGAGTGGAGATAACAATATTTGCATCATAGCCACCATGGTGACAATATTTAAGGTTAGACATTTTCATTTTGAATGAACTGGACACCATAAGAATTTTTCTGACAAAATATGTTTTCAAGATGCCCACATAATGGATGTTAGATCAACTCCATTTTAATTTAAGATAAATGTTAAGTCATTAATATGTGTGTGATTTGGATTTTTAACAATTTTGCAGTCATACTGCTATGATGAGTAGCGATGAAAAAGAATTTCTAGATGGATTCTGTTTCAGCCATATTTTATGTCATATTAGCGTCATTATTATTTAGAAAAAACTATACATCGGAATAAGTCTTTTAGTAAAATTCTCATGTTGATAAAACAATCCATTCATGAGGAGTAGAGATAACATTTTCATGATGACCATTGTGTTGTAACCAGATCCACTAGCGATGACCAGTGAGCAAAAAACTATGGTTATCCAAGCCAGCACATGACCATTAGACCTTTAACATATCTTAACTAAACCCGTAAAATTAACGTTGTTCTGCTCAATTCTTAAAATGTTTGCTAAGAGCCATAACATTGCACTGACATTAGCTTCAGTCATGTGTTCAGGAGTGAAAGACTGTTATAACATCTTTGAAAATCAGAAAATTTAGAAACTAATATGAAGAGAACCAATCTAACCTTGACCTGTCAGAATCAAGCTGATGTCTTTCTGCAGCAACACCTAAATCTAAATG
The DNA here is from genome assembly GCA_016746295.1 of Potamilus streckersoni. NCBI lineage: Eukaryota > Metazoa > Mollusca > Bivalvia > Unionida > Unionidae > Potamilus > Potamilus streckersoni. The sequence goes on along the minus strand of JAEAOA010000130.1, from coordinate 867,807 downwards.
TTCTGGATAAGATTAAGTACTTATTTTTCTATGAGCCAAAATCATGCTGAATTCCTCTGAAACAACTACTGTATTACCAGCTTCAATACAGGATGGAGAAACATTCCAGGTAAACAGTTTTAAATTAACATCTTTATGAAATGGAACCAAAAGTAATGAAGATGACACGCATCTAAATATCTATCTTGAAACCTTGAGATATATGACAGGTCATAAATAATTAGCTTCAACAGCACAAACAGGAATATTTTAAGAATAACAATTTCAGTTTTAGGTGAATGTCAAATGACAAAAATCTATAATTGTCTGTCCTAGAAGAGATGCTACCAAAGTAAATCGTCTGAGGATGAACAGGAATGGATTTGACATAACACAATGGACAGGTAACACTAAAATGTTAAACATTGGAGAAATATTTCTGTATTTGTGAATAAAATTGTTTGATGTGAAGTTGATATCTTAAATACACTTAAAAATATAACAAAAATATAATGGTTAAGGTCCCATCCACTGTTAATCATCAGTAAATACATGTATGTCCATAGTACTGGGCTACAGGCTAGACAACTTATCTTGAAGTAAAATAATCTGTGCCAAAGTCAAATGTCATTCTACATTCTGGAAATATGTAACCACAAAACTATGTTTTCTTGTAAGTTGAGTCCAACTTCAAACTGCACAGACACTGATCTACAACAGCATAATAAGCTGGCAGATCTGAGTTTATGCAATTTCATAGCATTAATCAGTACTGAGAAATTAGACCTAGTGTGGGTTACTGTCCAGTTCAATTTCTTAAAAGTTTTAGATTGACCACCTGGGTACATGTGAACATTAATGAAAGCTTTCCCTGTTTTACCTAGTCTGATTAAATGGGATAATTTCACATTTGATAAATCTGTATCAATGTGTCCTTACTTCTAAAAATACAGATGGTATACTCATTGCCTCATTTTGAACTGATTGCTATATCTGTGTCCCCTATTTTGACATTACAATCACTTTTTAAAAGTTTAACCATGGATTTTAATGCAATGGATACTTTGGAGATAATTATTGTTGTGTTTGAGAAGCATCAAAGATCATTGCTTAAATTTTAATAACATAAATATCAAGTGTTAATTGACTGTTAATATGATTTATGGAAAACACAATGCATGAATTTTTAATAGGGTGCCATTAATTACTTTCATCTAATTAAGAGCTTGGGAATTAAAAAAGAAAAGAATACATTAGCAAAACAACATATATTGATGACTATACCCCGGTTAACTTACACTGATCTGCTGGCACATTATGCAGAGAAGAACAGGACAAATACAGATATAAGGTAAACAAACTGCCGTATTATACTTCATATGGAGTGCTAGATCCTGTAATTGACATAGAAACCTATGGCAACTCCAATGTTTAGTCATCCCCACAATGACTATTTCAATTGCCCTCCAATCCACTAACTCTTCTTACTCCAAACAAAGAAAGTGACCCATGAGACATAATGCAAATCAGACACATACATAATGCATTATCCTGCTATAAATTGGTGCTGGATAGGACAATTACACCCACGGGATCAAAATTATGCTTCAGAGACTTGATACAGTGTAAAGTATGATGAAAAATTGTGATCCTATGGTGAAGTTCTATCTAGTAACAATACTATATATATATATATATATATATATATATATATATATATATATATATATATATATACTTTTTCGTTCATTTTGGCTGATCCTAGCATCCTGTTTACAGGGCAGGAGGTGGTAGCCTACTTCTGAGCTCTGTAGGTTAAGGTCATGTGAGACCCAATAAAGTGGTTGGTATTTTTGAAAGGTAGACATGTAGCTTTATGATGATACCAAATAATATGAATGTTATAGTTGCACTGCAAAATATAGAGGGAAAATCACTTTTTAAACCAGATTTTTTCGAACCAAAATTTGCCCGAGGTCATGATCAGATTTTGTGTCCGGATTTTAGACTTTTTGGCCACGGATCTAAGACAGACCTGTCTGAATTGCACAGACTTGTGAACCTTTGCAAAAAGTAGGATAAGATGTGCATTTAGAATGAAGAGTGGTCTCAACACGAAAATGATGGGTCCGTTAAACCAAAAAAAACCCCTCCAATTTTTACCCTTCTGCTCATGCTCAGGCGAAGAGCCAAATGAAAATCAACGTTTCTAACACAAATAGGCATTAAGTTAACCGAAAATTTCTTGGAAGTCTATGTATTAGGTTTTATTCAGAAATATCTCCCTAAAACGATTTCCTACTCGCATTTGAGGCAAAAATTACAAAAACCTCCAGGGGTTAATGGGTTAAAAAGCAACAATGATGATAGCATTATAAAAGATATTAACTGTAATAATAAGCTGATATTTCAGAAAACAATGATAACAATTTAAAGGTAATCATAATCAGCTGATTCTCAAGTAAAAATATTTCCACATTATAATTATTATTATTATTATTATTATTATTATTATTATTATTATTATTATTATTAATGAAAAGATTTCTGGATAAAAACAAATTATGACTTATGGATTGACACTGTACAAAAAATTAATAGCTTATGGAACATGGACGCCCCTTCACAGTGCTCAAATTACCTAAACAAACTAGATTATTGAAAAGACAAGTAAACAGACAAAAATGGGTCACACAAGAAGTCTTAAAAACTTCGAAAAACAAAGTACACAAAAATTGCAGTAAATATGGTAAGTTGTACTCTTTATTAGGTATATATGGTAGATGTTTCAAGATTTACCTGTGAGTAACCATAAACCTGAATAGTCCTCTTGGCTGGTTCATGCAATATTCTTCCTCCTCCAAGACACTCACAGTCCAACCCATTAGTCTCAATCTCTGGTACTATCTTATCATAGATTTCAGCTGGAAACATTAAACAAAAATTTATATTTAATCCATGTAAAATTCCTTTCAATCCCAAATTTTATATTAATTAATCTTACACTCAATATAATGACAGAAGCCCTTTTGTTTCATGGCAGTGCTAAATTTAAGAAGAACAAGGTCTTATAAAATGAAACTTGAAACCAGCAAATTTCCACAGAAAAATGTTCTGCAATACAATCTTGATTATGAAATACTGTAAATGACTTGTATTAAAAGGAAATCTGATTGTCTTTGAAATGGCTGGGCGGCAAGTTTAAAGGCTTTGACTGGTGGCTGGGTGGGAAAATATACTTATTTAAAATTGTAAAATTAAAATCTAAATACGGTATTTTTGAACTTTTTGCAAGCGTAAATCTTTGGAAATTTTATGTACGAAAATTTAAAGAATTTTTCAAATAATACAAAATGTTATGTATGAAAAATTATAATACATTTTAATAATTATTTTGATAACTGGATTGTGTATGAAAAATTAAAGGGTATGAAAAATTACATAAAATACAGTAAGCAAAGGTTTTGAGTGATGGGTTTGGTATTAGGTGACAATGTTTTTTGACAATAATTTCTAAACATTAGCTGGAAACATTAAAGCAAATTATCTGTGCATATCATATTGGCTGATTCAAAAGCATCTCAGGCTAAAGTGAGCCATGGTAGATAAGCTGTCAGAGCATTGGAGTCCTAAACAAAGGGCTGTGGGTTCAATACCCAACTTGGTAGGCTACCTTGGTGTGTCTTTGGGAAAGACATACCTGGAGCTCCAACCTGCTTGGCATTATATAGCCCATGCATTTTAAAGGTGCTATTACCCCAAAAAATCCCTGGATAAAATGATGTATTGGGCTATGGTGGTCAATGGTCTTTTTTGCTATTTATGGGTGTGAAAACTAACAATTTAATATTCCAATGCCTTGTTTCCCATCTGTGGGCATGAAGTTTTCCAGTTTATATTTAGATCCATGACTTTCCATTTATGAACATTGAAGCTTCTAACTATTTGTTATGTGTCCTGTTTGCCATCTGTGGGCATGAAGCTTTACAGGTTATATATAGATTCAAAATTTGCCATTTATGTACATTGAAGCTTCAAACTGTATTTGTTGTGTCCTGTTTGCCATCTAGTGGCCTGAATTCAAATGCCTTATGTTTGCCATCACTAGCTGATTGCACAGCAAGATTCTCCCGGTACCCATTTTAGCCTATCATTTGATTATGAAATCTGCTGCACTACAAATAGAATTTAAAACTGGTCAAAACTTTAGACCACTCTTTAGACCACCACTCTTGTGTCCCCAAAACTTGTTAGTACAAGTTTTGGGGACACAAGAGTGGTGGGGTGGGATTTGAGGTGGGGGCAGGGCTTACAGACACTACTCTTAAGTAAAATTCACTGTAGTCTAGCTGCTTTCTATACTCACCTACAACCCAATTCAATAGCTAACAACATGGACTGATCTGCCGCATCAGGGTAACTTTTACTTTGGATTACTCCTAACAAACTGCACAGACTCAGACAGGACAGTGCATAATGCAACAGTAGATCTGGGTCTATGTTTGATGCTGGTTCTTGATGCATTGTACATGTCAGTAACTATGGTATATAAGAACTACAAGTATCCCAATGATAAAGTCAAAACAAATGATGATAATTTCAATATAGTAGCACTGATATTTAAATGACATTTCTCACCTGTACAATGTACTTCCCATATTGTACAACACTCACCAAACTAAAGGAAGCACAGAACATACAATATACTAATTTAACAGAACTATGTCAATGCCATACTTCTAGTGATGTATCACACCCACAGCATAAGAAATAAGGCCCTTTGTTATCATACTGTTCCTGTTATAAGGTGTGCATAGTCCTGGATCCAATTTCATGAAAAGGCCTCATGTACTTCATTATATGGCAGTCTCACTAAAGGCAGTATACTGTGGCCCCATTGATAGTGCTACAATTAGGGAATACACTCCGGTGTATTTCATTATAAGGAAGTGAGAACAATTGTATCATCTGTGTCTACCATAAATAATGTCAAACTGAGGGAGTAGTAGAAATCAATCAGACTTTGAAAGTGTTTACAAGCATTCTTAAAAGATGGATCTAAATTTTAACCAGACAGCCTAGCAATACAACACTTACTGAACACTTGTTTCTATCATACATGTTCATGTAGGATTTTTACAAGGAACACTTCAGATCAGTCAGAACATTCCTGTATATACTTGAGTTGAGTCCAATGACCAAACACATCATTGCATAATTTACCAGCAATGGCAAAATGCAAGTCATCATATTGTACCAGCAATGGCAAAATGCAAGTCATCAAAATGCAAGTCATCATATTGTACCAGCCATGGCAAAATGCAAGTCATCATAATGTACCAGCAATGGCAAAATGCACCATCGCATAATGTACCAGCAATGGCATAATGCACCATGCATAATGTACCAGCAAATATGGTTGATATGTACATCATTTACTATTATTTCCTATACTGTACTCCTCTTCAGACATGTATAATTATTTTACTTAAATTCCTATATGCATGTGTGAGTGTTTATTCAACACTTGAATTAACATACTGTATCATACTTCCAACAATTATTGATCTGTATGATTGTACATTACTTAATACCTAAATTGCACCTTCTAACACATGTCTAACATGTAAAACTATTGTAATTAGGGTACAAGAGAGGGAATGCAATAGATAGAAAACCACATTTATATTTTGTTCCAAGCTGATAGAAAGAACCTGTTTGATATGGCATATGAATAAGTTTTGGCCTTGTAACCTTAACAATTCATGTGCTATATGGTGATATAATTTTCCTCTACTGAATGAGAACAAAACATACAGTTGTTTGTAGTATGGTATCTCAGTCCTATCCCATGTTACTATTATATATACTTAAGGTTTTGGTAAATTGTGGGGTTTTTTTTAATAAAGGAATCAGACTTTATTCCTGATAGCTCTCTGCAGAAATTGGAGTCTTTGAGTAGAAAACAAACATGAATTGTGATACAATAACAAATTACACCTGTGGCTGTCTCAAATTAAGCGCCCTATATAATGTTATACAAGGTCCTGGTACAATGATTATGATAATGATGATCACAATGATGATGATGATGATGATGATGATGATGATGATGATGATGATGATGATGATGATGATGAAGAAAATACAGAGCTCTTAGAGTGATCATTTCTGCTTCCAGGCCCAAACACCAGATACAGGTTTTTAAAAATTAACAGTGCTGTTTTGTGTATATTAGACCCCTTACTGTTTAGAGAAAGCTGTATACATATTTATGAACTTAGGTTCTTTTTCAAAGCAAAGTTTTGAACAGGCAGCTGCTTGGAATGTATAGGTGCCCTGTGGAGGGATTGAAAACAATTTTCATATAAGAAATAGACTGGAAATCAAAGTATTGACAATACTGATTGCTTGGAGAGATGGTATAGGAAATAATAGTAAATGATATACATATCAACCATATTTGCTGGTATTTAAGGTAAATCAATCATGATCCAAGGGTTGAATATAAATCATGTTTCAATTCATGATAACAAGAAAATACCAATTTCCCTCTTTAACATGCTGTCCAAAATTTAAATAGTACTTCAATATGCTTTTTTGATTTTATATGGTACCATTTGTTTTTGTTTTTTTCTTCTCTTAATATTAACCTTAATTGAATAAAAGCTTCATAAAACATTTTAACTGAATTGATTCAATCAATTACCTGCAATTAATAAGCCCCTGGGCAGCTGAGGTTCTTAAGTGCTAATCTTACTGATCTCTAACACTACATATATGTCCCTGTGGGCTCAAGCCTCAGTCCTGGCCAATATAGGTATGTGAGAAAGCTTACCAGTATCTTCCAATGAACTGGTAGTTCTTATCTGTATTCCAGATATATTGGTTGCCTGTATAGCCTATCAAGCAACAACAACCTTCAGTGGCCATTTTCCATTTATATCACTTTTTTGGTGTGTATACCCAATATCATTTTCAGAAGGACTGCACATTTTACAGCAGAACAATAAAATGCATTTTTGTCCATGTCAATGGACAAAAGGATCAAGGAACTAAAGCTGACTATGCACATTATATTGACTACTAGAAAAAAAATAAATAATAAAACTTTGCATTCGGTTTTTTTCATGGTTTTATATAATAAACCCATTTTGTTCCCATCAATGGGTAGCTTTTGCTCTGTGCCTCAAATGAAATACAGTGTACATGATGTACAACTTGGAATTGATTTTCAGGAGCAATCACTTTCTGTCTGAACTTTACATAATTTTTCAAGTCCTCAAATGCCTTAACTTTACTAATTTCTCAAGTCCACTAAATATTTTCTTGTTTTCAGAATCCATTTGTTTTATGTTTACTAACCCTATTTGAAAAAATATATCTTGCTTGAGTGTTGGAATCCCACTCAGTATCACTGCCCATTATATCCATAGGGTAGATAGTAAGATGTAGGCTTTAGTATCAATACTTCTGAGTGTTATATATAGATCTTTATCTATTAAGGAAGCTGAATCATCCCACTTAAATTGCAGTTTTTAGATTACAACTTACACAATAATTAACATATACATAACAAATTCATTTCTGTAGTGTTCCTTTGCATACAATTAAACAGCACTGTTCATTGTATCACTGAGTGGCCTAAGGCACTTAATTTTACAGATCAGTCACATCTCACCTCTGTGGGTTGGAGTCTCAGCACAGTCATGGTATATATGTATGCCACTAACTTTCTGTAGGTCAGTGGCTCTTCCTGGAGTACTAATGATTCTTTTCCATGACTATTGACTATATAGCCTATCATGAGCTGAAGAATGGTGTTAAACCCAGAAAACCAAAACCAATGAAATAACAGTTTATATAAACCACGTACATGTAATCCACATAAACTCACTCTCTCCCACTGACCATTAGTGATTTAGAGTGTATAGCAAAGCATGAATAACTAAATTAAAAGCTAAATGGAAATATTCACTTCAAATCTAGTTTAAAGCTTTGGCAGAAAATGGAAAAACTAAGAGGCAATAAGCATTACAATTTGGGTAATTTGGGACTTCTCTTCGATTTTTTTTTTTATTCTTATGAAGGCAAGGATTGCTCAACTAATAAGATTTACAAATTAATTAATGTGGTGGAAAGTTTCATTTAGGACCAAGTAAACATTGCTAAAAGTCTTCTGGTGAAAAATTCATGACAATGACCATTTAGAGGAGGTAGTGACCACAATATTTTCAAGATGGCTGCCATAATAATTGTACAACTGGTACTACCAGTACTTTCATTTAGTACCAACTAGGTCCCAAAGAATTTATGGGTAAAAATAACTTCTTATTGATATACTATAGCCATCCCTTTGAGAGTATAGATAATATTTTCAAAATGAGTCACCATGGTGAAAATATTGAGGGTCAATTTGCATTATTTCTACACCATAAAGACTGTTCATGATTACACTATGCAAAAATGACTTCACTTTTGAAAGAAATATAACAAAGACTTTTTTTAATGGACATCAGATCATCACCTTTAACCCAATCAACACACTGCACAAAGTTTTCTGCTGAAAACTCATGTTGGTATAACATTCCATTTTTGGTGGAGCTGCAATAACAACATTCTTTTTACATGGCTGCCATGGAGGCCATTATAGACATGAAATTTGCAGCTATTACATTTGGAGCCAATTAAGCATAAGAAGTCATCTGGTAAAATTACAGTATCAGTCACACCAGTCATCTATGAGACATACACTTTTCATTTTGAATGAACAAGATCATAAGACATCTGGTGAAAACTATATGCTGAAATTACCATCGGTTCTGGAGGAGTAGTGATAATTGTTTGAAGATGGTCACAGTGACAGCAATATCAGCTATCTTAGTACTCAAATTTTCATTTGGTATCAATAAGACCATGGGATGAATGTATATATGTTGTTGTTGTTGGGCTTAACAACATTTTTCAGCACACGATAGGCTATTCATATGGATAGGCTATTCATATCGGCCAGTATTAATGGTGGAGGAAGAAACCACCACCACTGGCAAGCTTTCTCGCATATCCACATTCACTGAATCCTAGACTGAACCCACGAAGACAGAGGTGAGATGGCAGTGATCCGTAACAAAGCAATTTAGACCACTTGGCCACTAGGGGCCCCTTGAATGTGTATATAAAGATTCATGGCAATCTTCCAATTAGTTTAGGAGGAGTAGCTATAACCAACCATTGCTAACCATATTAACTATTCTTGTATATAACAAGCAGAATAAAAACTACTAGGGATGGGGTACTATTTTATGGGGGTGTGTCTTCATCAACTTTATTCCCCCTCACACCCACCACCCTCTCCCAAAATGTAATGGTACCCTGAAATAGCATAAACAAATTTGGTTGCAGACAAAAAGTACATGACTATCTTCTTTCATTCCAACCACCAGCTTATTCATTGCACTGTACCTCAAGTCTGAAGTACAAGCATTAAGTTGACAGGAAAGTTGTTACAGAATGATGGGTATCTCAATACTGTGCCAGACAGGCTGAGGAAAAACAAGCCAGACAAAGCCTATTACCAGCTTATTAACAAATACACCTGAACTCTAACAGTATCCTGTACATGCATTCCCAAGAAATGTGTGCCATGAATCACTCTGCCAAGTATGCTTCATTTACCTGTGTGTCATAATTGAAAAGAAAAAAACACACCTGCTCCAGTACATGGAAACTTAGTCTAGGTCTGCTGTCTAAAAGCTGTAAATGATGTTGGTGTAATAGTTGTATCTGTGTATACCATGTATTCAGTTGCTTCAATGGAGAACAAAAATGAAAAATATCAAAACTGACATCTCAGTCCTGTGATACCAATTGGGCATAAATGGCAACCCCATCATTACTTTGCCACTCATAATCAAACTTCTCTATGAAGTAGGTGAAGTAAGCTTTCATGCCAAGTTTGATCAATACATTACATTGATCTAGGGAAGGTCATCATATATCACAGTCCAGCATTGTCCAATCTCCCTCTGCTAACAAATATGATGTGATACAGGCACAAAAAAATCTAGCTACTGCACTAATGTTGTGTTTTATGTCATTGATTAACATAGTGGTGGGGGTGGGGGGAGTAACCTATATATCTCCTGTCTTGTGATTTGAAAATTTAAAAATAAACTTAAGACAATCATTTATGATTTTAGCAAAACAGGAGTTTGGCAAACATTTTAATAAATGCATTGACTGGCCAAGCTTGTTTCCATATTTTATAAATTATCTTTAAAATACATAATATTGCTGGTTTTGATAACAAATTACACTTAAGAATCAAATGGTTACAAAGCAAATAATAAGGTAATACTTAAAGCTGAGTTCATTATATACAGCACTCTTGGCACTAAGACCAATCACTATAAGGCACTTAGCTATAACACAGTTCCTGTTATCTGGCAAGAATAATCAATAAAATTATGTATATTTAACTGTCAGGTGGATAGCATATCATGATGGAATATACTGTATCTTGAAATATATCAACACACAAGCCTAATAATTAATGGACCAATGATGAAAGGCAATATCATAAGCTTACCAATGGTCTCAGGCTAAGTCAAGACTGAGAAACAAATCTCCATCCCATTCAATTTTTGACAGTTACATGTAAACTGCTGGGTTAGATTTAAGCTTTTTGTCCACTATACACTATACACAAGTTAGATACTGGTAACAGGGCATTTAACCCTACAAGTGTACTCTACAAGTCAGGTTAAACTGAATGCATATGTTCTATTTGTATGGTAAATGTCATAATGCACATCCACTTATACTTGTCAACTGACCTTTTCCTGGGAAATATCACTGTAATGTAAGATTCCTAGCACACTCAGGCTAGTCACCTACTTCCAAGTTACTTTGAGCAACAAAATGGCACGGGTTGAAGAACATTTAGTGGAAACCAATGATGACATGAAAGATTTTACCCATAACCAAGCATTTCAAAGATGATCAGGTTGCCAAAGAATAACTACACCTTTTAAAAATATCCAATTTCTGTGAAATGACCCGACTTTGGAATATCTTGTTTGTTATTTGTATTGAAAATAAGAGAGGTTCAATGTGGAAGAATGAAAGTTTCTTGTCAATGCTTTTGTCATGGATAAATGTCTATCACCTCTTTATTTCAATTTTAAAATTTGTTCAACCTATAGTGACCAGAAATAAATTTCCAGTTCTTACTATGTATGCATAAATGATAGGTGATACACAAAGCTCTACTTGGAGTTGTCCATGTTTGCCATGCAAAACCAGTTTTATATTACCTCTTGATAGCCACTGGTATAATTATGGCTACAGACTTGTTCCAACTGTTGCAATATTTTGTCATTTCAGAAAAGTATTTTAAAAAAAATAGACAATTTATGATAGTGAAGATGGATTTTAAATGAATTTTGTACATATTATCCTTGTTAAAGAATCTACCAGGTATATATAATTTCATGCATCTATTTTTATTTTTAATAATAGATGTGGGTTTAATACTCTCCCCCTTCCCAACAGGCAAGCCTGTGCCAGACACCTGTGTATCCTTGAGAAAATCACTAAGATATCATTCCCTTGGCATGATCTAGCTAACAGTGAATAATTAAAAGTGCAGTTAAAAACAAGCAAAAACAAATCTACAATGACAAACAACCAAGTTAATTCTCTTGAGTCTTCCACATCACCAGGACTGAGGCGGTCAATGACTTTGTCTTTAGCCAATGCAAGTAGATTCACCATCAACCTAACAAGGCATAAGCCTGAGGTGTAAAATTTTGTTTTAGTATGTTCTTTAATTTTGTTAAGGTAAAGTTTATATTGATAATTAGCTTTGACCTCAGTACTGTTTGTTTCCATAAATATTAAGGACATTTTTTCTTTTAAATTTTGGAGGGGGAGGGTGCCTGAGTGGCAGTGGTCTAAAGTGCTCACTGTTACAGATCACTGTCATCTTATCTCTGTCTGCATGGGTTTAAGTCTCAGGCTCAACTAATGTGAGTATGTGAGAAAGCTAACTGCAAAAAGTTGCAGAATGGGTTATCTTTCATTAGGAATCTGAATTAGTGACTGGATGCAAACATTTGCTCATGCTCATTATTCTATCTTTACCAGTCAATCAGTACCTAAAATATATACCAAAATATTAGTATCTACTGGCAGAAAACAATAGCACAGAACTATGAAAGTCCTATAAACAAGTCTAACATCATGAAATCATCAGCTATGTGCCATCCCAAATGACCCTAAAGATGCATCAATATTTCTTGAAATTTTCCAAGTTCCAATAATCAGAGACTAAATGAAGAAATAAAGGCCAGGCCTGAAAACATTATTCGAGATTATCCCAGACAAGACTCCACAAGCTTACATGGAAGGGTTTTACACATTATTTGGGACAGCAATGTACATGCCATTTTTCCATAAAGGCACTCAATAATGAACCACAAAATAAATGACAGGTACTTCCTGGAAGTCTGAAAACTAGATATTGATACACCTGACTTGCCTTACTGTATGGTGCTAACTTATGTATGTAGCAACCCCTTATGGAAAAAATAATCTTTTAATTTTCAAAAAATATTTATCTTACATTCAAAAATGGTTTTCTAACATTAAAATTTCATATTTTCTTATAAATACATCTAGATCCATTTTAATAACTGGAAATTCTTTAACACTAACAAGTTTGCAGGTTCTTTTGTTTCCATGAGCTTAAATGTCCATTTGTATGGACAAGTTTGAAGGTCATTTGTATGGACAAGTGTGAAGATTCATTTGTAAGGATGAGTTTTCTTAGTTTGATAAAAAAAGATCCTTAAAAAGAACCAACAAAACTGTAACATACACCTCTGATAGCAAGGAATCTAAACCATAATTAATTAGGTGGCATGCATAAAATTCTCTTGCATGTACATACATTTTTAAAAAATTATTTGCTGCCTGCCTCTGTTAATGAATCACACAAAGCTCTGCAAGCTGACCTGCACTCTGGTAAGATAACTACTGGGTGCTATTTGCTCATAAATTTAGACAATTATCCATCCCAGTGAATCTGGTGGCATTATAAAGGAATGGATGGTGTTTCCACTTATATGTCTAGTCAAGCTGCAACAAAGATTTTCATCTGCCATAGTATAATGTGCCTGCTGATAAGGGTCTATATTGTTTGTTTTATTGATTACTCCTATCTAACTGCACAGAACCAAATCTGGCAGCAAATTATGTGCTGGCAGATATGGGTCTGTGCAGTCTGTGAGTACACATGGTACCTAAAGTAAGAACATGCAAATATTAACAGCACAATTAACCTATAGCAACCATATGCTATTGGAAAAACATGTGCCATTATCAACACTGTCACTGAGTATATCTGTATAACACTGAATAGCACTTCAGCACAACCCTGGCTATATAGTGAGGAGTAATTCTAAGCAACCCCCTTATAACAAAACAAATAAATGATGGCAAAACAGTAAAATCCTTCTAATACAAAGTCCAATTATTAATACAACCAAACGTTTTTTAAAAGTCAAAGATTGATTTTAATATAACCTACCTGTGACACATAAATAATTACAGTTGCATCCATTAATCATATTCTAGATGTGAAAACATCAGGCCTATTATACATCAATGAACCAATGGCAAACAAGTGAGACATAGTTTAACTACACCCATAATGAAAATGTGTCAGACATTAAGGTCTGATGTCAGTCACAAAGCAGGCTGTCATTATATATATTCCAATTCAAAACATTGTTACTATGTATCATATTCCCAGGCTGTTACTATATTATATTCCCAGGCTGTCAGTATCTATCAAATTTCCAGGCTGTCAGTATATATCCTTTTCCCAAGCTATCAGTATATATCATTTTCCCAGGCTGTCATTATATTGTATTCCCAGGCTGTCACTATTGTATTCCCAGGCTGTCAGTATCTATCAAATTTCCAGGCTGTCAGTATCTATCAAATTTACAGGCTGTCATTATATAATGTATTCCCAGGCTATTATATTCCGGGCTAACATGTATATCATATTTCAAGTCTGACACTCTTATCATACTCTGGATGGGTAACAATGTACCTCATTTTCCCAGGCCATCATAATAACCAGGACTTTATAAGGACTTTATATAGGCCTAATCTTTAGAAGCTCTAAGCACTTTACAATATTTGACAACACTTAAAAAAAGAATATGAAAAACAAACCATATATAATGAAATGATTACAAAAATCAAAAATTAAAAACAAACACTACAAAATTAGAAACAGAAAACATGTAAATTTTTAAGGTAAGGATATGTTAAAAAGAATACATTATTAGGTCATTATTACTGTTCTTGCAGTTGAAATAGATGGGTTTTAAGGGCTCTAAGCGCTTTACAACATTTGACAACACTTAAAAAAAGAATATGAAAAACAAACCATATATAATGAAATGATTACAAAAATTAAAAACAAACACTACAAAATTAGAAACAGAAAACATGATGTAAATTTTTAAGGTAAGGATATGTTAAAAAGAATACATTATTAGGTCATTATTACTGTTCTTGCAGTTGAAATAGATGGGTTTTAAGGGCTCTAAGCTCTAAGCGCTTTACATTTGACAACACTTAAAAAAAGAATATGAAAAACAAACCATATATAATGAAATGATTACAAAAATTAAAAACAAACACTACAAAATTAGAAACAGAAAACATGATGTAAATTATTAAGGTAAGGATATATTAAAAAGAATACATTATTAGGTCATTATTACTGTTCTTGCAGTTGAAATAGATGGGTTTTAAGGGCGCTCTTGAATGAGATCACTGTGTCTAAGTGCAGTGGACAATTCTTCCATGTTGCTGGGCCCTGGTATGTAAAATAACATTGTCCATATGATTTCAACTTCATAATGGGAATATTGAGAATGCAAGTGTCAGAAGAGGAGGGTAAGCATCTTGCAGGTGTATACACATGGGTGAGGTCAGATATTTATGTTGGACTCAAGCCTGTTTCACAAAGTAGCACACAGAACAAATTTTGTGTTTAATTCTGGATGGAATGGATAGCCAGTGTAGGGTACAGAGCATGGGAGAGGCATGCTCTGATCGTGGTACTCTAAGGATGATCCAAGCAGCTGCATTTGGAACTTTTTAAAGTTTCTGAAGTAGTGAAATGAACTATGACAGAAAACACTGATCTAAGCAGACTATAGAATTACACACTTCATATTCTCCAGCTCTCTTATCATCAACAGAAAACTTAGTAATAGCCATAAATGTGTTTTTCTATTTTTGTTAAGCATCTCCAATGTGCCCCAGGTGAATCAAAAATATACAGTACTTACAATATTTAAAAACAAATAATGCACTTACCAGCTAAAAGGAATCATTTATCCATCTGAACAAATTAATCCAAAAGCAAATTTCACTGTAGCGCATGCCATATTTCCAAGACAGCAAAATAAATTTTCAAAGAATCAGTGAACTTTAAAGTGTAGCATATGGTTATCTGCTGGGTTCCGTATTTAGAGGGTCTTTTATACACAGGGGTAATTTTACAATCAATATTAATTACAACACAAAGTATGTCACAGTTTCACCTCCTTCAAAGAAAAGAATTATATATGATAGTGGCATGAATCTCTAATTACCAGTGAATAACACAAGCACAGACACTCATGCTAAAAGTAACTTTAAAAGCCTATACACTACAACAGAGCTTTTAGCTCAGGATCGTTTCATTACGTACAATAAAATATTTTTAATGGACCTGATCAAAAATGAAAGATTTCCTTGTAATAAATATTAACTATTTATGGTTAAATTTATATAACATCTATATATTAAATGCGATAATATCTCAAAACTATGCAACATTTTATCTTGTTTTTTTCTTTTGGCTCACACACAAACTGTACTTCGGATGACATGGTCACAACAGGCATCATTAACTTATTTGAATTAATGCACCACATGCAAACATTTGCACATGAACCATATTGCACAAGTGAGTAATCTTTCTTACTTGGATAATATTGGGTGAGAAAAATAATCTACATTTGTGGGCAATTAAAAAAGGTTACATTATACATCTCCCCTCAGGCTAGCCTGGGATTTTATTATGTCTCAGTCCAAATCCCAATGTAGATTCTATATTTTCCATGCTGCAATATATCATATTCCCAAGCTAACACTATGGTTTTCCCAAACTGGCACTATACCATAATGACACTCATATTCCCAGATGAATGTGTGTATCATATTCCCAGAGTGATAACATAGATCATATTCACTGGCTATCACTATATATCATATTCACAGGCTGTCACTACATGTATATTATTTTCCCAGGCTGATATTATATCATTTTCCAAGGCTAACAATGAATATCATATTCCAAAGTTGACAGTGTAGATCATATTCACAGGCTGTCATGTATTGGCTGACACAGTATCATTTGTTTATTACAAATTAAAATTTATGGTATGGGGTAAATATCACAATACATGAAAAATATTGCTTTCATATGGCATGCTATGTTGATGAGTAGATTTGTTATCTCTGCCCTTGTTTCCTGGTCAATTACTTGTTTCTGTACTTGCATTTACATAAAGTCTGACATGTGTTTAATTACTCTGGTGTCTGGTCAATTACTTGTTTCTGTACCTGCATTAGCAGAAAGCCCAGAAACTTATTACTCAGTTATCAGGTCAATAACTTGTATCTGTAATTGCATTAGCAGACACCTTGACATCTGTATTCCTCTGGTAACATAATAATTACTTGTTTTTTTACCCACATTAACAGTCAGCCTGACATGTGTATTACTCTAATGAAAGGTCAATTACTTGTTTCTGTACCTGCATTATCAGACAGCCTGATATATTTTAGCTACAACAGCAGAATGTAGGCAACAGTTTTCACAATGGTGCAGTGATTAAGGCACTGAATTTGTGACAATAAGCACAGAAGGGTGGAAGATTGATTTTCAACACCAAAACATTTTGAAAATTGTATGCCAAAATAAGGTCTTTTCTATAAAATGTAATTGTGTGATTCAATCTTATTTCTTAAATAAGTATTACACCAACAATCAACCAGATGTGAGAAAATTGCACATTATACCAACAATCAAATACAAGAAAATTGCACATCTTACTTGCAAGCTCAACATTGTTTGTTGCAAAATCCATCCTATATTTTGGAAATTCACACACACACTCATATTCATAACGGTGGAGGTGGGAGGGAACCAGTCAAAGCCAAAAATACTGTATATAATTCAGTCAGATATGAACTCAATCATTTTAAGCAAAATGAACTTCTCCTTCCAGAGCCCCAGAGGGATCAAGTGGTTCCATCTCACCTCTGTGGGTTTGATTCTCAGGTTCTGCCAATGTCCTAAGTGACAAAGCTTTCCGGTACCTTCTCATGGGTCAGTGGTTCCTTGCAGGGTTTTCCAGGTTCCTTCTCCATCATTTATACTGATTGCCATGTATACACTATCTTGTACTGAAAAATGGCATTAAACCCTACAACAACCACCCCCCTTCCATAAAGTAAACCCTCCCATCAGAAAATCCCACAACACAGCTGTACATTCAAGTCTGTTTGCTGTTCTAAAACATGTTCAAAGCAATAGACAAATCTGGAAATTTATAAACTTACTTGAACTGAAATGAATACAAAAGAATCTGGAGATGTGAATTTAAAATGTTTAATTTTAAAGTTTACAAACATTTTTCTTCAATTATTATCTTTAATTTTGTATGTATTACCCAAATGATTATAAAATGGAAACAAGGAAAACCCCCAGCATTACCAAAAACACTGAATATGTATTTTTGAGGGCAAATTGGTGCAATCTCATTACTTGTGACAGATTACCCTCTGCTCAGTGTAGCAACCAATCATATACTGTCCTACTGCTGTTAAATCAAAAAAGTAAAACTGGGGGGCGGAAAGGGTAATTCTTGCAAAATGCTTATTGATGAAATATAAGCCACAAATTTTCACAAAACCTTGTCTCTTGATGGTACTGACAATCTACAGGCTAAAGTAAAAGACAGGAATCATTTACAAGTCCACTGAGGGGAAGAAAGGGTGTAAGGCAATCATGAAAATGCCCAGCCCAATATACAAGAAACTTCTTGCTCAGATTTGCAGGGAAAAAAGACTTTATTCTATCTAGCATTTTAGTTGGGTATAAAATATATCATGCAATAAAAAAGAATGAAATTATCTGGTTACAAAGTTTAGAAAATGGATGTCATACAGATACTAGTTTTCAAGTAGAAATGATATTCCCTTGCTTGAATGACCTTATCTACTGCATGACCCAAATGATGCTGAGGCAAGCAGGCTCATTGGATTTTCCACGAACATCTATATATTATGGCAGGTAAGGTATGGATAGTCCAAGTGCAATTGTAACATTTTCTTTTTATTAATGTTCATTGTTTGATCAATAGCTATAGATGACATATCTTGTACTGCTCCATTTTAAGCATAGTCACAATCCACTTGAATTATGAAAAATGGATGTCATTGCATTAGATTCCAGTCTCAGACATTTGATTGAAATGACAATCATTTGTTATGAAACAGTATCTCCTTAATTATGGTCTGATTTTTTCTTAAGTCTAGCCTGTGTTTTTCTTTCTCAAGTACAGTCATAATGTACTAATCATTAGGATTCTGGCATAAACATCATGATTTTGCAAATTAAAATGTCACCCCATCTCCTGTTTCTAAGCGCTGTGATTCTGATGCAGTTTCATGAACTTTGGTTTTATTTCAAGACAGCTACCATGTTGACCATATTGGTCATTAAATAAACACTATTTTCACTCACTTAAGACTGCAAGAATTCTTCCTGTGAAAGTCCAATGTTGATATAACGAGTTCATAAAGTAGTAACAACATTTTCAAGAAGTCAGATTGGCACCATTGTAATTTTGTACCAACCAGACTTGTGATGACCTACATGTCATTCAGGAGGAGCATCAATAACAAGATTTTCAAGATGGCCTCTGCGGCAGCCATACTGGATGTCAAAGTGGACTCATTTCTATTCTGGACCAACTTGACATCAGAACAGGGGCCCTGAGTGACGAGAGTGACCAATGAGGAGTTGTCTAAAATGATCTCCTTACAGATCTATGTGCCATCTCACCTGTGTCTGTGTTGGTTCAAGTCTCAGATTTGGTCAATGTGTTTATGTGAGAATGCTCATCAGTAGCTTCTTGTGGGTCAAAAGGTTTTTTTCCAGGGTTTTCCTGGGTTCTTCCTTCACCATTGATGCTGACCGCCATAAGCCTATCATGTGCTGAAAAATTGCATTAAACCCAACAACATCAGAACAAATCTAGCAGTGAAGCCCCTGACATTGCCATTTTCATTCAGGATTAGCAAATAACATTTGTCTAGAATGGAACTGTGATAATCTAGATCATAGTGACCCCATGCCTGCTGTCTGATCTAGACATTCCCTTTAACTCATTAACCCATGGATGTTTTTGTCATTTTCACCTGAAATTCGAGTAGGAAACACATTTTGGGAGCTATTTCTGAACACATCCTAATACATGGAGTCCCAAAAAATTTCCAGTTAACCTAATGCCTAGTTGTATTAAAAACACAGATTCTCATTGGCCATTTCACTCATGCATGAGCAGAAGGATAAAAGTTGATTTTTCTTTTTTTAACAGACTCATCATTTTCATATCCGGATCAATTTTTATTCTAATGCCCATTTTATCCAACTTTTTGCAAAGGTTTGCATTGTCTGTCTTCTGGTCTGCCTTAGAGCTAAGGCCCAACAGTCTAAAATCTGGACACAATCAGATTCCAACAACAGGCAAATTTATGGTGGAAAAAAAATTTGGTTTTCCCTCTATTTTGTAATGTATAGAGAGTCCAGATTATTTGGTATTATTGTAGAGATACATCTGTCTACCTTTCTATAACACACTTTTGTGTATTTTGAATGACCTTGAAGCTACAGAGGTTACTACCTCCTGATGTGCAAACAATGCACCAGGGGTTGATTAATTAATACTTCATTGTTGACTGTGTTAAAACCATTACTACAAGTTCCATCCTCCTGCAATGGACCTAATGGCACTTGTACTTAATTCAGCTTGTGCTAAAAATCGACCATGATGCCATTGCCATGTTTGCGGCCATATTATTTTCGGACAAAGACGCTAGTAATGCATAGTAACATGAATGCTAGCTGCATTTTGAAATTTATAAACAAGCTATATATTCATCTGGAAAAGTAATTTTTTAATATGGTTACCAATGAGCATTGTTGCTATGGATCATGTACAAGTGATTTGAGGTTCCAGAAGCTAATGTTTGGTTCACTGAATTAGGACATGGTTTTCCAAAGTATATCATTACAGCCTGCATGATTTTACCATAAACAAATGTGATGAAGGATACATATATATGTAGTATGCACTTATTAAAGATATTGCCAAGCATAGGATACATGTTGTGTGGGCCATTGAGAGAAGAAATTTAAACTGATACTGAAAGTAATCCCACTCAGTATTCAGCCAGATGTCTTTTCTCAATGTATATTTATTATAGGTTGTTTAGTCAATTTTGAAAATCCTCTTGTACAGTATTTACAATCCAAGAAGTTTGTATAATTCTGAAATTCTACATATAGATGCAGACAATAAAGTTATTTTTACATGTGCTACCCTGTTGTTTGCAAAATGTGTATCATTGTATCATTTTAAGGCTAGCTGTCATAGAAATAACTTTTTGTATTACTTTTTCTATCAGCAACTGCAGACATATATATTTCCAAACCAAATGTAATTATATACTTTTATAAGAAAATGTGTTATGGCTATAGCATTAATATATGTCATGAAAATAAACAATTTTTCTCTCATTTTTAAACACCGTTACCAATTTACACATTAGACTCAGAAAAAGGGTAATGAAATCATCAATGCATATTACCAAAACAACCTACATTGATATATTTCTCGATCAAATATCTTAAATATATTTGCAAAATTTGTAGAATGATACATGAACCATATTTAATTAAACACTTTTATACCTATATGCATTAAAATAACATTCACTAAATTTAAATTTAGTTTAAATTGATGAACAAAGCAAAATAGAAATACATGTAGTAACTATACTACATGTACATTCCTCTTTCTTTACATGTATAAAATATCAATTATATACAACAAGAATTCATTCTAACAATTTTATTGGAGACAGTTCCCTAGGAATTTTCATCTCAACATATTCAGAGCATATGTACTTGTGTTGAAATTTTCTATCAACTTATGCATTATACAGTTATTACTGTTCTCAAATTGAGATTCATCAAATCTGATTCTGATCCTTAGAATTACAGAGTCTACATCTGACTAAGCCACAAAACTACACCAAGGGACATTCAGCGTAGCCCTCTGCAACAACAACAACAATAATAACAACAGTAATGATAATAATAATAATAAATAATAGCACTGGAACAACAACAATAATAAATTACACTTGTAAATTTAAAAATCAATGTAATGGTGGGTATCATGTGGTGCCTTGTTTCAAATGGTGCAAAACCATACAAGAATGTAGTTATCAAACATGTCACAGTGACTTTTCTGTTTTGTATTATTAATATATATATATATATATATATATATATATATATATATATATATATATATATATATAACATACTACAGATAGGAAAAAAAATCTACATTTCTGTTATTTACAACACTAATATAGAAGAGTACTGAAAATAAAAGATACAAAATGACTGAAGAAAGGATAATAGTCCTGAAAAATACTACATTAGGTCCCAACATATATAGTATTTGTTTTGACTCAACTTTTAAATGGTATTCTTCTTTTTCCATTTTGGGGGCTGGCCTTGACATTCTAACCATCATTGTAACTGAACATTGAAATTATCTATATTCGGATGAACAAATTTAGCGGATGAAAAAATTTAGAACAAATTTAGCGCCTTGTACATCATTTTCAGTAAGAAGAATACGGAAAGATAATCATTGGTTGCATTTCTTGCAAATCTGAAATCATGGATGACATGTAACAAGCTGCAGATGAATGATGATAAAACTGAAGCCATCCTGATTACAAAACAAAGACTTTCTCATTCACATCCTTTACCTCAGGCAATAAATATTAGCAACACCAACATTAAATTCAAGCAGTCAGTACCAAACATCGAAACAATCTGTGTCACTCTTGACAGTACTCTCATTGCATCAACATGTAATGAAAATATGCTGGCTGCATATCTTGAGCCAAGACGCATCAGCTCCATTCACAAGTATCTGTCAGTTGATGCCACAAAAACTCTGTGTTCCTTAGTACTTTCAAGACTGGACTATTGTAATTCAATTCTGTATGGTTCATCTCAATATCTACTTCAGAAACTTCAAAATACTGCTGCTCGGATCATCTTTAGAGTACCACGATCAGAGCATGCCTCTGCTGCTCTGCACCCTACACTGGCTATCCATACCATCCAGAATTAAACACAAAATTTGTTCTCTGTGCTCCAATCCAACATACCTATCTGACCTCACCATTGTGCACAGACCTGCATAATGCTTAAGCTCATCTTCTGACACTCACATTATATTCCCATTATGAAGATGAAATCATATGGAAAACTTTATTTTGCATATCAAGGCCCAGCAACCAAGAACAAATTGCCCACTGCACTTAGACACAGTGATCTCATTCAAGAGTGCCATTAAAACCCATCAATTTCAACTGCAACAGTCATAATGACCTAAAAATGTATCCTTTTTAACATATCCTTACCTTAAAAATTTACATCATGTTTTCTGTTTCTAATTTTGTGGTGTTTGTTATTAATTTTTGTAATCATTTCATAAAATGTTTTTTATTCTTTTTAAGCGTTGTCAAATGCTGTAAAGTGCTTAGAGCTTCTAAAGATTAGGCGCTATATAAAGTCCTCTATATAAAGTCCTCGTTACTATTATTATTATTGCCATTATGCTGGTTCCCCTTGTTCGAAAATCTATTTTTAGAAACTGATGTTACTGCTGTGACTTTCAAATAGGTAAAAAGTACAAGTGCCATTACTTTTGGCACAAATGAACATGAACTCATTGAGTAAAATTGCCTGGAATCACAGTGATTCTTGTCAAAATAGTCTCTGTCCATGGACAACTACTGGTAGCATGGTTTGTTGCCATGAAGCAAATTTTTATTTTATTACTGATAATAACTCCTATAGGGTATCAGACTAATATAGACCCACAGGAAATGATCACATTCACCAACTTCAAAAATTATCAAGAATTATGCCAAATCACATAGTCAATAAAATGTGTGGGGACAGTTGCAAACATGAGGCAGGACATGTATTTTGCAAGGTTCATAGCTGCCACTAAAATGGCTGAAATTATGTCATAACAGAAAGCACAAAAAATATGATCAAAAGAAGATACAGATAAAGTACCAGAAATTCATGGCATATCAAAATGAAATGGCTGATATATTACTCTGGTAAGACTGTCATAAGTAATTTTTGCTGAAAAATTCAAAAGTGCACAAGGTACTTCATTCATTGAGGGGTGCAAATCACAAAGTCACAAAATGCAAGCTTCCTATACACCATGGATACAGTAATTCAAAAGAGTTGGTTCCTTAGAAACAAAAAATTTGTGGCATCTTTGAACAAAAAACTTCTTGAGTAGCTTCAACATGAACTTTTATTTGTCTTGCTTGTAAAATAGATATTATTCTTCTGATTTAAGGCTAATGAAAGATAAATGTTTAAGCAGAAGTTGGACTGAGTTCTGTTTTTATTATAATTCTAGTAGACTTGGTTAAATGTAGGTTACATCAGTTAACAAATATGTGCAGGAAGCCAGTGGGTTGGCTTAAAATATCCTAATAACAATCACTGAGTGTAAATTAATACACAGAGTATCAGAAGCTGGATAGTACAGTAGGATCGGCCATAAGGTTTACATTTTCATGGTATTTATTTGTCAGGACCTGCCCATCCAAGAACATAATACTTCCATATTCCATCAGCCCAACCCCTGCTGCTCACTAATTAATTAATTAATTGACTTTCTGGTTACTGGCCCTGTACCAAGCACATATTCTCAAGAGGAGTGTGAGGCATTATCCCAAATAAACTCAGCATCTTGAAAGTTAGGGGGGACTACATGTGTCTGGTTACAAGCCAAAGTACCAGATAACCAAGTGTACAAAACCAATTAGGTACACTAGAATTTATCATTCACATACAGTTGGAACAAACAATGTGCAACCATTACCATTAAGATCAAATTTTGGATTACCAGTAGACATGTATTCACAAACTAAGTTCTATTTACCAATTTTTACATTGTTTCCTAGGGAAATAAATCATTTTGTTAAAATACACAAAGCTTGTTGACTTCACTCTTTTCTTCTGTTACATTTGTATGAGCCTATACATAACACCAATAATAGAAACACCAATAATAGAAACTTTAGAAATTTACTATAGTCTTCAATACACTCCCATTTGTACCCATCTACTGATTTAAAAAACAAAAAACAAACACAGTGCATGTCACTTAGTCATGACATTCATCAATTAATTTCTAACCTGAATGTTGTGCATAACACTCCACTTGTTGGCATTTCAAACTAACAGACTGCCCACTGTCTTTTCTGGTTTTTAGAACTGTTCATTTCAGTAAAAACTGTTTTCTGCATTTGCAATGTTTAATTTTAATATTTCTATGTAAAAAAATTAAATAAATGAAAAGGGCAAATTCCACGTTTTCAAAAAATATCAAAAATTTATAAAATTATCAAAATTATCAAGGATTGCAAACTGTATCACCTATGTTATATAAAAACAGACTCACCCATGAAATAATGGTGACTAATACTCAAGAAACTTCATTTGATTCAAAACAACTTGACAGTGGTAAATAGGACTATCTAGGAAAAATTAGTTTTAGAAATTTTAAATTGATTAAAGAAATGACGAAGTTTCATGCATTTTTATATCCTTCATGCTTTGTTTTTAAAATCTTAAGGAGTTCAAACAAATGGGACACAGTATAGTTATAAATGTTGATTTCAAGCTCTGGTTTGTAACTTGATAAATTGCAGTTGTACAAGAGTTCTTGATTTCACAAAAAAGTATTTGCATTTTTTTGCATAGTCCTGGGATTTACAAATCCACTTGCCTAACTCATGGGACAAGTTCGAAATTGGCTTAGATATGCTCAAATTTGCAAGGCACTAGCCCACATGCAAGTCCACAACACTAAGGAGAAAGTCTGAGATGCAAGAAATTTTATTGAATGTCAGTGATCTGAGTCAAATATAACTTTACCTGCTAATAATTTACTGACAAGGAGTGTTTAGTTCCTATAATGCTTTATGTTGTGCAAATTTTTATACCATGCGATCTCATCTGCATTTCCAGCTATTGTTTTATGTCCTGTACATGTCATTTCCATTTTGCAGTAAATGTCAAAGTCAGTATTGAATTTTCTCATACAGACATGACAATAATGTAATAATTATAGCATTTTACTATTATCTATCTTTTCTAACAGTCATGTTTGTTCGTTCATTTGTTTGTTCATTCTTTCCTTCATTTTGTTCTTATTTATATTCTTTTGCTTTATGTAATTGCCTGTTCATTCATTGTGCATTTCTTTCAATAATACTGGCTCATGAAACTGAAAACTAAACAAATTAGATTAATAAATGCACTCTGAACACAAGTTATTTAAAAGAAATGGAGCAGCAGAAAAATCAATGATCTTAGCTATTTATGAATAATTTTGTATAGAGTGAAAAAAAAACTTGATTCAAATCTTTTCATGCATCAACTTCTTCAGATATTAAAAGCTTGTACATATCAAAACTGGAAAGAAAAGATAAACTAGCCAACAAAATCAATGTATTTTAAAGACTAATAGTCATAATTGGATGGATAACTTAACGATTCTCATTTCTTAAAAATATTTTGATGTTACAGCCATAAATTTAATATACAAGCTCATAGATATGAATATGACATTGCTTCCAAAAGTTTTTTTTTGTTTTTCAAACTTCTGTTCTAGAAATAATTTACAATTAGTTCATGGCAAACACTGCATTTTGTTTTTAACATTTTTTTTGTAACCAAGATATTTGAAGAAAAAAAATATTGCAGGTTGATGTGACTTGTATGTGAGTATATATGGCAATTGTATTAAAAAAAAAGAGAAAAGTCAACATACTCTGAAATTTTTTTAGATTGGCAACACCACCAACAGACAAATAATGGGTAGTTGACATATGCTAGAAATTAGGCAATGTTTAATTTCGGCACTTGTAAGTGGCAGAAAATGAACACCCATTCATTGTCAAGATGCAGTCTGGTATCTAGATGCAGAGTGCCTAATAAATTGTTACCCTGCCAAGTCATTTTTTTTTTTTTACCTGATCAAAATGATCGGTTATCCTGAACCCTAACCTCAACATTATGGAAATTCAGAAAATCCTGTAGTGCAAGTCATACAGGTATAACCAATATATGTGTTATTTTGTAACATTTAGTTAGTATACACATACCTTTAGGCCTATATAGTGATTGTTAAGATCATCCACTGCTCATCAATTAATACTCCCTGAAAGATCACTGGTTAACCCCATGAAATACATCCAACATCACTAGTGATGATTGGACCCAACCCCCTCTTTCTTTGACATAGTTTAGTGTGGTATGACTTTTGCAAATGTAAATAATCTACAGCTTTGAGTTCAGTGCTGCAGTAGCTAAGGTGAAAAAATGTTGTACTTGTAATACAGGATTCATGGATGTTTCATATCTGTCCATGCCAGCCTAGGTCTGCTTTCTCACTTTTCCCTGGGACAGGAACATAGCTCTTAATTTCTTTATATGTACTGTCAATAGCATGCTAGATGTGGCCTAGTGGTTAGAGCAGGGGTTGGCAACCTATGGCACACTGCCATAAAGTGTTACACCAAGAGGTTTTGTGTGGCACAAATAATAGCCAGAAATCTCTATTTTAATAGTGTTAATCTTACTGGTGGCATGCACTCCATTTTGTAATTAATCTGGGGGAAAAAAAGTGGCATGCTATGTAAAATAGGTTGCCAACCAGTGGGCTAGAGCATCTGCCTCAGATGTGTGAGGTTGCAGGCTTGAACCCCAGCCAAGTCATACACTGGTACTAGCAGCTGCCTCACTTGGTTAGCATTAGGGCTGGTTGGCCTGGTGTCAGGATAATGTAAGGAGTGGGACATAGTGATAAATGTCTCTGGCATGATGCCCCAGTGCTATACATAACCATACACTGCCACACTGTAGATATCCTAGCAATACAACTGCAATATTGTTAAAGCTATCTTAAAAATCTAAATCACACACAAACACAATAACATAAAAATGCCATTAAATCTATAATTTATAATCTATAATTTTCGTTTGGAACCTTTGCAATGACAACCAACAAACACTGTACAGAATAAACATTATAGTATTCAATTTTAGAACAATAATTTGCTTAAAATCAATACAATCGACTAGAATAGCATACATGTCCACATGGATGAACACTTTAACCACTAACTTAAGCATACTGTATGTATTATTGGGGAAGGGGTGATTGATATAGTTATCTATGCAAAATATCTATAATTTATCATTTCATTGGGAAATATAATAAGTCAGTCATACATGGGTATTAAACCAGTACTGAACTATACAGCCAATGGCTGGGTATATATAATGGTTGCAAAAGTAGTCCATTACCTAGACTAGAGATAAAAGGAGTGCAGCATGAGCTGTTTAACAGATTAGGGATGTCCTGCCCCATATTGTTTCAGCCCTGGACATTTCATCCCATTTTAATGGACATTTCAGCCAATGGCCTCACATTACAGGATCACTGGATTTGTCCCACTTTACTAGATGTTTTGGATCATGACACTGTACATCTTCTGAAATAATTTAATAAATGCTAATGTTTAAATTTTAAAAATATTTCAAAACATATGCTTATATTTTATTTCCACAAAAAGCTTCCATTATTTACTGGATACCACAACAAATCAGTTCTTTAACTATGAAGATCAAACAAGTTACCTGGCTGTAATGAAGCTCAATGAACACTTCCTTGATAATCATGTTTGTTTAAATTAGTGTCTGCTTGAAATTATAATATATTTTTGAAACAAGCCATGGGCAGAATACATATTTTCCTTTCCTTTTTTCATTTATTGTTACATTCTAGTGAATGGACCAAACACCTGCAACTTGTTGATGAAGAATGTTGTAATGAAGAGATGGTAGACCAAATTATTATCTTACCAAATTATTATCTTATCAGAATGAAAGAAGAATGGGCTTAGACTATAATATTGACTCCAGCTTCTTTCAACAGATGGTTGTCGGTTACTTATGAGGTATGAATGAAATCTGAACGGTAAAGTAAAATTGGGCACAACAGTGTAATGGTGATCAATTTCTATAAATGTCCTAAAGATCCGTTAAGTGTGATGCAATGTCCTGGGCCAAAACGACCAGAACCTAACGAATGATAGAAGGAAGAAATGAACAAACCGATTCGTGTACTTACCATGAAAACCGCAGTCGGCATAACCTCTTACGATATGCTTAAATTCTCTCTCCTTATCGGGGTCATGCACCTTGATTAAAATGTATTTAAACTTTCCACTTTTTTCGATGTCCACATCCGAGACTGCTTTTAATTTCGGATTATCCTTGGCCCCAGGCGAGGCTATGGTGATTGCTGCAACAGCCATTTGTCGAGTGGTGAAGGTAAGCCGAGGGTGAAATGATATAGTCCTTGTTAACACTTCTTGCAACTTGTGTGAACTTTGCTGAGTGCAATGAGAGAAACAAGTAATACCTGCTGGCACGAATTTTGCAAAATGTATCGGTACAGCCAGACTGTAAATAACGCTGTATGGCCTTGCACCGTGCCAGGAAGTGTGACGCTCGGTATGGAGAGTTTCGGTATATATCCACAAAGCAACTTGGTTTTATAATATATCTGAGAAAACCGTGTACAACAAAATAGCTCAAGCAAATTATCTATACACGTTTAACGAAATGCAAATCTCGGCCCCTATTGCAGTTGGGAGTCAATCTCGCTCACATACCGCCACGCGTGACTGGCAGGTATGATGTGGGATATACCCTAACACACACACATCTGATTGGTCGGTATTACGAATTTCCCTTCACATCAACCAGAAACTATTTAAAGATAAGAGAAATCTGGCACGACATTTATTTCATTAGTCTCTCTCTCTCTCTCTCTCTCTCTCTCTCTCTCTCTCTCTCTCTCTCTCTCTCTCTCTGCATGTATGTTAGCTACAATCTCGTAACCTCAACTTAAAAGGACTAAGGTACTAATATTAGTACTAGTATGTATGTATGTATGTATGTATGTATGTATGTATGTATGTATGTATGTATGTATGTATGTATGTATGTATGTATGTATGTATGTATGTATGTATGTATGTATGTAGCAAGAAAAGGTCAAAGAATGTGAATACTAGTACTGATTAGAGGTTAATAGACTTGCTCCCGATTAGTGAATTATTGATTAAACAAAGGACAATAAGCTGTTTTCAGTGCTGTAAATAGAGTAGTATGAAAGTAGGGCTTTGAGACTTACCTCCCCCTTTGTGGCCATTTCACACGTCATTGCCTTTACCCTCAGGACATACTTAGCCCAATTTGTGACGTTGCAGGTTCAACACTTAATTTTGCACACACAAACTGGTCACGTATCATTTACCCAGTCCAATCGCGGATATATAATAAGGATGTGTGTGGGGGTGTGTCACACTGAACATTAACTGGACAAGTCTTTTTTTGTTTTGTCAACTTTTATTCCATAAATCACATTTATGGTCACTGGTCACGTATCATTTACCCAGTCCAATCGCGGATATATAATAAGGATGTGTGTGTGTGTGTGTGTGTGTGTGTGTGGGTGGGTGGGTGGGTGGGTGTCACACTGAACATTAACTGGACAAGTCTTTTTTTGTTTTGTCAACTTTTATTCCATAAATCACATTTCCGGGAGAGGAGTGGGGAGTCACAGTCGGACTTAAAGACGAACTTATTCACCGCTGATTTAACGGTCCAGTCTGGGACAGATTCTTTATCGGGACCAATTTCCCGACAGACTTATAAATCACCGATCATTTTGTTTGTCACTGATAATGAACAGATTCATGGACCATTTTCAAAAAAAAAAACAAACAATTTTTGATCGCAGGATCCACTGACTGGACTCTTGTTTTGTCCTATTTACTCTTGTTTTTCCCTATGAATCAATGACAAAAATGTCCTCTTTTTTGTCATCAAACATTTATGGACAAGCGCATCCACTTTTGTTTTTTTTTTGTTTTTTACTTTTATTTGATCCGCGATTAAAGACATCTTTTTCTGCGTATTATCATACGGACCAGTTAAGGATCAATAACACTTTTGTTTATACTTTTGATCAGCAGCCCAGTCACAGACCATTACTTAGCGGGACACTGACGGATTTGTCCACAAATTATCAGCAAATCATTAACTGACTTATTGACGAATCACTGACGAACTTTACCCATTAAACATTTAAGAATCAGTGATGGACCCAGTTCATCTGCCGATCGATTACACGGACCAGTATATTGTTGTTTAACACTCAACTTTGATGGATACGTCCATCCGCTTTTATCCATTAAATGATCATGAAAGGACTTGTGATTCATCGAGTTTTGACTGACAGATTCTTCTCTTATTCACTCACGGACTTGACCATTCACGAGTCATTAATAGATCAGTATCCTTTTGTGTTTTTTATATTTTTGTTCTGTCATCGGATTTGTTCGTGGTGCATGGACTGACTTGTCCACGGTCAATTCTACTTTTGTTTGTTTCACTTTTTTTTTTTTTTTTCGTTTTGTTTTGCTGTTGTTTTGTTTGGGTTTTTAAATATCAAATTAATCAGCGACTGATCTGCGAATCATTGAGGTACAAACTCATATACGGGATAATGATTGGTGTGTTTTAGAAATATAATATCGATTTGTCCACTTTAATTTATCTTTTCTTTGTCCACTGATAATTGACAGACTTGTCCACGGATTATCCACTTGCTTATTAACGGACTTTGATTCAGCGAATCATTGATAGTCTTATCCTTTGATTGATGCTTAACACTTTTAATCACAAATCAGTCGCGTACATTAACGCACATGTCCACGTTTGTTTCTATTCGTCTTGTTTGTTACTCAAGTGGATCCGTTACTGATTATTTTATGTTACACTTTTGATCACTGACAGACTTGTCCTTTCACGGCTTCACTACGGATCATTTTATTAATCTTCGCGGATAATTGGTCACATTTTATTGACTCAAGTTGATTCGAGATTTGATCTGCGATTTTAGCGAATCACGGAGTCATCAACCAATCATTGACCGACGTTTCAACCGAACATTGATGAACTTTTTCATGGGTCATAGACGGATTTTGCTGTTCACTGACCAATTCACTGATGTTTGGCAGACCACTGTTGCTGTTCACTGACCAATTCACTAATGTTTGGCAGACTAAAAACTTTTGTTGTTTACTAACCAATCATCTAAAAAATCTACTTTTGCTGTTCAATGACCAATTAACTTTCGTTGTTCACGGACCAGTCACGATCCAATCCATTTTTTGTTTTTGTTTTGGACTCATGCTGATCCGTGATTGATCCAAGATCTTTTTTTACAGGCTCATCAACCAATCATTGACTGACTTTAGAGAGACAAATCCACTGACCAATCTAATTGTTGTTGTTTGTGTTTTTTGTCACAAACTTTTGACAGGCAAGTCCATTGATCATTGATGAAAAAGTTAATCCGTGGATGATGACATGGACAAGTCCACTTTTGTTGTTCACGGACCAGTCCACTGATCAATTCAAATTTGTTGCACATTATGCTGTTGCACATTTGAGGATTTATATTGTTTGCTATTGGTATCAAAAATACAAAATTTAAATTACTTTCTGCATTCGTCCAATTTCACACGTTTTATTTTTTTATTTCTCTTTTGGCTTGTTTTGCCGAGATTTGTTAGATCATCATCATCATCATCATCATCATCATCATCATCATCATCATCATCATCATCATCATCATCATCATCATCATCATCATCATGTCCATTTTCAAACGTGTCGTTTTTGTAGGAACGTGCCAGACCGGAATGTATTATGAAGGAAATATACACAATATGTCGAAATGGAAATTAGCATTGTAGTGCATTTTGTTTGTTTTGTTGTAGTTTGGTTTTGTTGCTGATAGCTTCTTTCTTTCTTTCGTTCTTTTTTTCTTTCTTTCTTTCTTTCTTTCTTTCTTTCTTTCTTTCTTTCTTTCTTTCTTTCTTTCTTTCTTTCTTTCTTTCTATTATAAGTATTTGTTTATTCCAGAGTGCATTTTTTTTTGTCAAGTAGGCCTAATATAAGCAAGATCAAATCTAAATTTTAAATAAATTGAACAAGAGACTAACAATCAATCAATCAATCAGCCAGTCAGTTAATCGGGTTGTTACAATGATCCTCAACGAGGAAAGAAAACAGAAGTAGCTGTTTAATGACCATAATATAATTAATATCTTTCAGAAAATATATCATGTTAATAGCAACCTGTATTAAAATGTTTTCTTTTGTTAAGGATACCTCACATATTATATTAGTATGAAAATTATTCGCCTGAAATATGCTTCACATATGTAACAGTTTTAATAATGTATCTGAATAGATAGACTGACTTGCTTATTTTCATACATGCACTGAGAGAGACTCAATTAACTGTTTTCATAATACCTTGACAGATAATGAATTACCTGTTTTCATATATACCCTAAGAGAGACTGAATTACCTGCTTCCATGCATACCTTGAGATAGATTGAATCACCTGTTTTCATATATACCTTGAGAGAAAATAAATTACCCGTTTTCATGATACCTTGAGATAGATTTAATTACCTGTCTTCATACATCCCTTGAGAGAGATTGAATTACTTATTTCCATACATATCTTGAGATAGACTGAATTACTTGTTTTCATAATCCTTTGAGATTGAATTACTTTTTTCCATACATACCTTGAGATAGATTGAATTAATTGTTTTCATGATGCTTTGAGATAGATTGAATTACCTGTTTTCATACATCCCTTGAGAAAGATTGAATTACCTGTTTCCATACATGTCTTGAGAGAGACTGAATTATCTGTTTCCATACATATCTTGAGAGTGAATTACCTGTTTCCATACATGTCTTGAGAGAGACTGAATTACCTGTTTCCATACATGTGTCGAGAGACACTGCATTACTTGTTTTCATGCACACCATGAGGGATAATGAATACTATCAGTAGTAATGGAAGGCAATTGGGGGTCTAATATTAGCCCATAGTTTTACATATGGGGACTCCAACTGCTAACTATATGCTGCATTTTGATTACTGTCCACACGCAAACGGCTACACTCATACAAAAATGATAGGTGTGTTTATACATACATTTTACTTACATACATTCACTCGAGAAGAGGGAGAAGGGTGAAAAAAGAAATGAAATAGACTCCTTCTCTCTCTCTCTCTCACACACACACACACACACACACACACACACACACACACACACAAACTTGTTGAGGTTTTACACAAGGATATGAATTTTTTATGGATACACTACTGTACTCTATTACACATACAAATAAAAAAGAAGTGGTATGTGGTTTTAAAGTTTAACAATAGAGATAGACATGCAAATAAAATCATACACAAACACACGCATACATTAATATTTAGTAATGATTAATATCTCTCTTTACTAGAGATCTGCGAGATCTTGAAACAGTTTTCCTTTGTGCTAGCCCAAGAGTGTCAACATAAGTGATATGTCTTTGCTGGTCTTCTTCTTGTAAGACATCATCTCAAGGCTGGTCCTTAGCGTAAGACCCGCTTGAGACACCCAAGCCTCTGCAAAATAAATTCTTGTTTTCCTTATCACTATGTCTGCGATCCTTGAAATGGCCCACTTTGCCCTTGCATATATGATGTAATTCGAGTTGAAGAGCATACTGGAACCAATAGTTGACGACTTCACGCCTATCCACGTATTAATGAGTTTGTCTTGAGAATAGACGGCACCATAGAAGAATGCACCTGTATACATAGTCAATGATAGAACCGAAACTTATTGAAAAGTTTCACCAATCAAAACGTTTGTTACAAAATTCATTTGGAGCTTGGTTACCTGAAATACTGACAGAAATATTAAAATTAGATATTGCAAATGCAGACAACAGTTTTTACTGAAAAAGACTGTTCTAAAAACCAGACAAGACGGTGAGCAGTCTGTTAGTTTGAAATGCCAACAAGTTGATAGTGTTAGGGACAACATTGAGGTTAGAAATTGTTAATTTATGAATGTCATGATTAAGTTTTGTGCAATGTTTATATCCTTTGTTGTTTTGTTTTTTAAATCTGTAGATGGGTACAAATGGGAGTATATGCGAATACTATAGTAAATTTCTCAATATTCTATTCTTGGTCTTATGTATAGGCTCGTACAAATGAAACTGAAGAAAAGAGTGAAGTCATCAAGGTTTGTATATTTTAATAAATTGATTTATTTCCCCAGAAAACAATGTGAAAATTGGTAAATAGGACTTACAGTTTCCGAATATACCAGTAATCCAAAAATTTATCCTAAGAATGAAAGAACAATTCATATCACGAAGTAGTTCAATTATAATCAAGGTTTGAATCTCGATGACATACAAAATATGGAAGGCTATGACGTCAGATATGGTCCAATGTACGAATATCAACAATTCCTCAGTTGAATAATTTGTTTGAATAATTCCAAAATATATTTCCATGAATATCGTTCAGAATTTATTATATAAGAAAGTCAACTTGTTGAGTTTCCAGGAGAATAAATTATTAAATCCAAAAATCAGATGAAAAACAAACAATCTAGCAACAAATAAAAATAACACCTTGTGACTTCAAGATGTTAAAACGACTCTGCCAGAAGAATATTAAGAAGCCTATTTAAACCCCCAATGTGGACTCTTGCTACAAGAAATCTATCACATACGCCAGTGTAACCCCACTTAAAAACCAGTAATATATAAATGTTGTGTAAACATGGTGATCACGCAATCAAATTATCTCCCTGATACTGGACAATCATTTTAACTGCTTGTTTACAAAGTTCCCAAACTAAGACGAACTAGGTTAACTAAAAACAATTCATGTGACACGTTTTACATCTTAGATAAACAATATTTTACGAAAATAATTTTTTTGAATCCTTTCAATGATCATTACAATAAAATGTAATAAAACAAAAATAAAATAAAAAAAAGAATTTTTAAACTAACACACAAACAATTTATTTACATATATGTAACATTGGTTATAAAGAAATTTGTTAAATTCTAGGCCTCAAACCTTCCCCATCTATTGATGTATGTGATAACGTTCTTTGCTAATGTTATACCTGTTTTCTTTAGAGTAGACATACATATACATTTTCATAAGCTTGTGTTGGACACCTATCATTTTCATTTGAGCAAGAAAGTAAATAGTGTACTGTGTCTTATAAGGAAAAAATAAGAATGAGTAACTGTTACAGCTCACTAGCTTCTGTGGCATGTGAGTTTTAATATCTGATTCCTGAAAAGTGAAAATTATCACTTTCTTATTTTCTGATAATAGTTTATTGGTGGTGTCCCTCTCAGAATTTTCATCATCTGAGGAACCCCCTAGTTCCGAAAGTTTAAAAGTTTTTATATGTCATTGTTTTTTTAGGCGTGTGTGCTATTTGTATTATTTTTGAGAAATTTCAGTTTTTATTTTTATTTTTTAATTTTGAGTTACGGTTTCTACACCATTTATATTCTAGTATGATAAAGACTACTTATCCCAGGCTGGATCCGGAGTTTACTTAAAGTCTGTGATCCTTGCCAAGGATATATGTTGCCCAGTGTTTGCTATATGCTTCTGCTATTATGTGCGCTGTTTTGTGTTTTTGTAGGGCTGGCTGCATGGATCAACTTTTTAAAAAGTTGTTCTTTAATTTTATTAGGGTTTTTTGATTCAGGAAACTGGTTGTGATATAGATCGATACCGGTTTCCCGATCGTTGGAACCTCTTTGTATTTAGTGTGTGTTAGGAGAAGATAGATAGTAGAGTAGACTGTATGTGTATGAAAGACAAATGTGAATGTTTAGTGCTCCTTTGAGGTGGGGAAAACTGGTACGGTCCGTGCTACCCCACGCGAGTCACGTAGCTTTGGCTCCACACCGAGTGATGACCGTTACTGATCACTACCATCTTACCTCTGCCTGCGTGAGTTCGAGTCCAGGGTCGGCTAACGTGGGTATGTGAGAAAGCCTGCCAGTAACTTCTCGTGGGTCAGTGGTTCTTTCTTGGGGTTTCCAGTGTTCTTCCTCCACCATTAATATTGGCCGCCTTGTATAGCCTATCTTGTGCTGAAAAATGGCGTTAAACCCTAAAACAACAAAACAACAACACTTGGTTGCCTGGTACTTTGGCTTGTAACCAGACACATGTATTCCCCCTCCCTTCAAGATGTGAAGTTTATTTGGGATAATGCCTCACACTCCACCTGAGAATATGTGCTTGGTACAGGGCCAGTAACCAGAAAGTCAATTAATTAACTGACTAATTAGAGAGCAGCAGGGGTTAGGCTGATGGAATATGGAAGTATTATGTTCTTGGATGGGCAGGTCCTGACAAATAAATACCATGTAAATGAAAACCTTATGGCCGCTCCCACTGTACCATCCAGCTTCTGATCCTCTGTGTATTAATTTACACTCTCAGTGATTGTTATTATGATATTTTTAACCAACCCACTGGATCCCTGTACATATTGGTTAACTGATGTAACCTAAATTTAACCGATTCTACTAGAATTTAAAAAAAAAACAACAGAATTCAGTCCAGCTTCTGCTTGAACATTTATCTTTCATTAGCTTTAAATCAGAAGAATAATAACACGTATTTTACAAGCAAGACAAATGAAAGTTGAAAGTTCATGTTGATGCTAGTCAAGAAACTTTTTGTTCGAAGATGCCACAAATTTGTTCTGTTTCTGAAGAACCTACTCTCTCTTTTAAATTACTGTATCCATGGCGTATAGGAAGCTTGCATTTTGTGATTTTAGAGTGATTTCCACCAATCAATGAATGAAGTATCTTGTACACGTTTGAATTTTTCAGCAAAAATTACTTATGACCGTCTTACCAGAGTCATATATCAACCATGTCATGTTGATATGCCATGAATTTCTGGTACTTTATCTGTATCTTCTTTTGATCATATTTTTTGTGCTTTCTGTTATGACATAATTTCAGCCATTTCATTGGCAGCTATGAACCTTACAACATACATGTCCTGCCTTATGTTTGCAACTGTCTCCACACATTTTATTGACTATGTGATTTGGCATAGTTATAGATAATTAGTGAAGTTGGTGAATGTGATCATTTCCTGTTGGTCTGTTAGTCTGATACCCTATAAAAGTTATCATCAGTAATAAAATAAACATTTGCTTCATGGCAACAAACCATGCTACCAGTAGTTGTCCATGGACAGAGACTATTTTGACAAGAATCGCTGTGATTCCAGGCAATTTACTCAATGAGTTCATGTTCATTTGTGCCAAAAGCAGTTAGGTCCATTGCAGGAGGATGGACCTTGTGGTAATGGTTTTAACACAGTCGACAATGAAGTATTAATTAATCAACCCTTGATGCATTGTTTGCACATCAGGAGGTAGCATCAAGGTCATTTAAAATACACAAAAGTGGGTTATTATGGAAAGTTAGACAGATGCAGCTCTACAATAATACCAATAATCTGGACTCTAGCTGCACTACAAAATACAAAGGAAGAACCGAATTATTTTCCACCATTAATTTGCTTATTATTGGAATTCGATTTTTTGTCCAGATTTTAAGCCTTAGATCAAAAGCAAACCAGTGTGAACTGCACACAGACATGTAAACCTTTGCAAAACGTTGGATAAGATGGGCGTTGGGAATAAAAAGTGATCTGGATATGAAAATGATGAGTCCGTTTAAAGAAACATCAACTTTTACCCTTCTGCTCATGCGTGAGTGAAATAGCCAATGAGAACCGTGTTTTTAATACAACTAGGCATTGGGTTAATCGGAAATTTCTTGGGACTCCATGTGTTAGGATGTGTTCAGAAATAGCAACCAAAATGTGTTTCCTACTCACATTTCAGGTGAAGATGACAAAAACATCCAAGGGTTAATGAGTTAAAGTGAATGTCTAGTCTAGATCAGACAGCAGGCATGGGGTCACTATGATCTAGATGGTCACATATCCAGTCTAGACAAATCTGTTATTTGCTAATCCTGAATGAAAATGGCAGAAGCTTCACTGCTATATTTGTTCTGATGTTGTTGGGTTTAATGCCATTTTTCAGCACATGATAGGCTTATGGCGGTCAGTATTAATGGTGAAGGAAAAACCCGTAAAAACTCTGGAAAGAACCATTGACCCACAAGACGCTACTGACAAGCATTCTCACATAACCACATTGACCAAATCTGAGACTTGAACCAACACAGACACAGGTGAGATGGCACTGATCTGTAACGGAGATCGCTTTAGACAACTCGGTCACTCGTGTCCCCTGTTCAGATGTCAAGTTGGTCCAGAAGAGAGTCCACTTTGACATCCAGTATGGCTGCTGCAGATGCTATCTTGAAAATATTGTTATTAATGCTCCTCCTGAATGACATGTAGGTCATCACAAGTCTGGTTGGTACAAAATTACAATGGTGCCAATCTGACTTTTTGAACACTTATTAGCTCTACTCAAAGTTTATATCATCATTGGACTTTCACAGGAAGAATTCTCGCATAATATAGTCAGTGAAAATGGTGCTCATTTAATGACCAATATGGTCACCATGGAAGCTGTCTTGAAATAAAACCAAAGTTCATGACACTGCATCAGAACCACCGAGCTTCAAAAGAGAGATGGGGTGACATTTTAATTTGTAAAATTATGATGTTTATGACAGAAACCTATTGGTTAGTACATTATGACTGTACTTGAGAAAGAACAACACAGGCTAGACTTAAGAAAAAATCAGACCATAATTAATGAGATACTATTTCATAACAAATATGATTGTAATTTCAATCAAATGTCTGAAACTGAAATCTATTGCAATGACATCCATGATTTTTCATAATCCAAGTAGATTGTTTCTATGCTTAAAATGGAGCAGTACAAGATATCATGTCATCTATAGCTATTGAGCAAACAATGAACATTATTAAAAAGAAAATATGTTACAGTTGCACTTGGACTATCCATACCTTACCTGCCATAATGTATAGATGTTCGTGGAAAATCCAATGAGCCTGCTTGCCTCAGCATCATTTGGGTCATGTCCATTGTTTGCAGGGTGAGGTAAGATCTTTCATTCTTGCACAGAAGAATAAGCATGCAGTAGTTAAGGTCATTCAAGCAAGCAAATATCATTTCTACTTGAAAACTAGTACATGTATGACATCCAATTTCTAAACTTTGCAACCAGATTATTTTATTCTTTTTTTTACTGCATGATATATTGTATATCCAACTAAAATGCTAGATAGAATAAAGTCTTTTTTCCTGCAAATCTGAGCAAGAAGTTTCTTGTATATTGGGCTGGGCATTTTCATGATTTGCCTTACACCCTCCCTTCCCCTCAGTGGACTTGTAATGGATTCCTGTCTTTTATTTTAGCCTGTAGACCCCTCAGTGGACTTGTAATGGATTCCTGTCTTTTATTTTAGCCTGTAGATTGTCAGTACCATCAAGAGACTCTTGTTCAAGGTTTTGTGAAAATTTGTGGCTTATACTTCATCAACAAGCATTTTGCAAGAATTACCTCCGAGTTTTACTTTTTTGATTTAACAGCAGTAGGACAGTATATGATTGGTTGCTACACTGAGCAGAGGGTAATCTGTCACAAGTAATGAGATTGCACCAATTTGCCCTCACAAATACATATTCAGTGTTTTTGGTAATGCTGGGCGTGTTCGTTGTTTCCATTTTGTAATCATTTGGGTAATACATACAAAATTAAAGATAATAATTGAAGAACAATGTTTGTAAACTTTAAAATTAAACATTTTAAATTCACATCTCCAGATTCTTTTGTATTCATTTCAGTTCAAGTAAGTTTATAAATTTCCAGATTTGTCCATTGCTTTGAACATGTTTTAGAACAGCAAACAGACTTGAATGTACAGCTGTGTTACTTATGAGATTTCTGATGAGAGGGTTTACTTTATGGAAGGAGTGGTTATTGTTGTTGTAGGGTGTAATGCCATTTTTCAGTACAGGATATGATATATATATGGCAGTCAGTATAAAGGATGGCGGGAGATCCCGGCAAAAACCCTGCAAAGAACCACTGACCCACGAAAAGCTACTGGCAAGCTTTGTCCCATGCTCACATTGGCCGAACCTGGGACTAAAACCCACACAGACAGAGGTGAGATAGCAACGATTCGTAACAATGAGCACTTTAGACCACTTTATCGACCTGGGGCTCTGGAAGGAGAGATTCGTTTTGCTTAAAATGACTGATGAGTTTGTTTCTTACTGAATTATGTACAGTATCATTAGCTTTGGTTGATTCCCCCCCCACCTCAATAGTTTTGATATGTAGTTACAAGCCGGGTCTGTTCAATAACTCAACATGTACGGGGGGAATTCAAGTCTGCAGGTTTACCTTAGAAACACAAGAAATGAGAATGACTACAAAATTGGAAAGAAACCAAATACTAAGTTCTCTCTTTATATATGCTGTCTATTGTGACTGTATTTCGCGATAGACTCCATGTGACAGATTACACTGATCATTTTGCATTAAACCTGCCTATGCATATGATCTAACCCAACCAATGGGAAGTTAAAAAATCCTTCTAGAGATGTAGAAATCCCATCAGCCAACGAGAAATTAAACCAATTGTGCAATTAAGTTTTATTATTAAGATTATTATAAATAATTGTCAATACATATGTAAGCATCTATGTATAGGTCATATTAAATATTATCCGCTTTAAATATTCAGGCTACGTAGGCAAAACTAAATAC
Organism: Potamilus streckersoni; assembly: GCA_016746295.1. NCBI lineage: Eukaryota > Metazoa > Mollusca > Bivalvia > Unionida > Unionidae > Potamilus > Potamilus streckersoni. The sequence continues at coordinate 826,516 of JAEAOA010000130.1, read as the reverse complement.
AATCTTTAAAAATTTCAGCCATGAATAAAAAATTATACAAAAACTAGATAAAATTATGTACCGGAAGTTACAAAAGATAATATATATATATATATATATATATATATATATATATATATATATATATATATATATATATATATATATATATATATATATATATATATATATATATATATAACACAATTTCTCATAAATTTCAGCTCTCTGTGTATCGAAACCTGTGGCTACTGTCTCTGGAGTTAATGTGCAACTCACTAAATATAGGTACAGAATTTTCGGTGAACTGGGGTGACTGTCGCCTTGTTTTCTTACTTCAAAAAAAACCTGAATGTTGCTGAATCACTAAATTAACAGGTTTTAATTTAGTATGCATTGGTGCCCTTATGTCAAAACAAAATGTTAAGAGCTCAAGATGCACTTCAGTTTCTAGACACAGTGAACATTTGGAGCTTGGAGTCTATATTACAATCAGAAGAGCGGGCACGCATGGTGTCTGACGATTTTCCGATGTAAAATAGTTCACGTTCAATATCTGTTACGTTTGATAAGCCTCAGCTATAAAGTCAGGTGACTTGGGCTAGTGTTAAACACTTACTCAAGTTACATGACCAATTGGAAACCGAAATCTTGAATCGGAAAAGGCGATAGATCGCACCATATAAACAAAGGTTTATAGTTATGCTAAATCTTAGTCCAACGATCAAAGGGAGACCCGCGGGATGAGTGGGGCTTGTTTTCATCCGTCCCCACTTTGACAGACAGCGAGAGGGACATTGTCCACTAAGATTGATTTGGATCGGTTCACAGCGATATCCAATCAGAATTGAGATAGAGAATGTGCTTACAATTCTTATCCGAATGATAATTCGGACGCGTAAGAGAAACCTTAGTATTCATCTAGAGGGATTGCAGATCAAGATGGCTACTCTAAGAAGAAGCTACTCGTAATCTGGCTGAAAAACTTAGAGGTAGATTCTAAGGAAAGACAAAGCTTCAAAAGGGTCAGTAAGTTGTTTGCTCCATTTTTGCAGAATATTATGGCATTATAATTGTAATTATTTGTAGTATATATATATATATATATATATATATATATATATATATATATATATATATATATATATATATATATAAGTAATTATATATATATATATATATATATATATATATATATATATATATATATATAATTACTTAATTACTATATATACTTAATTACTTAATTACTTAATTACTAGAATCCTTGATATATAGAATTACTTTTGTAGTGTTTCATTTACATGCGTAGTTGAGAAATAGACTTGAGGTTAGGTATATAATTATTAGCTGCGAGGCCGGAATGTGTATATTGTTCGGTTGTGGTCAGAATTAATTTTGTAACTCGCTTTTAGGTTATTTTATAGTAAACCAGCGCATTTATTAATGTGTTATGTTAGAATTTACACATACGTGAATTGTGAATTTGGAAACATGCTCTATCAGAGCATGGATATTTGAATATTTGTGTACTTTGTTTGAGTTATAAGGTAAAAAATGGGTCTGATTTTGATATTGTTAGTACAACGGGATTAGGAATATGTATTGATGTGACGGAATTTATTAATGTATATATGAGAAGTAGTTGATACAGTGTTGTATTATGACGTTTGTTTTACCGTACAAGAACGTAAGTTTATCTCGATGTGAACGAATGCCTGACAGAAGAATTAAATAACCGTTATCTGATGATAGGCGGTGTGTAGTGTGAGATGAGTTGGATAAGGAAGAAGATTTACGGTTCTTGTGTTCTCAAAGGAAGCTTTTTAGGGGACAGAGACCTTCTGGTTCCATTGGGTCCCAAGTCTTCAAGAGTTGGAGACGGAATTGAGGCTGTAGCTGAGAGACTCGAAGTCGACAGAAGAGTAGTCATGGTAGAGGAAGTGGAGGAGGAGGAGAAAGAGTCTAGACACAGTGGAGGATGAGATGGAGAATAGAGGAAGTGGAGGAGGAGAAGGAATTTGGAGAAAAGTCGAGGAGGAAGATAGAAGGAAGTGAGAGAAGTAAGAGAGATAAAGGATACATCAGATGATCAGAAATACAAGAACAGGTGGAATGCAATCTCACACTACTGCTAATTAAGTGATGCAACAGGCATATTAAGGAGTCGAGCGGAAAGAGTTTATTTGGGAATTGATTATTGAATTGTTATTAAATTGTTATTCATTGAATTTCAAACGCTTTTTTGTAGATTTTACCATCTAACCGTCGGCATTGCTGAATAGGGGCTTGGAGCTTCACATCTATCTTTAACTAAATTTAACTTCCGACAATGTAGAGCCTGGGTGGGACTTCTATAATAGTTTAAATAAAACATTGGGAGCACCCCACCCCAACCATAACAAACCATACAATACCTATGACTGACAAAATAATAAGACAATATAGTGTGGCATCCCTACATCATGCTCTCGGAAATATAACACTGTGATTACCAGGAATACTTCTGTTGTAGCTAGTATTCTTCCAAAAAAGAATGGTTGATTTCCTTTCGTCTCCGCAAAATGTTTTGACTGCGACGGTCGTATTACTTTCTCTCTCATTCTCCATCATTACCATTGGTTGATGATTATAAATAGAACTGCAAGGAACAGTTGGACAGTTTTTTTGTGTCATCAGAAGGAAGAAGAACAATCATTTATTTAAAGAAACTAACAGAAAAAAACTATAAAAAGCAAGAGGAGGAACAAATAAAGCGAAAGAAGAAAACTTTAAGTTATGAATGGTAGAGAAAGGGAGTGAAAATAAAATGCTGAATTTGTTACAAGTTATTTTGGAGTTGTTGAAATACCTAAGAGAAATATATCCTTTTTTTTCTTCTTTTTTTTGTTTTGGGAGGGGATTCAAAGTAGTAACAAAGACCATCACGTGCCGAGATTTCTAAACCTTCTGTGACTACATGTATTCTCGCAGCTACTGAGAAGCCAGCAGCAACAACAATTACTATTACCACTACCAAAGCAGTCACGGTTGCTGGAGGACAAGAAGGACTTGAATATGGGCAAAGGATTAAGATAATAAAAGCTAATAGTATCAAGTTCATAAGTGTTTCGTTTATTAAAATAAAATCAATCACAATGATATTTCAAAACACAAAACAAAACACTATTTTCTTTCATTTTTCTTTTCTTTGTTTTCTCTTACTATTTGTCCAATTTTTAATTCTTTTATTGTTATGGGTTCTTCCACCTCACGTTGTTTTATTTGCCTTGATTTCTTGAACTTATTGACGGATATGAATTATCTTCTCTTTCTGAAGAACGTTCATTCTCCTTCTTTTCTTTGTATATTTTTTCTAGGATTCTCTGAAGACTTATGTCCCTTTCCCCTGACAAGGTTAACAGGTATATTTATTTGTCTTTGAGTCAAGGTTAAACGATCCTTAATGACACAAAACTGACTTCGAGAAAATTTAGAACCATGGTGTTAATCGACACGGTGAAATTTAAAGAGTTTAGAGTTCAGTTGCCACCTGAGATATCCGCAGGTTTCATAAAATATTTGTAACGTTGATTGCTAGATATATTGAAATGACAATGTCAAGCCAAAGACGACGATCTATTGAGACCCATGACAGTTTGAAGTCTCATATCTAGATCGAGTTTAGTACACCGACAGAAATAACACCGTTTTATATCATCGAAAAAAATTCAATACGTCCAATAATCTAATGACGAGTTTTAAAAGATAGACAAGCCACTAGTCACATGACCCATATTTCAGAGGTTGCGGCTCACGCAGGTAAGTGTCAGATGAAATTTAAAGTGCCAAGCGCAATGTGGTTGAGATTTACAAGTCACTAAAACTGATGCGCTTCTCCCGTATCAACGTCGTGTTTTCAACGTATGTCAAGAAAATGGTACAGCAGGATGCATACGATCATAGGACAGTATTCGATAATCGGACAGATCCAAAACCGAAGATAAACGGACCTTCTTTTGCAGCAAGCAGGTCTTTCCGAAAAGATATTGAGTGGCATTCTTGAAATGCAGAAACTTCCACACGTGGTTACCCCCTCATTGTAAAAGTGTACCCTCAAATCGTTATCGGAACTCTCATATTTTGATGACCATACTTCCCTTATGGAAAATATATTCATATTTATTAGTTTCAAGAGAATTTTGATATAAATACCAGTACCACAGGATATTTTGAGAGAAATGCGATCATGGATTTTGCAGACTGGTCAAATCTATTCAGTGTGGATAGAGATGTCGGGGTGCATTCCTGAAGGAAATGAAAGTAATGCCTATTCGACTAGCACGAGAACTTTTAGTACTCCATCATGCTACCAACAATATCGTATGAAATAAGCTCAAGAGCAGAAAAGCGCTTGCAAATTATTGATTTTGTTCTACTTGCGGACGACATGTGAGTGAACAACCAAAATCACATACGTTTGTTCTGGGGAAAATGCCTTTTTTATGATCCAATCGTAGGCTTTGAATGATGCATGGAAAATATGACAGCCATCACGAAGAATTATTAAAGAAGATCAAAACAAGAACAAGCAGAAATAAATGGATTTTATATTATTTTCTACTTTGAATGTACACGAGAGTTAAAAAGTTCACATCCCTTAGTTTTGAGTAGCTCATTGTGCTTGTGAAGTATATACAATAATCTATATTTTTTATTGCCCCGGTTCTAGTAAGATTCTAGAAAGACGAGAAGAAATATTAAGTGGACTCCATACTATCTACTGATTTTGCCGAACCGATTTTTAGACCCTACAAACGACATCATGCGTTACAAGAACTGTCATGAGTGTGCCACAGAGATGACTCACAATTTCTCGGATACGATGGATAATTTAGATTTAAACATTATTCAGAACAAGGTTCCACATTTATTATGAACGTAGTCAAACTCATTTACATGAAAGTGATCAAGTTCAGTTTAAAGTTGCAGTTCCCAACCTCACGTCGCAACCCAATTCAGGGTCACTGGTTATACTCTGTAGCATCTCGAAGAGTCCTCAGAAGAAACGTTTCAAATAAACCCAAGTGTGGGGAGTTCAGTTTCGTGTTCAATTTAGGGTCGGAGCCTAAAAAGATTGGGAACCAACATTTTAAAGATCACTTGAGCTATGCTTTTGAGTAGAATGCCTAAAACGTTGGGAATGCTAAACAGCAGATGGGTATTTTGCACACTTGTTCAATACCGAAGCTTTTCAATAAATTGTGTTCCAGCCTTTGCATGGCATACTACTACTATGCCGGAGGTATGCACACATAACAACGAGTAGCATTCTCCATTATGTCACTATTATTTTGACTTTCAAAAAGAAGTGTTTAAATATTGTCGATCTAAAATGGACATTTTGCGACGGTATTGTGGAAAATTTCGACAGTTATTTCTGGATCACGGATGTATGGATTCACTGAAAGGAAGCTTCTCACATCTCTAAAACGTGTAGATTAGTCTATGGAAAGAAATCCATGCCCGAGAACACACTCGCCATTATATCGCTTAAATCCTATCTCAGCCATCGATAATCCGCCAAAGCTGTTTATTTTAGCCCCATTACTTGTGTGAAAGTGACGACAAAATGGATACAACATGCTGAAAAGCAGTGAGGAAAGTTAAATTGGAAACTTTTCTGTGAATCGTTGGAATTTAGTTAAAAAAGACGGTATAGGAACTCCAAGGATATTTATATTCTACTTTTATTCCTCACTGAGATTTGTCAAGTCCTTTCTCAAACTGATTGACCATGGAAGCATTGTACAAGCAAACAGAAACAAAAGCGCCTGAAGTTAGAATGTCAATAATACCTGTGATAAAAATATGAGAACAAGATTACGATCGATGTTTCAGAACTGATCCAGAATTACCGAAAATTACGACGTGGTTGGTGTGGTACCTTTGAACCACTCTCTGGTTTGTTTATGTGACGAACGTATACAATATGCTTTGCTATACGACGGGGACGAATCACAATGGACACAAATCAGGTACACCAGTGTGTGTTCCCTGTATCCTTGGGTTCTCAAATATGCTAAATTTTCTACGGTTACCCAGAAATGCTGACAGAAAATTTTGGCGTGGAATAAATTCGACAAAACGAAGGTTTGAGCAAATACAAAGTGCTATCCTCGACGAACGTACACCATCCAGTGTTGGCGCATCATTGCCATGGAAAACGTGTTTTCTTTAGGTCATATGTGTGCCAAAACATGTAATCAAGAACAATATTGTCTCTTGACAGGAATGTGGTTGAGTGTCGAGTTGTTTCATGTTCTCGATCATGGTTGCCAGCTGTTAAATGTACACTGGAACTGGCATTTTCTCACCACAAAAAAAAAAAAATCGAAAGGACGACATCTCGAGTCAAGTAATTTTCTGAGTCTTCGTCAATGAATTCCAAAAGGTGAATACAAGAAGCTAGAGCCTATTAGCTAGATCAGGTACATTCAACGGAGAAGAATTTCGATGCCACGACTTCTGCTTACAATGTGACAGTGATTCACAATATTTCTGGGACAAATACATTAGTTGATTATAAAAATGTTTGATAGAAGCATCTCCACAAGATAAGATTTCTTCAAAATGTGTTTTGTATAAGTTGCTGCCTGATCCGTTTCTGTATAATTTACCAACAGCTACCGTTAGGCAAATGCATCACTGTGAAGGACTAATATAAAAGCTTACCATGCCAGACTTTTGTCCCGTTTTGTTGCACCAAAAGCCGTGGAAGAAAATAACACAGGACATAGAAGATTACCATACAAGTTTACAAGAATTGTTTCCATATACAGTATCATTGAAGATTGGACGACGTATGGAGTATGTGTTCGTGACCACTTTTTTGGATTTCATTTACCAGCAAATTCCTTGTGGATAATTTATTAATAGTACAAAAAACATATAGCAACACCCGAAACTTTATTTGTGCTCGTCAGACTCATTCAATTAAAAGTTGCTATTTCTGACCAATCCTTCACTATCTCTATATTAAGAAAACATTCGTCACACTTTATGCAGGCTTCATGCTTCCAAGAAGAGAGTGTCTATCTTATTATGTACACCTTCAGATTTACTACTGGAAAGATGTACCTGACTAGAAAAGTCTTGGCTTCAGTGCTTGAAGGGGCGGAAACGACAAAGACTTGTGTGACTAATCAAAGAAATAACGAGATTAGAGACAACGCATTTCACAAATAACAAAACTAGAGAGTGTAAGTAGATTCGCTTATGCTTGAGAGATATTTTATGTTTGAATTATTGTACACTGAACTATAAATATGTTCTTTTTGTGGATATTTTTTCTTGCACTTTCCATGGCAACTGGTAAACATAAAACGCCAATCAAAATTGTGGCCGAAATTCTGGATATCCTGGTTATGGCTGCATCCACATCGGTACTCAGAGTGAACACGATGGAAAAGAGCAAACATCATATAAAATATGGGTGCTTTTAGTGTACTCTTTGACGGATAAGAAGGCCGTTTTCGGCGAAATTTATGGGTCTAATTCTATGGCACATCCAATGATTCGTTGAATAGCTGACGATTTTAAAGCCACCATACGGCTGATCCTTGGAATCGGTTTGTTCTTGTTGGCGATGGTATTTGACGTTGATATTATTATCATTATTATTATTATTATTATTATTATTATTATTATTATTATTATTATTATTATTATTATTATTATTATTATTATTATTATTACGTTGATTCACATAATTAGTTTGTATTTGTAGTAGCTCGATAAATGTATTTTTTTCTTCTTCTTTGTTGCATTGTATATTTATATGTTTTTTTAAAAAAAATCATGTATGTGAATAATAGAACAGAAAACATGAACGTTCGAATCACTAGATCAGCTTATGGTGCTTCTGAAAATCATTAAAATTACTTGACAACACTGCAATCAATTACGCTGTTTTCTTCAAGAATTTGGTACTGGCGCATCGCCAGAATGGCTGCCGCAGAATTTCATTCATCAGTAACATTATTGACATTATATCTATTTCGGAATATATCAAGGCATGATTCCACTAAATAAATACTTTACTAATTTTTGAACTATTAGCCATAAAGAGGAATTGTCTTGGAATTGAATGTAGTCAAAGATACCGTGCCAAATATTTCTTTTGTGAAATAAATATTTACTATAGATTATAATATGATGTTGAATTGATGTAAACTGTAATGCAGTTTCATATTGTTTTGCATTACCTGTTAATGTTTGTTTCTACCAGTTCAAACATACACTGCAGTCAAAAATAAGAGGATTATTCAGTATAATAATTATTATTATTATTATTATTATTATTATTATTATTATTATTATTATTATTATTATTATTATTATTATTAATAGTAGTAGTAGTAGTAATTTCTTACTAAAATAAATGCTACGCGATTGCGTTTTTTTTTTTAAAGCAAATCTGGTTGACCTGATATATATATATATATATATATACATATATATATATATATATATATATATATATATATATATATATATATATATATATATATATATATATATATATATATATATATATGATACTCAAACTGTAATATGGAAATGTTCTTATCCCTTCTGGACAAACCTTGTTGTCAACTAGTGCGCTGGTAATTTTTTTCAGTGTTAATAAGCAAAACCAAACATCCAACAGGATCCTTTTGCCTGAGGAGGCGCTTTTCATTTTTCCTCTGTTTTTCCTTCTATATAAATTGAGTGTACATGCACTCATTCATTGTAGTATGTTCAACGATGGATTAGTTTCATTGGTTTGAGATTTGGGATAATATTTATTATGACCTATAAACAGATGCTTACATATGTGTTAACAATTATTAATAATAATCTTAAAAATAAACCTTAATGGCGCAATTGGCTTAATTTCTCGTTGGTTGATGGGATTTCGACTTTTCTAGAAGGATTTCCTAACTTCCCATTGGTTGGGATAGATCACATGCATAGGCAAGTTTAACGCAAAATAATCAGTGTAATCTGTCACGTGGGGTCTATCGCAAAATACAGTCGCAATAGACAGCATATATAAAGAGAGAATTTAGTAATCGGTTTCATTCCAGTTTTGTAGTCATTCTCATTTTTTGTGTTTCTATGGTAAATCTGCAGACTTATTTTATGTTGTACCTATATATTCCAAAAGTAAAACACTTGTTTGGACTGTTCTGTGGAAACTAGAAAGTGCACATTTTTTGGACTATAGTGTTAGAAATTTAAAAGGAACTTTCTTTTATTTATTTAGGACTTTCATTTACCTTTATAAGGATTAGTTTGGATTCAGTTCATAATACTGTAAGTTTCTCTCCCATTTTTCATTTACAACTCTGTTAATTTATTTGTTAAGTTTTGCAATATATATTGCACGTTTTTATTATATGAGGTCTATAGTCGATGAACCATCACCAACATAAGTTAAGGAAAATGGAACCTTTTTAACACTTCGAAAGAGAAAAAAATGAGACATATAAATAAGCAGTTTTTAATCAAAATTATCAGTTCGAGACAAATTTATTTAACATAAAATTTAAATGATGAGTATGGATTTCATTGCGGTAACAATCAAGATTTATATGTACCTTACAATGCATTTCAGCAAGTTTAGGAATTTAGCTACTACCTATAAAAGAGAGAGAGAGAGAGAGAGAGAGAGAGAGAGAGAGAGAGAGAGAGAGAGAGAGAGAGAGAGAGAGAGAGAGAGAGAGAGAGAGAGAGATGAGCGTACATTTCACCACAAGGTAAGGATTATATATATATATATATATATATATATATATATATATATATATATATATATATATATATATATATATATATATATATATATATATATATATATATATATATACCTAGATGGAAAATATTTGCCTGAGCAGAATATGAGCAAGACAGAAATCAAATTAAAGCTGGTGCACTAAAAAGTTAATGTCGGCAGGTAATTTTGTTATGCCCTGGTATCCTTATTAAATACACAAAGTGATCATTTATATAGGCCACCAATATGTAATTTATATAGATACAGCCATTGTTTAAACTATGTCCAGTAAACAGTGCTGATGTTATACAAAAAATAAAAAATGAATTTAACATATCATTACATTTGTGTGAACTATTTGCAGAGGACAACCTCAGCACTAAGCCTCGAGTAGAGAAAAAGGATTGTGCTTATATGCTACTTGTTTCAAAATGGATCTATTACCAAAGATGTAGTGTGCAACTATTTTGAAACACAAGATTTTTTAAAAATTTTGTTGTTATGGATATACATAAGTAAGTGATATAAATATATTATTATTTATTTAAAATAATGCACAAGTTCTTCCAATCCATATGGAAAATTATCAGAACACACAGCGAAGTTACAAAGTCGATAATTCAATGTATATGATGCATTAATTTGCTTCAGTTGTAAAATGCAAGGAATATCAAAACCTGTTAAAAACTTCTTATGCTATATATTGTAAATGTAAAGCATTATTGTGCCATATTCAGCATGTGAATCCGAAACAACCACACAAGAAAATAGATGTGCTGAGAGCAGTTTTCGATTTGTGCCAGAGACTAAGTGTACGTCTGGTGCAGTGCCAAGGGCGTTTTTAACGACTGCTGATGCTTCATTCGGCAAGGCAAGAATTTTTTTTAGTTTATGAAAGAAGACAAAAAAAAAAAAAAACAACAAGAAAATAAACAAACAAAAAACAAGATAAAGTGACAACGAGGTTTGCGAATAGCTTTAATTTCATAAGACGGCTTATCGAATAGCTGATTGAAACAATTACATAATTTGAAAATATTTAATCCAAATGTTTGCCAAAAACACCAATGTTTCGAAACCTTTGAAATGAAATGTTAAATTCTAACAGGTATGTCAGCAATAAAAACAATTTTTTTCGTGACTTAATGATCCAATCAAATCATATGGCGATAACTAGCATGTTAAAGATGTCATGGTACATTTCAGCATGAACATGTTTGGGGATCTATATGGCTATTATATAAAAATGATACATTAAATATTTGCGATATATTTGAGAAGCCTGGGAATGTCTATATGAAAAATTACAAACTTGATCCTGTTCAGTATCATAGTTCTCATGGATTAGGACTTGATGCACGTTTAAATATCTCTGTTGCATAACACTGTAAAAAAAAATTCCTGTGTAGTAAGTGTTATTTCGTAATTGCTTTTGCCTCAAAAGTATAGAAATTGGATATTATTCCACAAACTTTGTTTTTGTGATCAGGACAGTGATATTGTGTATTTACATATTTTTCAGAACATCTCAGATAGATTCACTACTGAGTAACTTTGGAGTAACGTCTAGAACTTTCTAGAACTGTTTAGCAATATAAATACTAGTATAAATACAGGGGATTTAAGCCCACCAATCCTTTTTAGTTCTAGCTGCCCAAGTGGATACATATCTGAATGTTTTGAAGATGGCATCATGAGGCTGCAAGCATCCGGGAGTCGCATTTTGCTATATCTGCGGCCTATTTATCAAGACAATTTATTTGTTTTACTGATATTCAACATGTCTTTGATATCTTCAGGAGCCGTTTGTAATGACCATCAACACTGAATGAACAAAGTTGTTGTGAAAGACGTTCTTAACAGCCATGTACTCAAGTGAACACGAATAGAGATGACGCTCGATTTAAACTATTGATGCATTCCTGAGTTTATGGTGTAAATCGAAAGCATTGTAAATGTACGTACGTGAACTGCACGCGCAAAACAAAACAAAACAACATCGCATGGTGCCATCGATGGCGATGAAACGAAAACAGCGACGTAAATGGATTGCTATTTCTTCATTATATATAGCGCTAAAATGAAAGCGCGTAGATTAAACTGGTGTAAATCGATCGTCACTGCTAATGATTATTAGAGTAATTTTAGGCATTATTTTTTTGATATAGATATATGTATAACTTTCCACATTTTAAACCCGCAAACATTTTTTATATTAAAAATAAATATGAAATCTGACAATAATGTGTTGCCATCCATACAGTTCAGTTTAGTTTATCCGTATAAACCCTTCTGTCATAGTGTGATCAGTGTATTGTCAACACAGAAGTTTCCAATTGAAGCTACAAAAATGTCTATTGGTTTGCGTGTTACATTGAGTGTTGTAGAATATGTTTTCTCGAATTGCAGTCGACACTTTAATTTGCTGAAGGCTGGTTTACCGATTTCATTGCATTAATTTAAGTCCCAGAACAAGAAAAGCGGCTGGACTTCACTCCATTTTTTTATATTTTTTTTTTACAAAACTAAAGTTTCTTGCTTACATCTGAAACTGAGTGAAAGGTGTAGTGTAGTGGCATTCACTTATCCACGTGACGTTAGGGCTGCTGTAGCAGCAGAACTGGTTAACATTATGATTATGTGTTGTTATGTGTTGGAATTGAATGTTTAACATAATGCAAATTTGGTGCTGGAATTATGCCAGGATATTTATGCAGTTTGCACGATTGCAATGCATTTTGTAAAGAAATACAATATAATAACAAATAAGTATGGCTATTATCGTATCGATATTGATGTGTTTTGCATGACCTTTAATTTTCATCAAAATCTCATAGGCTAACTTGTAATCTTTAACGCTTTAGCTTTTGATAAACTCTTTCTTTCAGGGCTTGTTTGAAGTTTGTTTTTCTTCATATTGCCGAATGCTATATATTTTCATTTCTTCCGTAACGTCATGTGTCACACTGCTATGGTATTGTGTGAATTTGTAGGCTTCTCATACTTTTTTGTGTACATTTTTTAATACGCAGTTTATTAAATGTCTGTCACGTTCTTGAACTAATTGTTATTAAAATCAGATTTTTTGCTTCTTAATACTGCTATTAATGAAATCACTTCTCTCGAATCCGATGGAGACGTGTATTTAGTTCCATCGTTTGTTTATTAAATGGCATTTTTTTCAGTTAGTTTGCAACTGTTGAATGATATACTTTCCATTTGACTTATATATATATATATATATATATATATATATATATATATATATATATATATATATATATATATATATATATATATATATATATATATATATATATATATATATATATATATATATATGTATGTATGTATATATATATATATATATATATATATATATATATATATATATATATATATATATATATATATATATATATATATATATATATATATATATATATATATATATATATATATATATATAAACTTGTTACAATTCATCTATTCTGATATTTGTTCAAATTTTTATTTATCATCTTTGTTATCTTGTCATCATTGAAGTAATCTGTAAATCTGTAATCTGTGGATCAGCATCGTTTATTGCTGTAAATTGTTTCTATATAATAAAATGTAAAATATGCCTTTTATGTTGTTTTGTAAAACGGCTAGCTTTGACTAAAAACTGTTTCCATTCAAACTTGTAAAGAAATTCGCAATATATCTGGATACTAACATGGATTCTTTGATGTTAAACTCAGGAAATATTTATATAATCTCTCTGAAAAATGTTGAAATAAATACAAAGTGTTTATATGTCATTATATACACTGTTCAAAATGTGAGATTGGACTATTGCGTTACGTAGCATTAATTATCTGTCTGGTCCCGTAATTTTAATCACTGTTGCTAGTACCCGAGGTCAGGTTCTGGGCAGAATCTTTAGAAACAAGTTTTTGTTCAATTTTTATTCCACTCAACTGTCCATAATATAGCATCATATTCAACTATTTCTTCAAGCCAAAAATGTCACTGTGTGTCATTTGCTGTAGTTGATAAAGTGCACAATTCTGTCAGATGTGGGAATTGGTTATTATATGACAATTACCACGTGTGGTAAAATAGCAGAAAATACAATAACACTTGATCTTTAGATACAGCATTCTTGATGAATTACTTGGCATTTTTGTTTACCTGCGGCTACGAAGAAATTAAGGATCATGGATTATTCTTCTAGACAAGATCTTTTAATGATTTCTGATCTTGGACATTAATGGATTAAAAGCCAAATTTATGTACTCTGCATGGTTGTATGTACTACGCATATTTTGTACATTTTATATATAGAGGATCTTGCAAGAGTGCTCAATTACAATGAAACTTAAGAAGGTCGTCGAGCGAGTTTCATGTATTTTATTTCAACTGACCACAACTGTAAGATTCTATTTACCGTATGAGGAAACATACATATTTTATTTTACCATGCCCTTTTCCTTTTCAATGCGTCATGACGTTATTTGTAACGTCATGAGGGGTTATTACACGTGTTACATATATGGAGGGTTCCAAATAGGCAAAGAATTAATACTTAATTTATGATACGAGTTTAATAACGTCTAGATTTTGCGAACATTGGAGAGAAAAAGCTGAACATTATTGAACGAGTTTTGTAAATTTAATATTTGATCATTAACATTTAGACATTGTGTATATTACTTAGTTTTATTTTAATGGAAATTCTTTAGAGAGAAAGAAGAAAGAATAATTTCGTTCATTCTGTTTTGTACCTTTCATTTGTTGCGCATATAATAGTTCCGGACACTGTTTTACAACTGTTAACACTGAAAAGTAAATTTTTCAAATTACAAATTATAAATAAAAAAGCCAGTGTGAATTGATTCGAAAAAATAATAGCCATATTGTGGATAGTAAAAACAAACAGTTCCAGAAAGTTGGTTTGGAAAATTTCCCTCGACTGCAGCCAAACAGTAAAGAGAATATTGTGCAAGAATTTCATGGACTTATTTGGGCCATTCAGAGTACATAAAGTGATCTTTAACACAGTATAATATGAAAAATATTAAACTGCACACACTGTAAGTAAAGTGTACCGACTATGTTATAAATGTTAATATCTCACTATGTAAAATAATGAAATATTTGATTTAAAATGGAAGACAAATATTACACTATTTTAGGTATTTCTAATAATAAACGCAGTCGACACCAAAGTTATGATTTTGGAAATAAATAGGTACAAAGCTAGGGAAAATAGGGTTATGTCAGTAAGACAGACATACATCAGGTGAATGGGCATACTGACGTATAGACGTTCCACATAATAGCGAGAGAATAACTAATCAGGTAAATATACAAAATATACAAAGTAGGATGCAGTTAGGCTAATGAACAGACTCACAAACAGACAGACAAATGGTCGAACCGCAGACGCGTCGGAACGAACAGATAGACAGACAACCCAGGCAGCTACCAGGCTGATATATATGCATGGAAAATACATACCAGGTAAATAGAAATACGCATGGAACAAAACCACCAGGTAAATAGAAATACGCATGGAACAAAGCCACCAGGTAAATAGAAATACGCATGGAACAAAGCCAGCAGGTAAATAGAAATACGTATGGAACATAGAGACCAGGCAAATTGAAATGCGCATGGAACATAGAGACCAAGTAAATAGAAATACGCATGGAACAAAGCCACCAGGTAAATAGAAATACGCATGGAACAAAGCCACCAGGTAAATAGAAATACGCATGGAACATAGAGACCAGGTAAATAGAAATACGTATGGAACATAAGAGACCAGGTAAATTGAAATGCGCATGGAACATAGAGACCAGGTAAATAGAAATATGTATGGAACAAAGCCACCGGGTAAATAGAAATACGCATGGAACAAAGCCACCAGGTAAATAGAAATACGCATGAAACAAAGCCACCAGGTAAATAGAAATACGTATGGAACATAGAGACCAGGTAAATTGAAATGCGCATGGAACATAGAGACCAAGTAAATAGAAATACGCATGGAACAAAGCCACTAGGTAAATAGAAATACGCATGGAACATAGAGACCAGGTAAATAGAAATACGCATGGAACAAAGCCACCAGGTAAATAGAAATACGCATGGAACATAGCGACCAGGCTGATAGAGATACACATGGAAAACTGCGGCCAATCCGATAGATATGCACAGAACACATCAACCAGGCTGATAGAGATACGTATAGAACATAGCGACCAGGCTGATAGAGATACGCATAGAAAACAGGGGCCTGACTGATATAAATGCGCAAGGAACACAGCGATCAGGTTAATAAGAGATACACCTAAAACACAGGAGCCATGGGCGCTGGCACATGGGGGAGGGGGCAAGGGGGCACTCCCTTCCCCACACAGGGATTTCACCTCTAACCAAGTTTTGGCCAACATCCGTAAAACTTAAATAGCTGATCACTGCATGTTTGCCCCCCGCCCATAAAGATAATTCTGCGAACGACCCTGACAGGAACGTTCAGATGAAATGCACATAGACCAACAAAGTTTCATTTGTATTTTGCTTGATCATCCTCTTTGTCTTTCACTTTCATCTCAATACCAGCTCAACCCCCCCAAACAAACAATTTTTTCTTATTATTGCTGTTATAGAAACTATGATTGCTATGGAATAAATCAGTGGTGCCCATCCTACGGCTCACGGGCCACATCCGGCCCGCGAAGGTGCCTCATGCGGCCCGCTCATTTATACCGGACAGAGAGTGCCATCACTTTTTCGCCCCCACTGGGTTGCCTTTTTTTGCCGTATAATTTCTCTAAAGCAAAACTTTTCTTGAGACCTTAACTCTGGCGCTAATGGGATCTGGTATGTCAATCCCCACGCCTTAGTGCTGAGACACAGGTTTTCGGAAGGACGCTTCGGGGAAGTTTGACCTAGTTGGGCCGTATGCGCAAGAACAACATAATACTAAAAGTTTGTCTGGGTCATCATAAGTACGCCTTTGTAGTCAGTTTGTCCTTGGCACTCGGTTTGAGAGCTCATGCGATAGTAGCCCTGGAAAATGTCGGCGGGACCTAATATTAAGAAACATAAGGTTGATTCTGAGTGCCGCACTTTTCAGGAGAAGTGGACCAATTTGTACTTTTTTGTGCAACAAGAGCAGAAGTCTGTGTGCCTTATTTGTAAGGAGACTGTTTCTGTGTTTAAGGAGCACAATATTAAGCGACATTACGAAACCAAACATAAACTTGCTTATGATCAATATATTGGTTTGTGCCGCGAACAGAAAATTACCAAATTGCGTGAAAGAATTGGTGGATTAACAAAACTATTCAACAAAAGAAGAAATGACAACGAAGCCGTCGTTCGAGCAAGTTTTAAGGGTGGTTCATATATTGAGTAAGGAAGCCAAACCGTTTTCTGAAGGTGAATGTGTGAAAAAGTGCATTCTGGCTGTAGTGGAAGAATTATGCCCGAAAAAAAAAGAGTTCAGTTGAAGCCGTCAGCTTGTCTCGAATGACAATCACAAGACGAGTGGAAGATTTGGGAAGCGATCTTATGTTGCAACTGAAGTCAAAAGCAGGTCAGTTTGAAATGTTTTCGATTGCTGCAGATGAGTCTACAGATGTAAATGACACTGCGCAATTATTAGTGTTCAGTCGTAGTATAAACAGTACATTTGAAATTACTGAAGAATTGGCGGCGATGAAAAGCATGAATGGAACAAACACCGGCGAAGACTTGTTCAGAGAAGTGTCGGAAGTTATTGAAGAGCTTGGTATGGACTGGAGTAAGTTGATCGCAGTGACTACGGATGGTGCACCATGTATAGTTGGACGGCACAATGGTTTGGTAGCCAGAATACGCCAAAAATTAATAGAATCAAATGGTTCTCCACCGCTGAATCTCCACTGCATAATTCACCAGCAGAATCTTTGTGGGAAGCAGTTGAACTTGGAACATGTTATGAAGGTCGTTGTAAAATCTGTAAACTTCAAAAGATCGCATGCACTGAATCGCAGGTCTTTCAAAGAATTCCTCAGCGAAATTGAATCTGAACACGGTGACGTTATTTATCACAGTGATGTCCGCTGACTGAGCCGAGGCAAATTGTTGAAAAGATTTTTTGACTTGAGGCACGAGATTGATATTTTCATGACTGAAAAATCAAAACAGCTTCCCTAACTTAGCGATCCCTCATGGTTGTGGTATTTAGCACTCTTGTGCGATTGGACGGCGTATTTAAATGCGTTTAATCTCAAGCTGCAAGGCAACAACAAGCTCATCTGTCATGTGTATGCGGACATAAGTGCATTTCAAACTAAATTGAAACTGTTCATACAACAAACTGAAATAGAACAGTTGGTGCATTTTCCAGCATGCGCTGCACTGCGTCAAGAACAGATTAGAATTCGTTTCTCAAAAGGAAAAATGGTTCAACTTCTCAAGCTGCTGAGTGAAAATTTTGAAGAACGGTTTACATATTTCTACCGCATGAAATATTTCATTCGTTTGTTTGAAAATCCGTTTTCAGTTGACCTTTCCACAGCGCCAAGTGATTTACAGCTGGATCTGATTGAGTTACGATGCCAGACTTCACTGCAGGATCTCTTTCGAGAAAAAGCGTTGCCAGACTTTTACGAGGAGCTATCACCAGAAACATTTCCAAATTTGCGAAAACATGGACATCGAATGATGACTACTTTTGCGAGTACTTACTTGTGTGAACAAACATTTTCAGTCCTAAAGAGAGCAAAACCTGCATCTCGCTCTCGACTTACGGACGATCACCTGCATTCTGTACTGAGGACCAACGTGAGGAAATTTGATCCAAACATTCCAAAACTAGTTTTTGAAAAGCAGCTGCAGACATCGCATTAATAAAATGACATCAAATGGTGAGTGCAATTACTTTTGGCTTATGACTTCTTTCTTTCTAATTGAATCTTACGCATTGCATATCACTGAGTAATTTCATTTTTAACGTCGGCATGATTCTGGCGAAACTGGAACATTCATGCCCGCGAGATTTTATATCATGTCGCGTGCGGTCCTCGGGTGAGAAAATTTTGGGCACCACTGGAATAAATCATATTTCGCAATGGGACCTGCCTTTATATCTACATATAGAAACAACACAAACATTCAATTAAGTTATGCTTTCTTAATATGATCGTTATTTTCTGTTAAGAAGCAGCAAGAAACTCACCCACCAATCCAAAAATTAAATTTAGATCCAGCTTGAAATGTACAATTATTAACTAGGGCATGATTAAGATTATGAGTGGAATAAAGCTAATGAATTGACAGACCTAAGTATGTATTACATACTGAAATTAAGGTCCTCTAGAAGGGCCTTCCAAAAATGTTGGCCTAAGGCTATAACTTTAATCTTGTCCTGTTGTTAAACTCCCCATCCAGAAAAGTCATCACAACACTTCCAAATGATGTCATTAATAATAATGGCAATTTTGTGTACATGTAACATCTTTGCAATTTTCTTTTTCTCTTATTAAACATTTGTTTATTTATGACTGTCAGTTAGTATGTAAAGATTTGTGTATGATGTGTACGAGAGAGAGAGAGAGAGAGAGAGAGAGAGAGAGAGAGAGAGAGAGAGAGAGAGAGAGAGAGAGAGAGAGAGAGGATGAGGTATTGTTTACTGCTATATCAGATGATGGTATAATAAACGAAACTATCTTCCCAAAAAACACGACAGACATCAGTCAGTTGCAAATAAATGAAGAAATTTTCAAACAATGCGAGGTAACTCTAGGCGGCGTGAAGTCGGACCATATGGTTTTACATTCTGTCGAGTCTAAGTGTTCTTTCCTTTTGTGTTACCTTGTAACAGAATTGAAACGTAGTGGGTTACTTTTCTTAGACTAAATAAACAACACAAACACATCTCTCACTCCTATCATACGATTGATCCAATCACTCTACACACATTCCCGAAATGAAGAAAAAAAAATTAAAAATGATTCACATACCTTGAGTATGAAAAAGTGAGGTTCAAATAATTTCATGGACTGCAAAATTTTTTACAATAATATGACGCAATGTAAGCGAGATTCACATAATCTCATGTATGTAGTACATCACGTTTCAAATACACAATGAATGTTATGAAAGCGAGGTTCACACAGTCTCAAGTAATGTAACAATAAAAAGCAAGATTCACATCATCTCATGTAATGTAAACAATATTGTACTCAACTGAAACCCAAATCATCTGAAACAAACATATCACTGTAAAAACTTTAACAGTCATACGATTCACAAACTCTTAAACAATACAACAGTTTCACTGGATCATTGTATTGGCCTACATTTATCGACCGCTCACACCCTTCACGGATCCACCACAAGTACTTATACGAACAGACGCACCCAGTACACTTATATTAGTTACATCTAGTTTCGTGGTTCCACCACATGTATAATCTTACGTATACATATACGTACGGACAGTTCATTGCACTATGGATAGCTACGCTCAACCCTAAACAGGGATACACACATGTACGAACAATACGCCATTATATGGACAGCTACTCTCAACTTTAAACGCTACTGTCAACACTAAACAGCTACATTAAAACCAAACTGGTTATAATAATGAGTTCTCATATATATATATATATATATATATATATATATATATATATATATATATATATATATATATATATATATATAATAGCAAAGTTCGCAGCAACGTAAAAGGCTTCATTACACGATATGACAAAAACGAGAATAGGCTTCGTAAATCAAGTAAAATATAAATTTAACACTTATCCCTATCGTCAAAGAAAATAATGGAGAACGTTCATTAACCTGACAAATCCAAACAAGCTGTGCCTGAGTTTGAAATGAATCAAGCTTAATTTTATATAAGAGTGAAGAATAGTCATAGTCAAATATTCATGTATACCATGCCTATCGTGACTCTCGTCGCGTGTAGTTTCAGAATCACTCACTTGGAGAAACAATGATTCACCCCAGTTAACGTTGTATGCCTGCACAACGAATAAAGGTGAAAAATAGATTCAAGGCAAAACCAATTTATTTCTTGCCTTACTCTGTGACAGACCTCTTTTGGGAATACTCAGAAACTTAAACGGTTTTCGAATGCGGTTGGTTTGGTGTAATATGTAATTACATAAAATAATTGACCTTGTCTTAGGACATACCAGGTCCGAACTGAGAAAGTTAAATTTACAAAATTAAAAATGGTCAAGTGGCAGTTTTGATGCTGCAATAATTCATTTCAACAATAGACTGTTAAGAGAAACACTATGACTTTTAGACAATTCCATACATTTCAAGACATCTATAAGTACATCTTTTTGCCAATTACGTATTTTCAACCGATTTCACTCCTTTCCTAAACATTAGCAAGCCGGTAGTGTTTAAGCCATGAAATAGAAGCTTTTTAGCACATTAAACCATACTCGTACAGTTGTTCTTAATGTTATCATAACCAATTATTCTAACCATTACATGTTATTATAAGTTATCTTAACCTGTACATGCCATAATTACATATCATCTTAACCTTGCAAGTCATTAAACACAAACATTTTAACATCTTTCAAATTTTCATTCACTTAACAGATCTCAAAATGTTTATTTAACGTTTATTGTACATTCCATAGTGAGATATTGAAATACATCTGTGGAAGTAAATCGATATCGCATAAGTGGTCATTTGATATTTGGAACACCTTTCTGTTCCCTTTTATTAAACATACATGCTTTTATGTATGCTACCAAGACTTATATTTCCATATTCAGACATTCTTCTTCTTCTTCTTCTTCTTCTTCTTCTCTCTCTCTCTCTCTCTCTCTCTCTCTCTCTCTCTCTCTCTCTTCATTAGGATGTACATATCTTAAATCTGTGCTTTATGTCGATACACTTGTGTACATTCTGCAATCAATGAGATGCCATTAAGAAATGCCTTGAACGAACTCCAAACAGAAAATGGCAGGCATATGTTATCTTTAATAATTAGTTTCTCTCGAATATTTTAGATATGTTCATGACCAGGCACCGTATTCATAAGCTTCGTCAACTTCAGTTCACACTCAAAGTCAGAAATTGTCTCATCGGGTTTAATTATATCTATTGAATATTTATAAAATTACCCACTGTAATAACACACTTAAATTTAATAAATTCTATTATTAAGTACATTTTTTACTGATTGTCAAAGAATGAGTTCGAGCGTTCACTCAGGTAGAGGAGTTTATTTAATATTGGGACAGGATATCTTTAGCTTGTTCCATGCGTGCAATTTATGGGGTTAGCCGTATGCATGCATAAAAAGTTTATGTGTTGCTTATGTAGTCGCCCCTCCACTTGCCTCCCCATCCACCCCCGGTCACAGAAAGTTACTCAACATTTCGAAGAATAACTGTGACCCTAGACTGGGAAATCGTACTCAAAATCAAGAAATGCAGCCCTTGATTGGACAGAATATTTTCGAGTGAGCTATGGAATCTGGTAATATTTTACGACGAAGAGAACAGGAGCCTCCATCATTTTGAATAAATGACTTACTCCATATTTCTTTTTTAAAAAATCTAATTCAAAATGTACAAATATAGCTTTTGATTGGAAAGAATATTTTTGAATAACATTCAGAGTCGAGTAAAGTTTTACGAAGGACGGAGCATAGTTTTTCGTGCGTTTTGTTTTTATTTTTATTTGAATTTTGCCGGGGATGCTGCATGGTTTAAAGATTCTTTGCTGTTTGATGGTGAAAGAACAACGATTATACATGCTGTGCTGCATTCAAATCGTTTTCTGTCTCACAACGGTCTAGAAAGATTCTGAACGATTGCGTTTCAACGTTTGCAGCAAACCATGTATTATCCCTTTATCAGTACAGAATATCCCTTTATCAGTACAGAAACTATTCATTCTGTCATAACCAGCGTCCAAACTTAATGCATTTAAAGTGCAGAGCAACGCAATTCTCAATATCTTTCAGACAGACATTTTCAATATAAATAATAATTCTCCTCATTCTTTATTATCATAGATATCGATTAAATTTTAATGACCCAGCCAGATAAATCTAACAAATCTTGCTGAAATTTTAAAACCTGATTCTTTCTTTATTCCTCCTCTCCATCTCTTTCTCTCTTCTTTACCGTAACCGTGGTCTGTGTAGATTGTATAAAGCGCTCATTCATGTATATAAAATTTGCGCAGATTTAATGCTTAAATATGTATACAGTTCGTGTAATTAAACGTTAAAATTAACATGTATGTCCCAGGATATAAGTGCGTTCTTAAAACATATGTCAGGTTTTCTTTATGATAGTCAGCTAACAGACCGTATCTAACAAAGGAAGATCTCATTAACTCGCACGTCAGGTCGACATTGTCAGTTTTTGTTTCACCAAAGAACAGGACTACCGTCATGAAAGGAATTAACTTTACGTTGGTAAGTAGCTTAATGGAGTTTCACACACACACACACACACACACACACACACACACACACACTGTAACGACATATGACAAGGTTTGTTGTTGGCAGATTTAACATTCTAAGTATTTGGCTTTTGAGATTTCTGTAATATATTCTTGAACAATAATGTCGCCTGGAGGCAAAAGGAGTTTGACAATCTCTTCTGCAGAGTAACAAGCAAGCAAGCATACATTCAAGCAAACTTACAAGAAACACGGGTAGTCACAACAACCGTATACAAAATAAAAACTATTTCACGAGTGGTAGTTGGGACTAGAATAAAGTGCCGCCTGTCTTAAACCTATCACAATAAAATAGCACTATTCATATTTTTAACTTCCCTCTGCATTTCTCGCAGAACGCCGAATTTCTACTTCCAGTTACACTGAATGTGATTTACAGGTTATATAAGGGAGAAAAGGGAGAATGTTAATTCTATTGACATAAATACATAAGGTAGCTTTTTTCGTTCACTCGATTATTCTTTCTGTATTTTCTCTGGATAAAGTTATAACCCAGATATACAGATTTGAAATGCTGTTAAATACGGAACTGCTTCGCTAACCATACAGAATGTACAACCGGCTCTAGAGTAACTATTATTTAAAAAACTAAAATAATAAAAGTGCAAACAAATCAGATTCGTTATGTCTTGTGAAAAAATATCCAGTTCTTTTAGTCTAAATTTTCAAGAAAATTCAGCTGTGTTCCTAAAAATGTATTACTTAAGCATCTGGAAGTTAACAAAATCAATACATCAAGAAACAGAGATAAATCATGAAACAGAGACAAATAAAAAGCGCAAAGTCAGGTTATCAGTTTGACCAAAACTGCACCTGCTTTCGTGAATAAACTGCATGTAATAAATATTTAAATGAGATGGATAATGAATGTGCAGCATTAAGAATAACAAAAAGCTTCATGACGAATTTTATGCACATCGTGTGTTTTTCACTGATGAGTGTAGCGGGGGTATATTTTGTATTATCTAAGAAGCTGTCATTCTACATTATGACAAAATGGATTAGAAATTGTTATGTTTAGTTATATATTTTTACTTCTTTTTAGACAAGATATTTACCGATATAAGAAAATAAATGTGACTATTCAAAAGTAAAATATTTGTATATATTTTGTTCTATTATCAGCTTTTGAATAAACGACAACTGTTCATCATGGGAAAAAACAATCGTATTTCATTCAAAAGTAGCTGGTCATTATGAACAAAATCAACTGCAGTTCACAAGGAAACAAACGTGAACTTCATATGAAAACACAACTGTACTATATAAGGAAACATAACTATACCTTTTAAGCAAAAACAGCTGTACTTCATAGGGAAACTGCTGTAATTCATAAAGAAACACAGCTCTACTTAGTAAATACATGTCATTAATTGTCTCAAACTGTCTCTTCTCTTGCTAAGTCATCTGTGATTGAAATATTGTCAGTTCAGACTCGAGGTCTTGGAATATGTTAAGTATCTTTTACTGGGTTCTTCAATACTTTTATTATTTTGATTCTTTTCATCCCCAACATAAAACGAAATCGTTTTTATTTTAGCTTCAAGAAGAGAAAAGAGACGGTGTCTCAGTAGTTAGCGCTTTAGGTTTGCGACCAGAGGGGTGCTGGTTCGAATCCGACCGAGATCACGACGGGTTAACCAGTGCTACATGTTTCGTGACAGGGCATCTTACTGTAATAACTTCGGGATAATACAGTCATTTAAGTGCCATTAAATACTAATTATGTCCTGATTAAATTGAGCTGAAATAGTTTCTTTCAATGAAACTTAATTTCAGTTTAAAGTTTGTTTTATTTGTAGACGTATAAGATCGACTGTGCAACACAATGATACAGTTTTACAACTGAATGTAATTGCTACAACCCACATGATTTTTGAGATAGTCGCAGAGAAATACGTGAACCTGGAGAGGACAAAACAATTCGGGGTTGGCAACCGACAACCCTTGCACACGCCATCTCTGGGGATAGTACCCGGGAAGACAGATATGCAAAGCGGGAGCGTTTTAAAAGCGTCTTCATTTTTTAAGACTGAGTGACCTTTAATACATGAATACATGATAATGAATGTTCGGAGAGTGATATCCTAATCCGATAAATTAAGCCTCGTCCCTCCCAAATACTGGTTTACACTGGTGGACTATTTGAGGGTCAGATGTCCTTAAAATATGCAATTTTTATGCATACAAATAGGTCCGGAACACTACATATTACCGTTCAGACAATTACAGGTATTTGTCAACACCAGTGTGTCGCAACTAAATTCAAAATGGCCACAGTACATATGGTTGTGTTGTTCCAACTGGATTTTCAAGGTCTCAGAAAAGGATTTCATCTGGAAAGCTCCTGTACATATGGCTAAATAGACCCTTCTACAAACGGTAGCTCATTAGAAGCGATAAATACCTGTAATGTATAAAGATGTACACAGATGTACTGAAATAGTTCGTCTCCAGACATTTATCGACTGTATAACTGGGTGAATTACTCTCAAATCAGCCAACATAGCTTTTGGGTGCGGGGATAATTTAAATGTCTGGTGTGAAATCTTCAAGCAGTTGAACTGAGTGAATAATTTCCATCAAATGTTCCAGTCAGGTGAGTGACTGTAAAAATCTAACGAGACTGGAATCATCCATAACTTACCAGAAATTGATAAAAGAACAACAACAATCTGCCTTGAAAGATACATAGAAAGTTAGTCAGTGCACTGAGAAGTTAATTATGGAACAGAAATTGGATGTGACTTACTCTAAAACTTAAAACTGTTTTAAAGATATATACAGAAACCATCGTATAATCCAAAATGCCTATTTACTTACCTATTTGTACATCATATAATTAGTTTTCAATTAAGATTTGGAAACCTTTCAAGCACCTGCTACAAATTAAATTGAAATCTACATCTTATTTCCTGCCTTTTGCGGGAATAAATTTGCTGCGACTATATATGACACAATAGATTGGCCACAAAAAACTGAAGCTGCACAAATTATTTTGTTAGGCAAGAACGTTTTTTTTTTTTATAGTTTTGCTTATTGTCCAAGCATACATTTAAACAGAGAGATGATGTGTCAAAACGTGACCCGGATGAATATGATCGTGTCTATGACTTTGTCTTATTCATTAATAATAAACGTATGAGCAGCGAATTATATATATTTTAATGGATTTCCGTTGTGATAATAAACATACGTTGGAGCCAGTCAACGTCACAGCGTATACATGTGCCAAAAGGATGTTCTTTGACTTTGTGACCGTTGGTTTAAAACAGACTTCAGGCAGAGATATATTCTAAAATTGTGTGAGCTGTTAGAAGCGTGAAAACATACCATTTTAAGAAATATAACAAATACTGTATCCGGGTTTCTTACTGAGAGTCAAGTTTATTCTATATCAATGTCAATTCACTAAGCAATTCTCCTGTTTTGTCATATGAAGCCATAACTTGTGTCATGTAATAAAAATAGTGTTCTATTTATATTTATTTCAAACGAAATTAATGAAACCCTTTTGCTCTCCTGGCTTTCCAAAGATTGCTGTTATTACACTTGTCTAATAAAGTTTATCTGATATGAACACTCATGTAAGAGTCTCATTTAAGTATTCTCAAGGAATATCAAATTCATACTCATGTAAGATCGTCATTCAAACATTATAAAGGTGTGTCAAATGAACACTCATGTATGATCGTCATTCAAACATTCTAAAGGTGTGTCAAATGAACACTCATGTATGATCGTCATTCAAACAGTCTAAAGGTGTGTCAAATGAACACGCATGTAAGATCGTCATTGAAACATTCTAAAGGTGTATCGAATGAACACCAATGTAAGATCGTCATTCAAACATTCTAAAGGTGTATCAAATGAACACTCATGTAAGATCGTCATTCAAACATTCTAAAGGTGTATCAAATGAACACTCATGTAAGATCGTCATTCAAACATTCTAAAGGTGTATCGAATGAACACCAATGTAAGATCGTCATTCAAACATTCTAAAGGTGTATCAAATGAACACTCATGTAAGATCGTCATTCAAACATTCTAAAGGTGTATCAAATGAACACTCATGTAAGATCGTCATTCAAACATTCTAAAGGTGTGTCAAATGAACACTCATGTAAGTCATGTAAGATCATCATTAAAACATTATAAAGGTGTATCAAATGAACACTCATGTAAGGTTGTCATTCAAACATGCTAAGGGTGTGTCAAATGAACACTCATGTAAGATCCTCATGCTCTTTGAAATATAGATCATTTATATATAAAACATTAGTTTGTAATTGGTTAATTAGGTCATTAATCCTGTATAACATTACAGTAAGAGAAGCGTAATTACGGTCCAAAGGTGTAATTACGGCCCAAAGGTGTAATTACGGCCCAAAGGTGTAAGTATGGCCCAAAGGTGTAATTACGGCCCAAAGGTTTAAGTATGGCCCAAAGGGGTAATTATGGCACAAAGCACGACAGACGAGGTGTTTTCATTTCGATACTTAGAACTTGTCTGCTGTCATGCAGACGTAACTTTACTTCTCAACAGTCGTTACGTTTTTGTCAGATAGTGTTTTATAAATATTATTCAGAGGATGTAAATAACTGTCTCAAAACAGATATCAAGTCAAATAACTCAAGAAATACAAGCATAAACATTTTAGAGAGGGTTAACACATTTTTATTCCATAAAGCCGTTTATAGTCTCGTGATTTATACATGAGCACACTTCTATGCTCTTAAAATAAGCAGCAGAAACGAGTGAAGACAACAAGCTTTGTAAAATATAACAAGTAATTTATTTCCCAAGAATACAAAAAACGGAAAATGAAAGAAATGGACTTATGGTTTAAGAATGAAATCTAAAAAATATCCAAGAATTAAAAATGGAAGTCCCAGTTATAAAAAGTCCTGAATGAAACTGAGTCTGAGTTCCGATGAAATCCGAAATTGAAGGCGATGACGTCTGTAATATCATACTAAGTGCAATGTGTCAACAATTGTTGAATCACAGAAAATAGTATTCTAGTTTTGAATTCAGTATAAATTATAAATAGATGTCTCTAAATAAGAATTTTCTCACAGCACTTTTTTTTTTTATCCCCACGGAAAATAATGACTTGTATTCAATAATGTGAAGAAAAAAAATCATCCCAAACTGGTCACAACGTAATGCAACTTAACGTGTTAAGTGTTTTAAGCCTAACTGAATAAAAATTTATTAAAACATCAGTTATATGACTAATTAGGACGCAAAACAGATTCCCAGATGAAAGTCAAATGTTCATTCTTCTGGGTAAAATATGTTTTTTCCTTGCCAATTTACATACGCTTAATAAAACGTAGTCCAGATATAGCCTTGACTCAACTTAATGATTCTTACTCTCAGAAAGATAAATAACATACATACATACATACATACATACATACATACATACATACATACATACATACATACATACATACATACATACATACATACATACATACATACATACATACATACATACATACATACATACATACATACATACATACATACATACATACATACATACATACATACATACATACATATACACCTAAATATACTAAAACTGTCACTAATTTAGGAACAAGGTCAGCAACTTGATAGAATGTTTCGATTATTAGTTGAATATATCAATGAAATAAAAAAGTAAAGAAAAAAGTCAGTAAAGATAAAAAAAAAGAATTGAACTCAGTTCTGAACAAGTCCAGTAAACAATGTTACATTACACTAGCATGTAAAAGAATAACAATATTTAAAACTAATAAGCAATGTGCACTATATGGCTTAACGTGATATATATATATATATATATATATATATATATATATATATATATATATATATATATATATATATATTGCCGGGTGGTCTAAAGCGCTCACAGTTACGGATCACTGCCATATATATATATATATATATATATATATATATATATATATATATATATATATATATATATATATATATATATATATATATATATATATATATATATATATATATATATATATATATATATATGTATATATATGTATATATATATATATATATATATATATATATATATATATATGTATATATATGTATATATATATGTATATATATATATATATATATATATATATATATATATATATATATATATATATATATATATATATAAAGATAAAGGTTTCCAAATTTCGCAGGAACGGGTCGTCGTCTGCATGTAAAAATATCTCCTCATGTTGGTTTACCTTCATAATAAATAGTAACTCTCATGGTTTTATTTCTGTAATAAAAAAAACATCGCGTAACTTGACAAAAGCTATACCATTCAAAAGACGTCACTGTTATATATATCAATTAGGTCAACAGTAAAGATATGACCTGACCACGTGATCAAACATACCTCTGTATGAGAGTTTACAAGTCGGACGTTTACTTTCTGTGCGTTTAAGGAAGAAAAGAATGTTCATTTATTAGCGGATATTGTCATTAGTGAATCATTCATCAACGATACTGGAGCACAGAGCAAGCTGGTGCCCGCTTCTCCGTGATTCGTTGAATGTATCTTAAACACAACTAATGCAAACTACAGAGCAGGAAGTGAATACCTTGAATTAGACCGAAAACTATAACTGCTGTGTATATACGGATATTCATCTACAGTCTGACAATATTGTGTTTCAAACATGGCAGAGAGAAGTATTAGTGAAAGTCCTGGAGATCAAGACTGTCCTATTTGCCTGCAGACGTTAAACGTTCCGCGGATTCTACCCTGTCAACACAGCTTTTGTCATAAATGTCTGACAGACTTTATTTTGAAATCGGGATTCAAAAAAGGGAGTAAACCAACCTTCAGCTGCCCTATATGCCGTACACAGATATATCCGACTACTGAGGACAAACCACCACAAGAATGGGCGTATTTATTTCCGCAAAATACCCGTGTCCTTGATTATTCTGAACTATCGAAAGCGAAAGTAGAATATATATGTGATTCATGTATTGGGGGAGAAGATTTTAAGAGCGCCAAAGGCTTTTGTATTGACTGCAAAGAACATGTTTGTGAGAATTGTATTGAGGTACATAAGAAATTTGATATCCTGACGACACACAAAATCTTGACTATGAAAGAAGTTCCTCCAAATATTTCCATCATGATCAAAGCGGGCTTTTATGACAATTGTGAATTTCATAAAGGGAAAAATATCGAGGGCTACTGCAATGATCATGACGTTTTGTGCTGCGTAAAATGTCTTTTGACAGAGCACAGAAGCTGCAAAAATATCACTAACCTAAGATGTGATTCACAGTTGGCTTTGTGTGAAAGCCCGCAAAATATATTAGATGGATTGAAGCGTTTAGAGAGCCACCTAATGATGTATGTTGAGAAAAACGAGTCCAACTTAACAAGACTGGAGAATGAGACAAAAAATTTAGCTTTGATGATAAAGGAAGCTAAAGATAGTGTCATACGTTTATTCAATGATTTGGAAAAAGAAGTGGAACAGGACGGAATACAAATATACAAGGGAGACTTCGTAAAAATTTCAGAAGACAACCGTCAATGCCGTTCTCTTCTTTCTGCAGTTCGGCATTCGTATCAGCTTCTTGATGTAGTCGTTCAACTGGGGAAAAAGACCCAGGGTTTTATCACTACACGGCAGGTAAAGGAGCAGCTGATCAACTATAGGAACCAAGTGGTCAAGAAGTATAGAAAGCTTGAATCCAAGGAGGTCACTATTTCTCTCCATGACAGTCTGAAGAACTTGTTATCTTTGAAAGAATCTAAGTTGGTCACGGTGGATACCATAACCAAAATTGAAGAGTTGCCTTTGAAGGGAATTATAAAAACACCATCACATGAGGTTTCAATTAGAAAAGCTTCGTGTCCAGATAATTTCTTCCGATGTGATTACAAAAGTGCAACGTATTTACCTGATGGCAATGTCGTTCTTATCGATGGTACTAATAATACATGCTGCCTTTTTGACCAAGAATTTCAACATATATCTGACTATGCATTTTGTTCGTCTCCATGGGATGTGTGCTTAGTTGATGAAAAGGAGGTGGCAGTGTCTTTTCCTGTGGAAAAGAAGATCCAGTTTCTGACATTCACAGCTCCGATTCAACCAACTAGGAGCATCACCACCAGGTATCGATGCAGCGGACTCGATATCCTTAGCAGGGATAAGCTGGTTGTCTCCGGGTACAATGATACCGATAAAAATAATTATTATTGGAGTATTCTGACCACATCCGGGGAGGAAGAGGTTTACCATGAGGTCGAGGGGGGAAAAGGATCACTGTGCTATCTAGCTCTCAACGAGTCCAAAACACGTTTATATATGTCATGTCCTTGTATTGGTTCTGTGTACTGCTTTGGTCTTGATGGACACATTTACTTCACATACAAGAATGAAGAACTATTGGGACCATTGGGAATAGGAGTTGACAAGGATGACATTATTTATATCGCTGGAAACTGTTCCCAAGACATTCACCAACTTTCATCAGATGGCTCACTTCTACAGATTATAGAGTCTAATGGTTTGACGGATCCTATAAAGATTGCCTTTGATGGAAAAGGTTCAACGTTTCTTGTTACTGATTGGGGAAATGAGAATTGTCATGTTTTTCATTTGAACTGAAAAGCAAACTTTATCGTA
This sequence comes from Potamilus streckersoni, assembly GCA_016746295.1. Classification (NCBI taxonomy): domain Eukaryota; kingdom Metazoa; phylum Mollusca; class Bivalvia; order Unionida; family Unionidae; genus Potamilus; species Potamilus streckersoni. The sequence continues at coordinate 794,534 of JAEAOA010000130.1, read as the reverse complement.
AGGAATGTAATACTAATACATAAGTAATACCTTTTATCCTTACCATACATTTTGAAAACAACGGTTAGAACAAAGTCCATTTTTTTAACACGTACAGCAGATTTATATAAACGAAACTTATTTAAAAAACAATAGTGAAGCAGTTTTAAATTTTATTTGGCAGGTAAAAAGTTTTCGTTAAGAGCACGTTATTTTCTTGTTAGAAGACTTTTCGAAAATGAGTTGGAAGTGGAGCGTAGAAGTGTAATGGTTTAAGTCTCTTCTACATGTTTTAAAAATATATACGTTATTCAAAGTTCAATAAAATTTAGAACCTTAAATCAATCAAACTAATTCATTAGAAAATCGATGCCATCTTCAAATTGTTCGTTCAAACTGTAGATAGTTTGACATTCACTATAAATGCTCAAAGATTCATACGAGATTTATTGTATCTCATCCTAATTATGTTTGAATGGGATTATTATTCCAAAATAAATCAGCAGCTGAGTACTACAAGGTTACCAGTAAATGTCTTTTCTATTTACCTGAAGTTGCATTTCCTTTCAGATCAGGTTTGGAACTACAGTAATACCAGGACATAATTTGACATTGTTCACAGTTTAAATTTTGAATTACTTGTTGCAAGTGTCGAATAAAAGCATTACATATTTACCATACTTCGTGTTTTGTATGTTTTCATTTTCAATATAACTTTTTCTTCTCCTAAAAAAAAACAAAAAAGTCAGTCAAGTTAAAAATGAACTGATCTCTGTTCTGGACAAGTCCAGTAAACAATGTTACATTACAATAGGATGTAAAAGAATAACAATATTTAAAACTAATAAGCAAATAATTAAATTAAAAATACTTGACAAGGCAATAATTTTTATTTATTCACATTGAAATGGATGTGCAATATAGGACGATATTCGACGAAAGGATTATGGTGATGAATCTATAATCTTTTCATTAACTTACATATCTGTCTCCTTTTTGCCCATGAAAACTGCTCCTCTCTATCTATTTATCTTTCGTGTCCATTAGGATTCAAAGTCAGACAATAAAACTACCAATACCGTTCAGAAATTTTGCAACACAACATTATTATCCGCAAAGGTATAAATTTAAACGAATTCCGATTGAGACGCATTACGCTATAGCTACTTGTCCCTTCCTGTAGGTCATTTTGGCCAGTTTTGCAATAATTACAGGACGGTAGTTATAAATGTAAAAGGAAAAGTAGTAGTAAAATTAGTATTGGTTGTCATTGTACTTGTTTGAAGAAAAGCATAACGATATGGTTGCTATTTGCAAATTGTAATTTACGCTATGAGTTATATAGTATCGCCATTATTTAATTTCAGGTGTTCTCGACTTTCTCAAGGCCTAGTTGTCTTAATTGCAGAGAAAGTCTCATTCTTTTATCTTTCCTGGTTTATTGCTCATTGAAAACATTTCATTTGTTTTCAAACCTAGTCCATTCTTTGCATGAATGTAAGATTTTGATATGGGATAATAATTCTTATAAAATTGTGACTAAGATTAATTGCTCGTTGTGTCATCATTAAGATAATCATTCTACACAAGTCTGTTTTATTTGAACCCAATTCGTTTATCTAACCTCACTCACCTCCTCTGATATATATATATATATATATATATATATATATATATATATATATATATATATATTTATATATACATATATATATATATATATATATATATATATATATATATATATATATATATATATATATATATATATATATATATATATATATATATGTTGTGTGTGTGTGTGAGAGAGAGAGAGAGAGAGAGAGAGAGAGAGAGAGAGAGAGAGAGAGAGAGAGAGAGAGAGAGAGAGAGAGAGAGAGAGAGAGAGAGAGAGAGAGAGAACAGGTATTAAAGAAAACATGAAAATTATTTTAGAGGTCGTAAAGATGATAAACATGTGTGTTTATAATATGTGTAATGATTTTGAAAATGTTTTGATATTTTTTTCAATGGTTTGCATTGCCTTAAATATTGGTGTATTAATTTTATTAGAGAACATCGGCAACCAGATGACAATGTCTTAAATGTAAGGAGGTACTGCAATGTGAAGAAAACACAATGCCTTAGAGTTGCATATTTTTGACATTCTATGAAATAGTGTTCAGCTTTTGCTACTTGTACAGTACTTATTGTGAGAAACACGATTGAGAAATATTTCCATCTTTTTGATATTGGATTTGTTTTCTAAATGGCATATGTTGAACTTCATCCACTCCATCACCACACTACGAACAAATTTTATGCTTATTCCGCTTCAGGTAGGTGTTAAGATTTTGAATAGATGGGTTACTTACTATTTCAGTTTGAAACGTGTTGAACAGTTGAATTGTGGAAGGCAGACACGATTTTTGATACAATATAGTTCTACACAAAGGAAGACGAATATTACTCAATAATCGAGTGGCGTTGGTAAACTTTTAACAACAAAATTTTTAATTGCATCTTGTAAATATTTTGGAGCAAAACCATGGTTTCTTTTAAAAACAATTAAATCATTTTATGCTTCATATAACATTATTAGAGCCACTCTGTTAGTAGCACCTACAATTATTCTCATAGCATCCAAACTGAATTTAAAAAAAAATGATTCTTTCACTGGCGTTTTGTTCTGTTATCTCAATATAATATACATAGTCAAAGATGGGTGTATATAAGATTTATACGTTGTTTCGAAAGACAAGCAATCCAATATACATGTCAAGGCTTTTCTGACAAATGTGTGACTACGCATATCAAGCGGCATCACCTAACAATACGATATTCAAGTACTTATGTTGGAATACTGCATGAATATTTTTGCTTGACGTCTGCAATACATGACAGTTATTAGAGTAACGCTTTCAGGTCTAAAAACATTGACTCTATCTTGTCTGGGTTGAAGGTCACTCACCTGTGTCGGGGCCAGTCATGTAACTTTTGAATGTCCGAATTTAGAATTCGATCAGCCTCATTTGGAGTTTGATATACAGTATTTGTATCATCATAGAATAGCTTAGGTATAATTGTATATCTTTTATGATACCATTTAACTATACTAAAACTAACAATAATCCATTGATCATTCCTTGAAGAACTCGTGCATTGGTAGTTTGACGGGGCCCCGAGTGGCCGAGTGGTCTAAAGCGCTGTCAGTTACGGATCACTGCCATCTCACCTCCGTCTACGTGTGTTCGAGTCTAGGATTCGGCGAATGTGGATATGTGAGAAAGCTTGCCAGTAGCTTCTCGTGGGTCGGTGGTTCTTTCCGGTGATTTCCCGGTTTCTTCCTCCACCATTAATACTGGTTGCCATGATTAGCCTATCATGTGCTGAAAAATGGCGTTAAGCACAACAACAACATTGGTAGTTTGACAATTCCAGAATCTGGAATTGAAGACAACTCGACGATGCTTGCTGAATGATAAATAATGTTTTGACCACAACGGCAAACTACACTAAATGCCGATTTTTGTAAGAATGATAAGTAATCCGGAATGCCAAGAAACCAGTTCTAACTTCCTTTACACGGTCAAGTGCAATGCCCATTTAATTGTATATTTGTAGTAAATGATGTAAAGCCTGACTGATTAAGTGCAATCAGATTATGTTGAGTAATATAACTGCAAATATTTAGAAGCACTCTTTTCAAAGACCTTATGCAAAATAGACATTTTCTTATTATGTCCGAACTTATCTTGATGTATTTTACAATATTTCCCTTGCTACCGGAACTATTTGTCACTTATTGGATTATTGCGCTAAGCGTTTTGAAACTAAGGTGGCATATCTTTCAATTCTCGTACTAATTTGCATCAGTCGAGGATTACACGTTTTCCTCTTTCAGAATTAATAGCTCTGTAACCCGTGTTTCCTTAGTGCCGTTAATTTGATTTCATAATAGTACTGCCTATTTGGTTGAAGTGCTCTGCGGTTTATATTCTGTCTTAATCTATATTTTTAACTTGATACTACTTCATTTCACCTGTTGTCATGTCTTGTGGTCTATATGGGAGGATTGGAATTATATAGTATCTTTGTGATTGCTCAAACGTACATCATATTGTACATTTTCCATGTTTTATGGTTTTGCAGGACTGATGCATTAGTCTTAACAAAGATACTTGTCATACATGATGCCTTACCATATTTTCTCAGAAGAAAAAGTAATTATTTTACCCATTCCTTGAAAGTCTGCAGCTGTTTATTCTTCCGCCAGATGGTGCTATGTTGCACTATGAAAACTTTTGTCCTTGTGTTTGGAAGATAAACCTAAAGCCAACACCCAGTCCTTTAGATTTTTTCGCAAAAAGACCATGTGACATATGAGATCAAAATTATTGCAAAACTAAAACAAAAATAAAGATAACATTGTGTAGTAATCACTTGGAAAAAATGCCCTTCAAGCCTTAATAACACCCCTTGCTCTTGCCAGTATAAACATTACCATCATCCACGTGACACTTGAGGTGTGTGTGTTTGTGCGTGTGTGTGTGCGTGTGTGTGTGAGATAGAGCGCGATTTGGATTTTGAATGTAGCTTTAACAATTTTTCAGTCATATCTCTACGATATCTGCAGTGTGGTACATTGGCATTATTGCCGCAGACACGTAGAACGATGTCCCACCCATTCATATTATCCTGACACCAGGCCGACCAGTCCCAACACTAACCTCTTGATGAGCACCTAGCGAGACAGGTGTTAGTACCATTTTTTAGAAGTCTTTGGTATGACTTGGTCGGGGTTCGAACCCGTTATTTCCGCATCAGAGACGGACACTCTAAACATTATGCCACTGAGGCCGTCGTGACACTTGAGAAACAAATTTAAACTAGTCCAAGCATTAACTGTATAAACCAACATCCAGAGGAATACTTGGTATTTTGGATAGAAAGGTGTTGTCTAAGTTCTCCAAAAGGTATGCATGCATGTATCATGCATCGTATGCACGTATTACTAGTATAGTAGCTAACTAACTCCGAAACTAGATCAACGTTTAGTATCGATTCTTATATATCATGTCTCTGTCAAGGCAGAAGTACAATTGTTTAATCTTGCCCCAAGGGTGAAATTAGGGTCAGATTGGGTCTTTCAGCTGACAAAGACGAGATTGATCAATACTAGAACCATTCTAGGCAGAAACGTTGATGGTGATCGAAAAGTGTGTATATAAACGGATGATAAATTCTCCTATACTATCATAGAGCAGCCCCCTCGTCCTCACACACACACAGCTCATATATATATATATATATATATATATATATATATATATATATATATATATATATATATATAGAGAGAGAGAGAGAGAGAGAGAGAGAGAGAGAGAGAGAGAGAGAGAGAGAGAGAGAGTAAATGGTGTTGTTCCTTAGAGAGATAATAAATATATACATAATGTAAATGGTGTTGGTAATGAGAGAGAGAGAGAGAGAGAGAGAGAGAGAGAGAGAGAGAGAGAGAGAGAGAGAGAGAGAGAGAGAGAGAGAGAGAGAGAGAGAGAGAGAGAGAGAGAGAGAGAGAGAGAGAGAGAGAGAGAGAGAGAGAGTTATCACTACTATTTTGCACCGAATGGAAACTATCATACCCCAAAAACTATCAGAATATAACTTACAGTTTGTCATTATCGGTAATCCAAATTCGCTTTTTTCTATTTTCTCTTTGAATAAACTAATCCCGTATTTCCTATCCTATCAAGAATAATTCTCTTAAGATATATTTGTATGTAATATTTATATCGTGTTTAAATATTCAAATTCCACTGTCGTAATAAGTTGTTTGACTGTCATGTGCATTTAGGTTTGGTTTAAAATAATGATATTTATATAATCTTTTTATATAGACAAAATTATTAATACTTACGTCCTTTTTCTGTGGGATATATTATTAATATTTGTATAATTTTGTCTACGGTCTAAATTATTAATAATTATATAATTGTTTATTAAGTCTAAAATAATAATATTTATATCATGCTGATTCTATGATATAAGATAAATATCCAAAGTTTTCATTCATTGAATAAATAGACTTGCGTCAGATATTTGCTTTTGTTTTTCCATGAGCTCTGATCGTATCACTAAACCATATAGTAGTATAGTAGGCGATTTATTATCCAAATATTCTAAAGTAAAAACATTAAGTGAAAAATATAAAAAGTAGTGTGATTCATGCAAATTCATGTTAACAAAATTCACACCAACATCCACATAGATTTGTAAACTGAAAAAAGGCTGATGATTAAAGGTCTGGAAGTTTACCAATCAATGCTTATCATATTTTACAAATATTTTGATTCATGCGGTTGTGTTTAGAATCTAAGGAATATGCAAGAGCTGAACCTAATAATTATACCAGATTAATCCAGACTTCATAAAACAGATTTTGTGTGTATCACCATCTTGTGTGAGAATATTGGAAAATATATATTAAAAAATTATTAGACCATTCAGATTCAGTGATATTATTTCATAAATTGGCAAAATAATATTACCGAACCATCAACCAATGACTTAGATGTAAATAAATTAAAAATTTATAAAGAGGACAAACTATGACGACAATTAGTGGATATGATCTTGAATGTTTTTTTACAAAGTAAATAATCTCTGAGCGTATGAACCTATGTGTACAGGTTATGATACAGTAAGTTACTTTCACTGTTCATAGCACAGATATGCCGTTAGCATCAGAGTAATTATTAAAATAAGTAATTAGCACCTTTAATTGTAGCAGAGGATAAAACGAACTTGTTTAAGGATACGACAACAATAACATTAAAGCTTAAAAGTAAACACAGAAAGAAAACATTAAAAAATTAACAAATGTCACACTGGCGCAGTTTACGTTTTGGCATGAACAAACTGGTGTAGAGATAGGATTTCCTGTCAGAACAATTCGTCTTTAGTGATGACAACACTAGAATAAAAACACGTCTGAAAATTTGTAGCATACTATTTCAATTTCAACAAAGCACAAACATGACACAAGACGTCTCTATACGGAATCCAATAGTTCTTGAGATGATATATAAATATTTAATGAGTTTAAAGTGAAATCAACAATGTCACTATCAAGAGATAATGCATATTTCTACCAAAACGTAGGGACGGATACAAGTGTAACTAAAGCTTGTTGTAATAAAGAATATTTTTTAAAACAATATACGTGTTAATAAGATGATTTCAGTTCGAAAATAGACTTAATTGTTTTGGAAACAACGCAGAGATAGAACTTACACTTAGCGCTAAAAATATATAATTAAAGACGCAAGATGGTTAAAACGGTGTAGCATGAAGGAAGACATTGCATACTTGATGTTGGTAAATACACACATCTCTGTTCTGTTAAATTTAACGTACAAAGTTAAGATGTAACAAACTTTACAAGATCAGTGCCCAACATTTTACAAAAGCAGAGACACAGTTTAGCATGTAGTATGCAGTATACGAAATAACTGTTTTACAATAAACAATACGAATGGAAACATTTGACATAATCATGAGATCGTTCATTCGTATGACAAGGTTAAAGATACGTTGCAAATTGCTGAAAATAAAATACCTGTTTTAGTCGGTAGTCATAGTAACTTAATGATTACACACTATAAATATACGTAAAGCATAAAACGTTCTCTTGATGTTTAATGACAATCATAAACCTACGTCAGCGACGGTGTACACTTACCAATTACCAGAGCAAAAAAAGAACAATATTTAGAACTTCTTTTTTACGAATGGTTCTTGAAGGTTCTGATACTTGCACACATATATCGTTTGATTGTGGGAATAAATTAAACGGGACAATTAATAAATAATAAAATAAAGTACGCTGAACTGAGGGATTGTGTAATAAATCAATTTATATATACATTACAAAAGCAAACAAGAAAATTTGCTATCTCTGTAAGAGTTTGCATTAGTCACTCGAATGAACAATGGCATGAAAACATTCTAGAGATATATTGATAGGAAACGCATAATATAAATAAATACATTGTAACAGTGACAGACATCAGTTTTCAAAATAAGCAAAAGGTGCAAATAAAAAAGAGATAGCGTACACAAAGTATTCAGAGCATTATTAGAAGAAAAAGCACGAACAATACAGTTCATTGAAAGAATAAGGTTTTAAAACAGAAAAATTGCAAATTTGCAGAATTAAAACATACAATACTTTTCATTTTACTAGAAGATAAAAAGCATATGTACTATACAGCTTTAACAAAATCTTAAGACTAGAATGTTGTAATAGTTACCCGAAATGAAGTTTAAAAAAATGAACGGCCATAACCGGTTGCAGTATATCATACTGGAATTTATACGGGTGTACCTCAGGACAGTATATTATCGTTCACACCATTCGACATCATAATTAAGTGTTATGAAATGCCTTAACACTGGAACTGACTGTTCGTGATATGTCTTCTACACTTTGTTCTGCTTTAGACCAAAGACTATGCAGACCTTTGAATGTCAACTACAAATAAACTTAAACAGAGTTCGGAAACTGGCAGAAGAAAACATCAGTAAATGTTCTTGCACACTAGAGATCAGTCCGATACTTGAAATTTCGGTTTCGCACATATATTAGCTCTTGTTCTTCTCCTTCAATTTGGCAATCACATACAATCATTTATCAAATTTCCAAATTTTTCTTAAACCAATAATTCTAGAATAATTTTGCTGATTTATGTCTCAAAGTTGAGTTTATTAATTCTTTATTATGTAACATTATTAATGTAACATTCTTCTTATTTTTCATTATTTATTACAGTTTTGGTAGTGTTGCTTTTGCTGAATTGTAATAAGCTACACACATCTATCAACCTCTTTTACAACTCTAATAAATAACTTTCATCTCCATTCAATATCATCTTGAAGTTAAAGAATTGTCCTTCAAATGGAAGAGAACGTGTAATAGAATATCTGAATACACTTCCAAAATATTTGGATATCTTTTGGTATTTTAAAGAAATTTTATTCTACCCAGCTCATTTGTTCATCTTCTGCTCACTTTATGTTTTCTTGAAGTTCAAGCTCTACACTCGATATATTCCAATTGTACCATGAAACAGTGCTGGTACATTACGATCATGATCAGAGTTAAGTTTATACATTTCAATACTGACATTCGTAATTTGTACAAAAATTTAGGGCATCATCAGTCTGCCTTTGTGACACTTTTCATGTATTTGAAAATGTTTAAAAGTGAAATGATCCTAGAGTTCATATACGAACGGGTAGACGTCATATGATATGCTTCAATCTTAACTGAATACAAAAAGTACCAGTGGTTTAAAAGGTTCATGAAACCATTCAAGGTTACCCATTTTTTAGCATGTGTAAGTGTCTCTTAACACGTATTTAATGTCATGAATTTTAAATGTTTCAGTTTTTCTCTAAAGTTTTCATGAATTAAGCTCATGGACCAAAGCATGGTTATCCTTCCAAATACTATTTCCTTTTTATTAATGTAAGCATTTCTTAAAAATGGCTTACTCAGTGAAATAGATTTCCCTTTTTAACCGAGATGAAGTACGAAGAAAAACCTGGATGGAATTTGCTTGGATTGTCATACTTTCCGATATATTTCATCATCAAAGATATTACGCTGTTGGTTTATCTTGCCTTCAGTGAAGAGGTACTCCAAAGAAACATGATCATTAATACTTTAACAAGTTTGTGCTTCCGACATGATGCTGATGCTTTAGAAATCACAATAAGTAAAATACAGAAGTTGTATTAGACACTGATAGTTTGGAAATGTTACTACATAATCACCTAATGTATTATGTGTAGTAAATTTTCTATATTGTAGCATAGACCTTTATGTTATAAAAATCTTACTGTTGAAGAGAAATATATCCATTTTTTTTTTCTTGGTTTATACCCTGAAGTCTTACTATTTGTAATGACATCAGTTATGAAAAATCTTCAATAAATCTTTATAGTGTATGAGACCAGCATTATTGACCTACACTTAACCTGTCATCATGTCGTTTTCGTTCAGTTTCATTTAGCATAACGGATAAAACATAGTCTCTCTCTCTCTCTCTCTCTCTCTCTCTCTCTCTCTCTCTCTCTCTCTCTCTCTCTCTCTCTCTCTCTCTCTCTCTCTCTCTCTCTCTCTCTCTGTTTCTACTGATCTCTCTCTCTGTTTCTACTGATGCATACATTCAATTCATTTTCACCCCTGTATCCACCGGATATTGTTTAAATCAAGTTTGATGTCTACCTAAATGGTACTTTGAAAGATGTATTTCTGATTTATAAGTGTATTTAATACAGATTCCTCAGCATATAAAAATCGTTTGGTTTCAATATATTTTATGTTAATATAAACCGTTTTCTTCTTTTAATGCTTTTATGAAAAGTCTACTTATGGGATTTATCTGAGTGGTTTGTAGTTACTCTTGTATGTTAATATTAAATATTTAATTCTATCGAACATCCATCTTGCACTTTGACTTATTTCCTATTAAAATTGAAATGTGGAATAAGCATATAGAATAAACATTGTCTACATTCCTCTTTCACTACCAGATGGAAGGGTGTCTTCGTAAGTCACATTGTATTTTCACCGAACCAAATTCAAATGCACAAAACCTTAAGATTATTTGAAACATAGAAAATGCAATTAAAAATTCGTTAAGATCTTTTGTATTATGAAAACTGTTCACTAGTTTGTTTAGTAAATTTACAAAAATATCTAAAAAAAAAATAAACAGAAAAAATAGAAACAAGAATGTTGGTGTGAGCTTAGAATATGCATGCATCTAAAATTGAATTAACAGCTAATATTACACGTTCTCATACCCCAATACGTCATGATGCTACAGCAAAAAATGAATGTCTGGTTTTGTCTGGTATAATTTGACGGGTACAGTTCCCTTACAATCTTAATTAATAATCTACCAACGAGTATATATCAATGATGCGTATTCACTATAGAATATAGTTTTTCAAACGATATTCTTTAAATTACATCATTCGAACCATTTAAAAAGAACTAAAGGAAGAGGAAATTAAGTTCCATTAATATTTGGTTTTTTTTTTAGAATTTGGTTACTACAGAGAACGACAATTCATATTATTAAAATATATTTTCAAAGCTGTTTTCTTTTAGACCAATAAATAAATATGCTATTAATATCTCATAATCTAAAATTCCACTTAGTTTCAATAACCTGTTGAAAGCTGCTGAAACTTTGACCCTAAATTGTGTGATTCTGACACTCATTCTTGAGAAGGATAGTCTTCCCATTTCATCCAAACCTTTGCCACAGCACTAACGAAACAAACTACACAGAAGTCCACTGGAGAAATGGCTCCGAGGAAATAATTAGCAACCAAGGCAGCTGGTAAGAGTGCACTAGCAATTGTTCGTGTGAAGAAACTATACAGACACAGGCCCGGTACCGTCGCTCTGAGAGAAATCAGAAGAGCAACGAACTTCTGATTCGAAAATTGTCCTTCGAGTGTCTGTATCGTGAAATCGTCCGATCTCCAATTCCAGAGCTCTACTACCATGGCTCTTTAGGAGGATAGCAAGGCCTACTTGTTTAGTCTCTTTGAAGACAGCAACCTGTGTGGCATCCACGCCAAGAGAGAGAGAGAGAGAGAGAGAGAGAGAGAGAGAGAGAGAGAGAGAGAGAGAGAGAGAGAGAGAGAGAGAGAGAGAGAGAGAGAGAGAGAGAGAGAGAGAGCGAGCATCATGTCAAGGTTATATATCTTTCTCGTGAGAGAGATAGAGCATCATGTCAAGGTTATATATCTTTCTCGTGGGGAACATGCCTAAATACGTTTCTTCCAGAATTAATTATGTGAATTGAACTTTCCTTTTTTCATGTTTACGTAAGTTCCTCCGAAGGATGCCAATAGATTACTTATCCTTCCATAATGATTTGTATCTTTAATTAAATAAATATAAACCTTGCTGTAGAAAAATCATAACCGGAACCAATAATTTTTGGAATTGTTTTGAAGGATTGGCCCCAGGATAATTTTTAAATTAGGAATTAATTTAAAACTGTAATACTATCCATTCAATCTGGAATGTCACTGAATAGGTGGAAGTGGTGAAAATACCTTTAAAATCAGATATCAAAAGCATCATTAAACACAACATTATCTACACCTCTATATTTGTATAGTTCTTGATAAATACTTTTTTCTTTGATGCTATCCTCCTATTCTATTGTGTCTTCATATATGATCGATTTACGAAATGTTGTAGCTACAAAGCATTGAGATTCTAGCCTCAGAAATAATGACAAGTGTTTGCTGTCTTGTATTAATCTCCTTAGCGTTGTAACTTTTTAAATAGCATCAGTTTGTCGAATTTCAAATTACAGACGACATAACAGACGACATAACTATAAGATGATGATGAATTTTCGGTGTGTCAGAAAATTTCCATTTTTCGACAATACAGTATTTTGCCGTAAAATATTGGTTAACATCCGGTTATCAATTGTTTACAATGGTTTCTTTTCCAAAACCAATGTCTAAATACATCATACCACTGGTTGCGGCTTATGAGCACTGTAGTAAAACATAGAGAGAGAGAGAGAGAGAGAGAGAGAGAGAGAGAGAGAGAGAGAGAGAGAGAGAGAGAGAGAGAGAGAGAGAGAGAGAGAGAGAGAGAGAGAGAGAGAGAGAGAGAGAGAGAGAGAGAGAGAGAGAGAATACATTGCTTGAGATCGATACCAGAACTTTAGTTTGGAATCAGTTACCTTTGACCACAATGCTGCTTATATAGGTTATGCTATTTTTTTGTTATTATTCTAGTTTCAATACCTCTTTCTTCTTCTCGTTCTTTTTTTTGTTCATCATCATCATCGTCGTCGTCGTCGTCATCATCTTCTTCTTTTTCTTTTTCTTTTTTTTCTTTTCTTCTTTTTTCTTGTTGTTGTTGTTGTTGTTGTTGTTCTTCTTCTTCTTCTTCTTCTTCTTCTTCTTCTTCTTCTTCTTCTTCTTCTTCTTCTTCTTCTTATTATTATTATTATTATTATTATTATTATTATTATTATTATTATTATTATTATTATTATTATTATTATCTACTACCACTACTATAAATATTTTGAAATAATTAAACTTGAAGGCTCCCCCAAAATATATAAATGTCCTCAGTGCAAAAGAGTCTGGTCGTTTGTCAGATTAACACCTTGGTACAGTTGAAGTGCTCACATTTACATTAATTAACATACCTTTGTGAAGCAGACCGGTAAATTATTCCAGCTATCATCGTCCCAAGTAAAGTTCACATTCCATATCTCTATCAAATTTTGTCACAATAATATTGTCAAAAATCATTTCAAAAACATTTTTCCCAGTCCAGAAGGAACTTTATTAGAAGCTGGTGCTGCATATCTGTTTTATTCTCTTTTTTTGTCATAGGCTATCTTGTGCTGGTTACTAATAATAACAGTGCGCTGTCAGATCCCAGGTTGGTCCTTATCAAATCTACCCGACAGTCCTAACGCAGCATGGTCCAGTTCCCAGGTTGGTGGCCGAGGACATGCCGATCGTGTCACGTCAATTTTATTGGGAGCCATTTCACGGGGACAAGTTCAACAGCAACAACAACACCAACAACAACCACATCAGCAATTTTGGACAGAACAAACTGGAACACAAGACACATTTAGTATAGTTGGTGGGAGTCCATTAGATTTTGGAAACACTCCACAACAGGGGCAGCCAGTGGTTGGGTCAGTGCATATCCGAGATCAGCAATCCAGAGCTTCTCAACAAGCCCTGCCACAAGACCAATTTATCATTCATGCACCATCAGTTATTTCCTTACAAAGTTTGGCACCTGATTGGAATCTCGACTGGTGGTATCAGCCGGGTTCAAATATTGCACCCTCACTGGATCAGCGTTTGCCAGAATTAACCCAACAGACTTCGTCTTCTCAGCATAGAATAGACCCAAACGCCCCAGTATTGCAAGGTTCTGTGGGACAGCCATCACAACAGCAATCTGCTTGGGACCCAGCAACCACACAACAAGCAATTGTTTCTCATTTTCAGCCTTCACAGTCAAGAATAATAGCACATTCACCACAACAACCACCTTCACAACCAGTGCCACCACAACCACCTTCACAACCAGTGCCACCACAACCACCATCACAACCAGTGCCTCCACAAGTACCTTCACAACCAGTGTCACCACAATTATCTTCACAACCAGTGCCACCACCAATACCACCACCACCACCATCGAATTATGTACCTGCCCCTTTTCATGCTCAAACAGCCATGCATACTTCAGATTTATCACAGCACGTGCCTCCATCACCAGTGGTACAGCAACTGCAAACATCCCATATTCAACCTCATCAGCCATTAGTTCCAGTGCCATCTGTTCAGCAGCAGCAAACGTGGGGTCAGCCGAGAACCTGGTCCGAACATTCACCTCAGCAACCTCAGACATGGACCCATCCTGTCGTACCACAAGCAGCTGTATCGTGGACAGAGGAACCTCCAGTTCAGGAGCCACTATCCCCAGCTTGGGAGGTTGGGACTCAGCACCTTTCCCCACCAATACCTCCACAACCTCTCCCAGCATTGCCGGTCAATCCTCCATCACAAGCAAATATGGGACCTCCTCCACTGCCTCCACAATCACTCCCAGCATTGCCTGCTAATCCTCCATCACAAGCAAACGTGGGACCCCCTCCACTTCCTCCACAAACGCTCTCAGCATTGCCGGTTAATACTCCATCACAAGCAAATATGGGACACCCTCCACTGCCTCCACAATCGCTCCCCGCATTGCCGGTTAATCCACCCCTTCCACCATCGCCATCAAGGATGCTCACTCAGACAAGTCATGTAGTATTAGATAATCAACAGAAAATTCCTGCAAATTATGTACTACTTGGTCATCCAGATAGTGGAAACAGGACGTCTTTTCCACTAAATTCATTGCCGCCAACAGGAGGAGAGATACCACCATTTCCTGGGCAATATCAGCAACTTAATTCCGAAACTATACCATCGCCATCCGCCATTCCATTAGTACAACATACCTCCGAAGCAATACCACCACCTGCCAAAATTTCATTGACCCGGTTTGCCTCCGAATCAGTACCTCCACCTGCCGCCGTTCCATTATTACAACTTTCCCCCGAAGTAATACCACCACCTGCCGCTGTTAAACAGGATGTGATTTTGCAAGCGGAAACAACAGCTCAGTCTGTCACAGAAAAGGAAATCACGCGTGATAATTCTCAGCTACCAGCAGGCACAAGAATGCCACCTGTGAATTTAGGCCAACCTAGTAATTCTCAAAGCCAAATCAATTTTCTGTACACGACACCGTCACAGGTGGGATTTCTGCCGTCTACCAATATTTTCCCTCAAAGTTCTTGGGACGCTGCTTGGGAACACTATTATCATGATCCTGCCCAGTTCTCTAATTCTGGTTCATCCAACCAAGGGAACGCATGGGGACAGCAAGCATCACAAACCGTGCAAAATCAATTGATTTCACAAAGCCAACATCAACATCATCCATCTGCCTTGACTCAACCACAGTCTCCATCACAACAAAGTCAGTTGGTACAGGAACAGAGCTTTTCTCAGCAACCGAGTGGACAACAGGGGACTTCTTCGTCTCAGTGGAATCCACAGCCACCAGCTTTAACACAACAGCTAACAGAATCAACAAATCAATGGGCATCGCCTTCTGATCCACAACTAGCACCTCAGCAAACCAGTTGGCAACAAACATCGCAACAATTATTACAACAAAGTAGTTGGCAAACTCAACCACAACCACCACCACAACCTATGCAGCAGCAAGCACAAGCACAATGGCAACACCAACCTGTACAGCCTCAACCTGCTCAACAACAAAGTGTATGGCAACATGGTCAACCACAACAACCCCAAGAACAACATGGACAACAGCATGGAGTACAACAGCAGCTACACTGGCAACAACCTCAGCCTGCCCAGCCGGAGCCTCAAGCCGACATTGGTACTGTACACGGGCAGGGATGGGCAGCAGTGATCAGTAGCAGACCTGCTCAGGTGAGTTATATACGGTATTCATTCATAATCAGTTGGATTAAGTATCACGGACTGTTTGGATATTAAATCGCCTTTACTGGAGCCCATTGATATAATAATTGTCAAAGAAACAATCTTTACAAGGCACCTTAAATGCTTGCTTTTAGTGGATGAGAGAATTAAAGATACACACTTATTGTTTTCTGCAGTCATTTAACATGGATTTAGTAATGCCGATTGGTAATAGGAAATTTCATCTCTGTCAAGCCTTCACAACAATCGTTCATTTTGGTCATTTCAAATCTTATTACAGTTTTCTAATAACAGCATCCATCCATCCATGGATGTATGTATGTATGTATGTATGTATGTATGTATGTATGTATGTATGTATGTATGTATGTATGTATGTATGTATGTATGTATGTATGTATGTATGTATGTATGTATGTATGTATGTATGTATGTATGTATGTATGTATGTATATGCATGCATGTATGTATGTATGTATGTATGTATGTATGTATGTATGTATGTATGTATGTATGTATGTATGTATGTATGTATGTATGTATGTATGTATGTATGTATGTATGTATGTATGTATGTATGTATGTATGTATGTATGTATGTATTTGTGTGTGTGTATGTATGTATGTATGTATGTATGTATGTATGTATGTATGTATGTATGTATGTATGTATGTATGTATGTATGTATGTATGTATGTATGTATGTATGTATGTATGTATGTATGTATGTATGTATTTGTGTGTGTGTGTATGTATGTATGTATGTATGTATGTATGTATGTATGTATGTATGTATGTATGTATGTATGTATGTATGTATGTATGTATGTATGTATGTATGTATGTATGTATGTATGTATGTATGTATGTATGTATGTATGTATGTATGTATGTATGTATGTATGTATGTATGTATCTTCTATGCAGATGCAGTATGCTGAAAACTACTCTCTATTGAAAAGCTACGATATTTAAATGCATACAGAGTAACACAATATTTTCCTAATCCGAAGTCTAACTGGTAAAGTGATTTTCTTTCATTCATTTGGAATTATTTATATATATTTTCCACTCCTTTATATATGCATTTAAATATTTAACTCTTAACATTTATATAAGTTTTAGCATACGCCTGTCTGCATTCTTTTGTCTGTCAATGCCAGGGTATAACTATCGCTAGAATTTACTTGAACATTGACGGTCACACGGACAAAATTTATCATCCTTACTTATCACGAATTAGGTAGGTGGTGATTGCTACAGTTGTCTCACGTGAACTCAGTCAGGAATTTAAATCAGACAAGATTTTATTGTTGTACTGAGTACCTGTTTATACCAAAAAACCTTATGGTCTGTCATTCACAGGTGGCATTTATGTATTTCCTCGCTAGCAGTTTAAGTTTGTAGCCAAAACTAAAGCCATTATGATATATGTCTGTAAAATTCTAACACGCAGCATTGTATTTAATAATTTTACAGATTTTTTATATTCTTTGCTCATTAATTTTGATGTGTTATGAAAAACATCGTGTAGTTACGGGGGGTTTAAAAAGCACAAAGGATATAATATCCCATAACCCACCACATCACCTCAACGTCGAGTGGCTTTGCATGTTAGCATCAGATACAAAGCCAATATAAAGCATCTGTCTTTAAAGAATTAACACCAAAGTATACAGTGACTAAGGGTCTTAGGGGAATTTTTATGAAGGAAAAAAGCAACAAACAAAACAAAAAACGGGTGGTGCAGAAATGTTATCGTATATGGCTAAAATATTTTAAATGGCACAATATACTATCTGGTTAAAATAGGACGAAACCGGTTCAAATTGGTCAAGCGATCGAAGAGAAGCAAATCATTCCCACCTCTGACTTATGTATCAACCCAAAGCAGTTTTAGGAAGTTTGGAGACCCTAGGCACAAACTCTAACTTTAAAAGTAACCAGAATTACCTCTCAATATCTCAGTCTCAGATATAGAGTATTGCATTGCATTTCCATGTGCACGTGTGTCATTTTGTTAAATTTGTTAATATAGTACTAAACTGATAACACAACCGACACCGAAATTTTGTTTTTTGGCCGCAAATAGGGATTCAAATATTCAATGTCCAAATACATATGTGGATATTGGGGATTCAAATGGTCAATGTCCAAATATGTATCTAGATATTGGAGATACAAATATTCAATGTCCAAATATATAGATATCGATCTTTCAGTCTCCAAAAACCAAATACTGTAAACCACTACTTACTAATGTTAACTATATACTCGCTTATAAGTCTGATGCAACAGCAAACAATATAGACCTGATGTCGGATAATGCATTGGTAGTTCAGGGTCTAAGGCATTTTTTATTTACGGATTGATCCTAAAATATACCCGGATATGCCGATGCTTTATGCGACCTGGGTCTGTGCAGTTTGCAGTTAGACCTAACTTGTAAGAGAGTAGTGTCGGTAATAATAATGTTTTATCAAGCTTCAGTATGGAGTGACGCTTGTTGATGGAACTTCCTACACAGAAGAGTACAGCCTGCCTATGTCCAGAGTCCAGCAAATAGTTGTAAAAGATCCGTTTGATCGTGTCGTGACTTCCTTAACCGTTGATAGAAACTCAGTAAGAATTACTTTGATTTTATGTACATTGAAGTATTTCATACCAGTCCACAAAGATTAGATGCTAATGTCCTATCGTAATAATATTAAACCCTAATTCACTAGAAGTGGTTGGCTTGAGGTCTATTCATAAAATGGACAAAATATTACAGTATTTTGAGGACCACGCATAAAATGTGTGCAACATGATGTCTATTATAAAGGCGGATTAGTCCTTTTTTAAATATTGTATACAAACTCAAAATCCTTATAGATTTTATGAAGTTAAATATACTTATGTTAATTGCAATATAAAAGTAATATTCGTTCATTTGAAATTTGCTCTCTCTCTCTCTCTCTCTCTCTCTCTCTCTCTCTCTCTCTCTCTCTCTCTCTCTCTCTCTCTCTCTCTCTCGTGTGTGTGTTTACATTGTGGTCTCACATTTGTCAAATTTGTATGATTAATTGGACAAAAGCCTTCAAAAAACAATTAAAATAAGGACAATTATGTTGGCATTATGGAAAGATATTAAGTCTAAGATACAAAATTATTATTCGCCTTGATGTATGTTGGTAAGATAGTCAAAATTTTGTTCTTTGCAGGTTATATATATATATATATATATATATATATATATATATATATATATATATATATATATATATATATATATATATGATACTTCGTCGTAAAACACTCGTCTATTCAAGATACAAAAAAACCAATAAGAAATATAATACACAAACTGATGAACCATGTTATGTATTGCATGAGACCTTTGATAATCGTTACATATTAAATAAGTTATAACAAATAAAATTCTGGAAAGTTCTTTTTTGGAGAATATGTCCTAATCGAGAAATACTGTACAAATGTAATGTCTTTTGAAAATATCTCATTCACTCATTTTCAAAAACTGTAATACTTTTTACACAGTTCATAAAAATTATACATGTAAAATTTAAATTGTCTGAAAATCACAGAGATAAGTTATCCCTACTTCGTTCAATAAATGTTATATCTGTGATAGATGTTTTTCATTTGAAAAGTTGATTTACTCGGTATTTATCCTTATGATTACACCGGTAATGGAATGATCCAGAAACAGTGATGTTTGTTTTGTTTGCATTTATTTAACTAAAATTGTTGTGCGATGAATATAGCTAAATCATGTATTCCAACGACTTTTTGAACTTTATTTAAAATAATATGAAATTATAGAATTGAGAATTTTAATTCAAGAATGTGGGTATGTTCAGATTAAACCAAACGATTTTAGCCAAGGAAAAGAGGGCTTGCAGCTTGTGGTGGAATTGTCGATTGGTAATTTCTTGAAGCACAACAGATTTCGAAAATGCGCAAAATACCAGCAAATTGCCGAAAACTACTCACTATTGACGAATAAATATACTTCAATATTTTGTTTATGCTTGATGCCTCATCGCTCAACGCCTTGCACTTTAGGGAACATTCTCACTGCGATCGAAGCGAGGTATAAACCTGTGTTACGTGGGAATGATAGACCAAGATGTGTTGGACAATATGAATGGAGTATCGGATAGCATAAGAACATCAACGGTAACTCTCTCTCTTTCTCTCTCTTTCTCTCTCTCTCTCTCTCTCTCTCTCTCTCTCTCTCTCTCTCTCCACACACACACACACACACACACACACACACACACACACACACACACACACACACTTCGATTAAAACAGTACAAAAGTGTGATTTCACATTGTTACCTTTTTTCTTCATTAAGATCAAATAACTGTTATATACAGGGGGCCCCGAGTGGCCAAGTGGCCTAAACCACGTACAGTTAAGGTTCACTGCCATCTCAACTCTGTCTGCGTGAGTTCGAGTCCAGACTCAGCTAACATGGGTAAGTGAGAAAGCCTGCTAGTAGCTTCTCGTGGGTCGGTGGTTCTTCCCGGGGTTTTCCAGGGTTCTTCCTCCACCATTAATATTGGCCGCCATGTATAGCCTGTCCTGTGCTGAAATATGGCGTTAAACCCTATAACAACAACAACTGTTATATACATATTTCAATGCAGGTGTGATGACTTGAACAAACACTATAGGTTCCGATCTAATGGCGAACTAAGCAATAACAGATTATTTTTTATGTTATAAGCAGCTGTACTCGACTGATAGGCAAATATATACGGTAACACTTCATTGGCAATGCTAATTACCATCCCCACCATATCTATTGGTATACGCATGGTCAGTATAGTCACTAAGGGGATGCCGACCACACCGGGTGACACAATCAGAGGAGTTGACACCAAAATCACTGGCTGTAACATTTTTGAATTTTTGTGCAGGAATGAGGTCCATGCGGGTAAGACTATGAGTTACTGCACATGACTGTATATAAAAGTTTTGAATTTTGTACAGGAAGGAGGTCCATTGGGTTGACTGGTGATTAAACATTTTGGAATATTCTGTATTTAACTAGCGTAAATGTAAGGTCTTTTAAAATTTTGACTTTGTATTATAGGGAAATAAAAATTATTTGTTGAATTTGCAAAACTTGTTGGATTTCGCTGTTTTCTATTACTTCGTACACTAAATGTACTAATGAAAGACAATCTAACCTCAAGCATTTGGTTCATCTGCAGTAGTTTGTCAGATCTCAAACACAAATTGCATTTGCTTCTACCCGAACAATATATCGCATTTATGTCTCCGATCTAGCATGTTGTCCTCATTGATTTGTACCAGTTATCTCAACATCCTAACTTTACCATGAGTCAATTACAAGGGGAAAAAAAACGTCATCACAGGCTAACTACACATGATTATTTACTGTATTGTCGCTACATTTGGTGCATTGGACTTTCTGACCTTGCGATTGCAATGTCTACCATTCTTTTTTTAAAATTATATAGACTTATGGCGATTAGAATGTCACTCTGCATTTAAACACGTCTTAAACACACGTGATCCTGTCACAGCGATATCCAGAGTTGTCTAAACATCAGTAGTTGTTTTCCTGAAATAGATAAGCCCAGAAAACTCAGAGACAAGTTTCATCATTCAAAAAACTTGTAAAACTATTAGTGTGGGTAGTCTCTAGTACCCACTTTGTTATCATTAATATCCAATGACATTTTCTAATACCAGCTTATATTTGCTGTTAATATCCAGATGGTATGCTCTAGTACCTATTTTGTTTACCAGTAATATCCAAAGGTATTCTCTAACACCAACGTATGTCTACAATTAATTTCTATATTTGTCCTTTAATACACACGTCTTTATCCAATTAATATCCAAAAGAGACCCTATATTAGCTATATCAGCTTATCAATAGTATGCACAGGGTATCATCTAATACATACTTAAGTCTACCATTTATAACCATATGCTCTCCTCTGATATTTATTTGATTCGTTCATTCATATCCAAAAAGAAGTGTGAAAATATTTTCTCGATTTGAATCAAGATAAATCTAATAGTTCTGATGGATCAAACCCTAAGAACTAGCCATATATCAACAAATGCAATTTCTGATATTTCACAGAGTTATGGAACCGTAGTATTTCAAGTGTAGTCTTCCAGTAATCATTGAAACTGGTTAAATTAACCCCTAACAAAAGTGGCAACAAATTGCCTCCTCTATCGTTGTTTCAGCCGGTGATTCTTATTCCATCTTTACGAGAATTACTCACGGCTTTCCACAGAGTCTTTTGTCATTGTCATTCCCATTCTATTTCAAATTTGCACAATAAAGCTCAGACCAAGACATGCTGATTCGCTAAGGACGAAACTTTTCATACATATAGTGAATCGACAGAAGATTTTGAATCAAACTCTAGAAGGCTATTTTCATAGTGTTATAATCTGATAACATGCCAAGTCATAAAAAAGTACTTGCATATATGTTGGCTCTCTACAACAATCAGCAAATAAACCGGACTTGAAATTGCGTTCAGCTAATAAACATAATTCCTCAAAAGCTTCTTTTCTTTTATGCATTTATAGATGAAACTCTATAGAGGAATATTCATTCTTCTCGACTGTCTTCAATAATTATATGAATCATTTTACAAGTATGTTTTTGTAGTTTTAACTACGTACCCTGTATTCGAGGTATATAAATACGTTGAGATATATATGGTTGACTCCCTTATGGACAAATGTATATGTTCTATAATATAGCATATAAATAAATAAATAAATAAATAAATAAATAAATAAATAAATAAATAAATAACTAAATTCATACGTTTTCTAGATGAATGTATATTACTCCATATAAATTAACATTTTGAAACATTAAAAAGTCCAACTATTTTTTTTTTAAAATTTGAACATCGAAAATCTGAATTTTCAGATTGATATATTTATAATATTATTTGGACTAAAATTCATACACCTTTCATGTTTATGTCTGGATGAATAAAACATGTTAATAATAATAATAATAATAATAATAATAATAATAATAATAATAATAATAATAATAATAATAATAATAATGATGATGATGATGATGATGATGATGATGATGATGAATATGATGATGATGATGATGATGATGAATATGATGAAGATGCTGATGAATATGATGACGACGATGATGATAATAATAATAATAATAATAATACTAATAACAACAACAACAACAACAACAACAACAACAATAATAATAATAATAATAATAATAATAATAATAATAATAATAATAATAATAATAAAATAATCATCGTCACTATCATTAATATCAGCACAACTATAATATCTTTTCTTTAATAATTTTTCACCATTTTTCAGCATCCGTACATACATCAAATAAACGAGCTCTTTGTATACAGAGAGGCCGAGCAGTTATTTCCGCGTGATGTAAGAGCTGTAGCCGGAGATTTCTTAGCACGCACATGTGGACACGAACCGATTATTTTTCGAATCGTGAAGGCACAGAATTCAGGTAAAATCAAGCACATTAAAACAATGTAACCATGACATTTTAATTTATTTATCAACTTAACATCTTTCTTTCTTTCTTTCTTTTCTTTTCTTTCTTTCTTTCTTTCTTTCTTTCTTTCTTTCTT
The DNA here is from genome assembly GCA_016746295.1 of Potamilus streckersoni. Taxonomy (NCBI): domain Eukaryota; kingdom Metazoa; phylum Mollusca; class Bivalvia; order Unionida; family Unionidae; genus Potamilus; species Potamilus streckersoni. Next base: position 770,791 of record JAEAOA010000130.1, on the reverse strand, counting down.
TCTTTCTTTCTCTGTCTGGTTTGGCTTCTGTCTTTGTAACTTTCTTTCTTCCCTCAGACAGGAAGAGTTAGTTTGTATTGTTGAGATTTAAGATCACTGAGCAGAGAAGAACCGAATTTCACTGGTTGGACGCATGCATAAACAGTCAATTACTCCAATAATTCAGTCAATTATTCCGATAATTCAGTCAATTACTCCGATAATACAGCCCCAAACCTAAAATGATACTGACTGTTCAGACCTATTGCTTGAACTGTACAATTCCGTGCTTATACTTACGTCCGCACACATCGGTGTACGTTTTACATACTTCCGGTAATTCTCACGGCACTGGAGTTAAGATCAGCTGAAAGGTCCTTACGGCAATATGTTCAGAATATTTACGGACGAAATATTGTTTGACAAGTTGCAAATGCACGTGGAATGACACAACACTACCTACTGTGGCTACTTTGAATTTCGTGTTTATGTTGGACGACAGCTTGGAATAAGCTTCTTGAGAAATTTCGGTACAACATTGAAATTAGAAGTTATTGCGGTCTTTCTCGATGTTTTCGGTGTATTTTTGAAGTCCAACTTCATCAGAAAACATCTGTAGAGATTTGCATCGGTATACAAAAATAATGTATGCTCACTCAACATAAATTAAAAGTATGAACATATTTGTTTTTGTTCCTAAATTTGTTTTGGTGAGGGAGGGAGAGTCCAAGGCTATCGTTTGTTTGGTTTTATCGAACACAAAATTTGGTTTTTATACAAAATCAACATCCTGGTCGTATTTTAAACTGTCGTACAATGTCTGCAATCGACTTTTTGAAATAGTTTTTTTATTTTATACTTTTGAAGTTGGATTAATTACTTTTTTCTTAAAAACGAAAATATGAATTTTCAGAAGAGCGTATAAGTATTGTTATTATTGAAATGTGTAACTATAATTCACGGTTATGAAGCCCATCCCGAGTTGTTGCATTGTTGCATCAGCCATGCATGCTATATTTTTAAAAACAATTTTGGGTATGTATGTATGTATGTATGTATGTATGTATGTATGTATGTATGTATGTATGTATGTATGTATGTATGTATGTATGTATGTATGTATGCATGCATGCATGTATGCAACATTTGGACAATTTAGAGAAAAAACCCAGATTGTAGCTGTTTTTGAAAGCTATCATAAAGCTTATTATTAAAAACACCTAACTAAAGCGATCTTTATCCACAAAGGAGAGATAACGCATATAATCATATAATTATCTTCTACGTAACTCACAAAGCATTCAGCCAATCTCTACTAGACCTTACATTAATGAGGGGATGTTCTTTTTTTCTTGTTTTTTTCTTTTTCAGACGTTCATTTTCCCCATATATGTATTCTCTCTCTCTCTCTCTCTCTCTCTCTCTCTCTCTCTCTCTCTCTCTCTCTCTCTCTCTCTCTCTCTCTCTCTCTCTCTCTCTCTCTCTCTGGAAATATCAGAAAGATCGTACTCTTTATGTTTTTGAAAAACATTTATTAAATTCAGCTAATTTTATAATAGAGAAATTTCAAAATGGAAACAGTAGGTAGGATTGTGTTAATCGAAAACACATGATATCACCTTATGATATTGTCACAAATCACCTTAACAACCCCCACGTAAACACTAGTGCAGTCCTCTCAATTGCGATCTTGACGGAGCGAATTTAGTTAACTCTCCCATTTATACACGTGGCTATGACAACTATAACACTTTTTCTTCAGCCTCTTTTTTTGGTGCCCAAGGATCTTTTGCGCTCTATATTTTAACACACTGTAATTTTGAATTTAGTATTGAAAGTGTGAAGTCGAACTAAAAAAGAGAAACAGTTTTTGTCCTAGTCCTAAATGTGTAGATAAATTTCCACGAAATTGGACATTATAATACTTAGAGTTATATTTTAAGTGACGAATCTGCAAATATACGAAATGGAGATAAACACACACATACACGTACACACACACACACACACACACACACACACACACACACACACACATATATATATATATATATATATATATATATATATATATATATATATATATATATATATATATATATATATATAATGACGAGATCACAGATTATAAAACAATATAAAGCAACTGAAAACGACCTCTCTGTTTCTCGTTCACTGCATATCTCCTGCATATGAAAACTGACCGCAGGAAAGTTATTTTGCGAACTTTAACTTTGTCCCGATCATCGAGCAAATGGATTTTTAAAGCTCTGGTCCATGTTCATTTTTTTTTTAAAATGACAATACGATTTCTTTGGATGTGTCGTTTTGATTCAGCCAATAAGTGGTCAGTGCTGGGTTTGGAGGAAAGTTTAGCAATAACTTTGAGTTTTTGATTGTTATGAATTTATCCTGTTTTATCTGGGTATGATTGAGTGTATCGGTTTGTGATAAAGCAAATCCGTGTTTCTTGGTATGTATTAATGATTCGGCAAATTCAGGTCATATACTACTTATATGTGATGGTATTGTTGTGACCAGTGTGTGAGTTAGCATTTCCTATCCATATCTTCCCTCCTTTGGTTGGTTTTTAATGTTGCATAGTAAAGGTGAGTGTGCACGGTCAAGAAATGACACTTTTCAGGTCTCTGACTACCTGTCTACTGGACTTCTGTTTGCAGTTTTGTAGACTGTAGTATTGTGTTTTCGCTAGTTAGGATAAGCCTTGGTTAGTCAAGGTAGGGTGTTTGCGCGTGAAGTTCCATCGTGTTAAATCCACATAATGTCCATTAGATCATGTTATTTAGTTAGCTATGGACACTGTCAATATTACATCTTCTATAGAACCCAGGTAGTAGATGGTCATATATAATGTCAAATTTAATAGTTTTCATAGTGTCGTATTTATTATTAAATTCACACTATCTCAATCGGATAATAGTTACTATTAAAGTCCCAAAGATTCCCATAGGATGATATGTAATGATAATTCTCTTAGATTTTAATTGTGAACCGTCTATTCCATATTATTTCCTATAACTGATTGCATGTAATAACATGCAAAACACGCGTGGCTTGTATTGGTCAGATTCAAAATGAATTTAAAATAAATTTTGTTTCAAATAGAAAAGTTCCATAAGTTTTAATCATTATTGTCTTATTTAAGAAGGCATTGATAGGGCTTTGAGATGCAAATATTAGTGTTCATATCTTGCTTATATAGGATAGACTTTTAATACATTATCGTCATTATTCATCGCATCAATTTGTTGGTGATATTTTTCATTACATTATATTATTAATTTAATATATTACATGTGCTTTTAGTAATAATTATATCAATTCATGAAAATTGTCGTATATAAAGATATAAAATGTATATCTTACATCACAACTGATTTGTATAATTCATTTAAAACTAATAATAAGAGGAGGAAAAAGCTTACTGCGATATCCTTCAATTTCTGTAACTCTGGTCAGAAAATGGCACATAAAATTAAAACATATGTATGTTTTCCATCAAGTATGTTCAATACGTCGTTAACATATCTCTTAGTAACTTTTATTTGTGGTTTAGTTATTTTTGTATTTGTCACTGCATTATATATATGCCTGCTATCAATAGTATCTTTCTCCACCTTAAAACCCCAAGTTTGCTTTATAATACTTTCTTTGGCGATCTTTACGTATTACTTTATATAGTTTTCGAAGTCGTTTTGACATTTTATTGCAGATGTCGCATGTAGAATAAAATCTCGCTAATCTGAAATTTTTATTAGAGTTACTGGCATGATAGGGAAGACAAAAAATTACAGAAATTAAGGTAATGTACAGCTTTTTCGAATTTAGCAATAACTCGGAGAATCGCGGTAGCACTCGCAATTAAAAAGGGTCGCGTGTTCGATACCCTCCCAGGCCAGTTCATCTCTACCAGCAAAGAAGCTTGCTTCCTATTAACTCAGTATGACATGGTCAAAACCGTGTTTCGAGTGTCGTAATCAAATTTGCCAAATCGGATAATCGAAACTGGTATATGGAAGATTGCTACATGGCGCTGAAGCCGTTGCAATAATTTGACTGAGGTAAGCATTCAATAAAATGGGGAGGGGGAAGGAACAAGGTAATTACAAATCATATTGCAAAAGAATCTAACCCATTTGACCGCAATCGTATTTACTTTAGATATGCTTACATTTAATAATCGAGGTTATTTACATCGACGTGCATGGCGGTGCTTCTTCAGAAAGTAGTGGAATTTGCAGAACTGCAACAACGGAAACATGAAAATAACTTCCACACCAGAGCTCAAACCATCAGGTTATATGAACAATATATTACTGTTTCGTGTTTGACATTTGGATTGCACTCTAACAACAGTCTTGCTGTATCATTGCATCTGACATTTATTGTTTTTGAATTGCTAATTAGATTTTAGTATTAACTTGTACCGCATTAGAAAGACCACTTATCAACTGAAAAATACTCAAGGTTCACATGATGAGGCGTTTCTACAAGGAGAAAGAATTACAGGTTAATAAAAAAAGGGTCTAGGCAGTTTTAACTCTGAACAATAATTCAGTCACGCAGACACTATTTATCTCTATTTACCATAATGTTGCTGGTTAAAAGAATTAATAATAATGATGAAGATAATAATAATAATAATAATAATAATAATAATAATAATAATAATAATAATAATAATAATAATAATAATAATAATAATAATAAAAATGATAATGATGATGATGATAATGACGATGATGATAAAAATAAGGGTGATGACAGGCTTTAACTCTCCTAAACATTAATAATACATTCCCACATTATTTATCTGCATTTACCATAATGTTGCTGGTTTAAAATAATAATAATAATAATAATAATAATAATAATAATAATAATAATAATAATAATAATAATAATAATAATAATAATAATAATAATAAAAATAATAATAATATAACGTCAGCGTATTAAGGAGGCACACAATCTTTCATAATGATTTATATCACCAGGCAAGTAAGTCATTAAATTTACTTCGATCAATAATTTTCATTACGCACTGGTTTTATTGTCAAAGCAAACGTTTTAATTTCAGTTTATTTGGTACCTAAACATGGATAATTATGGTTTAGTATCATTTGCAAAACTAACTCTTTATCCATGTAAACCGTTCAGATCTTAGTTCAAGATGATTCTACCTTCACTCGTCTCATTTTCGGCCTCTGTCTATAACACTAGCTTTCCCTCTTTGTTTTACAAGTTTAGTTAAAATATGTTTTATTGCCAAGACTATTCCGTATATTGATACAGGGAAAAACGATTCGAAACAAGTTTTAGAGCTAATAAATTCCTCACCATTATAAACATAAATAATTAACAGGCATGCAGGCAAGAGTTCTGGAAAAAGTCTAAAAAGGTTACGTTCATTCATATCATGAAATGAGAAGGTTGAAAGAAGGATAGGAGTTTCTGGATGGTGTTTAGTGTTGTCCGGTACGTCTAGTTGTAACAGTAGTCATAATAAACCAAAACTTACTGATATATTTGTAATCTTTTTGTTTCAGTAATAAAATATCTACATTTCCTTTTATAGAAAACTGCCTGTTTATGATGGTAAAGTTCGTTCCAAAACAAAAGTGTACCGGTATCAATTTCAAAACTCATTAATGATTATCTGCGATAAAGCCCATTTCTTGCGTCATTATATGGTGTGCATTCAAAGAAACTTGATGGACGTTTTTTTTAATTGGAAATCAAAAAGAACAGGAAAGATTGGAGATACGATTACAACCAAATAATCTTAATTCAGCGAATTGCATTTGTGTTTTATCAAGCTTGATAGCTTGCTTATTATTACCAAATGCTAAATTACTTGGAGCGGACTGATCGCGAAAAAAAGTGGAATTTAATCGGTTATATAATCAGTAGCCTCATTGTTGATAATATTTTTAATAGTATATTTTTTAAAAATTATTTCTTTTTCTGTCATATTAAGCCACCCAGTTTAAAAAAACTCCATATTCATAAATTTTAATGTTTTTGTTTATGCAGAAAAGCGATATCATTAATATTGTCAAAGGTTTTCTTTATTTCACAATCTGCCATTGCCACCAACATGCCATTTTTGAATTAGTATAATATATGAATTTAATCTGTGGAGCTAAGATTCAGATGAATATCTCTCCCCGAAGCTAGACTGGACGGTGGGAAGAGAAAAGAGCGTTTTTTCGTGAAATTAAAGTAGAACAGAGAATCAAAGACTTCACTCTTCGGCTTTGGAAAGTTATGGATAAACATATACTGGGCAATGTTTACCCTGTCTGATTTGCTTGGATTTGAGTTACAATCCTTTCTAAAAATAGCTGAAAGACGTGCATTTCCCCACTTGTTTGAACTTGCTGAGAGATTAATAATGTGTAGAATACTTACTAACTTCATCGACAGATGTTCTGATAACGCTCGATGGCAAAACTTGTCTCGATTTATTCTGTAAAGAACTCACGGTACTAATTCAGATCCCTTAGCAAACATATGCAAACACCATGATATTAAAAATTTAATAACTTAAAATTTCTGAGTGCCTATGATCAAACATATATTCGTCAGTATAGATGAAACCTGGATGCCAGATTCTGTGTAGAGAAAAGGATATGACCCGCCATTTTCTGGACCTGCATGTGTTTGAAACATATGCTTTCAGTTTTGCACCTAAGAGCCAGATTCTAATTTTAGTAAAGAGTGTTCCAAAATCAAGATTGTTACAGGACTGGAATTCCATCAATAAAACAATGCCTCTATATTTTTCTCTTGCAACTAGGATAAGCTCTCAATTTTTTTTCTCTCCTAAAACATGACTTAACATTATTAACAAATCCTGGTCAGACAAACCCATATATACTATATTCAATGTTCACCCATTTCCACGCTGGTTCCCATTTTTCCATACTATTAATACCTTGTCTCCTAAAGACAGTGTATCAGGAAGGAAGGGAAGTAACTCTTACAGAGCTAAATTTAAAATTTTAAATCAGCTTAATTGAAGCTTACATTTATGTAAAAAAAAGAGTTGAAAATTGTGCTATCTTGCTTACACATATCAAATAAAACTTTTATACACACGCTTGTCTCATTTGGCTCGTCAAATTGAATATATAAAAGCGAGACACAGTCTACACAGCAGACATACACTGTATGACGCGATGTACATACCGGAACGTCAGGACCTATGTTTCTGAAAATAATGACACGTGCAGGTCCTAAGGAACGCTTCGTTCAGTCGGGAGAATATATTTTATTCTTTGTGCAAGTGTCTCGCTTTTCGAAGCTAAGCATCTTCAATTAATAGGTTGTAAAATCATATCTTTTTTTTAGCCAATCAATCCATATCAATATTTTTTGAAAATTTTGGCAATATTCGTTACGTTTTGAGTGAGGACGGCATTTGGACAGCCTATCGATCGGACATAGTGTTAAGAACCAATATTTTTCAATCATAAATTCATTGTTGTTTATAATTTTAAATGATCTTACTTTTTCTGCCCATTTTGTACGCATCGATTAATATTTAAAAAGCCAAAAGCCAGATATGACCGCTCAGGTTTGTATTTAATAAATCTTCCACTCTTGAAATAAAACCCATTTTCTGTTTTCATTTTTTTCTCTTCATTGTTTACTAGTTACTGAGTTTATAAAAGAGAGAAACACAAAAGTTGGCACTGGTATTATCTGCACCAAGTATGTATATGGTTGTGTTGAAAGACTTAAAAAAGGACCTTGCTAGCAACATTAATCTAACTCTTCATTGATTGTAGCGGTAGCTTAAGAACATCAGGAGGGTTATACTAACTACATTTATTGTACTATAAAAGCATGAACATTGTATTTTTTTAAAAGGTTTTCTTCATGCTTTCTTCTATCTTAATGACTGAGTTTACTTTACAATTACATTTAGAACACTCTCACGATCGATTATCCTGGAGACTGTTTTGACATTATCATAAAATGGGCTCCCAGAGATTTTCTGTAAATAAGTTGGCCTCTGATTTTGGTGCAGGCATAACAAAACATTTTTATTTCAAATTTAATTAATGGAAAAATGAATGGAAAAAAGCAATGTAGTGTTGACTAAAAATCAGTACCACCACGCTGTAGTTTATATTTCAATAGATATATTCTCTTCAGTTTGAGGTAACGCTAAACAATGGGAGACTCAATTCATTCAATAATTCAAAAAGAAAATTTATAAAGCTGGAATCTTTTAATTACTTGATATCATCTTAAACATGCATATTTTTATGTAGTCATGTTTCAAAACTTATATATATATATATATATATATATATATATATATATATATATATATATATATATATATATATATATATATATATAACGGTTTTGGTCTTTATCACCGTAGCGTCTACATGAGCTCATCCAAATGCTACAAGAATAAACTTAAAGACTTAATAATGTTTACTTCCTTATTTATTGTCTACATGTATTTTTTAAATAATAAGATAGTGTTTGTTTTTGTAATCTTCATGTTGCCTAAATTTTAAGTAATGAACCAACTGCCTTACGGACTGTTTGATTTGCTAACATGTTAATTAAAGGAAAAAATATTGTTATAAAAGAATTAGAGAAAAAGCAAAAGGTAATTTATTTTGTAATAAATATATCGTTTCAGTTATCGTTAATGGCAACCTTACATTGCCTGGCGAAACATGCCCGTTTGGACCCCCCTTAAGGTCAGGATTCAACCTGTATAGCTGTGGAAGTGCTGGATACTGTCCTTTGTTATACACGTGCAATATACAATATGGATTATGTTGCCCCGAAAGTAAGTTAATACATGCACATAATGCAGTAGATCTGCTTCACCGTAGCCTTTACTTTAGCTGATCTTTTGACTACAATAAAAGAATTAAAGACTTTGTTTTCTTCCTTAGTTATTGTCAGCATGTTTTTGTTTTCTAATTTTATCGTGTTTGTTTTTGTAATCTTCCCGCTGTATAAATTTTAGTCTGTTATCTAATGTTGTAAAGTACTTAGAGCTTCTAAAGATTATGTTTTCTACTGATTTCACATCGTCATCGTCATCGTCATCATCATCATCTTCTTCTTCTTCTTCTTATCAAGTCCACATTATTATTATTATTATTATTATTATTATTATTATTATTATTATTATTATTATTATTATTATTATTATTATTATTATTATTATTATAATAATTATTTTATTATTATTATTATTATTATTATTATTATTATTATTATTATTATTATTATTAAGTCCACATTATTATTATTATTATTATTATTATTATTATTATTATTATTAAGTCCACATTATTATTATTATTATTATTATTATTATTATTATTATTATTATTATTATTATTATTATTATTATTATTATTATTATTCTACATTAGTAGTAGTAGTGGTGATAACAGTATTAGTAGTATTAGTAGTAACAGCATTATTTGCTATATATATATATATATATATATATATATATATATATATATATATATATATATATATATATAAATAAAGCAATACAGTAAAAAACCTCGGATTATTGTGACCGATACGGAGACGATGATGAGTCATTTATGACTTAAGGCTTACGTCATTGTGACAGTCATTTGCTAATTTAAATATATTCATCTTAATATGGGGTCGTTCACACCTGTCACCAATTTGGCAACGATATTGTTTTAGGGTCAATAACTAAATTTACCTAAACCGCTCATTTTTAAAGATTTATATAAAACCTCCAAAATAGTAGTATTGCTATATACATATGTTGCTTTTTCGCAATCTGGGACTAATAATCACATATTATCTCTGATTTAACTAATTTTATTATTTCTTTTATTTCAGTGCCAAGGTCAACCAATTGTATCTCCCTATCAATTGGACAAATATGTGTGACGTTTATGCCAAATAGACCAATCATTGATTAGCACATTTTGACGTGGTTGGAGATGAAGACTTTTAATTCTTTAGTTCTTTATTAATTTTGCGGAATTCATAATCTTTGGATCCGTGACACAGTCTGAGGTTAAGTGACAGGATGAATGAACTAACAGATAATTGAAAAGAGACTGGAATAATGATGTGACACCACAAAAATACCATAAAAAGACCAAAACAATAAAAAAATACCTTACCAGCTAAATGTATACAGATATTATATTGGGTCAAGACTGAACGAAGACGACAAAGAAAATCATTCAAAGAAAGCGTTCCAGTTCATTTCTTGTAATATAGGGAAACAACATTTTGTGATGTAGTCATAAATAACTATTTAAACAAAAGTTAACCATGCTTTTTTACAGACGCAATACATGCATAACTATGAGCGTGTCAATTTTAGAATCTTGCAAATTTTGTTTATTGTTTTATTATATATCTGAATAAAAGATAAGACTCGCAGTCAAGAGTTAACAATAAAAAACGTGACAGTAATTATGAAACATTAATAAATAAATAATAATGTACACAAGAAAGAAGAGGACTCTAGATACACTTTATGCATTGCACATTAAAGACTGACGAACTCACACGCACGTACACACAAACAACTCATACAAACATACACATACACACCCAACCAAAACTGCGCTTGGAAAATATCAGTTTCCGTACGTTTCGACCATAAAGGAACATATTCCCTAGAGGACAATAAAGAATATGAATCAACAAACATACAGACATAGACACACACAAAGAGCGAAACGTTTAGTGCAGTACATCTTACATTTTTACACATCGAATAAAAATTATCCAAAATAATGGCGAGGTGCAAACAAAAGAAATAGATCAAAATAATAGAATTTACTACACGTATAGAACATAGTTATCTATGCATAAGGCGAACATGTTGAGCTGCTGAGTAGCAACATTTTGTAGTGACCTAATTATCTAATAATAGACACGTTTGTTTGCAAGCTTGTAGCTGATTGGTTTGATTTAGTTATTCATGAATTAGAGGAACGGGTGTGGTTGTAAGCTTACAGCTGATTGGCCTGATTCTAGTAATCCCGAATTAAGGAAACACGTGTGGTTGTAAGCTTGCAGGCCAATTGGAGTGATCCTGCTATCCATAAATAAGGCAACAACTTTTGGTTGTAAGCTTGCAGCGGATTGGCGTGATATAGTTATCCATAAACAAGGCAAACACGTGTTGTTATAAGCTTGCAGTTGATTGGCGTGATCTACCTATCCCTGAATAAGGCAAAAACGTGCGGTTGAAAGCATTGCAGCTGATGGGCGTAATCTAGTCATCTTTGTATAGGAGGAATACATTTGGATACATGGTATCATCTGCTTGGCGTGACCGAATTATCTCCATTATTGCCAGAAAAAAGCGATTTTCATAGGGCGTCATCTTTAGCTATCTTTGATATTTCTTTCACAGCTTTTATATCTCAATTTTCCTTATGAGAAACAAATACATAAACAAATTTACATCGTAAGAAGGGGAGTGGAGACTCTGAAAAATAAATGGACCAGTTGAACAGTATGAAAAATTTGAACCGGAAGTAAACCTATGAATATTTTTCACTTGCTGTTGAATATGTTTGCCTTTTATTGAATATGTTTGCCTTTTATTGTGTTGAAAATTGTCGAAGAAACTTCAGCTTTAATTGGTACGATTGATTGATAGGACGACATTACAGAAGGTTCTAATGGCTTTGGTCAAGCAATCTTAACTGTTCATATCTTGTATTCTTATACATTAGCACGAAACTTTAGCACAGGTTCAAAACCCTGGAACAAATGACGAGACGTTAAAAAGCCACATTTTCGAATATTAGTATATTTGTTTAGAAACTAACTTAGTGATGCCACTTAAAGGTTTACTACTGCCGTTTCATTTATAAATGATCGAAAATTTTGGAATCTGAGACTGAAATTTACTTTTGCGCTTATAAAGGTTTTATAACACATGACCAGTCTTTGACGTGGTGAAAAGTAGTTAAATCTGAAAAAGTTAAAACTTCAAACAAACAACGATCTTAGGATGAGCAAACACTTAACCATGTACGTGCCAGAAAAGGAAATATAAGTAGGTTATTTGGTGCCGAGGCAATTGGAGTAATGTCCCTTGTCTCTTAAGTACAATTAATTAGATTTGAAGAAGTGGATGAAACTACATAAAACTGTTCAAAAATGAAACAAAAATGATGACTGCAGATTAGGACTACAGATTAGGGATTTTATAGACAAGTATAAATAGTAAACACTCTTTGTAGTACATGCGGTCTCGATACTATTTCAAAAACTTCGTTTTTTTTTAACGTCAGTTCCCGTAGATGAGAAGTTCTGAATGCAAATGAGAAACCCTGCATATACAGATGAGAAAATCTGTTTACAGTGGTCATGGGTCTTAATCGACACAACGAAGTTTATTATAAATGTTATAAATGTTAACACAACTATGCAAAACAATAATTTGCGATTTTTTCACTTCAAGACGTATTGTAGATTGCTTAGTGTTCTTTACTAATTTGGTATATATATATATATACATATATATATATATATATATATATATATATATATATATATATATATATATATATATATATATATATCTCTATATATCTATATATCTATATATATATATATATATATATATATATCTATATTATATATATATATATATATATATATATATATATATATATATATATATATATATATATATATATATATATATATATATATATATATATATATCTATATTATATATATCTATACTATATATGTATATATATATGTATATATATATATATGTATATATATATATATGTATATGTATATATATATGTATGTATATATATATATGTATATATATATGTATGTATATATATGTATGTATATATATATATATATATGTATATATATATATATATCGCAATAGCTTAGCCTTTCTACTTCTAGTTGTTTATGATACATTGTAAAAGTCAGTCTTCAAAAGCAATTGTATCAAGTAATTAAGTTGGAATAGGCGGTGATAGCAATATCAGAAACACTTCAGAGTAAGACGACGCGAACAACACTAGCACCAAACACCAGTGCTACTAGCAGCAACTACAATAGTAACATCATCAGCATCATAGATAATAATAATAATAATAATAATAATAATAATAATAATAATAATAATAATAATAATAATAATAATAATAATAATAATAATCTGCATTAATAAATTAATCCACACAAATTTTCTTTCTATCTATACAATGTGTTTTGACAATTTACAAAATGAATGTTTCAATGCTGACATGCAGTTTTATTTATACATTACCTTATATAGAAGTTATTCTACATATTTCTAATAAAGCTTTAGGATATGAACCTGAATCATAATCACATCACTTATCATTGTGTATAAAGTGACTGACGATGTCGATGGGGATTGGAAATATGATAGTAGAGTTTTTCTCAGATGATATTGTGCTGAGTGTCTGCAAGTATCGAAGTTGTAATGCCGCTTTGGATTGGGTCATGATTTCTGCCGCTTCTTTGAGGGCCTTGGCGGCCTTTTGTTCTCCTTCTGCTGCGATTACCTGAAGAGAGGAAAAACGTTATTGAGAAAGAAAAATAAATACTACTATTCTAAAACAACGAGAACAACAGCAATAACAACTACTACTACTACTACTACTACTACAACTCAACTACTTCTACCACCACCACCACTACTACCACTACTACTACTACTGCTGCTGCTGCTACTACTACTACTACGATGCAGAACAAAAGGAACAGCAACGACTACGCTAAATATAATGCTACTACTACCAACATCACCAATCCCACTACCACTGATCCTGGTACTATTACAACTACAACCACTGTTACTACTCATAACAATAAAAAATACGATTTCTTAAATTTTACAATCCATCAATTCAATAACGAAAAATTCTTAGCTACACCACTAGAACACATCGTTATCACTAACATTCAATTACCAACATATACAATACAGCTGATGGTTCAACATCTATCCCATAATTTTGCATTTACAAAATCCGTAGTACTAAATAATTAACCACCAGATTACCTTAGCTCGAGCCTCTCTCGCTGCCTCAGCCTCAGCCGCCATTGCTCTTTGAAGTTGCACGGGAAGCCGAACATCCTTTCTGACGGAAGAAAGTACCAACCTTAAGGTTTCATAACAAGCAAGACGAAAAAATGTATCACAGCGACAAAAGGAACTTAAAATCCACATATGGTCTCATTCTTTCAAAATCGATACACTTACTACAAACATTTTTCCCATTTAAATTTTCTTATAATGGTACTTAGTTAAGGGAAGCACTATTATTTTTAATTTTGGTCTTTCTGTTGTAAGGAGTCTTTGCTTTTTAAAATAATTGACAGAAAAGAGTGAAGATAACAAGCTTTGTAAAATTTAACAAATAATTTATTTCCCTATAATACAAAGTGAAAAATAAGAAAAACAAACATACGGTTTTGCGAATTAAATCCAAAAATAATCGATGAATTTAACACACAAATCCTATTAAAAAATGTCCTGAATAGAATTAAGTTCAAGTCCCGAAGAAATTTAAAATTGAAGGTGATGACGTGTCTGTTATGGCATACGTCGTACTGATATGTCAATAGTCATTTGTTGAATGACATAAATATTATTCTAGGTTTGAATTCGGTGTAAATTCCAATTAATGTCTTTATCCAAGAAATTTGCCTGAGTACTTTTGAATTTTCAGAGAAAATAACCACATGAATTCCATAATTTGAAGAAAAAAAACTCAGCCTAAACTAGACACAGCATAATACAACCTAAATGCTTGATGTTAAAGCACGACTGGTAAAATAGTGACTGTCACAAATAACTTTCTAGCATGATTTAATGAGCCTTGCTTATTTAAAACATAATACATGTACAATAAAAAATTTAATTTGGAATCCCCAAAACCCTGATCCAGATCAATATTTTTACCTGAATAATAATTTGGTCATCGAGCTGATACCCATATAGATTACTGAAACTATTATTTGTTGTTTACATCAGCGAAATAAAAAAAAATAAAAGTCAGTCAGGTCAATCAGAACTGAACTCATTTCTGGACAATGCCAAGTCAAGTAAATGTTTCATTACAAAAGCATGAAATGGAATAAAAAATGAATTTAAACAAATAGTCAAACAATTGAAGTAAATATACATAACACTTTAATTGAAATCTTAAGAATATTCTTTTGAAGTTAGGACGCTATTCTCGTTAAAAGATCTTTATTATTGACACAATACCGTATGATTTACTATTATAATGATGTTGCATTTTCGTGACGTTATGACGCTAGTTCCCTTCCATTATAAATTAATTATCTAATTGATGAACATGCATGCAAGAGGTGACGCACGCACATGTAATGGAGTGACGATGAAGGAAATAAAAGAGTCGAGGGATAGTGTTTAGTGTGGTTTGGCAGGTAAAACTTTTACTGCAGACTTAAAGAAACAAAAGTAATTAGCTTTGCGTGATTCTTTTCTATCAATTGCAAATTTCGGAATTTCTTTTTGTAGCATTATGTTTTCTTCTGCTCTGCAAAGTTTGATAAAAGAAAGGTTATCAGACTCAGTATTAATACTCATTACTGATAATCTGCCAAGAAAACTTTATTCTTGAGTTAGGTTTCAGTCCCCATTCCCAAAGAACAAAATGGCCGCTTTCGATCTGAAAACCTCAAGATAAGGAAACGATCGGTGAAAAGTCGTAACTGAGAGAACATTATTTGTGTCTTATTTATCTTAACGTCACAGAAATTCCCCTATTATTAAATGTTAAGTAACTTGAACAAGAAAGATTGTACTCGGTAATTCCTTTTCTGAGGCTAGTATCGATGAATACTCTGGGTTGGGTAGATTGTTCCATGAGTTGGTATATACGCTTTATCGAATAGCGATTCTACCTCAGCTGTGAATGATATTGTTTATGTGAGCAAGGTGGGATGAAATCAGTTACATAATCATGAAACGTATTGTTGATATTTTATAAAATCTGATTAGATTTTTTTCTAAAAAATATTTCACATTTTCTACTGGAGGAGACAATCGACTTTTAAAATAGCTGTTTCTGTGTTTGCAAATTTGTTAGTTCAAAGGCTATTCTGCTTCATCGTGTAATACATTTCAAGTCTTTTGGAATCAGAATTTGCATTGGAAAATCAAATATAAAATTAAATTAAATTTATCAGATTAAATAAACCGTATTCAGGTTAATGATTTGATAACATACGATTAAACTTTTCTGGATGTGCAATGCACATAGATGCAGAATGAATTAGAAATAATATATGGTTGTTCTAAGAAACATCGGATGGTAATTAATTAACCACACTTGGTCCTCTGGTTTAACGGCAGCTAATTGAAAGGAAATGCTCTGTTGAGGAAAACAATTTATCACTTATCCTCCATGTCTTTACAGAAATGAAAGAATTAATTCCTTATATAATTACCAATTAATGTACTGAATAGTTCATAATTGCATTTTTACTTTTTTTATATATATAAAACTTGACATTTCCCTTGAATAGATGGATCTTGCGATGATCTAATTATATACTGACAAAAATGGCTTTGTGATCACTAATTGGTTCTTTTGTCGGCAGTGTACCAGATTCGGCTATATCTAGTCTGTTAATGCGATAATCCAATCAAAGGTATCCCGAAGTCCAATATTTGATTTTGACGTATAAATGGAAGTTCTATGCACAATGGAAACGAATTTCATATTATGTTCAAATCATAAAATGAAATAACCTTTATTTATTCGTATGTAAATTTTTATAAAAAAATTTCAGATCCATTTAAACGTATTTAATACACCAGAGTAGTGCAAATACTGGCAAAATGAAGTTAAAAACAACTAAATTCCTTACATTTCTACTCTTTCAACTTGAATTCCCCATCTCTCCGTGGCGTCATCCAAAACAGACTGAAATGTTAAAATATTCGATGGTATATAGCTAAACAAGAAATTACGTAAAATATATTTTGGCAATAAAATTCCATTTTGAGTGATTGTAAAATTAAACAGATGCACTAGACTTGAGACAGAATAATAACACTAACATTGAAATAATTCTTCACGCAATTCACGGTAGCATTATTCGCCGTTGTCGGTGAATTAGTTCTCTGAATATAATATTTACAGCCGACGGGAAGATCATAAAAGCTTGTTCACATTCTAGGCATGCATTTTTTTTGTTTGAAAATTCTGAAATCTATAGTGGGGGATGGTTTAGACCTCATACATTGTGGTCACTCTGTCCTATTTGTAACTACTACTACTACCACCATTATATCTACTACTACTACTACTACTAGTACTAGTACTACTACTACTACTACTACTACTACTACTACTACTACTACTACTACGTCGTCGTTGCTTACTTGAACGCCCTGACTGATCCCTTCCCTGTCTGACAAGATTTCTGTCAAATTCTTCAGACCCAGTATGTTCCTGAGAGTTGTCTGGGCCAGTAGTCTTGCAGAGTGGTGAGCGTTCTCCACGTTGGCTACAGATATCGTTGGTTTGGACACACGGTAATACACCACGGCGTCCACACAGACTGTGACACTGTCCTTAGTTAGTACCTGTAAAAAATTAAGGTATCCAAAATATTTCTCATTTTATAACAACTCCGCAGCAATTTTGCAATACATGCACTTTCACAGCTGATCCTCCGGTTATCTTCCAATTAAAGACTTGCCAATCAGTCCTGAGTTGTTTTGTTTTGTTTGTTTGAGGCTTTTTTCTCGATTTTTTTTTGTAAACCTCGTAATTTAATTCATCGCTTATCGTTAATCCTTCATTTTGCATTTATTTCCCAGGGACAGTGTACATCTATCTCAGTACATTCGGCGGACCTCTGCTATATCTGGAAGGCATATATATGTCTCAGATGTGCTGTAGCTTGCACACACACAGACACACACATGCATACGAACACGCATGCACAGACACACACACACACACACATATATATATATATATATATATATATATATATATATATATATATATATATATATATATATATATATATATATTACATTTAGTTCAACGGTAATTTATTTGCATCAACGAAACATCATTCTTTTTGGACTACCTTGAATTGTTCGGTAAATTGTCACATTTTCTTTCTATCCTAGCTACACCGCTCCTTTGGCCTAGTGCTTAGAGCGTCCGCTTCGGATGCGGGAGGTCGTGGGTTTTATCCCTGGTCGACTCATACCAAAGACTTACAAAATTGGTACTAACAGCTGCTTCGCTTGACGCTCAGCATTACGAGGTTAGTGTTAGGACTGGTCAGGATAATGTGACTGGGTTGTACTTCATGCTACATGTCTGCGGCATGATTGTCCTAGTGCTAGACATCACTATAAACTGCCACACTGCAGACATCGTAGCGATGTGACTGAAAAATTCTTAAAAATACGTTAAAAGTCTAATCATAATTATTATAATCAATCCTAGCTTCGTAAACAACCTAGGTAGTCCGAATGCCAGCTGTCGGCATGCATTCCATGTATCATCTGAGGTATTGACCTCGCAGTTGCAGTATTTAAAATTTTTTGCATTGCATCGCATTTTACATTTTGCATTGCTGCTTGCATTGAATTGCTGATTGCTTTGTAAAGCAGAACCCAATTCACCAGAAATTTGACTTGGTTTCCCTTTAAATATGTCAGCATATTTCATTTTAGTTTGGTCAAAATTTCTTGTGATGCATATTGTATTCCTACACAAGCAGATGATAAGATAATAATGTATAAAATATAGGTTAAACAAGTTAGATCTGACAAAAACAAAACTGAAAGGCGATCATTTTGAAATTTCCCAGTCTTACTATCTGAAGTTAAAGCTGCTTTTCAGAGATATTTTGAACTGAGGAATTAGGTTGTACATCCAATAATGAAAACACTCTTGACCATTAGTAGTTCTATCATTTCAGCCTATAAACGCTCTACACTTCCAACAATAAAGCATTGGACCAAATTTGTCAAAGCATGTCACATTATTTATCGAATTCTTAAATTTAAAAAATAGGTACATTCAAAACCAAAACGAAATTTGAAGGAGAAAATAGAATGCACCGTATGCCTCCCGGCTTCATGTATTCTTGGCTTTGTATAGCATATTTGTTAAAAGGGATGAAGAAAGAGAAAACAAGCATACACTGTCGGGAAAACTGTATTCTGAAACGTGTAAAAAATATCTTATTTCATAAGATATAAAGTTACAGAGCCTCTACTGGACAAGACCGTTTTTGACGCATTTGTCCCCAAAGGGGCCTGTTTTAAACCCAAATTCAGATGCAGCGAGATCAAATAATTTTGGGATATTTTACGTAAATTATATCTAAATTAAAAAAAGCAAATAAAAAACTGTTTCCCCACATGGAATGAAAGCGAGACTGTAATTTGATTTTAAATGAAATGAAATACTAACCCCAATATTGCGATTATACCTAACAACACAAGAGAATATTGCATTGTGATAAATTCACTGACACTTGAAACTGTACCTTTGTTTTAAAAAAAAAGATTTCTTTACTATATTGTATGAAAAAATTTTATCACAAAAGTTAGTTTGATACTTAAATACACGATGCATAAATTGCCATCATTGAATTTAAATTATGATGACAAAGAGAATATTGTTATATTTTGTTCAGATGCTATTTCGTTCTGGACTTGTATCGCCATACACATCGTATCGGGACACATGTACTGTGATACAGTATCGTACCATTGTATGATAAACACCCATAAAATTAAGTTATTCAGAAATACACCACAGCTGGAACAAAATGACCTGGAGCTTTTCTATCATCCCTTATTTGAAAATTAGTATGGGTCCCGTCCTCTTATCAACGAGATAAAATGGTATTGGCGCTTAATTAGGAAAGAACTTTTACTTAATTTTATGCACAAACAAGTTGCACGGACACATCCTATCTTTTTGGTGATGAGATTAGATCCTATTTCGGTCGAGCGATACTGACATACTGACAGTTTGTTGTCAGTGGCAATTTGTGTGTGTGTGTATATATATATATATATATATATATATATATATATATATATATATATATATATATATATATATATATATATATATATATATATATATATATATATATATATATATATAAATGGTTGAGTTTATGTTTATTGAGTGGAAGCAAGCTGGTCATTGATCTAAATCATTTAACATCACTTGTCTATCATTTGTCAGTTTTGGTTTTCATTCACAAAATTTAATTAAATTTAATTAATCTAACTAATCAAGATTTAAAAAGTATAATGTAGAGGGAGTCAGGTTCTCGCTAAAAACAACCTATGTAAAAACAACAGTTATAGTGCTTGGATTGACTTATGAAACTGTGCTTTTGGATTTGATATTAGAATTAAAAAACGAATCCGTAGACATTCTTTACTGCTATAGCTTGAAAGAAATACAGAGTACATACTGATTTAATACACTGATTATTTGTAAATTAAGAAGGGAATCGTCATCAATGCATCTTTAATGTAATTAATCCAAGTATTGTAGTCTCCATTGATCTTGGTCGTCCGCGTGTCTGTCTCTGCATTTGTAAATCGGTAGCATTTTAGCATCCACATGCTTTAATTTGTAAGTTATTTCTAAATTTTAAAATATATTTTCATTGCCGACAATACCAACATTTTGTGTTAAAGACTTTTCACAGGTCGTGTCAATTTCTTGAATATTCTTTGAGGAATTTATCAATCAAGATCTATTATTCAGCGCAAATTTTCCGCTCCGGTGGCCTAGTGGTTAGAGCCTCCGCCTCAGATGTGGGCGGTCGTGGGTTCAATCCCCGGTCAAGTTATATCAAAGAATTACCAAAAATGGTACTAACAAAGACATACAAAAATGGTACTAACATCTGCTTTGCTTGACGCTCAACATTAAGAGGCTAGTGTTAGGAGTGGTCGGCCTGGTGTCAGGATAATGTGACTGGGTGGAAGATCATGCTACATGTTTGCTGCATGATTCCCCAGTGCTAGACATAACTATAAACTGCCACACTGCAGACATCGAAGCGACATGACTGAAAAATTGTTTTAAATCTACGATAAAAATCATAATCATATCACATCACTCAAATTTTCAGAATTAAACTTTTAAGTTCATTATCCTTATGACCCTTTAAATATTAAAAAAGCTGTCCATGCACATGATTTTGTCCATATATTTCCATCGATTCCGTGTTCCACTATTTCTCGTGCTGAGAATAAAGAAAGTCATACAAGGGAACAATCATGAAATGTTTTATCTTTTCCATATAAATCGATAGTATCTTCTTTATAAAAGATTCGTAAGTTTGCCGAGTAATTGACGCGATGGTCTTTAACCAAACATCAGGCCTCTAGGGACAGAAGCCCATTTGTAAGTAAATAAAGCGAATCGATCAAACCATCAAAACGCCTAGAGCTGTATTATATACGATAACTGATCATACCATAATCGTAAATTACGATAGTTTTATCATGCCAAAAACATCCAAGACATAGATTGCCACCACCAAAATACACACACACACACATACACACACACACGCGCGCGCGCACGCAATAATTGGCAACGGCGCAGTTATATAAAGGGTTCTTAATGTCTAAATCTAATTAAGATACTCGTTAAGGGAAAACCAACTTAAAAAATAAAGACATAACACAAGAGACGAGAGTAACCCCGAGCTATTTACTTAAACCAAAGTGAAACGGTAGACGATAAATAATTAAATAATAACAAAACATTGGGTAGCAAATATTATCAAAATGAACAAACTGTATGTCTATTTTGTGCTATGGTGAGAGCAGCATAAGTTTATTAAAAATATTCAATCCTTAGATAATCTGATTAAATGTGGGTTAAACGTGTGGTCAACAAATATTACTGAGGCCTAATTCTGGTTAAAGAAAGAGGACGGTACATAAAAAGTTTATCTAACACAAAAACTAAAACATGAAGCGAAAATTTTATCCCAGTAAAGTTACACGCATAATGGACATGCATCTCGAAGTGTGTGTGTGTGTGTGTGTGTGTGTGGTTTTTGTAACGTAGCTTCACAATTTTTTTTCCAAGTCATATCGCTACGATGTCTGCCGTGCGGCACTTTATAGTGATGTCTAGCAGTGGGACATCATGTAGGTGACCTGTAGCATCATGTCCCACCCAGTCACATTATCCTGACATAAGGCCAACTAGTCATCATGTCCCACCCAGTCACATTATCCTGACATAAGGCCAACTAGTCATCATGTCTCACCCAGTCACATTATCCTGACATAAGGCCAACTAGTCATCATGTCCCACCCAGTCACATTATCCTGACATAAGGCCAATCAGTCATCATGTCCCACCCAGTCACATTATCCTGACATAAGGCCAACCAGTCATCATGTCCCACCCAGTCACATTATCCTGACATGAGGCCAACCAGTCATCATGTCCCACCCAGTCACATTATCCTGACATAAGGCCAACCAGTCATCATGTCCCACCCAGTCACATTATCCTGACATAAGGCCAACCAGTCATCATGTCCCACCCAGTCACATTATCCTGACATAAGGCCAACCAGCCCTTATCCTGACATAAGGCCAACCAGTCATCATGTCCCACCCAGTCACATTATCCTGACATAAGGCCAACCAGCCCCAATGCTCTTAATGCTGAGCGCCAAGCGAGGCAGCAGCAAGTGCTAAATTTATAAGTCTCTGATGTGACTAGGTCGGGGTTTAGAACACTCTATCTCCCGAATCTGATGCGAACGCTCTAACCACTTAGGCCACCGGAACTGTTTGCATCACGAGCAACGTTGTACATAACGGTATAATAATAATAATAATAATAATAATAATAATAATAATAATAATAATAATAATAATAATAATAATAATAATAATAATAATAATAATAATAATAACTATTTCATGTATTGAATCAAGGATACATCGTAACAAGTAGCACCGTACATTCTTGCTGTTCGGTTTTTTTATTTTTATTATATAGTGTTTGTAATATGTACAGCCAAACATAACGCCTATTATGTTAAGTAATTATATCATTTTATGTTTTGCCCATGTCTTTTCTTTTGTAACTGTGGAGCTAAGAATGGAATCAATACATTCCTCTCTTCAGTCAGCCATCTGTCGTTAGCACTTTTGTTTTAGGGAAATATCCAGTATCGGTGAAAATATATGTCTGGAACTTTAAATACGTTTTAAGTGGCCTGCATATGACAAGAGCTCTTAGGAATTTATCTTAGTTATTATTTGTATTACGTCTTATTCTAATCGGCCGGTCGAATCATCCAGGTTTCATTCCCAATGTATACGTACTACTTACTGAACATCAAATACAGAGATACCTAACTATAAGTAAAAAAAAATTAGAAGAAAATAGGTTCATATTTCAGAAATCTAAATACTTCTGTACGCACGTTTGCCACATGATCACCATGACACCAATTTTAATTCATGATGACACCAATTTCTAATTCATGATGACCCAAACATATAATTCATCAAGTGTAATTCATAATGACACCGAATTCTAATTCATGATGACCCAAACATATGATTCATCAAGTTTAATTTATCATGACACCAAATTCTAATTCATGATGACACCGAATTCTAATTCATGATGACCCAAACATACGATTCATCAAGTTTAATTTATGATGACACCAAATTCTAATTCATGATGACACCTAATTCTAATTCATGATGACACCAAATTCTAATTCATGATGACCTAAACATATAAATCATCAAGTTTAATTCATGATGACACCTAATTATAATTCATGATGACACCAAATTCTAATTCATGATGAACCAAATTCTAATGCATGATGACCCAAACATATGATTCATCAAGTGTAATTCATGATGACACCGAATTCTAATTCATGATGACCCAAAAATATGATTCATCAAGTTTAATTCATGATGACACCAAATTCTAATTCATGATGACCTAAACATAAAAATCATCAAGTTTAATTCATGATGACACCTAATTCTAATTCATGATGACACCAAATTCTAATTCATGATGACCCAAACATATAATTCATCAAGTTTAATTCATGATGACACCTAATTCTAATTCATGATGACACCAAATTCTAATGCATGATGACCCAAACATATAATTCATCAAGTTTAATTCATGATGACACCAAATTCTAATTCATGATGACACCAATTTATAATGCATGATAACCCAAACATATAAATCATCAAGTTTAATTCATGATGACACTTAATTCTAATTCATGATGACCCAAACATATAATTCATCAAGTTTAATTCATGATGACACCTAATTCTAATTCATGATGACACCAAATTCTAATGCATGATGACCCAAACATATAATTCATCAAGTTTAATTCATGATGACACCAAATTCTAATTCATGATGACACCAATTTATAATGCATGATAACCCAAACATATAAATCATCAAGTTTAATTCATGATGACACCTAATTCTAATTCATGATGACACCAAATTCTAATTCATGATGACCCAAACATGTAATTCATCAAGTTTAATTCATGATGACACCTAATTCTAATTCATGATGACACCAAATTCTAATGCATGATGAACCAAACATATAAATCATCAGGTTTAATTCATGATGACACCTAATTCTAATTCATGATGACACCAAATTCTAATGCATGATGACCCAAACATATAATTCATCAAGTTTAATTCATGATGACACCAATTTATAATGCATGATGACCTAAACATATAATTTATCAAGTTTAATTCATGATGACACCAAATTCTAATTCACGATGACACCAATTTATAATGCATGATGACCTAAACATATAAATCATCATGTTTAATTCATGATGACACCAAATTCTAATTCATGATGACCCAAACATATAATTCATCAAGTTTAATTCATGATGACACCTAATTCTAATTCATGATGACACCAAATTCTAATTCATGATGACCCAAACATATAAATCATCAAGTTTAATTCATGATGACACCTAATTCTAATTCATGATGACACCAAATTCTAATTCATGATGACCCAAACATATAATTCATCAAGTTTAATTCATGATGACACCTAATTCTAATTCATGATGACACCAAATTCTAATTCATGATGACCCAAACATATAATTCATCAAGTTTAATTCACGATGACACCTACTTCTAATTCATGATGACACCAAATTCTAATTCATGATGACACCAAATTCTAATTCATGACGACCCAAACTTTTAATTCATCAAGTCTAATTCTTGATGATCAAAAGCTTTACCTCATGCTTGTATTTAAGTACATGTTTTTTGTTTTCTTTCGATCTATATGAGTGGATATCTGAGAAAGCTTGCCAGTAGCTTGTTATGGGTGGGTGGTTCTTTCTGGAGTTTTCTTGGGTTCTTCCTCCACCGATTATGCTGGCTGCCATGTATAGCCTGTCTTGTTCTGAAAAGTGGCGTTCAACCCTACAACAACAACAACACCAATATGTATGATGCTGAGAAGTTGCACTTAAGGATATACTTAATACAACTTCAAACAAAATCATAAATTAAAAAAAATCGTGAGGGGTTTTTCTGCAAGGCTAAACAAATATAAATTCATAATATAAATTAGGTACGATCCATTCTGCGTAGGATTAAAATATATACCAGGAGCTTTTTATATACTATACCTCTTGCGGTGGAACATCAAAGGAAACAGTTCTCAGATCAATTTTGCTGTAAGTCTCTATGCAAGGTATGATGAAAAATATACCTGCAAAATATAAAAAGAACAAGAAACAAATAAAATATAGTTTGATGCTAAACTAAATCAAGCTGAGAAGGAGGATATTATTAAAAGGAAACTGCCGTAATACCAGTATCGGGGGACGTACTGCCGGCTTGGGTGAACTTGTAAGGGTCAAATTAGTTTTGTTCAAGTTATTGCAAAACATAATGGAATGGTCTTGGTTAAAATACATTTATCAGTCTTGGACTAGATATCCCTATACACGAAAGAAAAACTACACGACAGGCACACTCACACGCGTGGGAGTGTGCTATGTTGAATAGATAGAATGAATTTGTGGCAGGTACTGACAGATGTTTATGAAGATCATGTCTTTAAAAAAAATCATAGATGGGCCATGGTGCAATGCCTTAAGCAAGGCACATAGCCTCATTTGTAAACCATCATTTGTTGTTAAGTTTTCTTGCGATAAATTTGTACTTTACCCAGGGCCGAATCAAGGTCCTTGTAGGCCCTAGGCACTTCTGTTCAGTAGGTCTCTTGGTGGACGTTTCAGTAACATGGTCATTAACGTAATATATTTATTTAAAAATATATATTTTTTTTGCTTCTGTAATACAAAAGGATTATTAATGGCAAACTATTGGGGGGGGTAGGCCAGTTAATATCCCTGGCTCCATCCAGTCGGAGTTATGGATTCTAAGTAACTTCACGCCATGCAAAGAGGAATCAGCCATTTGTGTAGTGTAGTGATACGTCACGACAGACAATGGAGAATGTATTACCTGGTCCCTTGGCTCCTCCTTTCATTAGTCGACCCAAGCGGAAGATGACTGCTCTCTCATACTCCTGTACAACCTGGTAAAAACAAGAGTGCAACGATGATAATAGTCATTCACATGAGAGTATCTTTACATAGATCCATGGAGAATTACAAGTATCACGCGCATTTCAATTATAAATATTTAAGCGAAAATGCTTCACTATCATATATTTATCGGTTGGAAGATTTTGTACAAATTTCAAAAGTGCAAAATTGTTTGTGTAAAATTATAACCAAAACCCCTCATTTTAGAAACATTTTCTTTATTTAGGTTTGTTCGGTAACTCTTTTTTTGCTTGCAAAAGGCTTATATTGCCGAACGATGTAAAACTGAAGAGGTATAAATTTTTTACAAGAATAGTTATTTAAGAGAGAAAGAGAGAGAGAGAGAGAGAGAGAGAGAGAGAGAGAGAGAGAGAGAGAGAGAGAGAGAGAGAGAGAGAGAGAGAGAGAGAGAGAGAGAGAGAGAGAGAGAGAGAGAGAGAGAGAGAGAGAGAGAGAGAGAGAACGACGTCAGATTGTCTTACAAAAACACTACTTACCTTGATTGTGAATATAAGAGATATCGGCAATGTGACTAAGATTAAAAGCAAAGAGCACATTGTTAGGATCCAGCCACAGCATCCCAACCCATCTGTATTGTCCTCAGCTGTAATAATAATAATAATAATAATAATAATAATAATAATAATAATAATAATAATAATAATAATAATAATGATAATAATAATAATAATAATGATAATAATAATAATAATAATAATAATAATAATAATAATAAAAATAATAATAATAATAATAATAATAATAATAATGATAATAATAATAATAACAACACCACCACCACCACCACCAACAATGATAATAATAATAATAATAATGATGATGATGATGATGATGATAATGATGATGATGATGATGATGATGATGATGATGATGATGATGATGATGATAATGATAATGATGATGATACTACTACTACTACTACTACTACTACTACTACTACTACTACTAATAATAATAATAATAATAGTTGAAATGAAATAATACCGCAAGATTTTGGGTATCTCATGCATTGACCACCTAAGCAACATAGAAGCACACAATAGTTTCCAACAAGCCAAAGAACCCTATGAAGACATCTGACAACTGTGAAAAATGGAAACTGAAGAGGTACGGTCATAAACCAAGATCATCTGGACTGACAAAAACAATCAACAGGTTACAGAAGAAATGGCAGACAGAAAAAGAGATGGGAAGACACCATTACAGAGTGGATAGGTGTGGGGTTTGACATTCCTAAGAACAGAGATAGAGAGAATTGTTTGTGAAGTCATTTCAGGTGCCGCAACGATATCTTTAGTTTTGGGATTAAATATATAATAATAAAAATAAATAGATTTATAAATAAGGTGTTATATTCACATAAAGTGCAATAGAATACATAATTTATTTATATAGAACATGAACGAGAGAGTTGAAATATATTTAATTTTTAAAATTTTTTTTCATTGCTTTGCATAACAATGAAATGCAGTTCATTATTGATTATTTCAGATTAGTGACCGATAATCTGTTATGCATTATCTAATAACAAGCCCCAAGCAACACTTCCACTACTACTGCAGAGAAACAACAAGAACATCTCTCTTCACATTTAAAATTTTCATAACTGCTGCATAAAGACAGCGAGACCATCACCCTCCTTAAGTGAAACACTTCCATTACAACTGTATACAAACAAACAAGAACATTACCCTCCACAACATAAACACTTCCATTACAACTGTATACAAACAAACAAGAACAATACCCTCCACAACATAAACACTTCCATTACAACTGTATACAAACAAACAAGAACAATACCCTCCACAACATAAACACTTCCATTACAACTGTATACAAACAAACAAGAACAATACCCTCCACAACATAAACACTTCCATTACAACTGTATACAAACAAACAAGAACATTACCCTCCACAACATAAACACTTCCATTACAACTGTATACAAACAAGAACTATACCCTCCACAACATAAACACTTCCATTACAACTGTATACAAACAAACAAGAACATTACCCTCCACAACTTAAACACTTCCATTACAACTGTATACAAACAAACAAGAACATTACACTCCACAACATAAACTCTTCCATTACAACTGTATACAAACAAACAAGAACATTACACTCCACAACATAAACTCTTCCATTACAACTGTATACAAACAAACAAGAAAATTACACTCCACAACTTACACTTCCATTACAACTGTATACAACAAACAAGAACAATACACTCCACAACATAAACACTTCCATTACAACTGTATACAAACAAACAAGACCATTATCCTCCACAACATAAACACTTCCATTACAACTGTATACAAACAAACAAGAACATTACCCTCCTCAACATAAACACTTCCATTACAACTGTATACAAGCAAACAAGAACATTACCCTCCACAACATAAACACTTCCATTTTAACTGTATACAAACAAACAAGAACATTACCCTCCACAACATAAACACATCCATTACAACTGTATACAAACAAACAAGAACATTACCCTCCACAACATAAACACTTCCATTACAACTGTATACAAACAAACAAGAACAATACCCTCCACAACATAAACACTTCCATTACAACTGTATACAAACAAACAAGAACATTACCCTCCACAACTTAAACTCTTCCATTACAACTGTATACAAGCAAACAAGAAAAATACCCTCCACAACTTAAACTCTTCCATTACAACTGTATACAAACAAACAAGAACATTACACTCCACAACTTACACTTCCATTACAACTGTATACAAGCAAACAAGAACATTACACTCCACAACATAAACTCATCCATTACAACTGTATACAAACAAACAAGAACATTACACTCCACAACTTACAATTCCATTACAACTGTATACAAGCAAACAAGAACAATACCCTCCACAACTTAAACTCTTCCATTACAACTGTATACAAACAAACAAGAACATTACACTCCACAACATAAACACTTCCATTACAACTGTATACAAACAAACAAGAACAATACACTCCACAACATAAACGCTTCCATTACAACTGTATACAAACAAACAAGACCATTACACTCCACAACATAAACACTTCCATTACAACTGTATACAAACAAACAAGAACATTACCCTCCTCAACATAAACACTTCCATTCCAACTGTATACAAACAAACAAGAACATTACCCTCCACAGCATAAACACTTCCATTCCAACTGTATACAAACAAACAAGAACATTACCCTCCACAACATAAACACTTCCATTACAACTGTATACAAACAAACAAGAACAATACCCTCCACAACTTAAACTCTTCCATTACAACTGTATACAAACAAACAAGAACAATACCCTCCACAACATAAACACTTCCATTACAACTGTATACAAACAAACAAGAACATTACCCTCCACAACTTAAACTCTTCCATTACAACTGTATACAAACAAACAAGAACAATACCCTCCACAACTTAAACTCTTCCATTACAACTGTATACAAACAAACAAGAACAATACCCTCCACAACATAAACACTTCCATTACAACTGTATACAAGCAAACAAAAACATTACCCTCCACAACATAAACACTTCCATTACAACTGTATGCAAACAAACAAGAACAATACACTCCACAACATAAACGCTTCCATTACAACTGTATACAAACAAACAAGAACAATACCCTCCACAACATAAACACTTCCATTACAACTGTATACAAACAAACAAGAACATTACCCTCCACAACTTAAACTCTTCCATTACAACTGTATACAAACAAACAAGAACATTACCCTCCACAACATAAACACTTCCATTCCAACTGTATACAAACAAACAAGAACAATACCCTCCACAACATGAACACTTCCATTACAACTGTATACAAACAAACAAGAACATTACCCTCCACAACTTAAACTCTTCCATTACAACTGTATACAAGCAAACAAGAACAATACCCTCCACAACATAAACACTTCCATTACAACTGTATACAAACAAACAAGAACATTACCCTCCACAACTTAAACTCTTCCATTACAACTGTATACAAACAAACAAGAACAATACCCTCCACAACATAAACACTTCCATTACAACTGTATACAAACAAACAAGAACATTACCCTCCACAACTTAAACTCTTCCATTACAACTGTATACAAACAAACAAGAACAATACTCTCCACAACTTAAACTCTTCCATTACAACTGTATACAAACAAACAAGAACAATACCCTCCACAACATAAACACTTCCATTACAACTGTATACAAGCAAACAAAAATATTACCCTCCACAACATAAACACTTCCATTACAACTGTATACAAACAAACAAGAACAATACCCTCCACAACATAAACACTTTCATTACAACTGTATACAAACAAACAAGAACATTACACTCCACAAATTAAACACTTCCATTACAACTGTATACAAACAAACAAAAACTTTACCCTCCACAACATAAACACTTCCATTACAACTGTATACAAACAAACAAGAACATTACCCTCCACAACATAAACACTTCCATTACAACTGTATACAAACAAGAACATTACACTCCACAACATAAACACTTCCATTACAACTGTATACAAACAAACAAGAACATTACACTCCACAACATAAACACTTCCATTACAACTGTATACAAACAAACAAACAAGAACATTACCCTCCACAACTTAAACACTTCCATTACAACTGTATACAAGCAGAAAACATCCCTTTCCCTAGCCAAAATACTTCCTCATATACATTCGTAGTTTGTACCCTTTCAGACACAAGTTCTAGGCCGGTACTATACCTTACTGCTACATTTACAACAGGACAGAAAGCACGATAGCCAAAAGTAGAGAGAAATACAAATGATGTTGACAACCAACCATAGGAAATGACTGAGCTATGCCATGGGAGCAGATATTTGTTCGTTCCTGAATTGATTAATTTAGGTTAATGTCTGACAGATTAATTCCATTTTCATCTTTTCCTATTTATTGACGTAAAAAAGTACATATCTTTCTGTGTATTGTCTCTCTGCGGAAAGGCTTTTCCCTTCTGGACAACAAAGCGGTAGCAATGTAACCTTAAGAATCACCCCGATAGAATGATTCCTGACACTTCGTAATTAAAAAATGTAGATCAATATATACATTTACAGTTAGTTTAGCTTTCTCGTCTAACTCATCTTTTTCAGGTCGTCCAGTATAACAACCAACCTAATGTTCTCTCCTTCTCCAAAGTTTGCTTTGATTGCATTTTTGTTGGCATTTTATTTGTTTTAGTGGTACAGATGCCAACATTACCACACCACCCCTAGTGTCTTTCTTGTCTTAGCTTGAATGCATCAGCAACTATTGTAATCTTGTGCCCCAAATTAGTTTGCTCTTTACTCATCTTTCTACTTCGTTTGGGTCTGGTATCAATGTATTGCTGTAGAGTACTTGGCTTTCCCTCTTCTATAGCAATAAACGCTCTGAGTTCGTTTTGAAATTTTTAAGTTCATCCAGTATTTTATGGCAAAATTCAGTGGATGAAAAATATTGTATTGTTTTGATGTTATCATGCAAATATCTGTGATGAATCGATTTTAGGTTGTCTTAATGGATGCACACATTCTCCCATTTACATAGATTTTGCATCGTATGTCATCTATCCTGTTTGTTATCTCATTTTAATCTCTTTCTTCAAATCTCACAAAGTAATATCGTTAGCAGTGATTTTGTCGTTTAGGTATGTAATTTGTGATACAATAATTCATTGCGGTTATACTCTATTTATCGTTTTCTTTTTTATATACTCAAGTCTGTCTGAAATTTTTATTGTTGAGATTGTAGATTTCCATGCTTTTCCATGCATGTTTTATTTTCTCCATGTAATTTTGTAATGCTCCTATTTCACGCCTTTTTCTTTCCTGCCGATCGGTTGCTAAGATGATATGATCTTTTTCTTTCCTGCCGATCGGTTGCTAAGATGATATGATCTTTCCTTTACTGGCTATTTGAATTCACGACTCTAGGTAGCGTATTAAAACTCTGCATAAGCACGTATTGAGCCTCTGACGTAAATTTCCGGTCTCAACAAGATCCTTCTAGCTCAATAATTGTCATTCTGTTAAAATAAGTTAATTTATTGTAGGTTTTGTTTCCTCAGAGGCCCGATAACTTTCAAAATTGTTCTTACAAAATGCGTACAATATCCGTTTATCATCCCTTTTCAATTCAAACCTTTTATTGACTGTTTGGCTTATTTTGTCAATGTCACGTAAATAGTATATACAACTGTTATTTAAATCTGAATCACTGTTAATTGTTTGACTTAAGTTTTGCATTTTTTTTGTCTAGGTTGGTTTGGATGTACAAATTGTTTACTGATAAGCATGTCCTTCCAAACTTTGTATACCTACTATATATACTTTACGTGTTAAACATGCATTACACCAACCCACCTACTATATTTACTTTACACGCCAAACACACATTACACCAACCCACCTACTATATTTGCTTTACGTGCCAAACACACATTGCACCAACCCGTAAAGTGCTATTATTATGCTATATTCATCTCTTATGCTAATACACGAACCCCTTTACTTGTTTGTAATTCTCATGGACACTGCACATTATTACGTATCAAAGACTCTAGTACACACGAACAATGACTAACAGTGTACTGCTTTATATTATTGATCTTGTCCAGGAAAGAGGACATATGTTTGGTTTCATAAACTCGCATACTTTATTTGATTTAGAAGATCTTTGCTAAGTTCTTTGGCTGTAAAATAGTAGCGAGTAATATTGTGTTGCTTATGAATTCTGTCGAATTTTACCTCATAATTTGAGTTGTATTTCAATTATTCAAGATATGGCTTCATCATTGCCACCATCTGAAGTAATTCTATCTTTAACTCTTACCATTGGCATTACAAGATTAAGATGGACCGGTACGTTCTTGTGACACATGTAGATAATATTTTTAAGTTCATCTTTAATAT
Source organism: Potamilus streckersoni (assembly GCA_016746295.1). Taxonomy (NCBI): domain Eukaryota; kingdom Metazoa; phylum Mollusca; class Bivalvia; order Unionida; family Unionidae; genus Potamilus; species Potamilus streckersoni. Next base: position 737,025 of record JAEAOA010000130.1, on the reverse strand, counting down.
AGGTACTTAGCAATAGAATCTACAAACTGCAACAAAATGGACAGTTTCTTATTTCTTTTATCAATTAAACTAGTAAAAATATATTTTGTTTTCAGGGAAAGTCTCATTTTGATATGTAATGCCAATTTATCTAGCCGTGTTTCTTTTCAATTTCATCGTATTTGCGTTTTTCTTCTCACTGTGCATGTTGTACTCGGTGACGATAAAAAAAACCGTTTCTGGGTGATTACTTTATCAGTTATCGATTGGCCTGCTGACAATGTTGTATGTTGAATTCATATTACAATTTTACGGTGTCAACAAATTTGTAAGATTTAGTTAGTTTGGAACAAAATGGAAATGACATTAACAGCTTTTCAATGTTTTTAATGCCCATTTTTTCGTTTGGACCAATTGTAAGTTGTAAATTGTATTACCTTTAAAAAAAACATGGTGTATGCAATCGAGAGAACATATTTGAGTGTTGCTCCAATCTAGTGTAAATCTTAGCCAACTGGGAACAGCTAAATGGCATTTCTGTCATTGTATGATACTATCATTGTTAGATTCTTTCCTTTCACTTAAGTTGATAGATCATTTATGTTTGTATCAGTGTGTTTTAGAGAGAGTCTTTGAAGAAGCAGCTTTACAATTTTACCCGACGAAAAAGATTCTCAAAATATATCCTTCACCACATATCAAACATGTATTGTGTTCTTTGAACCATTTTCATTTAAATCGTGTTGTGTGATTTTAAATGCCGTTTCATCATCTCGTGTCATTTCTTTAATAAGCGTTCAGTGTTTCTCTTTTAAATGCCCGTAGACGTTTTCAGTTTGCAAATCAATTTCAATTTCAAGCAGATCTTTTATCCTCTTTTAAGTTAATTTCTCTGGTTCTTATCTGACCTTGTTTTTATTATTCTTGGCTTCCATTTATTTGGCATGATACATCCACATTAGTTCAACATGAAAATAAGTGTATTAGGATGACGACTGTACAAATTTAAAATACGAAACAGAGAATTTTATTAACAAGTATTTGGTCCAATAAAATCATAGATTTTAAAACATATTCAAGAGGTGAAATGGAAAAGAAAACGACGTAGTTTACAAAACCAGGAATTATTGTAAACCTTGTCTTAATGATGCTTAAAAAGAAATCTTAAAAGTCATATAAAGAAAATAAAAATCAAGTGGTTATTGTAAACCTTATCTCAATGAGTATAGAAGAAAGAATTGGTAGAAAGAAAAAAGAATCACAGCGGTTGCCGTAATCTTGTCTTAACGAGTATTGCAAGAAAGCAATTTAAAAAGTGGTAGAAAGAAAATAAAGATCACATATAGTACGGTAATGACAACCACAAAAAGCACATAAAAAAAGCATATCAAACAAAAGGCAGATAAAACAAAGGTACCACAATGATTGAAATATTAGATTGATTTATATGATACGTTGAAGACATTTACAGCTGCTATAACCAAACTTCAGTCTCATTAACTTTAATACAAGTCGTTCTGTCAATTGACTTTAATGACAAATGTCCACTTTGTGCAAAGCCAGAGTATGCGCGTGATCATGACCACATCATCTCCTGTGCTTCGCCTGGTCAGTCTAATCCAGATGGACAGGGCAAAAAACAGATGATCCGAATTATCTTCGTATTAATTATGTAGATCAAAATATTATAAGTGTTAATTCTGAACAGCAACATATAACACAAAATAAAGTCACACTGGAGTCACAATTCAGACAATATAGAAGATACAAACTTTTTAAGAAACTAAGTGGTAGCACGTATACTAATACTTTAGTAATACGTTGGTAAAATCCAATGACAAATAAGACGATCATGCATATAAACGCCAAAACCTAATAAAACAGCTTTTGAAAGAAAATTGCATAATTAGGATGAAATAACTACATATTCCTTACCATCTGGCAATATTTTCCAATACTGAACGCGAACTTTGCCAGAGTGGTACGCTTGTAAGCAACTAAGACGACAACATAAATACATTCCCCTAATACTTTGGTGTACAATTTTCTGTTCTATGACCGTTATCGATTAATTATATTTTCTCTCCTTAAGTTTCATCTATGCAGTTTTGTAATTTTTAAATGAGCACATGTGAAATTAAATTGTTTCAAATCTAATTTTTTCTTCTCAGTTTCATCATTGCGCATAGGCTCAACGATTATTCGTTCCATCTCTGAACACGTACGAGTAATCACGATGTATCATTGCTGAATCATTTATGTCTTTGAGAGAATCTCGATTGTTTTTTGATTGTGGATGTTAGCCTTTCTTCTTTTCCATTTAATTTAGTAGATTTAGTAGTAAGATCTTAATATCATTATAGCATGGTAGTGTTCAAGTAGTGGTGTTATGCATTAGAATCAAAATCATATACAGTATAAAGAAAAGTGCGGCAAAATTGTTCTAGTGAACACGAGCATGATTTGTTTCCATTAGTAATGGAGGTATTTCGATACATTTGTCGTTTATTTATTCAGTGGTAAGGCAAATATCTTTTTATAGTGTAGTAGTAAGATAAGAGGCTTGCAGAAGTAGATAATATATGGGAGCACGACAGGGCAGTGAAATGATTTATTTGTGATAATTTAACTTTATTTATTGTGCTTGTTCGACAACATTCACTTTTAAAAAGAAAGATCAATCTATAAATGCAATTCATATTTCAGCTCTCTCGCATATTACCTAAGTAAGCCAGAATGGATATTGTAAAATATATATTAAATCCGTAGCAGCAATAAAACAAACATTTTTTAAGTTAATTTAATTTTGTTACCAACAGAGATGATACGTTTATTTCTTGATAAAATGTCCTCAAGCAAAAAATAACAAACAAACAACGCATCATACGTAACACATTCAAGTTTATGCTGCCCAATAAAAATGTCTTTTTGTATATTCTTTAAATTCTTCACATTCAATGGAACATCATGAAATCATTATTCGCTACAACAAACAATAGCAATATGAGACATTCATGTTGATCCACGTTTTATTATTAATATAAAGATGGACCACGTTCAGTTCTCTCTCTCTCTTTTCACGGTCAGTTTACTCTCTCTCTCTCTCTTCACGGTCAGTTTACTCTCTATCACTTTTTCACGGTCAGTTTACTCTCTCTCTCTCTCTCTCTCTCTCTCTCTCTCTCTCTCTCTCTCTCTCTCTCTCTCTCTCTCTCTCTCTCTGCCCATTTAAATCTGAGAGCACACGCAAACACAAATGCTACCGAATGATTGCAAATCCACAAGAAATAATCACAAATAATGATATACTTGGCAGCTTTGATCGATAAGTAATATTGTATGGCTATATTATTAGGCCCTTCGATTGTAGATAATTTTGGAAGTTATATGACACAGTAATGGTCGATCTAAACTAACATCTAGTTGAACTTAATTTATTAATAACCTAATAAGATATAAAGCATTTCATGACATTGACGGACAGACCAGACAGACAGACAGATAGATAGATAGATAGATAGATAGATAGATAGATAGATAGATAGATAGATAGATAGATAGATAGATAGATAGATAGATAGATAGATAGATAGATAGATAGACGTGTGTGATGTGTGATTTAGACTTTTAACGTGGCTTTAACAATCTTTCAGTCATATCGCTTCGATGTCTGCAGTGTGACAGTTTATAGTGATATCTAGATCTGGGACATCATGCCATAGACATGTGGCATGATGTCCCACCCAATCACATTATTCTGTCTCCAGTCCGACCAGTCCTAACACTAACCTCTTAATGCTGAGCTCCAAACGAGGCAGCTGTTAGCACCATTGTCTAAAGTCTTTGGTATAACTCAGCCGGGGTTCGAACCCTCGACCTCCCGCATCTGAGGCGGACGCTAAGCTACTGGAACGGTCCGATAGATAGATAGATAGATAGATAGATAGATAGATAGATAGATAGATAGATAGATAGATAGATAGATAGATAGATAGATAGATAGATAGATAGATAGATAGATAGATAGACAGACAGGTAGGTGGATGGATGGATGGATGGATGGATGGATGGATGGATGGATAGATAGATAGATAGATAGATAGATAGATAGATAGATAGATAGATAGATAGATAGATAGATAGATACATAGATAGATAGACAGGTAGGTGGATGGATGGATGGATGGATGGATGGATGGATGGATGGATGGATGGATGGATGGATGGATGGATGGATGGATAGATAGATAGATAGATAGATAGATAGATAGATAGATAGATAGATAGATAGATAGATAGATAGACAGGTAGGTAGATGGATGGATGGATGGATGGATGGATGGATGGATGGATGGATGGATGGATGGATGGATGGATGGATGGATGGATGGATGGATAGATGGATAGATAGATAGATAGATAGATAGATAGATAGATAGATAGATAGATAGATAGATAGATAGATAGATAGATAGATAGATAGATAGATAGATAGATATTCTATTTGAACGGATAGATAAACATAGGTAAATCGATGCGATTAAATCTATCTAAATGGTCCAGCGCAGTTCTTAGAACACAAAATGAATAAACGATGAAGAAAAAATCTGAAAGGAAAGAAAAAATTATTTTGTTCTTTTTCCGAGTGTGTCCAGGTGAAGACAATATCGTCAATAAACCTGGCCGTTTCGCTGGAGAATTTTGTTAAATATTAATCCGTTCTTTTCACGACATATCTCAGTAAATTTAACCTTTCCTCATCAGATTAGTTTGGATACTGATCATTGCTGTTTTCTGATAGAGAAGTGAAAATGGGAGAATTTTCCTAGATATGAAAAATTGTGTATTCTTTGCGTGCGGAACTAGGTGGGTAATCAATTGTATCATCTCATTGAATGTAACTATTTCAGAGAATAAAGAAGGCAACGACTACACAAACACTTCAATAAGAGAAAATTTAAAGAATAATTGTGTTCTGAGAAATTTGGTATTTAAAGAAATCTTTAAAAAATGATGGATAATATTTTATCAAAATTTCGTTAATTTAAAAAAAAACACTTTCCGTTTTTTTCTGTTTGCTTTTTAATTTTTGGTTTTAAACCTTGTTTCATTGATTATTTAAAAAAATAATGAAAAGAAACGTATTGTAGAGACATCTTCGTAAAGCATTTGCTAGAGATCAGTTCGTGTTTCATATTTTGTAGTTTTCAACCTTGTCTTTTCAAATGTACCAATATCTATGTAATTAAGTCTCAATTTGAACTTATTCTATTGAAATAATGACTCTAATAATATAATAATGCTGTCAAACCGAGTTACTGCATTTACTGTGATAACAAATTATATCCTCCATGGATGATGCAAACACACGCAAAATGAGATACTAATATTTTCCTAATATGTTGCGTATTGTAACCTGATTGTAATAAAGTCTGTCTTGTCTTGTCTTTTCTTGTCGAATTTGATACCGATCTTCAAGCATTTCAAACCATGATCACGCACGAAGCTAGTTCAAAACAAACAACATCTTGTGTAAGAAGAACACTGTTTTAAGAGGTTTAACTTGACTCAGTTTTAATGGGGAAAAACATTTGAATCTTTAACATATAATTTTTTTTCTGAACCGAAGGGTTGGAATTGAAATCTATTAAATGGACAATGCGTTCAGTCTCACTTAAATCTGCTACAATGGACAAACGCGCCAAAGCTTTCACCAGGTTTCTGAATATTCGGAAGAAAAAAATCCTTAACGGTTGGCCTAGTGGTTAGAGCGTCCACCAAGGATGCACGAGGTCGCGGATAATAACCTAGGCCGAGCCGTACCAAAGACTTATAAAACTGGTACTAACCGGTGCATCACTAGGCGCTCAGCATTAAGACGCTAGTGTTAGAACTGGTTGGCATCGTTTCATGATAGTGTAACTGGGTGGGACAAGATGACTAGTTGGCCAGTGTCAGGATAATGTGACTGGGTGGGACATGATGATACTCCAGCGCTAGACGTCACTGCCACATTGCAGACATCGTAGAGATATGAATAAAAATTGTTGAAGCTACATAAAAAAATCCAACACACACACACTCACACACACACACACACACACACACACACACACAAATAGTGACGTCACTATGACGTAATTTTCCAAATTCACGCTTGATTTCCAATGCCGTATCATGAAAAGCTGGATTTAAAAGAGGCTGGTGATAATTCATCATTTAATTGTCGCTTCGAATCCAAAATGTACTGATCTCGGTCCATGACATTTACCTTATCTGCCTTCTTTATTACTTAAGATTTACAACGCCCTAATTTCTGGTTTACTGAGGTCTGAATTATCAAAGTCAGATATGACTTCTCTCTTACCATATCTCTTTCACTACTTAAGTAGGATGTCAACTGAATTTGTTTTCAAACTTAGATTCAATGGGTTGCTCAATTCTTTATTGACTAGCCAAATAAGTACAATGACATTATTGCCAACAAACTCTTTCCAAACACTTGTAAAGCCTCATTTAAAGAATCGAAATTTAAAGCTTTAACAAAATTTGACGCAGTCATTAATAGAGAATTTGATAGTCACCGAGTAAATAAAATTGAATAGTCCGCCTGATGATAAACAACTAGTAATTCACAGAGTAAAGGGTCAGAGAGAGAGAGAGAGAGAGAGAGAGAGAGAGAGAGAGAGAGAGAGAGAGAGAGAGAGAGAGAGAGAGAGAGAGAGAGAGAGAGAGAGAGAGAGAGAGAGAGAGAGAGAGAGATCTGGAAAGTAAAATTGCTTCTAAAATAAAATCCAAGTATTTGTTACATGCAAATGGTAATCACATTTTTAAAAATTGTAAACTTTTTTGTCTCTTGTGTCAAGACATTTGTGTCTCTGAATGAGTTTTTACTTCCTATAAACAGTCATAAATTTTGAAGCTTGGTGAGAAAAATATTAAAATATTGTCTAATATTTTTTTATAATTTTGCACGAGATAAAGACAAATACAAGATCATGCTTATCATGACAAAGTCCAATATATTGTTGTTGAACAAACTCCTCAGAATGATATGCAGTGATTAAAAATTACATTAGGCCCCATCGGACATCACGACTGTACCAACGTTAAAACACAATATTATCAAATGTAATGTTGTTGCTATAAAATGAGGTTTTCAAATGTAATGAATTGTGTTATTCAACAGACTTGATAACAAGCAAAAGATATACCTGGATACATCAATAATTAAAGCATACATGTGAAGGAACAGATCTAAGCAGTGCCTAATTTATAAGGAATAAACTTTTAAAATTAAGATTTCAAAAGCATGGCATTAAACTTGTATTTGGAAAACGAAATGAAAATGTAGTCTAAGTTTGATGAATTGTTTCCATAGACATAAAATTACTAATGATTCAACACAGCTCTTAATTTCTTTAATATATTTTAATTTCCGTTACTGTCCTTAATACTTTCTATAGTAACTATGGCGTGTTTTGTTCACTGTTGTATGAATCCTATACTATCTAATATAAGCATAACCATTCTAAACAGCGTGAGTATTCACCAGCATTTATTTCATTGGTTTGCCGGTGTTAGATGGATTGTGAGGTTTCTGCCGCTTATTAGAAAGCCAGCCCTTCCGCATGTCAACAGTTTTAGACCAACACGAATTTCATTCCACAGCACCGCTAATATCCGAACTGCGGTTGGTAAATACATCAACACTCTGCTAGCTTAGGGCTTTATGTCTCAGACCTTGATCATAATTAGTAACAGTGAATAACCAGAGAAGAATGCGTCGGTGTTTGTCTTGACAGAGCAAAGTATGTACTTACGTTTACACAGCCTTAGTCGTAATTACTTTAGGAGTTACTAGCATTTTTTTTAATTCTTATCTATGTGTTTCTATACATCTGCCATATTTGCAAGAATTTTAATGTACTCTTATTATTCAGCCATTATGGCCAGTATAATCACTATTTGAAATGAAGGCATCCTGTCCAACCGTTTTGGGTTTAGGTGTAAATCAAAATTTGGAGTAAAGAACAGTTGATCTCGATCTGGCAAATATATATATATATATATATATATATATATATATATATATATATATATATATATATATATATATATATATATATATATATATATATATATACGTGTGTGTGTTATTACGATATTAACTAATTATATTAGCCAATAAAATGTAGTCTTATAATTTCTTCTTTTGTGAGAGTTTGTGAGACACTGAGCAGTAAGACTGAAAAGCATAAATGCATGCCGAATGATTTGATTCACTTTCTTTATTCTGAAAGCGGTATTTCCATTGATCAGTTCCAAGATCATCAGAATATGACCCCTAAGCGGTCGCCATAAGATCTTCAGGTCGGACAGCGAAGATCTGATTTGAATCAGTTTGATATACGCACACACTGAATATTGAACATCAACCAACTTTGTCGTGTACCTTCACCATTTTCAGTGTTGTTCCAAAACATTTAAGGGTAACTATAGGCACCAAACATTTTTTTTACTATTGTTTATTTTCATTTTAGCTGTACAAATGAATGAAAATCAAATCGCAACCATCGCCTTTGAGTAATTATCGTGAATTTCTTCCACAGAATAGCATTAATTAGCACCAACGCCTTGCAATCCCCGTTCCACGCCCGTACCATAAAATATATAAATTGCACTGACCATAATTGAAAAAAATGTGCATTTTACTTTCGCAACCTTAGATCGTACGTACAAAGTATCCTTTTTAAGTCAATTACCTCCACCATTTTCGACCGATGTACATTGCACTACTGTTACACGCTATTGGTTGGTTGCCATCATATCGTAAGGGAGGCAACTCATAAAATCCAATAGATGTCGCTAGGACAAAGCACTAAATTATCTGTTCGATCCGCCAAAATGTAGGTAGGATTATTATATCGTGACCTTAGCTATCGAAGATGTCAAGAGATAAGAACATGCAAAATTCCACAATTATTCCTGAGATGTAACTGATAAATTCTACAAAAGGGTAAAAAAGTGTTCTAATTATTCTTCGTTATATGGCAGCTTCTGCAGTTGCCTTTTCGTCCTTTGTTCCTTTAATTTTTTTAGAAACAAATTAAAAGAACATTATTGCTTCAATTTATTTCCATTTTATACAGAAGGTTTAAACGATATTAAGCTTTTAGTTTCCTCGTAAGATTGAACCTTTCACACATAATGCTGCCTTATCTGGTAAGTCTCAACCTTTCATAGACAATTCTGCTTCAAGCCATAGATATGTACATTTCACACACAATACTGCCGTAATTCTGTATATATCACACACAATACTGTTGTAAAGGTTGGGTGGTGGGGGTGGGTGATGTGTGTGTGCCTCGCCCCTGTTGATTATTTTGGCGATCATTATCTAGGGAATGACCTCCATCGATGTTATTGTTTAGTGTGAATAGATAGAACATTGACAGAGAACTAAACAAGATTATTGAGAGAAAATAAACAAATATGGGCCTCCTTAAACAGTACAATAAAATAAATTTAAGTAATTAATGCATAATCTAAAATTGCAAAAAAATATAACCGATTTACATTAATGTAATTTAATAACAGCGTTTAATTTACGGATTCGTTCATGATAGTAACGAGTGGTGAAAAGACTATAATGTTCACACCTGACTTGTATCATTTGGCATCGTTTCTCTTGATTTTGTTCATTTTCTCGTCTAACATATATGTTTGGTTCTTTCTCTTGACCCTACTATTGTGAACTTTCTATTTACGAACTTCCCTCCTGACTGTCCTCGTCGGGTTTCTCGAGATGACTATTGAAAGCTATTCCCTTAAGTGACAAGATTACGAGCAAAGCTATATATGTTCACCACCTATCAGTATATATAAAATTTTCTTACTTCCGTTGTTCAGAGACGTAAATAGCTATCCACACCGCATAATGTGACCATAACGATCAACGGTCCTTACAGATACTGTATGACGACTGCAATATACCAAATCTGACCTTAATTAAACAGTTCATCGTCCCTGTTCCACGAGGCAATTGCCGCATATATACATATATATATATATATATATATATATATATATATATATATATATATATATATATATATATATATATATATATATATATATATATATATATATATACATATATCATCATCATCATCATCATCATCATCATCATCATCATCATCATCATCATCATCATCATACATTACTATACGACTTCTTACAAATAGCTAGTCAATTCCACTGAATAAGATAAATGCTCGATTACTATTGCATAAGATTTATTAAATTCTAGCTCACAGTAAATCCCTAAATCATATACTTCACATTTGCATAAACCAAATAACAAAATAGAAAATTAAATGGAAATTAAAATTGCGTATCTCAATGCTGTTTCTTTTCCCCACAAACCGTGCGTCCTAGCACTATAACCTGTTTTTTTTTTCTTTCAATGCAACTATCTGGCCTCTTTACTTGTTAACGAAGGAAAACGTTATTCTTTTTTATTTCCCATGGAGTCAACATGACTTCTCTCAAGTAAGATTTTTGACTAAAGAATTCTGAGTCAAGACGCTACCTTAAATTCAGATTACTTCTAAAGTGTATGCCTTAGTTTTAACTGACCAATCGGAAGCAAATGTTCCTAAAATTGTCCCAAAATAATCATGTCTTTCATCAGATTTTGAGAGCCTAAAATATGATGCAATTAGCTTTCTTGCAAAGATCAAATATTGGCATTGAGTTCTCTATCGCTGTCATGGCTGGTAACACTACTGTATTTTCTCATGATAGCGTTACGGTCAAGTATACGGAACTTTAACGTAGGCCATTTTATGTTTCAGAGATGAAATAAGGGTAATATCAAATTGAACTTTCTCAAAAACATTTCTCTGGCTTTGACTATGACAAAATTTTAATGCATAATTTATTCAACTTGAAGATCCAGAACTTCTTCAAAAGTCGACACATTACAACTGTCATAAGTCAGAATATTTCATACAAAATACTACTTAAATGTATATGTCTGCACATTTCACACACATTATTTTCATACCGGTAATCCTGGTGGTTAAAAAAGAAATGTAGATATCATTTTGAACTGTTCCCAAGAACGTTGTTGTTACGTCATAAAATGTTTCTCATGTCACAATTATGGAAGATCAGCGACTCAAGCGCTACTTAGAACAGTTATAAAGTTCCAGGAATACAATTAACAGTTAAATATGAAGGTATTTAATTGATTGTTGAAGCTTTGTCAGTGTTAAATTCAAACTATCACGTTATAAAACGCTGTTCATCTCACATCCATTAGAATAATCGTCTCGCATATACTAGAATGTTCGTCTCACATTCACTAGAATGTTCTTTCGCTAAACATTTACCAATTTGGGAAGAATCACTATGATGACCTAGCTGTCTTTTTCAGAGATTCAAAGTAATTCAACTGATATTGGAAAGAGACGAAGATGTTCCGAATGGATTACGTTGCTGTTAGTGATGACACGCCATTAAGTCATTGTGACGTTAATGAAATTATTACAACGTAAAATCAATCACGGGCATGAGGACAATTGAAAATAGCCGTTATTTGCATCCGAGTTTGTTTTATTGTTTTATTCTAGTAAATGATGAAGAAAACCGAAAATGTTCCGATTAAACAGATCTCCTGATCCAAAAGAAAACGCTTGCGCCTTACTGGAAAAATACCTTAGAAATACTACAGTAGCTATCATTGCATGTATAAATGGTCTAAAATGGATAATAATTTAACAATGAAGTTATGAAACTCTTTACATAATTAACATTATTCAACGATTTTCATAAATGTTAATATTAAATCATTACGCATTTGAAATTATGTTTTTCACAAAGTTTTTATTTTAAAGGAAATATGAATGAGAGAAGAAGAAATAATAATGTCATTAATTCTGACTTAGATAGCAATATTCAATTGTTGCGCTTAAAAATTAGGCTCCTGAAATTTTGGTGCTGTTCTATAACTTGCAAACCTGTACTAGTTTAATATTTACCAATTATCATTCAAAAACAGCAACAGTCTGTCCAATTAAATAAAATATATATTTCAAAGAACACAATTGTTCAACACAGAATATATATGGAAGTTCAGTATGATGTCACATACTTTTTTTAGAGAAATGTTGAACAGCGATAGTACGTCACTATCAATTTACTTCTTGTTGGATATATGAAGGGATGATTGTGGGTGCCGATATTCCAGATTTACAATAATGTATTTGTGACCGGTTACTTGCATTATTTGCTTTGTAACAGTAGCCTAAAGCAAACATATAACAATTTGGAAATCTATCACAGGATAAGAGTTATTTTACGGCGGTACATGCTGTGGTTGGATAACGTTCTTTCAATTTAGAGATCGGTTTATGTCCTCATTCTTTTCTAAACAGTGGTGGGTTTATTTATTCCTGTAAGCTAAAATTTAAACCACTTTTGTGTAAAGGGTGGGTTCTATGTTATAGGTATACCCACCACCCCGTTCGACGCACACGCTATTAGTTGACCGAATCCTTTAGTTTTATTTGTTGTTCTTCTTGTTCTTGTTTGGGGTTCAACGCAATTTTTCAGCGCATGATAATCTATACATGGCGTAACGAGCCCATGTGGGGTACGTTGGTCAAATTCAGAGGCGTGGCATTTTTTCCACAATTACCTTTGGTCCGTTGATTCAAAAATGGTCTCCAAATTGGTAATAGTAATGGTAAAAACAAATAGTTCCAGTTGAAGGAGCAATTAAATTTTCCCACGATCGCAGCCAATCAGAAAAAGACAATGCTACGCAAGAATTTCTTAGGCAAATGTGAAGCGATCAGAATCGCATAAAGTGATATTTAACATGTATCAAAAATATGAAACTGCAGATTATATTTGTAAAGTGTACTGACTATATGATAAATGTATTTATCAAATGACGTATGTGCTCATAACACACGGCAACTTAACTGAAATGTCTTATTCTTAGAAAAAATAGTTCCAGGTTTTGTGATTCAAGCAAGAATTTAAAGGAGACCAGAATTCAATGTAAATATAGAATATAATAAAAGCACTATAGAAGAAAACCTTATTCTGAAGTATCATCTGCGACGGTAATGCTAATATTTAAATATTGGCGCTCTAGGCGCTCAATTTCCGTGATCTCGTATGCAAAACTTCCCCGCCTATTTGATTACGCTCCATTTATCCCGGTAATACGCCTTTTAAAACCCCAGGACGAGCCCCTTTCTCGTATTCTGGTCAGCTGTGGCTAAACTGCAAATTAGTTGATGTTTGATTTAAGTACACAAGCAATAAATCCAGATAATCCTTATCATTTTATTTATCTTGTGAAATTGATTGGCAAATAAACGATTCCCTATTTTGTTGTAACTTACGACGCCTATAGGATTTCATTTTGACAGTTCAAATCTGCAGTAACAAGTTAGCGTACACGTGGCAACTGTTTTTCCCACGTTTTAAGTCCCACCTTATTTAGGTTTAAGTCTTAAGGCATTTAACATTGTTTACTGAATAAAATTAATTATTCTGAATTACTTTTGTGTATTTTTTGGGGGGAGGGGTGCACATATACTGCATGGTATATTTTTTATTCCTTCTTTTAATTTAATCGTGGTAATTAAACTTTACATATATGGTAGAGGGGTGTTTGTATGTGTGTGTGACTTAGATTTGTAACGTAGCTTTAAACAAATGTCAGTCATATCGCTACGATGTCTGCAGTGTGACAGTTTATAGTGATATCTAGTAATGGGGAATTATGACGCAGACACGTGGTATGATGTCCCACCAAGTCACATTATCCTGACACCAGGCCTACTAGTCCTTCCGCGCAATATAACTACTACCAAAAAGGTCAAATTAAAATTTGAAGAGATTTACATACATAAAAGTATTTTTTTTTTCTGGTCACCTTTAAAATGAAAAACCTTCTTCTACGGAACATTTGTAAATCATTCCTTAAAAGTATCATTTTGCTTTTGACATGGTTTTATTTTACTAAGAGTCTTCAGCATGTGACTGAGTTATCAGGCAATTTAGGGAGATTATCCCCAGTTTTACTCATTCTCACTCAATCGAAGTTATTCTGAAATGGATTTTGATAGAAAAACAACGAAATGTTCCGACTGACTTCTGTTGCGCATCTCGCTCTGCATGGACATTTTCACTTCACGAACTTCACCATAAATAAATTTAAAAACAGTGAAAAATTTGTTATAGTTTGAGTAACATTGTAACTCAAAGCAAAAGTTCACTTTCAGAAATTAATTAAGCATATGATGTATATTTTGTGCCTTTTCAAGCACATTTTCCCATCACAGAAATAAAATAAATTTTCATCAGTTGTCTGCTTTAGACAGCACATACTTTTCCTAACAGTGAAAAATATCATACAAAAGTATGCTAATTCGCTTTTGTAACTTGTGACTGTTAACAAGCATGTAGTGTTTCCAGGTTATTTATTTCAGCGGTACACCAAAATTCCGCATTGGTACGTCAGACGAAATAACAGCACATTTACAAGAGTTATTCATAACACCACCATGCATTTATCCAAAAGCACGGAAAAGAAAAACGGCCGCAGGCCGTCTTGTTCAAGAATACGCCGACTATTTTATGAGCCACTTTCTTTGCCTTGCCTTTCAAAAGTGAGCGACTTGATATCCAAATGTCGGGGTTTCGATAACCGTCCGGGCCAGCCATGGCCGGCTTTATTGATGTGTTTTTGGGAAAGGCAATTAGCTCCAATTTCCTAGGCATCATATGGCCCACAATGTATTAAAATGACCCCAAAAACAAAGATTAAAAAGCATCAAGGAGCCTTCATATTGTATGCCTATCTTATTACTGGAGCTGGCGATGAATTGTTTCTTCCTGTTTTATCCAGAATCATACGATAAAGCAAACACCCTGAAAGTGTAGGCGTCTAAGTACATGATGCACTTACTTACTAACCAGCTTAGCTGATCCGAACATGTTATTGCAGTGGTTGTGGTGGTGATGTGTGTGTGTGTGTGTGTGTGTGTGTGTGTGTGTAAATGCAAGACAGACAAAGCGGGCTCGATAACTAGTGTAAGCACACCTCTCGCTCCCAGAGAAACGCTCTCTATTTAACAGGTGAGCTGTGATGTTTGTGTGTGTGTGTGTGTGTGTGTGTGTGTATGTGTGTGTGATTTAGGTTTTTAAAAAGCGTTAACAATTTTTCGGTCATATCGCTACGATTTCTTCAGTGTGGCAGTTTATGGTGATTGTAATGTGGCTCGGCGACCCTGCGACACAGTCGGCGAATACAAGTATGCGATCAGGTCGGTGACACTGCAAGAAGTCGGCGATCCAGTCGACGACCCTTCGATAAGTTGGCGATCAGAAGAAGACCCAGTCTGCGACCAAGACTGCGACAGTCGGCGACCAGAGGGAGTCTGCTACCAATCAACAAGTTGGCGACTGTGACCAAGTCAGCGATACCCAAGAAGCCATGAATACGACTGTATCCTGCTGTGGTAGGAATCTGTCACACTCTGGACTACCAGTCATCAGACAGATTCAGCGTGGTATCACTCCTAATACAAGACCTATCATAATGAACCCGAGATAGCGAGACTCTGGGCAGTATAGCCGAGGGAGTGCTCCTCTACAGTATCTTACTGAAATACAGGAATTTGTAAGGACCGTTATTTGTTAAAATCACATTATGTCAGAATTTATGCAGTGTGAATCGCTAATTTAAATACTTACAAAGAGAGTTTACACACACACACACACACGCACACACAAACACACACACACCCATATATATATATATATATATATATATATATATATATATATATATATATATATATATATATATATATATATATATATATATATATATATATATATATATATATATATATATATGTGTGTGTGTGTGTGTGTGTGTGTGTGTGTGTGTGTGCTAATAAGTGGATCAAAACATAACTAGCTCTCATAATATTTAAGGGAACACTTCATACCGAAAAGGATGGAAGGAAAGAAGAGAGAAAAGAAAGAAGGGAAAATGGAAAAGCCAATGAGTCAGGAAATCTGCATATAAGAGCGGTCTGAATAATCAGGGTCAGGAGCGGACCAAAGCGGAAATACAAGAGGAGTGAGACATCATGTTATGCTGACAAACGTGGATTTGCACTCATTAATTCATCACTCGTAATAAGAATTAAATGTAACACTGCGACGAAATTCTATCATTGTAAATCTGTTGGATTGAAAGTGAAATTTTTTATGTATTAAATGAAATTTGAAGTTTATGTTATGTATTATTTGATTAAATTTATTTTTATTTATTGAAAAAGGGGGCTCGTAGTTGTTTATTTCTTTCAATAGCTTTGATCAGCAATCTATTAACACTGGGCAATAACGCTGTTGGAGGCCATTTCCTAGATCGCCAAAAAATGTTTAAAGTCCCACGTTAGAGTGATGTCTAGTAATGGGGCATCATACCGCAGACAAGTAGTATCATGTCCCACCCAGTCACATTATCCTGACACCAGGCCTTCCAGTCTTCAGTTCTTAATGCTGAGACGACTCGACCGGGGTTCGGACCTGCGACGTTCTGCATCCGAAGTGAACGCTCTAACCACTACGCCACCAAAGCAGTCCTCTGTGATGGTAGCATGCAGTTGTTAATTGAACGTTTGACAGAGTCAGTAACTGCTGTGCTTAATTCCAATTGTCATTATATTTATGTCGATTATTAAAGAGGCGAGATAATTAGGGAATTAGATGCCTTCCCTTTCAATAAACCGGACATATGGATAATCGCTATTTATTAAATGAAAATATGCTGTATCTCTTACAGTTGTTGGAATCTTTCATTGAGGTCACGTCAATATGCGAAGATCTGGCCACACAGTTCATTATCTTCTTGTTACATTCAGTCTTACTATTTCCAATCTTCATGGTGTATTATTTGTCACGTCCGAGATAAAACGGCAATGACAGCTAATTTGAATGAATTGTAAAGTACTTATAGATTTGCTTGAATACGATAGATATATTAAATTTTATACATATATGTAACAAATTTTTTTAACACAATTTTGTTCTCCATTTCATATTCTTTATATTTGCTTAATATACCTTGAGTGGACTCAGAGAGCGCCATCTGTTGCAGCATCATATAATTCCGGAAACGGTGCTCAAAACAGCAAGCCATAATAAATCGCTCTCATGTATGTCTGTCCCTTAAATTTCATGCTTTTATTTTGGTGCAAAGGAAGACTAAATTTTCTTGGTATAAACCAGTTAGGTTCATTTTTATAGAAAACGCGTTCAAAACATATATATATATATATATATATATATATATATATATATATATATATATATATATATATATGTGTGTGTGTGTGTGTGTGTGTAATAGAAACAATACTATCATAGAAAAATTAAATTCGTACTCTACCGAGTTTCGAACCCAGGTCCGCGAGTAATCGGCACCCATCGCCTTGTCTGCACGCACCAGCCCGTATACCGTCACAACTAAGCACGCATCACCAAAAAGTGATTGCACTGAATCGGTGTTATACAAGTTTGTACGTAGCAGACACACTCGCATGACGACCTAGTAAATAATTCTCATATACACGCAATCGTCCCAGAATCCTATGAAAGAAATCCAGGTATATAGGATTTTTGTAATACAAAGAATTATAAATATATACCAGACAGAACAGACAGTGCTCTATAGATTAGAAATTATATATATATATATATATATATATATATATATATATATATATATATATATATATATATATATATATATATATATATATATATATATATATATATATATATATATATATATATATATATATATATAAGAAATTATATTTTCTACATATTATATTCATTGTCCTTGCTGTCCAAATGGCTTTGTTTTAGTTAGTTAGTTGCTGCAAATGAATGCCTATCTTGTTATATGGGAAATAGGTGAAATGCGCATAGGCAGGTTATTCACCTTCGCTGCTTTAACATTTCAACAACGCCTGCATATCGGGGTTGTAATGAAAAGTTTATGTTAAAAACAGTAATACGTATAGAAACAGTCTTCAATTTTGTTGTCAAAAGTAAGACAATCAACCCACTACTAATCCTGTTGTCTGACAAACTTTGATGCCATATATTTATATGTACACTAATGTATTTAAAAAATTCCCAGTTTTGTACCTTTATCCTTTTTATGATTTTTTTGCAAAGAATTTTCAGATCATTGCATTTTATCTTGCATAATATTGTCTTAGACAATTATTTTTATCCTGAAGGGATTCTTTTCCAAAAGATCGTTGAACGTTTGTTATTTTGCCATTTTTTTCAAACTTTTACTCTAAAATATATAGTCTTGATTGTAATGATGTACTATTAAACTCTATCTATATGTCTATATTTCCCATCCTCTCTTATCTACACACCCATCGATTCATCCAAACATCCAGCCATACATCCATCTATTGATCCAAACATCCATATATACCTACCTATTTACCTATCTGCTTGCCTACACACACGTGCGCGTGCGCTCCTACCTACCTACCTACCTACATACATACATACATACATACATACATACATACATACATACATACATACATACATACATACATACATACATACATACATACATACATACATACATGCATACATACATACGCCTTCTAATCATGGCACGGCTGATGAAATGTAAGAGTTTTGACATTACAGAAAATTTGGTACCGAATTTCTTGGCAACTGAAACTCTCCAAAAAAACGAAAGAAGCCAAGCTCTGATTTCATTGATGGCGCAACTGACATAGCTCGACACCAAAGAAAAACGATGCTCATAAACAACTCGGACATCGGCATCCTTCACATTAAGAATACCATAACCGTGAACGTGACAGTCTAGAGATTGGCGATATGCCCCTCCCCCATCCCGCAAATAATATTGGATATAAACGACAGTTGTGAAGACAGAACTTGTGTCTACTTATTTTTTTTCCAGCATTATCAGCGGTAAGGATGTTAGCTTAATATTTAGCAAATGGTGACGTAAATTAGTGGTTAATGGTACAAGAAGAAAATGCACTTCGCTAAGTGTGTCTTGGTATACTTGTCAATTATTAATTAATTAATTAATTAATTACTACTACTACTAATGATAATAATAATAATAATAATAATAATAATAATAATAATAATAATAATAATAAAAATAATAATAATAATAATAATAATAACAACAGCAACAATAATAACATTTTATTTTATGCGTATTGTAGGCCACCTGGCCAAAAAATACATACAATTTAATATGCGATACATCATTACATAGGATTAGTATGTACACGTATAACGTTAGCAATTACAAACATGTCGACTTTATAGTTCATAACTATTTATTCATGATGACATTCCTATATCTTGTCTAAGAATTGAGCTTACAGTTGTCTTTTTTAATCCATACCTATTTACCTGACAAGATAGGCCTATCTTGTCAGGTAACTAGGTATGTATTAAACTAGACAGCAGTAAGCTCAATGCATCCTAGTACTTTTTGTCATTTTCGATGCTTTACAAATAAACGCTAAATTTTCACTAAGAGATTCCTATTATTCATTACATTTCTGTAAATATTTAAAGGTATCTACTTTCTCTTTAGTTCAGCATAAACATGTTATGTCACGATAAAGTGATACCTGTTTACTCTTTCTACGTCACACATCAGATATATCCTATTTTCGATGAGAATCTTTTCACACCTTTCGGCATGGTGCTCTAATTATTAGTAAATTTCCTGCTTTGAATCAATATATTAGACTACCTAAGTATGACTCCTCAAGGTCAGCAAAATATTTTTGGAGGTGAAATGTTGCCTTTAGTGCATCTATACAAACGTTCTCTTTCCATTCCGTCAATAGCATTAGTCGTTTCTCGCATGAAACTCTCTTTTCATCCCTGTCTATAACAGTCGTTCATGGGTTACACTCTGTCTTAACCAGAAACTACTGTAATAATATGGTAGTGGGGTTTATTTATACATCGTTTACCCAAAAATTGCAGATCGTTCCCCATATCAATTGGAAACTGTAGCATTGTCTTGGAACGCTGCTATTTGACATATCTGAAATCTGAAACCAATACCTACGAATTCAAATATATCGAACGTTTTCTATGTACATTCTTCCTAATCCAGCATATGATAAAACATGTGATGTGTTTCTTGGCAGACCTAGTATAAATTTACAAAATCCAATGTGTACCTTTTCTCTGTCAGGTGCATTCTAGAGGCCCCATATTTCGGATCAATAGTTGATATAGGAAATAAGTTTGTGTCAAATATATGATGCACAGTAACCTAAATTTAAATCAACTATTTTGTCAATTGATGTATATAGCTTCTGCTGCATGACAGGCAGACATTTCTCATCATTTTTTTAAAAAAAAATTTGGGTAAAGCAACAAGGAAAAGTAGTCATCTAAAAGAATATATAACATGTGCAGAATAAAAATAAATAAATAAATAAATGAATAAATAAATGAAACTTTTCAAGTTACTTAAATGAAAGTTTTATAAGGTTAGTATTAATATCCACAATATAATAATAATAACAATAACAACAATAATAATACAAAATAACAACAACACCAATAATAATAATAATTAATAATAATAATAATAATAATAATAATAATAATAATAATAATAATAATAATAATAATAATAATAATAATAATAATAATAAATGACATCAAAATATTTAACCCGTTTAATCTTAATCATATTTATTTAGATACACTGATCTGCATCGACGTGCATGGCAGTGGTTCTCCAGAAAGTGGTGAAATTTGCAGCACAAAAACAATGAAACAAGAAAATACCTTGCACACCCAATGCTCAACTCATCAGGTTATATGTACAATATACTATAATATCGTGTTTAACATTTGGATTGCTCACGGAATACTGTTTTGCTGTATGATTGCATCTGACATTAATTGTTTTTGAATTGCTAATTAGATTTGAGTATTAAGTTTTACCGAATTAGAAAGACCACACATCAGCTGTATAACACTCATCAAGATTTAAGAAATCATGCATTTCTGGTATGATATAGAAAATCGATAATATTATATATTTATTTGTAAATACTATATTGAACAGCGTAAGAAAGTGGTCCACCATCTCCATGTACCAGCGCCTAATAATAATTTGCTCTCAGGATCATCTGAATCCGGATCTGTTTGCAAATTTCTTCCATGACAAAGTACAAACCATCAGAGATAAACTTGACAACACAATGTCAGTTGACTCGTCATCACCATACAGTTTGCGATACAGAATTTCAGCGGCAACCGTTAAAAGCATTTGAACCAGTCTCTATGGATTTAATATGTACAATTGTGATGAAGAGTGCACCAAAGTCAGGTGAACTGGATCCGATTCCGACGCAGCTGCTGCTCCTTAAATGCTTGGATACAATATTGCCTTCACTAACTGATATAACTAATACGTCTCTCTCATCTGGGGAATTCCCATCATTTTACAAAACTGCCATTGTAAAGCCTCTGCTGAAGAAACCAACACTTGACCATAATGATCTAAAAAAACTACCGCCCAGTTTCTAATATCCCATTCATGTCAAAAATCTTAGAAAAAATTGTTCTATCCCAACTTTTATCTCATCTGAATTCAAAGTCTTTTTAGCAATGTACAGTCTGCATATCACCCTCGCCATAATAATGAAACCGCTCCTCTGAAAGTAGTCAATGACCTTCTCTTGCTTTGGATGGCATAAAAAATCCAGTCCTCACTCTCCTTGGCTTGTCTGCAGCATTTGACACTATAGACCATGATTTATTACTTCAGTCTCCAGCATGTATTTGGCATTCACGATACGGCCTTACTATGGTTCAAGTCCTACTTGGTCAACAGGACACAAATTATGTTCGCAAATGAAAAACACTCCAGCCCAGTTGATCTATGCTGTGGTGTTGCACAAGTGTCTGTTCTTGGACCTGTTCTCTTCATTCTATACAACTCAGCCACACTCAAGTGTCATAGATCATCATCTAGTGTCTCACCAATTGTATGCTAATGACACCCTAGTATACAAATCTAGCCATCCAGCTGAAGTTGAAGCTAATATCCAAGGCCTATAGATGTGCATTTCTGATGTGAAATCATGAATGACATGTAATAAGCTGCAGATGAATGATGATAAAACTGAAGCCATCCTGATTACAACACAAAGACTTCATCATTCACATCATTTGGCTCAGACAATAAATATCAGCAAACGCCAATATTAAATTCAAGCAGTCAGTAAGAAACCTTGGTGTTACTCTAGACAGTAGTCTCTCATAGCATCAACATGTCAGGCTGCATATCTTGAGCTGAGACGCATCAGCTCTATTCGCAAGTATATGTCAGTTGATGCCACTAAAACACTTGTGTGTTCCTTAGTACTTTCAAGACGGGACTATTGTAGTTAAATTCTGCCTGGTTCACCTCAATATCTACTTCAGAAACTTCAGAAAGTTCAAAACACTGCTGTTCGGATCATCCTTAGATAACCCGATCAGAGCATGCCTCTCCGCTGCTCTGTACCCTACTCTGGCTATCCATATGATCCAGAATTTGTTCTCTGTGCTACGTTTCACTGACGAGCTCGAGTCCAACCTACCTATCTGACCTCACTCATGTGTATACACTTGCAAGATGCTTACGCTCCTCGTTTGACCCTCTCATTCTTAATGTTCCCACAATGAAGATGAAATCATATGGACAAGGTTCTTTTGCATACCAGAGCCCAGCAACGTGGAACGAATTGCCCACTGTACTTAGACACAAAGAAACAGTGACCTCATTCAAGAGCACTCTTAAAACTCATCTATTTCAACTGCAGGAACAGTCATAAAGACCTAATAATATATCCTTTATAAGGTATTCTTACCTTAAAAAATTACAGCATGTTTTTCTGTTTCTAATTTTGTGGTGTTTGTTTTTTTTATTTTTGTAATCATATCATTATATATGATTTTATTCTTTATAAGTGTTGAAAGATGTTGTAAAAAATGTTATATAGCTCTTAGAGCTTTTAAAGATTAGGCGCTATATAAAGTCTTTATTATTATTATTATTATTATTATTATTATTATTATTATTATTATTATTATTATTTTTATTATTATTATTATTATTATTATTATTATTATTATTATTATTATTATTATTATTATTATTGTTGTTGTTGTTGTTGTTGTTGTTGTTGTTCAGGTAACGTTAGTAACAGTTTGCTTGAGTTGTCCCAAATATATATTAAAGACACGAAACGCTTTGCATAATTACGGAGCATTCACAATTTCGTTTATCCACGCAATTTATTTCAAATAATTTTAATTTGAACGAAGCATGATTTTTATAATTTTCAGCGCCTAAACTACTCATTTTGGTGTATGTACAAATGTACAATTTCTACTACAATCATTAATTGATATTTAATTGACTAATGTTCTCTCTCTCTCTCTCTCTCTCTCTCTCTCTCTCTCTCTCTCTCTCTCTCTCTCTCTCTCTCTCTCTCTCTCCTGATTCACGTGTCGTTTCTTATACTTGCACGAAATCATATTTACTACCATTATCTGTGCAAATTTCGATTCGATTGTTTGGGAAGGGCTAATGTAGCACGACCCCATTTGCAGACATGCATGGCAATAAAATACTCTTCCAGACGTTAATACTACTGACTGGAAATTCTTATCCATATTAGTTCCTACTTCCCCAGACGCACAGTATCGAATTGACCTGTCAAACTTGCATACGATAATTATTTTCTTCTTTATTTCAAACAGTTTGCAGACAGTTGTATATGTCCCCACGAAGTAAATCGGTAATAAAGATGGATTTGTTTCGCGGGCATTAAATGTATTGCTTAGTATGTTCGAGTAGCATGGAAGGTTTCTAGTCTCAATTCGTGCCCTGATGGTTCTCTGCTTAAGTAACCAAATTAGCTTGACGTTAGATGGTGTTAAAATTTCTCAGGATTGAACCATGTATTATCAGGCGTATCCAATCAGCTGCCCGCGTGACGCATGCAGCCCAGTCCTTCACCTTTTGCGACCCGCTTCCATATAGGCAGACCTTTTGAAAATATGTATTTTAATTAATATGCATAATTATGCATAATTATGCATAATTAGCATAATTAGCATAATTAGCCTTAATATGCATAATTAGCGAAAATGAACTATTCTTGCTCACGCGTCCACCGACCGTTATCATTTGATTTGTTTTGCCTCTTAGCCATTACAGGGTACGAGGAATATAGTAAACGCAAAGACTTCAGAAGCCATTTTTGAAATGTTAGTGGAAGATAATTCGTTATAAAAATTGTTGCTTTCGCATTTTAATGGTTAAATCCGACGATTCTACCACAGTTGGATAACTCCTGTACAAATTTATATTATTAATTGCCAGTCTAAGACACTCGCCTTTAGAGATCGCTCACATCTCACGTCTTCCCGCGTGAGTTCAAATTTCGGCTCAACCAACGTGCGTTTGTAAAACAAAAGCTTGTCAGTAGCTTTCCAACTGGTTCTTAACGGGTTCTTCCTCCACCACACATATTGGCCGCCATGTTTAGCCTATCGTGTGCTGGAAAATGGCGTTAAACCCAGAAAACCCCAGACTCCTCATATCGCGATACGCATCTATTCAATACAAGGTGGAACTGAAGATTACATCTGCACAAGATTCCTCTCCTCTTACTGGTCTGTAACTATACCTACAATTAATGACTTGTAATAGACAAGTTAGATCAGTGTAATTCGATGCAGCTGTAAACTTCTGTTATTTTGTCTTGATACATGTCACCGTATATCCGACAACATTGTTAGAGACGACCTGGCAACACTCAGATTAGAAATTTTAAACTGGCAAATGAAATAAAAAAGGTATATGCTATTTTGTTAACCGTGATGCTTGTCGTTAAAATCAGTAGGCGTAACTGCCTGGGGTGGGGGTGAGAGCAGAAGAGGCACCGTAATACGTATGAAGATACAGGGTTAAATTTGCATGTCACCTTATTTAGGAGAAGACTTGAAATATGTTCACAGAATATGAATTCCATGCCTGCTGATTAAAACGTGATTAGAGTAGTGTGCTCACCAAGACACAAACTAAAAGAAATTGTATAACCGTATAGCCGACTATGTACTGGAAACTTACCTAAACGCAAAGTTAACCAAGGACACCAAAACTTGAAATATAGGTCACACTGACCTACTTTTGGTGTGAGCGCGTTGCACTCACTAAGAGGCATCCGCCTACAAAGTTGTGTGACTCCACCAACAAAACTACATTAAGAAATTGACTTCATTGAAAAACTTGTGACGGACAGACAGACGAACAAGGGCACTACCTGCCGGAGGACGAAGACAAATAAATGAATGATAAAATCTAAGTGTGCATTCGGTCTTGTTTTGATATAATATTACAAAGGAGCAAAAGCAAACACAAATATAACAGACGCAAAAGAAATAAGTTTGGGTTCAAATATTAGTGCACCTGAAACTCCAAATGAGCGATAACACACTGATCTGAAACGAAAACAAAGGCCTTTGGCGTCTTACATACTTTTTGGCAACTGAAGTATTGTTTTCGGTAGTGTTGTGCCTTACCTCTCAACGGAGGCTTCAAGGATTGTCAATTGGCGCCCACGTTCTCAATTATACGAACTACAGTGTTAATCCTATAATTCCAATGCACACCCTTTCTGAACTATAGGGCGGTGATGGAGTCAGATTTCGGAAGAGGAAATAAAGTATTGATTTTCTTCGTTTATTTCTTAGTTTTGTATCTGATTAATATTGAAAATTGCGGCTTATAGTCACTTTATCTATCGATGTCGTTAGTCTGTATGTACAATATGCATAAACAAACGTGGGTGGATGGATGTAAAGTTGAACGCATGGATGGATGTTAGAATGAATGGGTTAATGGGTGAATGCATGAATCAGAGTAAAGCTAGTGAGGCCATTCATCATTTCAAGAAATATAAAAAGCAACATTATATAATACAGAAAGATATTTTACCTAACAGGTTCTCTGGTCAGCTTTCTCATATTTAAATATTTACATTTAACTATGAATGCTTTTTTGTGGGGTTCCTATTTCTTATTTTCTAATTTCTTGTTTCGATGTTTTGTTTTGTTGTTGTTGTGCTCTTTGGTTTTGTTTGTTTTGTTTGGGTTCTTCTGCTGTTATTAAGCAAGAATTTAAAGATCCAAAGATCAACAGTTTTCGGTAAAACTAACTGGCTTCACTTTCCTACTTTCACTTTGGTATAAGTGCCATATTTCGCAAAGCCGTGACAATAGTAAAACAATAAAATAAAAAATAAAACCTTTAACAAATATAACCTTTAAAAATGTATGTTTGTGTGCCCCATATTTTAGTTATCTGGTATATTAACGTCTATAGTTGGTTAAATAGGACCAACAAGCCAATGTTTCTTCTTATGCCAAGCAGTTTCCGCTCTAATTAACAATTTTCTTGGTCATTGTATATCCACAAAAAATAAACGAAGCCACAATATACATAAATAAGTTAGCAAAAATGGTGCAAATTATAAGACATTATATGAATGAAATGTGAGAGGAGCAACAACTATATCTGAGTTAAATGAGCGTGGGATTCGTAATCTTGTGGTCTCAGGTTCAATACTTACTGAGTCTGATATTTATCAGCTACCTTATTATTTTGAGAAATGTACTTTGTTCAGGAATCCATAACAAGTGCTGTTAGAATTAATCCAATATGCGTGAAAGGTGATTTGTAAAAAAAAGTAATGTAAATTAACATTTCATTTGTACATTGAATGGTAGATCATGCGACACAATTAAAAGTTTAACTTTCAGACAAGCTTTCTTTGTAAATATCTGCCGAGTCTACTGTGTAATATATATATATATATATATATATATATATATATATATATATATATATATATATATATATATATATATATATATATATATATATATATATATATATATATATATATATATACATACAACACATTGATATTTAAACCTAAGATATCTTACGTTCTATTTGAAAGCTGACAAATATCTGTTCGTACTATATAATATTCGGATTATTTCCCATTTTATCACAATGCCTTACCTCCAATAATTTTCTGTCCATCCGAAGACTGAGTATTGTGTACAACGTTGTTACTAGTTTCTTCTCCTTTGTAGTGCTTCATAGTAATTCCTAGCAACGTTTGTTCACCCCAGTATCAAAAAGTATTAGACAGCAGGCATCACTCCAAGCATATACTGATGTATTGGAAGGGGGCTCGGCTGTGAGCTTATGTTGAAGACGTTATTGAACAGATGAGAATATGAAATGCTTACAAATAGCGTTCAATATTTTCTTAAAGCTT
Organism: Potamilus streckersoni; assembly: GCA_016746295.1. Lineage (NCBI taxonomy): Eukaryota > Metazoa > Mollusca > Bivalvia > Unionida > Unionidae > Potamilus > Potamilus streckersoni. The sequence goes on along the minus strand of JAEAOA010000130.1, from coordinate 709,534 downwards.
CATTAAAAACTGTCGCGAGATAACGAAGACATCGGCGTTGAGCTTGCAAGGAAGTGGTTTACCATGATTGTCCTGGTTAATACGTTTCGATGTATTCATCAGCCATTCTCCTGATGTAGCTTGAGATACTTATGTCAGGTTCTTGAAATGAGTGTTATCCATTTATATCACTTAGGACTTCTTATGCTTATCTTCTGACAGCGGTTTAAAAAAAATCAATCAAAGAAGATAGCAATGAGCCAAACATCCAAGACATCTATTGTTTTAATTATCTACCTCTTGCCTGATTACCTGCCGACCTAACAAAACACGTCTTCTGCAGAAACACAAGCGAACCTTCAAAACACACACACACACACACACACACACACACACACACACACACACACACACACACACACACACACTTCAATTAGATTAGGACGATCTTGTAACTCAAACATTTATTGTTAGTTTAGCCTGAAGGAAAGCTGCTTGGTGTAACACAAGATCGTGCCTCTGCAGTGAACCGTTTGTGAAAGACTAAATTTATATTGCACTTCCTTGTGTGGTTTGCACATACATTGGGAAGATCACACACCTCTGTCAAGTGACATACGTTTGGACACTTGTAGTATATTGAACTCGAAAGGACTTAGTAGACTCATCACCACCTTGCCAAAAGTAAAATTTCCAAAATATTTTTCGCTTAGAAAATTTGAATTTTCTTTATTGATTTGTATTTCAAAGGTTTCCTGTTGTGGTACATATAAAAATTAAAATAGAAACAATTTACAAGTATATTGATTTTTCCTGTATTTGCTACACTTTAGCATAAGCCATAGTGCCGAGGATATTGACCAAAAGTAAAAACAGTTTACATTAATAAAATAATATATATATATATATATATATATATATATATATATATATATATATATATATATATATATATATATATATATATATATATATATATATACACATAATTATATAAAAACAGTCTTTTTTTCTTGTGATTTTCGAAATTTTTAATAATAATAATAATACCAACAACAGAAATAATAATAATAATAATAATAATAATAATAATAATAATAATAATAATAATAATAATAATAATAATAATAATAATAATAATGACGGAGGAAGTAAGTAGTATACAATGTTTTGACAATATATTTCCGTAAATTCACATATCTGATTTAAATATTGTTACACCATATGTTCCAAAGGCGCTTTCAAGTTAAATTATGTCAGTTTTTATTTTTCTATATTGTTTTTCTATTCTTAAACATTTTTTAGGTTAATTTTTCTTAAAGCACACATCCATTTTTTTCTCAGATTATTAGTAGTTACATAAATTATTCTTAAGTAGATATATTGTCTGGAAATGTTACAATGCAACCTGATCCTTACTTTAGGTTTTCAGCGGGAAGAAAAATTAAGTCCTGCACCCCTTTCATGTACCTTTGCAGCATCGTGTAAACATTGTATCTGTGTCACCTCTGACGATTTCTTTAACTTGCGTAGGCTATTTCCTAAGTATAGCGTGGATATCCCAATCATTTTGTCCCGCAAAATCATGATTGAAGACAGCAATTCAGGCATACAAGGTGAATCCGCCATCGAGGGACACCAGTATATGTTACACATCCGATGCAACATACCCTTGCTTTGTACGTCTTTAGTTGTAAAGGAAGACCACTATATATGCAATTTTTGTGCATTATGTGGAGTTTTCGCCAGCTGAAGATATACAAATTTGTTCGTAATTGAAATGTAAACACTGTTAAATCGATCATTTATGTCGGTTTCTGACTCTGTTTCTTTAGAATACTTTTCAAAATGTCATTTGTGTTTGAAAATATTGCGATCTGGTGCACTAATTTGAATATAAATAAGATGAAAACAAGGGATATATTGATTTTCTGTGCCACTTGTACCAACTTTTATTTAAAACGTATTTTATTTTCTAAATGCCGATAATAGCAAGGATAATTTGAAAAAACTACGCAACAACGTCACTTTTTATACTCTAGTCTTTTGTTTCAAGCGGGATGTGACCACGCCCCTCTAACAGAAGATTTGAAGATTTACATAAAGGGGCTGAACAAGCACGCCGTTATATATATATATATATATATATATATATATATATATATATATATATATATATATATATATATATATATATATATATATATATATATATATATATATATATATATATATATATATATATATATATATATATATATATATATATATATATATATGGTGGTGATAGGGTACTAATTTATTATTGCAAATTAAATTATAACGAAATAATTATTAATGAGTTATTTGTTGTCGGACATTATATACATTGTCCTATTTTGAGTATACATTGTAATTGCAATTCTTGAAATTGGTTATTTGTAGGCGTTTACAAGTGAGGGGGTAAAAGTTCAAATATTCAAACGAGGGAATAATTCTTTAGCCGGACAGTAACGAGGTATTACCTCAATGAGTTGAGTTTTAAATATATTTAAATAGACATTTTTAATATCAGATAGAGGAATGGATTAATGCACTTGACAAAATCTGTGATTCTCATTTTGGCTTTAAGAGATGGTTAAAAACTGTTAATATAATAATCATCCTTCGAATTCTTCTAAATATGTATATCAGCGAGAGATGTCGGGTTCGGACCTCGGCTGAGTCATGGCAAATACTTTCTAAATGGTACTAACAGCTGTCTCTCTAGACATTTTCAGCATTAAGAGGTTGGTGTTAGGATTGGTCGTCCTGGTGTCAGGTAGTGTCTGGATGGAACATGATGTGACACATTCTAGGCATGATGTCAGTGTGCTGGATATCACTATAAACTGCCACACTGCTGACATCGTAGCGATATGATTGGAAAATTGTCAAAACAATCGTTAAAACCTATACCACACATATTGTTACGTGTCTAGACTATAACAAAGTAACAAAGAAAAGAGTGAAGCCAATAAACTTTGTAAAATTTAACAAACCAATTTATTTCTCTAGATAACAAGGTAAAAATGTATAAAAAAGACTTACGGTTTGTGAATCTAATCCAAAAATTAAATATAGAATTTAAAAATATAAGTCCTATCTCTAAAAAGTTCTGAATGAATCATTGATCGAATACCGAAGAAGTTCCAAGATGGAAGGCGATGACGTTTACTATATCTTGTTTTGTGCTGTAGAGTTAACAGTTCCTTATTTCTGAATAATTTCCAATAAATGTCTTTGTCTAAGAATTTTGATAAAGCATTACATATTTCCAGGAAAAATAAATGATTTTAAATAAAAATTTAAACTCAACTGGTCACAACACAAAAATACCTTTGAACTCCGAAGGTATGATTTGCGACTAAATTAAATCACTATAAAACGTTAGTTTAAAACCCATGAATTTTGTTTTTCATCTTGTCGATGAAAGTAAGGGGGTTCTGGTCACTAAACACAACAATCGGAGGAACTCACCTAAGGTAAACTTCAAAATGTTGTAATGCCAAAATTAAAGCCAACCATTCCTTCTCGACTGTTGAGTAATTTCTTTGATAATTATTTAATATCTTCGAGAAAAAACATGAATGATTAACAACATTTCTATCTTCTTGAATCAATACTGCTCCAACCACAACAACACTTGCATCAAGAGATAGCTTAAATGGTTGACTGAAATTTGGAGCTGTAAGATCTGGTGTACTTTCAAGTATGGCCTTTAACTTGTCAAACGCCTTCTGACATATTTCAGTCCAAAGAAACTTGTTTTCCTTGCTCAATAAATTTGTCAAGGATTCCGCAATATTAGAAAAATTGGAACAAAAATTTCCGATAGTATCCAGCCATGCCCAATCATCGCTTCAGTTGCATTTTACTAACAGGTACAGGGAATTCAGAGATAGTCTTGACCTTACCTTGTCCATGTCCTACACTATGGCCTAGAAAGTTACACAAGCACGGCAGAACTCACTTTTGGATAAACTTATTGTCAAACTGGCATCAGTGAGTCTGTCAAAGAATTTCCGAATTGTTGCTAGCTGTTTTTTCAGGTGTCGTGGTAGATAATGACATCTTCAATATAAGCATCACAATTATCTAGACCAGAAAAGCACTTGGCGAACTCTTCATCCCAAACGGCATCACTTTTTATTCATAGAGTTTATCTGGAGTCACGAATGCTGAAATTTCCTTTCCATATTACGGATTTTGGAATTTGCCAAAATCCTTATAGAAGGTCAAATATGTAACATACTTGGCATTTCCGATTTCATCAATGTGGTCATCGATTCTTGGTAATGAAAATGAATCTGTGTTTGTCACACTGTTTATCTTCCTATAAACAGTGCATATACGTAAAGTTTTATCTGGTTTCTGAACAAGTATACACGGTGAACTCCAGTCACTTTTACTGGTCTCTATGAAATTATTCTCCAGCAAATATTGAATTTCCTTTTCCAAGTATTCCTATTTGAGAGAGTTCATCATGTATGGATGTTGTTTCACTGGTTTGGAATTTACAATTCCATCATCATGCATCATGAAAAAGCTTGTTTGTCCTCGTATGAACATCTGGAAATAAGTGCTCATATTCGAATAATAACTGTTTAAGCTATTTCCATTCTTGTTGTCGCAAATGTGAAAGTTTCTAGTCATGATTACCGAATTCCGATAATTTGTTTTCTCCAAAATAAGTAGAGTCCGATTGAATTCCTTTACTTAAATTCTCAGTGGGTGGGACAAGTACAACTAAATTATTTGCATGATTAAACTAGCTATCTCTCTCAATATACTTCTTTAGCATGTTTATGTTTCAAAATTGTTTTTGTTGTCATTTTTGATGCATATTTATTATGTAATTTAAATCATTTACTTTCTTTTCAACCGTGTACAGACCATAATACTTGGCCTCAAGAAGATTGTGTGGAATGAGCAAGAGACCCAGAACTCTATCACCAGGTTGAAAACTCCTTTCCTTTGAGTTTTTATCATAACTTAATTTCAGTTTTGATTGAGTAGAGTGCAGCTTTGATCTTGCGACCCCACAGTCCTTTGACAACTTATACTTAAAATTAGAAACATAATCAAGACGATTAAGTCCAGTAACTTCATTAGAAAGAAGTTTCTCTGTGAACAACTTCAATGCTACACGCACAGTATGTCCGAAAACTAGTTGAAAGGGACCGAATCCTTAAGATTATTGAACTGACTCCATAACAGCAAACAACAGTAAGTAAATGATGTCATCCCACTCTTTACACGCATCAAAGCAATATGATCGAATCATATTCTTCAAAGACTGATTATATCTTTCTAAAGCCCCTTGGCTCTCAGGGTGATACGCAGAAGATCTGAATTGTTGAATGTCTAATTCGTACATAACTTGCTGAAAAATTCTAGATATAAACATTGACCCTTGATCCGATTGAACAGATTTATGAAGGTCAAATTGAGTATAAAACTTTGATTATGAAAGCTTTTACTATAGTTTTAGTTTTAATATTCCTCAAAGGAATTGCCTATTGAAATCTTGTTGACGCACACATAATGGTCCACAAGTATTGGTTGTCTGACTTGGTCTTAGGTGAGGGACCAACACAATCTGCCATTATTCTACTAAATGGTTCGTCAAATGCAGGAATAGTTTGCAGATGAGCCTTAGGTATTTTCTAATTTGTTTTCGTATCATTTGACAAGTATGAAAAGATCTGCAGTATTTGCAAACATCACGTTTGATTTTTGGCCAACAAAAGTGAGTCAAGATCTTGTGATGACTCTTACTAGTCCCTAACTCACCAGCTATAGGAATTTCAATGACCAGACTAAGTATTTTCTGTCTGTAAGATTTTGGAACTACAATCTGATAGTTAACTAACCACTCGTCACCAGCAGGTACCTCCGGAGGTCTCCATTTTCTCAAGAGTTCCGTTTATAATGAAATAACAAACATGTACTTCAGTGGCTTACGTTTCACTAATGACCCTCTGAAACAAACATGAGATCTCAGGATTCTTTTCCTGTTTCAGGACAAGTGATTGTCGTTTGTCACCCTGATTAGAAAAATGAGAATGAGTAATTAAACGAGGATCATTGTGATCAATACCTTTTGACTGATGCAAACAAGGAATAAAAGTGACCTCATCAAAAGCCTGACCAATACATGTGTCAGCTAAAGGAATACTTTCCTTATCAAAATTATTCTGAAGAGATTTCTTTGCCATCGCTCTAGAAACTGCACAAACTGGGTATAAATCAGGAATGTTTTGTAAATAGGATCACCTTTCTGATCCAAACAAGGCTTGTCAGTTACAAGTGGATTAACCACAACCTTGTCTCCAGCTACTCGTTGATTAATAATAAATTATGGCCCTCAACGGGTAAAGAAGACTATTTCGACTGTCACATGTCCTACTACTAAGTCTGATGACAAATTTACAGAATGGAGAGGAACCTTAACAAAGTCGACCTCTACTCCCTGAATAAGAACACTCTCATTAGAAGAAGACTTCTTAGAAAAAGGCAAGGTACCAGATAATAAAAGACCAAGAAACTCCCGTGTCCATAAAAATAGCAATATGGATCGGATTGACCAGAAGAACCCTAGAATGATTTAGAACCCTTCGACATGAATGGTTCATATTTCTCCGTAATAAAATCAGAATGGAGTTTATTAGACCCAACAAATGTATTGCTTTCAATACATGGCGGTGACCCTGACCTCTTAGAAATAAGAGCATTTGGGATAGGTCCATCTTGACTCTGATGCTTATTTTTTAATTTTAAGCAATCAGAAATAACGTATCCTTTCTACTTGCAATAGTACAAGTAGGAAGAGACATGGATTTTGAATCACGTTTATCAGAAGCTTTACTTTTAAAAGTTGTGTCAGACAGAAAACTAGGTGAATTTAAATTTAAAAATAATTTTCTAAAATATTTAGCCAAAGTACATATATCCCAAGAACAAAAGCCGCAATTTTTTTGTTACGTGTCTAAGCTCGTACAATGTAACAAATAAAAGAGTGAGGCCAACAAGCTTAGTAAAATTTAACAAAATAATTTATTTCCCTAGAAAACAAAGTAAAAATATGAAAAAGGACTTACGGTATGTGAATCTAATCCAATTGTTAATCCTTGAATATAAAAAAAAATTATTTTAAATAAAAATTACAACTCAGCCGGTAACAATACAAAAAACTGAGCTCCCAATGTATGATTAACAACTAAATTAAATCACTAGAAAACGTTAGTTTTTAACGCAATTTCAGATGACGTAAGGGGGTCACGTGGCCATTTAGTTTGATCATAGGCTAGGTGACACGTACGTCACGGACGAATTTGATTCTACCTACAAAATCTTACTATAAGATTCAATAAAACAAATAATAAAAGGTTGTTTTTGACATAGCTGACATGCAAGCCAAGTATGACCTTGATTACGACAAATGATTTTCACTCTGTGTTTATCAATTCTGAATCAAGGTGAGGATCTAGGTCAGCTAAAATACAATGTATCAATGTTACTACGAATTTCGTATTTAACAGGAATAACATGAGCGAACTGAACTGAATTTTCTGGAAACATGTCAAATCCAGTGAATACCCCCCCCCGTGAATAGCGTTATCATTACAATAACATATACTTAAATAATAATAAAAAAAAAATTGTAAACTAACTCACAAGTAATTAAATTACAAATACTTAACAATATGTATATCATCAATAGTAGACTGATTGGATGTGACTATGAAGGCTTTGCAAAGATTTGCTGATTGTTTTAAGAATGGATTATTTTATCAGTTATTGCTATCTGGAGCGAGATAGAACATCTTGAAAGTTAGCGTATATGTGACAGGCTCCCAAACGTTTTTAAAAATTATTTCATGAATGACAAGGATCTAATGATATTGGTCAAGAAACTTGCTTTCATTAAAGCAAAGCTACCAGACGTTGTAGTACTTCCTAATTTGGTTTCTGAAATATTTACAAAATTTCGTTAATTTACTACGATCAATTTTCTCAAACACGTGTAAAATTTACTCTGGGCCCGCACTGTCGATCGCTTGATTAGTTTTTCAATCGACATAAAACAAAAGAATGTCATTTTCTAAGGCAAGGAACAAGTCAAACCAAACGTATGAATCAAATTATTAAGTTGTATGGCAGCTGGTACATTTTGGAACTCCTAAATTTAAAATTGCTGAAGTCAGGATTTCAAAATGTTAAACAATAATTTTAAATTGATATATTTCGAAATTAGATAAATACTATTTGGTAAAATAATTGATTATAAGCTGGAAACCCCTAAAGGATATACTAACTCTGCAAAAAAACATTATTACGTTAAAATAAATGATGAGTCAAAGTAACCATTCGGTTTTACATTGTATAGTATGTATAATTAGCACCAGCAAGAAATATAAGAACTTTGAGTTTTTCAAACATAAAGATTTTCTAGAATGTAACAAATTTTAAAACCGGCGTATTAAAACGAAAAGAAATAAATAATGCATTTATAAGTTTTGCTGGAAAAAGCAGAAAGACAAAAGAACCTACAAAAACATCAAAGATAACAATAACATCGTACACTTGAAACACGTGATAAGGTATCAACCATCCTAATACTGTAAAACAAATGTAATTCTGTTATAAGAGAAGGATGAAAAGAGATAATATAAAAATATGAAGCTGGTCTATGAGATTTTAAATACAAAAGGTAAAGATCGCAGAGATGTTGATTCAATCCTGATTACATTTAACATTTTTATCTTTCAAAAATGTTATTGTAGTATGAAAATAGTCGAACTTTTGTACATTTCTATTCCACTAATTTTTATCATTATTTTAACTCTTCCACACAACTTTCAGTGACAACGTATTACCGCAAAATAAACCAGCTGACAGGAGAAGAAGTTGCACACAATTGGAATGATGTCAACACCGGTACAATTTTCATTGTGTACATACATACATACATACATACATACATACATACATACATACATACATACATACATACATACATACATACATACATACATACATACATACATACATACATACATACATACATACATACATACATACATACATACATACATACATACATACATACATACATACACCATACGTACATACATACATACATACATACATACATACATACATACATACATACATACATACATACATACATACATACATACATACATACATACATACATACATACATACATGCAAACACACATACATGCATACACACATACATACATACATACATACATACATACATACATACATACATACATACATACATACATACATACATACATACATACATACATACATACGCACGCACGCACGCACGCACACACACACACACACATACATACATACATACATTCATATATATATATATACATATATATATACATTTACATACATACATATATTAATACATACATACTTATATACATACTTTCATACATATATATATATATATATATATATATATATATATATATATATATATATATATATATATATATATATATATATATATATATATATATATATATATATATATATATATAATTGTTAGCTTCCCTTTGCAATTTTTTTTTGGAGGGTGTCAGGTGAAAGAGATTGTATACATGAAAATATTTTGGCTAAATCACTGTGAGTTTCTTCCACTGAAGACAACAGCAAGCGCCAAGGTAAGAAACAGCTCTAAACAATCTACTGTCATATACATTTGGTTATAAAGTTAATAAGTCGCAAATCATTCTTTAGCGTAGATATGTTATCAAAATCTTGGTGTAGATTAGAACCAATTTCAATGAGATTTCAATTAATAGTAATTGAAATTGAATTACTTAAATACGTATGCTACGTATCTATGGTCGTAAGTAGGTAGCAGACAATATCGCAAACCATCAAAATTTGCAAACTTAAAAACAAAAAGTGACAATTTAAAAAGAATTTAAATTCTTGTGAATTAAATTCCAAATAGTCCTGATATTTTACTCAAATATATAAATATAAAAAGTTCCAGCTGAAATTAAATGGTAGTTCAGTGGTATTCCAAATAAATGCCAATATTGAATATGTTGATTTGTTTGTAGTCTCGAACCAATGTGCCAATGGTCTGGAGTATGATGACGTGCTAACAGACATTTGATATATCACAATAATATAATCCAAAAATGCTCTTCTCTGGTTTTAACTATAGTTTTAAATCAATTTTCCGGTTCTTTAATTTTATTGATGGTCACATTGTATTTCCAGTGAATAATAATTTGAATAAATAATTCCACCCAAATGAAAAATGAACACAAATTAAGACTGACTCTGCTCTAAGATGTTAAGGTAAGAATAAGTAATGTTTCAAACTAGCGTTCAGTATTCAATATTAATTTATTTTTATATTTTTCTCCGTTAACTTCACATTTTCGGAATCGTTCAATATTTACTGATATTGCACGCCTTGTGTCAAATTCATACTAAATTCACCCGAATAAAGAAGGAACTATTTTCTAAAGAAACAATTTTTTTTATGAATGAACTAAAGCAGATATTTCATGGACTGCCACATACCAGCAAATGTTTCATAGACTGACAAAAACAAACTGCTTTGGCACATTCTGCGTTTACTTTTTTGATACAATGTTTCAGATTCGGGCTAGTTATAGACGCCAGATAGGGTCCTCACAAAAACCCGCATAAACTCTCTTCTTTAGCTGGTAATAGAAATGACAATATTATTTGTACAATTTTACATCCTGAATTTCCTCAAAATATACTTTCGTAGTTCTGCAAATCCGAATTACATGAGCCATGTCATTGGTTCTCAATGTTGGTTGCACATTTTGAAATTGATAATGATCCTGTTGTTATCTAGCAAAGCCTGAACCTCTTATATTGATACTGGTTTTATCTAGCAAAGGCTGATGTGAAATTAAATATCATCATCTCATATTGCAAAGACTATCCTACAAATTATAGGTACTACCATCTGGATTATGAAGTATTAACTTGTATACTAGTGAATGAAAATCAGAGGAAAACCAATATGCGATATTTAAAAAAAGCGAAGAACCACAAATGCAATTAGATATTATATATATATATATATATATATATATATATATATATATATATATATATATATATATATATATATATATATATATATATATATATATTACTTAATATTTAATGATATCAGATGCCTTGTACCACTTACCTCTATATTCCATGCCTTATAACTTTTAATGCTTAAATATATAACTGGTAAATTTATCATATATAGCAAGCTGCTTTGCTTCTACATTATTGTAGATTTCTTCGTATTTCTTCCCAATGTCAATGGATGTGTGGATGCCTTCTGTATATTAATGCTGAGGGTATTTCTGTTTTTGCGGTGATCTTTATTGTCTTCTCTGGTCGTTTCAATAACTATAATGTCTTCGCTTGACGTTTCCCTGTATAAGCTGGACGTTTACCTGTCTTTAGCTGGTGACTAGTTTCTGAAATCAAACTTCTGTAACAGCTATCGATAGGAGACAATTTATGTCGAAAAGGAATCGAAATGTCAACTGCTACGAAGTAAGACATTGTAAAGGGAGTGAGTGGCAGGGCTGCATTTTAAGGTCAATGTTGAATCCCACCTTGTAGGGAAAACGACCAGGTAGGCAAATGCGTTTTGGATAAATCCTAGGTGATGTGTGTGGAGTGGAGAATATCTTCCAGCTAGGAGATCATTCGCAGCTTAAAAGTTCTTGGGGGCTAATGTCCAGCTACATACACATTCTCGTCCCTTTGTATTTAGTTCACCCTCTTTGCTGCTGTAGCCGATTCAAGTGTATCCAGTGGTACAATGCAAACTCGCACACCTCACATCGCGAATCTGACAGCCTAACAAATGGGCCAGCAATTGAAATGGGTTAACATGATCATGAAAACATGATGGAAACTGTTTCTATTTATGTTGTCTTAATGACATTTTGCCACGATGTAACAAAAGATTAAATCAAATATAACTTTCGCAACTTTGTGTAATATATAAAGAAATCAGCACAAAATCTCATCAGAACAGAGGGCAATAGTAACAGTTAATGAGGTGACACCATCTGTGAAGGATGCCAGTCGAATAGAGCAAATTACTGATGGCAAACATTAAACACCGTCTTCAACTTATTTGACAGAATTATTACAAATGCAATTCTTTACTATTTACAGTTTTTAGTTTGAGGACAAAGTTTACAGTCGTTCTTAATGTTTGAAAATTACAGTTCAGGTTGTGTTTTTTAAGCACTATACTGCAAAATATATCAGTTGATGTGGTTTTTAACATACTTCCTCGATTTTCAGGTACAATTCGAGTTGATTTGCATTTTGTACCTTTTCATCAAGTTCCCAAGATTAAAACACAATTTTTTACCTTATATATCAAGTTCCCAAGATTAGGAGAGTTAAATGGTGCCATATATGTAATAGTATGTACGCTGTTTCAATGATATACCACGAGATGTATAAATTTTTCATTGTAAGGAAACGAGGCTTGCATAGTTTCCTTGTAATGGAAAATGTATACAACGAGTGATATATCTTTGATGCAGCGTAATACTATAATATATTTTGTTTATATTACATACAAATACATATATACATAAATTTCTATTTGAACGGAGTAAGATTGACGATAGGCAACTGTGTATTGACTGAGTGAATGAACTCAAATCCTTGCCGAGTGTGTCCGCTACAAAATGTAGTTCTGTCTTATTGTGCCTATTCACAATCATCTTTTCATATTGATAAGTTGATTGTTTTCATTTTTGAGTTTCTACTTTTATTCACAAATATATTAAATCAATATAAGTTACAATTATGATTTATACATAAAAAGATATTTTTAATGAAGAAAGTAGAGCTACAGGCCTACACACATATTCTTAATACTGAACACTCATCAATGCACTGATGTACAGGCGAAAAGAAATCAGCGTGGAATAGAATCTTAGCAAAACCAAAGGCGAAAGGAAATCAGCGTGGAATAGAATCTTAGCAAAACCAACAAAAGGTAATTAAAATATTGCTACTGGGTAGCGTTGGCCGTTAAACTGCTGGTGACCACTCAACGACTCACTGTGTTCTTGTGGCTGATAAACTCTCATTAGAGTAAATGTTAAACTTAGACCCTAACTCCAAGAGGTCTTTGATTCAGCGATAAAGGAGGCGAATTCTTACAATAAGAATGGGACTAGTGATGAAATGTGGACTCCGTTTTAAGCTTCAGGTGGTTAATTAAGTTACAGACTTGTATAGCATTAAATATTTTACGACTAAAATGTACTAACTCATAGATCCTATATCTAAGGGTAGTGTGCAGATGGACAAACACAAGCAATTTAAGTAACAGTTTTAGGATAGAAGTTGATATAAACATTTATCAATGCCAAAGTTTAATGTTCAGATGTTATTTTAGAATTATTGGTTTACTTACAGACTTTTAAACATTGGCTAACTTTTCATTAAATTCATATAGTAATTTCAAACAGAGCTTCGAGAAATACTCAATGGCTATAACAAACTAAATAATAAAATATGCACAAAGCTTTGAGAAACACTCAATGGCTGTAACAAACTAACAGCATATACACAGAGCCTTGAGAAACATTCAGTGGCTGTAACAAACTAACAACATATGCACAGAGCCTTGAAAAACACTTAATTGCTGTAACAAATTAACTAACAGCATATGCACAAAACCTTGGGAAACACTTATACAATATAACAAATAGCTACTGGAAAGAGCTTTGAGAAACATTAATTTGCTCTGTATTTAAACATGCACTTATTACTATTGTCATTATTCATATTATTTGATATCTTATTATCATTATTTACACAAGGTCCGCAAGAAACACTTGACTTGACCTCAGAGGATAATGAAAATAGTACCTGAATACCTTTTACTGATAAGCAGATAATTAAGCTAAAGTTGTTGATTTAAAAAATACCAAGGAATGACTCAGTTACCATACAGGTTTTAGTGCACATATGCACATATGTAGAATTCACAACTGAGTTTAATTTGCTATAAAAGAAACAGTATTTGCTTTATATCTATTTATGTAGATGCCGTGAAATAACTAGGAATTCTGATCTGCGGAAAATAATAGCCAAAAGAATTACCTTCTCTTCGGGGCAAATACCCCCCCCACGTTCTAGCTCTTATGGTGACCCTCAGAAACCCGACAGGTCCCAGTAGAGATGTTGACAAGCCTTTTGTATTTTCTGCGGAATTCTGCAGTTTGCAGGGACAACAGATTCTGCATTTCGCAGGGAAAAATTCTGCGAGCGCTTGCTTGCATTGCAACTGTACTCTGTCACCAATAGCGACAAAACTACACTTAATTACAGATTGTAAATAAAAACCTATATAACCCAGAGTGTTAGCCAAGTGTGTATACGACGAATTTATTTCTCAATGGTCAAAACTTGCAATATGAATAAATATTTTAGCTAAAGTGAATGTGGTCTTAAGCTACCTATAACTGTTATTCGAGATATCGGTGGGAGCATTCCAAATGTGCCAAAATTGTAAACGAAGCTAATACATATGAAAGTTACACTTCTGGCATAATAACATAGTAAAGTAAAAGAGTAAATGGAGGATCCATGCTCAATGTATATAGGAATATCTAAATTAACCAGGAATGATACAAATCATCATTTGGTAGTGCATAACAGTAGGCATTAAGGAATGAATTAATATTGTCCGTTAATGTTGACAACACCCACCCACCTAGCTACGATATCGTATCAACGTCTATTAGGTAGAGACAACAGTATTAGGACGACCACTCACTCTGCTTTATCACTGAAAGCTTTACGATGAATGACCTTAATTTTTTAACTGTTTTTAAATATATTTTTAAATTTAGAGGCTAGATTTACTGCCTATTACAATATTTTAATATATTTAAAGTTGATCTAAGTCATTATTTTGCTTTAATAATTATAGGTTGCTGCATTTGTATGGGAAAAATATGAACGAGTTTTTCGGATGGATATATTGCACGACCTTGGGAGTACAGTTTATCCTTCCGACAAAACTAGTTCATATTTTCCCAAACAAATACAGTAACCTTTTTATTATATGCTTATTTCTTATTCTTCCCAAGGCTTAAATATATAAACAAAAATACACGGCAAGAAACAAAGTAACTAAATGTATGCCGTATTCCAAGCTAAATACATAAGCGTTGATGGATCATTAAACAACATTATTAATGAGCGCATAACTCCGCCAAGAAAAATATGAAGTTGGTAACGCGCGCTAGATGTACGTTTCGAAAGTAAATGGCGTTTGCTCTATTTAAAATTGAAATTTGGAGTAATATTGTTAATGAATACACATTGCAATAACTTCTCCATTTGATCTGGAATGAATACGTTTTGGTATTTTTGTTGATTCAACGCAGTATTTTGATATGGTCTGGATTTATCTACATGAAGTGACTTGTATCGGATTCCAGCAGCGTTTGCCAATTTAATCGCTTTGAAGTATGCTGACATTGGTATGCGTATTTCTTTTCTGTCATTGAAAGATTATGATTCAGATCATAATGTGGGAAAATTATGAAGCCTTTCCTTTGCAATTATCAAAAGATGCTGTGGAATGTAATGTTTATTTCTTTCTGAATGCAATAAGGAAGATGTAACTTGGAATATACTCGAAATTACAGTGCAGTTTCAAAATGTGTAATCAATATTGAGAACCCATGACATTGCTCATCTTATTCAGATTTACAGACCTACGAAAGTATATTTTCTGAGGAAATTCAGGACGTAAAATTGTATCTTTTTGCCATTTTTATTATCAGCTAAAGAAGAGAGTTTATTTGTATAACTTGCGTGTTATTGTGAGGACCCTGTATAGCGTCTATATCTAGCTAAATTTGAAACATTGTATCAAAAAAGTAAACGCGGAATGTGCCAAAGCAGTTTGTATGTGTCAGTCTATGAATCATTTGCAGGTATGTGGCCGTCCATGAAATATCAGCTTTAGTTCATTCATAAAATATTGTTTACGTTAGAAAATAAATCCTTTGCGCGTTGGGTGCAATATGAAGGTGTTCAATATCGGGGAATATTGAACGATTCTGACAATGTAAATTTAACGGAGAGAAAAAAGAGCAAATAATAATTATAGGTTACTGCATTTGTATGGGAAAATATGAACTTGTTTTTTTTGGATGGATATACTGCACTCCCAAGATCGTGCAGTATAGCCACCTGAGAAACTCGTTCATATTTTCCCATACAAATGCAGTAACCGTTTTATTATATGCTCGATTTTGTTTCATTACCAAGGACTTAATTATAAAATTCACAACCAAATATATTTAATAATAAATTTCACAATCGTAGACACATTCAACACACAATAATTGTATTCATGCGCGTATAGCTCAGCCCACCGACCTTTTAATTTCATAGCGTACCGCGCGCTCACTTGCATCAAGCGCGAGAGTGCAATATGAAAGGGGAATATTGAACGATTCTGATAATGTAATGTTAACTGAGAAAAATATGAACATATAATAAACATTACTACCGACCATACAAGTAACAGTTCTCTCTCTCTCTCTCTCTCTCTCTCTCTCTCTCTCTCTCTCTCTCTCTCTCTCTCTCTCTCTCTCTCTCTCTCTCTGTGATCTATTTAACTTAACATTTACTATAATTTTTTTATAGGTCAGGAGAAATTGTGTTAATTATACAAGCGAGAATCCAGTATTCTCATTTTTTCATGGATTTTCGCCCTTATCTTGATACGATGGTCGATCGATCGATCGATCGATCGATCGATCGATCGAGAGAGAGAGAGAGAGAGAGAGAGAGAGAGAGAGAGAGAGAGAGAGAGAGAGAGAGAGAGAGAGAGAGAGAGAGAGAGAGAGAGAGAGAGATCGGACTTTGGATATTTTTATGAAAATTATTGATTTTCATAAAAATATTATAATTGGTTTAGAGATTGGCCTTTGGATATTTTCATATTTAGTTATTGATATTCGATATTTAAAACATTATAATTGGTTTAGAGATCGGCCTTTGGATATTTTCATATTTAATTATCGATATTCGATTTTTAAAACATTATAATTGGTTTAAGAAACAACAACAACATCAACAAAGCCTTAAACACATTTCACATGTGAACCCCGTAACCAAGACATTTACCTTATTACCTTACTGCTTCGACCGGCAATTGCAACTTTGTATTATTGATAATGAAGAACCGTTATGAAGAACGATATTGTAGGTTACTTGGTGCAGTTTCAGTTTCTGTTTTTTTTTTTTTTTTTTTTTTTTTTTAGCCAGCCCAATTTCTCTTTCTATCTCACTCTAGATTTTAGCATATATTTTGCCACTTGGGTATGTGAGGGGAGAGGGAAACGGAAAAAAAAGGATTGCAGCTAACTTTTGTACCATGTTAATTCATTTAGACAGCGGGGATTAATAATACTTTTTATCGTTATTTTCGTACACTAATGATGAATGATTAATATATAATCTGTGTGTTGGTATATATATTCGTTATTGCCGCGATATCAGAGTAGCTTCCATTGCATAACCTGGAATCTACATGGCGTTAATATTTCGATCGCTTCGCGGATTCATCTGAAATAAACCGGGAATTAAAAAAGTTTTAATAAATGCAAGAAAAAACAAATATACATATTCAATATCTTGAAGTTAAGTGCCTTTTTGTTTAGTTATTCGTCGATCGCTCACTTTAAAATAAACGATGCCATATCACTCCGGGCAACCTTTGAGTCACTTTGAACCAGCCGAAGTGATTCGACTCGCATCTGAAAGAGACGAGGATGTTCTGAATACCCACCTTGAATTTGTATAATAGAACAAGAACCACTTCTGACCGTTCTATTAAAAATTTCCAACTGACGTCATCACAGGCCACCAATCAAACACAGATATCTTCCTCCTTCGAGCATTTGTTTAACTGTTTTTCTTTTTAAAATCGTTTTAGACCTTTGTCTTTGATAGCGAAGAAAATCAGTGTAAAGTGCCACTTTTGTTTCAAAATTAAATATTTATAACGAATAACACGTTGAAATGTATTTCCAAGATTTTCCCAGATTCATTTTGGGAAATTCTTTGATGATGAAATGAGACCATTGAAAAGTTAAATGAGCGATAAAACCCGAATAAACCAAATATTTTCACCTACTCTATATGGGCGTCAAGTCTGTTGTAGCCCGTATATAAAAATTATTAATTGAACCTTACTTACTGTAATAATTACATTGTTAGCAAATGGTTTCAATATATGCTTACAACATGCTTTATAAAAGTAATAAACTCTGCTTCCGAAATTACTGTTTAAAAAACCCTCAAATTCTGCAATTAATATGTGCTGTTATAACCTAACCAATGAAATAAATGTGATGATATATGTTACTCATTTTAGACAAAATAATCTTGATTTTCAAATGTACATAATCAGCAAATTAAAACTTGAAAAAAAAAAAACATTCAAGGGAGATCAATCTTATCCTGAAGATGATGCGTGTACTTGTTACTTTCCTTACTAGTATGTAAAGGCTGTTTTAGACCACTGGACATAAGTTTGTCCCCCCAATTATTTTGAAATTATGGATGCACAATTGGATGTATTGCTATGTTTTATTGCCTGGCAGAAGTGGACTAAACTGCTAATTGATATACATACATACATACATACATACATACATACATACATACATACATACATACATACATACATACATACATACATACATACATACATACATACATACATACATACATACATACATACAGATATTATTATTTTAAATTATTATTATTTGTTTAGCATCAGGGCTTGATGAAGTCAACCCTGCAATACTCATTGCTGATGGGTCATCATATGGCCGATGAGTCCGATACGAGATGCACATGTCATGGAGTAGTGTGTGCACTGGAGGTATTGGTTTGTTCTTGACGTTGAGGGCTTCCTGCGTTCTCTGGCGTCGGCGATTTGCCGTCTACATCATCTTCGAAGGTTTTGCACCCATTTTGAACAGCTGCATACCAACCAGATCTATCTTTGACGCAGGACTCGAGGTCTTTCACAAATATAGAGCAGTATCTCAGACTGATACAGTTTTGAATCTCTTCTTCGGGCGAACAATTTTTCTGTGCCCACTAGATATAACTCCATGCAAAATCTGACATGGCATTCGAGATTCCTTCATACGGATGACATGACCCGTCAACCGGAGTTTGGCTCTCATGACCATCGCTTCGATACTGGTTAAGCCTGTACTTCCAGGTTCGTCACTCTGTCCTGCCATCTGTCTCCCATAATCCAGCGCAGGGCTATCGTGTGGAAGCTGCTTGATGTACTTCTTGTATATTGTCAACTGCTTTACACACCTTTATCTTGATAGACAATTTCATATTCTTGTGACTCAACACACGAGAGCGGTTACCTCCTAGTGATTGAAAGGCGCTGCTGATGCGTGCCGTTATATCTTTGTCTAGCGATCCATCGGTTTATATGGTGCTTACAAGGTACTTGAAGTGATGGACAGCTTTCAGCTGGGCGTCTTCAATAGACACAATCAGGGAGCGAGCTATGGTGAAGTTCCTCTGTATTGTTCAGACATATAGCGAGTCCGAAGAGTCTCGAGGCTTCCGTGAAGTGAGTAACGATGATCTGGAGATCTGCATCCGTGTGTACCATGAGAGCACAGTCATCCGCTAAAAGTGCTTCAAGAACGAGTTTCTCCACATTTCATTCAGTCGGCGAAGGTCGATGAGAGAGCCATCCAGTCTGTACAATATGTACACTCATTTCTGGAGATCACGTGTAGCATGGTTCAGGACACGTGTAAAAAAAGGTTGAATAATACTGGGGCGAGAAAGCAACCATGCTTACACGTTGAATGGCTCAGAGACATCCCCGTTGTAGAGAACGAATCTCGTCATGCCGTCGTGGAAAAGTCGGATCATCTTGATGAACTTCTTAGGGCAACCAAGACGTGCTAGGATGACCCATGGTGCATCTCTCTTGACCGTATCGAAGGCCTTTGTGAGGTCTATGAGGACACCATAGAAGTTTATGTTTTGTTCAATGCACCTTTCCTGTATTTGTCTCATTGTAATGATCATATAGATCGTGCTCTGTTTAAGGATCAAGTCTGAAGCCACATTGGGCCTCCGCAGTATGGCTTCCGAGACATTACCGACCAGACAGTTGATTTGGACACGTTCCTTAATCTTGCCTGCAATTGACAGGAGTGATATACCTCGATAGTTACCGCAGTCAGCTTTGTTCCCTTTGCTTTTATATAGGGAGACAATCATTGCGTCTTTGAACTCCTGTGGCACTGACTCCTCCTTCCAAATGCTGATCAGGATGCTGTACAGTGCATCAAGGTCATTAGGGACAGCTGCTTTGAAGTGTTCAACAGGAATTCCATCGGCGCTTGGTGCCTTGCCAGAACTGATTATATTGTTGGCTCTCTTAACTTCTTCCGTGGTAGTGGCAACTTCAGGTCCGAGATAGTTGGCTTCGGAACAATTGCGTCTAACGCTGCAGAGTATACGGTGGATGGCATGTTCAGAAGGGTGGAAAGAACACTTCTCCAACCTACTGAACATGCCATCCACCGTATACTCTATATACACACATACATACATACGTACATGCATGCATGCATACATACGTATATGCATGCATGCATACATACGTACGTATATGCATGCATACATACATACATACATGCATGCATACATACGTACATGCATGCATGCATACATCCGTGCATACATGCATGCATGCATCCATCCATCCATACATGTAAATGTAAATTCATGTAAATGTGTATTCAATGTAAATATACGTGCAGAGATGCTTTTTAGATACATATAGTCAAGGTAACATAGATAGATTCTGCTAATCTTCCGTTCAAAATAAACATATAGTTCATGCATTTTCAAATAATTTGAATTTTCAAAATA
Organism: Potamilus streckersoni; assembly: GCA_016746295.1. Lineage (NCBI taxonomy): Eukaryota > Metazoa > Mollusca > Bivalvia > Unionida > Unionidae > Potamilus > Potamilus streckersoni. Next base: position 688,483 of record JAEAOA010000130.1, on the reverse strand, counting down.
ATCTGAATATAACGTTTTGCTTACGATTTATTATCAGATAAATGAATACCACATCAATAACCCTTTACCGACGTTTTGACACAACGTCTATTTTCATATACTGTGTATCAACATGAAGTTTATTAATCCGTGCTTATTTGTTCTTTTCATTCAGGAAACAGTGTAGAACATCCACTGGGAGTGGGAAGATGATGGTAGAATTTATTTCCGCTGATACCGAGTGGAGTGTTTGAAGGTAACGAAGTTGCAGAGCTGTCGGACTTCCATCCATGATATCCGCCGCTTCCTTCAAGGCACGCGAAGCATTCTTTTCACCGTCAGCAGCTATCACCTAAAAAAATTGAATGAGTATCCTCATACTTTTTCGCCAAGCGTTTGAATTATTGTGAGTCTCTGCCTGTCCGTCCATTTGTTTCTTACTGCATATAGTAAACTGCTGGGTATAAATTAATTAACCATGGTATTTAAGCTACCTGAATGGAAAGCATTTGCAATAAGGGTATATATCTTTAACTTTGTTTCTATGGTCATTGCCATGGGTGAGTGTGGGTAACTTGAAAACTTGAAATATTTTTTTTTTTACCAAAGTGGAAGATGCATACTATATACATAGATTCTGGGGTATGGCTCGTGGGACATTTTCCGTGGGTGGAATGGAGCTTAAATGGCTTGTGAAGTGTTAGCAGAAATGTGCAATAGCTTTGATAATTGTTCCGTCTTCTTGACAACACAAGTAAGGACATAATACATGTACATCTAACTAAACTGCCTGATTGATTTTGGATATAAATTTCCAGCCACTATTTAATTATCACCAGCGAAATATCATCATCATCATCATCATCATCATCAACAATAACAACAACAACAACCCTTATATGTTACAGCCCTACGTAACATGAAACAAAAGTGTGTTTATTCTGCTATAGCATAATGTTCGAGATTGTCAACTGCTCTCGCAGCATTATTTTTTTAATAAAACTATACAGGTGTTGAGTAGGTCGACATTTATCAAAATATCGACCAGCGCTTAAAACAAAATTAAAACAAGCAACACACACACACACACACACACACACACACACACACACACACGCACATAGTTGCTGTTAAGAGTATGTGAATGTCATAAATTTTATTGAGATGTAACCAGTTTGAGAAAATTAATATGGTTATGGCTTATAAATGTGGAGAGAGTAAAGTTTATGCTACATCATCGTTGTGCACGGGATAATGCTTTCAAAGGAATTCATGAATATATGGAATCGTCTTGAATCTATATATCTATTTTAATGTGAAAGCAAACTCATAAACAAGCGTATTGTATCTATTTCAACTTTTGCAGATTTTTGTGAATTAATGTCCTGAACTTTTTACAGATGTATTTATATCGGGATCTTGATTTAATTTTCACTTTGTAAAGGATAAAAGGAAAAAAGTTAAATGCTAGACTGAAGTGCGATGCTTAGTTTTCTTTCTGTAGTTAAAGCAATAAAATTATGCATAAATTTTATCAGGTAGACTTCTCTCCGTGAGCAAATTATATCATGGTTAAGACTGAAGCGCAATGTCCCTTCAAAGCAGATAATTGTCTTAAATTTGGACAAACGGCAAGAAAAGATTACTTAAAAGCACTAACAGAGAAAGTTTAAAATCTTCTGCGTTGCAGATTGTCCGTATTAATGGTTGTCGTTTTGCGAGAATATGGTCCAGTTTAATTTATTCAAGAGTTTCCCGCCAGCGCATGCGTGCAGGTATCCGACTTAGTTTGTCCACAACGTCACCTTTTACCTCATAGTGTTTAAGAAAAGCGCTTTATGTAATAAGCATATTTATCACAAAGTCGGTACAATATTCATGTAATATATGCAGTTTCAAGATTTTGATATCACAAGGTTTAACATATATCACTTTGTCTGATTCTGATTGGTCAATATAAAGCCATAAAATTATTGTTCAGTATTCTCTTTACTGATACTATGCTATCGTGGAAAACGTTTATAACCCCACGTTCTGGATTTTTTTTTTAATGAATCTCTTCGCCGCCATTTTTTAAAACTCGATTCACGAAAGGGAGTTGGGAATTAATGGTATCGTCTGTCTGAATATGGCCAATTTACCCACAGAGGGGCTTCTTAAGTAATGTTCAACGTATTATCATATTAAAAGTGACACAAATCCTCAATACAATAACACTAAGTAAATCTAAGCCTATTACTCTGTTGATAGTGAGTGTGTGACATAGGATGAAGGGAGGCGGTATATATGTAACGTGGAATACACCCTATATGCAAGCTTAGTTCAAATGTTAACTTACAGAAATAAATAAAGTCATCTCTGTTTACAAAAAAATGTGGTCATAAACTGTTCTCGTAAATGACAATTTTATCCAACAACTTCAGTAAATCTGTGATGCAATTCCGAGTCAAACTGAAATTAGTTTACGTTTTCTGAAACCTTCTGTTCCGAATCAAATACTGCAAATATCCGTCACAAATACATTACAGTACATATGAGAATTTCTGCATCCAGTAATCTCCCTTTGATAGAAATAATGGACCATTATAATGTGTAGCTATGAAAGTGACACTAGGGCAAACATCTATTGTACTCTAACTGGTACTGTATGAAACAATGTGACATATCACGCATTGAACATTCTGTGTTGAAAACTGATTTTCTCTTTGTAAAATGTTCTGTTCGGAAAGACACTTGTTCTGTGATTTATAGTTTGCTAAAAACGTACAAGTATAATCTACGTTTAAACGTTAATATTAGTTCAACTTTATTTGCCACTATATTTTGCGCACAACAAGGTGCAACGTCTGTCAGAATTAACGAAATTATTCGTTTTCCTTTCTATCTAAATAATTTCTACTGCAATGGAAACTATATGATTAAAACAGTCTCAAATGGGTAATGATTTCACATTAAATTTATGAATCTCGTTGACTAATATACAACTTCTATGAGCCAAGGCTCACAAAAGCTGGACGTTGTTCAACTCGTTTCATAAAAGTCATTTTCAAATCATTACCCATCTGAGATCCTCTAAACAATGTTGAAAAACTTGACCCTAACTATAAAATAAAACAACGCTAAATATGCATCAACGAACAAGCGTCCTTCCGAATAAACACAACATTTTACACATAAGAAAATCATTTTTCAATACAGAATATCCAATGTGTGTGATGTGGCATTGTTTTATGCACTGCCCGTACAATCTAATGTAACCTTAAAATGTCACAACTAAACATTACATTGATGTTGCGATATTCATGTGAAAAAAAGTTAACTGGATGCAGAAATTCCAATGTTTACTTTAATGTATTTGTGACTGTATATGTGCAGTGTTTGGTTTGGAAAAACGGTAGACTACAGAAGACGTACGCAGATTTTATTTTGACTCGGAATTGCATTACATACTTAACCGAGTAAATACGTAGTGGTTGGACAAACTTATGTCAGTTTGGAGACCGGTTTTATCCAAATTCTTCGGTGAACATAGGTGAGTTTATTTACTTCTGCAAGTTAACATTTAAATCACTCTTTTATATAGGGGGAATTCCATGCTACATATATATCATCTCCATCAGCCCCACAAAACACGCAATACCCGCAATTATACTCGTTATTATTATTATTTTTGTCTGATGGTTTTAGCCATTTTTCATGTTATGATATGTTGTACATGACATAATACACCCATGGTGGTGGTGGTGGGGTAAAGTAGCCACATTGAAACAGACAGGACCATTTTTCTCCAATTCCTTTTCGCGAGTTAAATAGAAACAGGGCGGCTAAAATGTTTATTGAAAACCAAAAATTCCAGAAGGTGGGGTTAAAACGTTTTCCTACGATTGCAACCAGTCAGTAAAGAAAACACTGCACAATAATTTCATGGGACCAATCAGAATCACATAAAATGATATTTTAACGTTTGATAATATCAAAATAGGGAAACTATATCAACTGTGTGATAATTACAATTACGTAAAATGCATTAACGCTAAAGTTATTAAACTAGATACAAAGTGTGATAAGACTGAAATCAAGAAAGTGTGTGTGTGTCTGTGTGATTTAGATTTTTAATTTAGCTTTAACAATGTTTCAGTCATGTCGCCACGGTGTCTGCATTGTGACAGTTTAGTCATGTCTAGCACTGGGGCATCATGCCACATACATGTAGCATGACGTCCCACCCACTCACATTATTCTGACACCAGGCCAACCAGACCTAACACTAACATCATATTGCTGAGCGCCAAGCGAGGCAGCTGTTAGTAGCATTATTGTACGTCTTTGGCATGACTCGGCCGGGGTGCGAACTCCTGCTGCTATTGACTTGTGTATAATGTTTGTGCTTCGTGGCAGACATTAACACCTAAAATCTATATCGTAGAAATCATGAAAGAGGACAAGAAACTGTAATAAACACATAAAATGTACAAAAGTTTGGGGCTAAATGTAATAAACAATAAGTAATAAAATAAGTAACGTTTTGATTTCTCATTAGCAAACTGTAGAAAATAGCTTTTTGACATTACGCTTGATATAATAAAATTTACACTTGATGTGTTAAAATGTATCATTATCTTTACGGAATCTTTAGCACAACATACTAGGATCCATGTCTATTTTTCACTGTAATATTATAACGCGCTTCAGGCTTCCACTGTAGTATTATAACGTGCTTCATGCAGTAATCCAGAAAACTTGACGACACAGTTGTCGTTACGACGTCACTTCTAATAGATTTCTTGGTTCTTTCTCAAGAAAGAATAGATAGGGGTTATTTTATCACATATTAATAAAACAGCAATCCTTCTCTACCACCTTATGCCCTCTCGCATTAATAAATAAATAAATAAATAAATAAATAAATAAATAAATAAATAAATAAATAAATAAATAAATAAATAAATAAATAAAACCAAAGTCTATTTTCCTTTTAGATAGCATTTGTTACGCCAACTATAATTTGATATTAATCTAAATGCAAGCAATTTCTTTTTGTTTTCCTTTTTAAGGAAGCAGTGGATATGAACGTATCAATGATCAACGGTGTACAAAATGAATGTTACATGCAACATTACACATTTTAATTGAGGAAAGACTCCAGTGTATAACCTACGTGCAGTAAAAGTTTTAATAGTAGACGTGGTATATGAAAACACCTCCATGTGTAATCAGAAGACAAAATATTACACTGCCCGATCCTGCATTTCAACTAAGTAAATGAAAACAAATGTGAATAAAGTTGAATTACGTATATTGTCATGACTTATTACATAAAACATTGATTGAATTTAATGTTAGGAGATGAAAACTTTTGGTTTTTTATTTTTCTTTCATTTTTTCCCCTTTGTATAGCATTATTGCTTTAAGCGTTATTCCTGTGACATCTGGCGTTTTTATTATGTTTATCGTTAAATTTTATTACATTTAGTTTATTATTTATTTTATATATCGTTTATTTATTAGGTTTTGTATGATTATGGCATTTCTCGTTTTGTTTAATTTTTATCGTTTTAATTACATTTAGTGGCATCACCGTGTAATAGTCGTCGCAGAAAAAATATTTTACAGAGTAACTAGTGATTACATCATCAACGTTGGAACGATACTAAATTATCTCTAGATGTAATGATTAGTTGTTTCTACCTTGGCACGTTGGAACGATACTAAATTATCTCTAGATGTAATGATTGGTTGTTTCAATCCTTGGGACTATGGAACGGTACTAAATTATCTCTAGATGTAATGATTGGTTGTTTCTACCTTGGCACGTTGGAACGATACTAAATTATCTCTAGATGTAATGATTGGTTGTTTCTACCTTGACACGTTGGAACGATACTAAAAATATCTCTAGATGTAATGATTGGTTGTTTCTACCTTGGCACGTTGGAACGTTACTAAAATTATCTCTAGATGTAATGATTGGTTGTTTCTACCTTGGCACTTGCGTCTCTTGCAGCTTCTGCCTCTACAGCCATGGATCTTTGTAACTGGATAGGAAGCCGAACATCCTTGCTATAAATAAATACATTAAGTAATAAATCAACATTTAAATCTTCCCATGAAATTTTTTTGCTACCTTTGATAGTACTCCTTTTACCTTTATTTATTTTGTAGTAAGTGTTCTTAACTACTTAAATATATTGCCATTCTTATTGAGTGGCAGGGAACATCGGTAAATTTTTGTTTTTGTTTCGTTTAGAATTAGATGGAATAAATGACTTTGTTCATAGTTAATTCTGATATATATATATATATATATATATATATATATATATATATATATATATATATATATAAATATATATATATATATATATATATATATATATATATATATATATATACATATATATATATACATATATAAAGAATATAAATCATATGGCGAATAACAACCCTCTCAAGCGTACTGGATCCACCAAGGGATCACGTTTGTCAGGGATTAATTAAAATAGATGCAATAAACTGACGACGAACAGTACGAAACTAGCAACTAACTAGCCTAAGCGCTTTCGACTCTTAATGAGTCTTTTTCAAAGGCAAATACAAAACATAGTTACGACAAACAAATAAACACAAAAACGTTGCGTTTGTAAACCTCTACATTTCTATCTTCACATGTGCTAAAACTATAAATACAACCAGCTTGTATAGACCAAGCTGGTTGTATTTATAGTTTTAGCACATGTGAAGATAGAAATGTAGAGGTTTACAAACGCAACGTTTTTGTGTTTATTTGTTTGTCGTAACTAGCCTAAGCGCTTTCGACTCTTAATGAGTCTTTTTCAAAGGCAAATACAAAACATAGTTACGACAAACAAATAAACACAAAAACGTTGCGTTTGTAAACCTCTACATTTCTATCTTCACATGTGCTAAAACTATAAATACAACCAGCTAGTCTATACAAGCTGGTTGTATTTATAGTTTTAGCACATGTGAAGATAGAAATGTAGAGGTTTACAAACGCAACGTTTTTGTGTTTATTTGTTTGTCGTAACTATGTTTTGTATTTGCCTTTGAAAAAGACTCATTAAGAGTCGAAAGCGCTTAGGCTAGTTAGTTGCTAGTTTCGTACTGTTCATCGTCTGTTTATTGCATCTATATATATATATGTGTGTATATATATATATATATAGAGATATATCTTTATATATATATATATATATATATATATATATATATATATATATATATATATATATATATATATATATATATAAAGGATTATATATAGCACATCTTTTTGTCCCTCTATGTGCTGAGCGCCTCTTGAACCGTTATGATATTATTTTAAGAGAGTAGATTCTGTACATTGGATCATTATTTGTTTTCTCCATATACATTTTAATATTTTCATACCAACATTCCTCTGGGTTCTCCGGTTTCTATGCCTCAATGGACCATATTAAACAAAAGAATCTGCTATGCACTCGACAAGAAATGACCAAAACAATGCAAAAGCACCACTCAAACCCCACAAAAATAAAGCAACAATAACAAAAATTAAAAACAAACAACACAAATACCCCACAATAACAACAAATAAAAAGCAACAGTCAAAGTATATACAAATACATCACATTTAAAGAAATATAGATTTAGGGCAAACAGTAAATAATTTACATAACATTATCGTCGGGAAAAGGTTGCATATCATGCAATTCTACTAAAACTATCAGATTCCTGTGCCATTAATTGATTGGTGATTTGGAACATATGGATCTACATCCAAGAAGGAAGAGACATTCTTAGATGCGCAAGAATCATTGATTTGATTTGTGTCAAGGTTTGAAAGTTTTCTTTCTCATTTTTATGGGTGTAGCGTCATTTTTTAGCATATGATACGTCGAGGCCTGTATTTCTGGTGGAGGGATAATCCTGGAAGAGCCACCGACACGGAAATCTGCAAGGCGATAATGTCATGCGCACTGAGTTATGGAAAGCATATACCAAAGCGTTTGGACGTTATTTACATATTTTATATTGATCAACTCAACAGTCCACATAGACCCGTTTATATTTGTTAGAAGGCACTTTCTTTAAGTTTCCGATTGTTGGTCTAAATACAATAGACCGTCTTTTTTAACAGCAGCTTTTGTGTTTTTAAAAGATAGCATTAAAAAAGGAATGGATCCTATGAAGTGGACGCAACCGTGTAATAATACAGCAATGCTTTGGTATATGATGTAGCGGTCTCTCGTTCAGTGAAGACATTGCTTCAGAGAAGCCTTGAGAAGTTTCAATTTCACGACTTCCTTCCGCTTACTTTTATTATTTGTTTGCTATCTGTATTCCATTGGTCTACTTGATCTTTATGTTTATTTTGTTTATTCATTTATCTTAAACCACATTCGTTTGGTTTTGGCAGTTTGTTCTTATTGCTGTTAAGATTAACATTCTCATCAGACTTTATTAGTTATTGTTTGGATTTTGAGAATTTTTTTTGGGTCGTGATGGGGATATTTTAACACTGATAATTTCTCTTTAGAAATTATGGGATTTCGAATTACAAGCAAGTACAAAGTGAAGCTTTGAAAACGGAAGTGCTTCAAAAAGCATCGACAATTTTACCCTTTGCAAAAACACATATAACACTTTTTGAAAGAATTTTACTAAGTTCAAATTTTTTCCAACAGAAGTATTAGACTGGCTTCAGAAAGTCTTGAAAATTAACACAAAAATGGGGTACATGCCTAGAACTTTGTTGCTCTGGACATATATACATGATCTTAGAGATTATCAGTGTAGGAATATTCAAAATTGGACAGTAAATCGCCAAACAGCACTTTCGCTCATTTTCTACTATGGCGCAGAGTGCATTCTTATGAATATGTTAATCACGTGATAAACACGTCTTCAAAATAATATTGCACTCTTCTTAATCTTTTCGGGTACAATTTGTTTTATTTCTATGAATGAATGAATGAAATCTAGCTTTTTATCTGGCTTTTTATCAGAAAGTGGAGCCCTCAACAGCGTGATACAAACCTTAGCTTCTGGAAAGCGCAACTTTCATAAGCTTAAATTGCCCGATTATGGTTCAAACCTCGACTTTAGGTTCAAGATCACGACATCATCTGTTAAAGGTCTATTAGATTTGCAGAGTTGTCCGTTGATTTTTTTTTTACATTAAAGACCATATCCGGACAAATATTTGAATTTTCTGGAGTACATGGTAAAATACAGAGTAGTAATGAGTCATATATAATCTTGCCATATGTGTGATCAGAAAGTTACGAAATTGAATTCTTCAGCACAGGTCCAGCGACCGTGTTGTATAAGTGGGCAAGGGACTTTACTCCAATTGCCTTGACACTAATTATTATTCACGTGCTGCTGAGCGTTAAAATGTCAAACCAAAACAACTGTAGTTTCGCAAAATTTTGTAGAATAGTTTCTGTAGGATAATTTTACCTTGCATTCTGTGGGAGTCATCGTGACACGTAAACATTAAGCTTGATATATGGTTTAGACTCGGCATACATTGTTGACCGCGATGGATGGAACTTCTTCTGTTTACGGCGTGGATTGAATTTTAATTAGGACTCGTTCTGTTAACGGTTAAAAGCCAGCTAACAGTGCGATGTTAACGCAAGGTTAAAAGAGGTAACATGTCAAGAGTTAAGACAAGTTGGTGAAAATTTTAGTAAGTTGGTGTCATGATATTTTCCTGAATATTTGTTAATAAAGTTGGGATAAAGAATATGATTCTAACTTCAATGGGACTGATAAGAATTCGGCGGTGAACAAAGTAATCCTGATTGGGTAAGCTAAACGAGGGGTTGCATGTTCTCAGACAAAATTCGGGGTTTTAAAATAATATCCTTTTCGATATTGGTCAGTGTAAGTTTTTCTGTGGAGGAAGAAAGTCTGAGGGACTCCGATGAAATTTAATAAGTAATTTCTGTCGTTAAAAATCGTCCAAGGGGCAAAGAGATCTAGAACGTTTAGCAACTCGTATCCAGAGAAGAAACAGGGAATTCTCTGATGATAAGAGAATGATGACATGGGAAGGCAAGGGTAGTCTGAATTACATATAATGTGTTCATTGATTTAAGTTTGTAACTAAAACTAATTTTTTAATTTATTCGCTAATTCATACTTTAAATTTTCCTTTAGTTCCGAAATAATGGGCCATGTTATATGATTCATGTATCATAAGAAACTTATAAAACTTATAACTTATTTCGTCGATATGAGAACATTCGGATTTATTTGTTTTGTATGAAACAGAAATCATATAGTGTAAAATGTAATGAATTTCTTCTGATACAAACTGTGTGAATATCAAAGTTATCTGTCTTAGATGATTATTATCATTCATGCTGAGAACTGTTTTTTTATGTCTGGAAATGTGTGCCAATGAATTGCTAATTAGCGAAGAAGCTTAGTTAGGACAAGGTATGAAGTCCAATAATTAGTGTATAATTAAGTTGTGAATTCTCTTCAGACGAGAATCGAGTACCGAGTAATGAATATCATATATCAGTTGATAATGTATAGTCACAGCAGGGTGTGATGGTTTATCTAAAGAGGTTTAATTTTGTTATGGTCTCCGTTGGAGTTACTGAGCAGCTAGAAAGACATACATTCATGATTAATATAGTTGTGAGCGTGTATTAGGTGTGAAATGACCATATCTAGTTCTGTTGAATTACAATTGATGCGATCTGATGTAACGAGTGTGAATATTGTTGATGTCTGGAGAAGAAAATTCCTGCATATATTTAGATTGGGTACTATATTTTTATACTTGAAGAAAAAGAAAATAGCTCTATACCTGCACAGTACAGTGGAGAAAAGAGCACAGTCTGCAACCAAGAGATTGATGAGCCGTAGAGGCTAATAAAGAGAAAATTGGAAAGAAATACGGAAACTGCGACCGATCGCCGGCAATGATATGGAAAAGTCCAGAATCAACAGGTAATGCTGTTATGCCGGAAATTTTAGCTCGATCAGTCACTCGGTCATATTTTGAAATTTGTTATAGCAGAATAATAGAGAAGCTAATTGAATTATGCGTAATTTTGTAACTATATTTCTGATAAAAGTGAACAAGTGAATCATTCAGATGTAATGTTTGATTTCATTTTGTTTATGTAATTGAGTAAATTGTTGTATTTTACATACAAGGGTTTGCGTTGTTCTATTCTAATGTATATCTCTGCTCGAATCTGTTATTCTAACCGTTAATATTATCATATTTTATTTTATTGTTTGCTCGATCCGGAAATTCCAACCGTGTTCGATCAATTCCTAGAAAACGATAACCAAAAACCAGAAGAATTTGGGTAGATCACACATCACCACCACCTCCAGACACAAGCCATGTTTTATTTATTTACTTATTTTATTCATTTATTATTTGTTTATTTATTTTTCTGTTCAATCTTATGCAATTATTGCGAATATATTTTAATATTTGTCTAAATGATCTTCTAGTTCAATACCTACATTTCCACTCTTTCCACCATAATTCCCCATCGGTCTGTAGCATCGTCTAGAACAGCCTGTAAATCAAAATATGGTTCAGTTGCTATTGATTTCTTGTCAAAGTCCAGAGCAATACTAAGTAAATAAATAAATGTCTCACGATTCTTCCTTTTAAATGTAACTGTTCTGGCAGTTCTTCAAAAAGCAATAAAACAGGCAAATTAACAAAAACATTTGAGCACAAGCCAAACGCTGAATCGATTGGTTTATTACAGTTTAGTAGCGTTTTCCCTTGTAAAGTTTTCATCTGTTTACTGAATTTATTTATATTTGTCGCAATGATGTGCAAATAATCAAAACGTTTGAAAAGAATAGTTTTTAAGTCCCAGGTTTCATCCCATCTTCAAATATTCCCTGAAATTTACAATTTTAATTATCTTGATAATATCTTTAAGGTTACTTATTGAAATAAACTAGCGTTGCAAGAATTTGAGATTTTTTCTCCCAAATTCAATGTAAGTGAATCAAATGGCCCTATAGTGCCCATATTTTGTGCAGAAATATTTAACCAAACTTTTTTTTATTGTGTTTGTCATTCACATACTTCCCAGATGTGAGAACACCATGCGAAGAGACAAACAAAAAACCAAAAACAAACCAAACTAAAATCTAATTTCATAAATTGTTACGGGTAGTTTAGTGAAGTTAGAACCAATCATTTATGACTGATTATCTATTGACATATACCTTAGTAAAAGTTAAAATTAAATAATGGTATTATTTCGCAATCTTGGACACTCAGCTGCTTAGTTTTGATGCCATGGATACGCTTGAACATAACTGATCATATTCAATACATTGGCTATGCTCCATTTTAAACAAAACCCCTGGATGAAAGAAAATCGATGAATGTAGGCGTAGAACAAACTTGCTTGGCTTTAGGTATTTTCTGTTATCGATATTTGGGCTTTCGAAAATTAAATCAAGAGCATATTATCTCTTAAATATGTGCAGAAAAATCTTTCAATGCACCTTTATGCGATTAAAACTCTTTACTTGAGAGAATATAACTGTAAGATCATAGTTGAACCGTATACACAAACAATCAAGTTGGCAATAAAACAATAAGCATCACATTTAGGTCTTTTGAGCAATTTTGGTATGGTACCACTGCATGTATGTATGTATGTATGTATGTATGTATGTATGTATGTATGTATGTATGTATGTATGTATGTATGTATGTATGTATGTATGTATGTATGTATGTATGTATGTATGTATGTATGTATGTCGTGCGTATGTACGTACGTACGTCGTGCATATGTATGTATGTATGTATGTATGTATGTATGTATGTATGTATGTATGTATGTATGTATGTATGTATGTATGTATGTATGTATGTATGTATGTACGTACGTACGTACGTCGTGCGTATGTACGTACGTACGTCAAACATATGTATGTATGTATGTATGTATGTATGTATGTATGTATGTATGTATGTATGTATGTATGTATGTATGTATGTATGTATGTATGTATGTATGTATGTATGCATGCATGCATGCATGTATGTATGTATGTATGTATGTATGTATGTATGTATGTATGTATGTATGTATGTATGTATGTATGTATCATGAGTGCATTATTGTATATACTGGTGTAAACTGCCAAAGGTCAAGAAAGTAATAAGAATAAGATGCCCGGAATAATCATCGCAAGTGATTGCATTTAGCAGAGTTTACAAATTTTGGCATCTCTCATACTGACTAATGTACACTATCATTAATTGATAAAATGTAATTCACTGTGACTTAATTTCGCAAAAATCACAAGTTTTTGTGTTGTCCAAAACCGATCTCTTCTATTTCGGTGGAGCTCTGCAGTTTCATATTTAGCATAGGGTTAGAATTTTAAAGAAAAAGAATTTCCCCGGATTTCCTTACTAGTTATACTGGCTATATATAAAAGACTTTGTATATATTAGGTATTGTTCAAAGAACCTTTAGTTTCCTTGATTTTGGTGTATGATTGATGGTTGTAATATGGATTATAGAGTATATATAGTTTGTCCTTACTCCAGATGTGCACCTTTCAAAAGAGTGCTAGTTCATTTTGCTCATTTTTACTTCCCGAACCTCAGAGGTAAATTATAAAAAAGCCGATAACTTTTTTTTTTTTACATGTTATAAATTTTGCAATTCATTCATGGCACATTAAGAAGCTGGTATTTTCTAGCCTGGCAAAATTCATTTTCTTTATTTAATAGCTGCCAAGAATAGTGTCATTTAGACAGGTTGATTTTTGGAGCACAAAGGAGCAATCATTTTAGTTAGAAGTGTGCTAAGATCATTTACAATTTCTAAACGTGCAATATCCAAAAAATGTCAGCCACATTACATGAGAGCAGCATAGAGGTATGCTAACATTCTACCCACTGTGCACGTTATAAATCCTAACAACTTCACCGTACATGCATCAAAAGTACATAATAACTGGTGAGCGCCACCTTAAACATTTTAGAATTGATGACTATATGCAAGATTTACTTACCTTCGAAACTGAAGAGCTTAATAAACTGAAAAATAAGCACCTTCGAAATTGAAGATTTGACAACGGTAGTGCTTCTATAAACATTGCGAATTTATGTTATGCTAAAACACATGTTAACTCATCTTGTTTATGAAGAATTGAACTTAGTTTAAATTACGATCAATATATTTAAATGACATTATCAAGTCATAAAAATAAATGAAATAATGGAGTCAAGTGTTTGGAACTATTTTGTTAATCTTAACATACTGACGTGACCTCGAAGTAGGTCGACGTAGGGATAACATCCAAACTGGATAATAAATGGCTAGATAGCAGAAACGCCTACATAGCGGCGATGGCGCGCTCTGTTAATTTCGGTGCTACATTTCAAATTTCAGGACCGGAGCAAATGTGCTACCCGACGGAAGGTGCTTCAAATATACCTTACAATATATATATATATATATATATATATATATATATATATATATATATATATATATATATATATATATATATATATATATATATATATATATATATATATATATATATATATATATATATATATATATATATATATATATATATATATATATATATCAAAGAATTTGTCTTAAAGGCCATGTTTTAAACCGATCAGTCATGCTTGACTGGTTTGTAGCATATATTTCACGCCAGCTCTGATCGATCAAGTAGGATGATCTTCATCAAGGTGCACCAGCACCAGACATAACATACGTTGTTTTATTTCAGGATGCACTGAGCACTGGGCTAACTGTCTTTCCTTCACTGACAATTTATATTAATCAGTGGTGTATTACGAGTCAGGCTTTGATTATTAACCACCGAGTGAGGTAGATATCAAGGTTGCATGATTTAGCAGATCTCGATGACAAACATGTTTTATTGTAGTTATTTTTTTTCGATACAGAAGCTAAGGTTAGACTAGTCCTATGAAACATGCTCTACATTTTTCTTCTTTAGTAGAGAATCTCGTTTTTTTTAAAGAAAGCCCCACCCCATCCAAAAAAAATATTTTATACCTTCATATCTCTGCTGATAGTTTCTCTGTTTGAGAGTATTTCAGACATAAAGTTGGTACCCAGAATGTTTCGAAGAGTTGCCTGTGCCAGCAGCAGTGTAGACTTTTGTGCGTCCTCAACGTTAACTACGGATAATGTTGGCTTGGATACACGGTAAAACACCACGGCGTCCACATAGACCGTTACACTGTCCTTTGTCAAAACCTTGAAAATTTATAAGCAGTAACATATGTATGAGCTTGTATCATCGTACATCGTATCAGTGAGGACTGATATCATACATTTAACACTATAACAAATTGTAGCTTATATTTCAATCACATATCCGAAAGAAATAAAAACGTTTCTGATTAGTAATAATATTTTTATGACCGTCTTATATTAATATTGATAATAATGATAATAATATAATGATAATAATAAATTAAATAAAAGTAATTAATATTTTAAATCAATTATTATCAATAATAGCGCGAGAAAATAGAATATAAGAATAAAACACGCCAATTTATTACATGTATTACATATTCATTTTCTATATTATTATTATTATTATTATTATTATTATTATTATTATTATTATTATTATTATTATGATTATTATTATTATTATTATTATTATTGTTATTATTATTATTATTATTATTATTATTATTATTATTATTATTATTATTATAGATATTTTATTGTAATATAAATTTAAGTTAAATTACCTCTTGTGGTGGAATATCAAAATAAACTGTTCTCAGATCAATCTTGATGTAGTTCTCAATGCAAGGCATGATGAAAAAGATTCCTGTGAATACAGATTGCAACATTTTCCTTATATGAGCAATACACGCTTTAACATTTCCCCATCTGGCATACATTATATTTTCCCATATAGGTTGCGTTCCTCTGCACATAATATATAAATGATATGCCGTCTCAAAATATACTGACGGATGATGGTCTATGTTTTCATCCTGCTGATTACCACTAACAAATTGCATTGACCCAGATCTGCTTACACATTATGCTCAGGCAGATCTGGGTCTGTGCAGTTTGTAGTTGGACTCGACATATAAGCGAGTAATGACGATATGTCTTTCATAGCTTTGAGCTTAATGATATATTTTTTGCTTAACTGCTACTACTTCATAAAAAATAATGTGTACAAGGCTCACATAAAGGCTATAATAGTCAAACCAGAGTGCACACCATCACAGCTCAGAAAACAGGCCCCCCACCCCCGTCCCAGCAATAATGAACTCGTATGAAACTGTTGAATTATCGTTGTATTCGGACTAAATTTTCACCAAGCACAACTCTCTTCTGTATGGAGCTATATAAATGAATTAAAACGAGATTTTATCAAGTAATGCTGCTTTGAATTATTTTATTTGGAAAATAGATTTAAAATAGTCTTCAATATTATGTTTCTAATTTAGTTTTTCGTCGTGAGCTTAAGATTTGTACGAACAAAAAATATGCTTAACAACTTCTAGGCTTGTTTTTTTTCTTCTCCCAAAACCATACCTCTTAACACTTTAATTCACTGCCCCACTCCTGCTTCTTCCTCCCTCATCCCTTTCCTCCTTTAGGTGGCATGGGACTGTTTCACGTATTGGACCCTGGCAAATTTCTTAACTTAAGGGTACAATGTGATTTTTTGTGTAATAATTAAAGATATGTTCACATTTGTGAATTTGATCTTTTCGGCTTGTGATGTTCTTGAAACTGATGTTAGGCATGCACATCTCATGTAGCCACTACAAAGTATGTAGCCAGTGAAATACCAATAGTCGGTTAGGAAGCATAGCGAGCTACTAATAGCAGTAGACACGTTGGTTAAAAGCAAGTAGAATATCTCAAAAACTGATTGGATGACGACTGTTTGAATAACATAAAACTAATAAGTACATAATATTTTTTCAAAAGTATCACCCAGGGAACTGGCTTGTGTTTGCACCGTGAGCACCACGTATTCTCATAAATGGTATTTGGACATGAAATAAATGCATATATAAATTTGGGACTGGGGTGCATCAACTTTGTATTCTATGAATTTCCTTTGACTTGTCAGATTAAGTGAATGATATTCTTATGTGTTGCTTTAAAGATATGGACCTTTTTGACCTCATTCATGTATTTTTTAAATGAATTTTTATATTAGGCAGGTGTATGCAACATTAAATTTGTGCATAAAAACTGCCCCCTGCCCCCTTAGTTTGGCTAATTACTGGTACAGACCTGGACCTTTTGCACCTCCTGATAAGAGCCTGCCCAATCGAAAGATAACCGCTCTTTCATGCTCCTCGACAACCTGGATTAAAACAAGTTTGATACTTTATAAAAGAATGTGATGCTTACTTGATTATTGAAAAAAATTTATTGCTTTGCAGCATTTCAACGATGTGTTATTTATACCGTCGCTATTAAAATATATAAAAATATAAATAATGGAAACGTGTTAGGTGAGAAGCATCTTTATAATGTTATTTTCCATTGCCACGTTCTCTACCTGAACTTTGCGTTACAATATTAGGTTAAAGAGGTATTGACTGCAAATCCTGGTAACATTAAAATGAAATTTTATATAGCATTAATCTGTATGGGTTTGACAAAAATTGCTATGTCATTCTTTTTTGAATTGATGTTTTAGAAGAAAGCAGCAGATAAATATTCTTTTAAAAATCTTTTTTATGTGGGTCATAATAAACTTATCGTTTTGTTTCGCCACCATTTTCAGACAACACCATTCTGACCACAGTTGCTTCCCTTGGGATTAGAGGTTGACCAAAAAAAGGGTATTCCGAACAAATAAAACCGCGGGCAATGGTGTGTTTTATAGTTTGTTTGATATGTTACAACTTATTTTAATTATAACATTGTAGACTTTATAAAACTGTATTGATTGCTAAATTGCATATTTTGCAGTGAAGAGATTGATATGTATGCAAAGTGTCGTTTAAGTGCATATAATCCAAACATCTTTTGTTATTTCCATTGAGTGAGCCTGTTTATTACATTAAAGAACAAAAATGAGCCCATCAATGCAATATGAAAAGTTCCGAATTTCATGTACTAAGCTAATTGAGTACGTGTAGAAGTTACAAAGGCCTATCAGTCATAGTACCAAATGTACAATAATAAATTTTTGTACAAAAAAAGAAGGAAAATAGTTGTGGAGTAGTAGGAGAAAGTAAGAATCCGAGCTCAACAACCCCCTCCAGACCTCCAAACAAATACAAAATACCTAGGTAACGTAATAGAAAACCTATTGCAATCAATAATTGCGTTAAGAATCCGAGCTCAACAAATACAAAATACCTAGGTAACGTAATAGAAAACCTATTGCAATCAATAATTGCGCTAAGAATCCGAGCTCAACAACCCCTCTAGACCTCCAAACAAATACAATAGAACACCTGTTGCAAAATACCTAGGTAACAGGTAAAATTTAATTACGTGATCTTCCAGAATAAGCAAAATGATGTGTCAGACTCAATTTTCCAAATCATTACGATTTAGCAGAGCGTGGCGATTGTGGACTAAATTACGCATTAGAATTCCAGTAAGGTAAGTGGTATTATATAAAATTTTATGTTATATCATACTTCTTTTGATAATCTTTCTCATATTTGCTGATCCTCATGGGAAGAATATCTGTTAACATGTTGTCAATAATACGAAATTCACGTATTAAATCGTCCATACTATATTTTACTCCTCGTAGGTAAGATCTTATTTGATCAAGTAGTTTTTTGTAAGTTATAATTGATGTTAAGCAGCCGTGCTTTTTTATCGAAATTTTAGGTTCAACTTTTTTACAAGCTGCTGTAAGAGAAACACCAACACCGGATATGATTAACAAAAACGGGTTTAATGATATACCACTTGAAATTATGCCAGAACTAGTCATTAACAAGGGTAGATATGATATTACTCGAAGTATTTTGTTATAATATTTGTAACATTTTTTAACGCACCAAAGTTTTTTATGATAATATTTGTAGTATTGTATTAGTGCGTCAACATCCTGTTCTGGAATATCTTTTGAAATATGATTGAAATCAACTATACTTTTTTTCATTATAATATTTGTTCACATAATCTCAGGCTTGATCAAGTAACTAGTTGAGGTGTTTCAGCCACAAATTCCAGACAATACCAATATGACGCAGCAGTTAATTTTTTGTCATCAGCTATTAGCATAAAAGTTTCTTCAACATCTTTGTTTAACACAATAGACACGGTTCCAGAGAAATTATCAGTCGAGTGACGCCATGGAAATAATGTAAATATATTAAACTTTGCACTGCTCAACACGGACAATCTATACACACCAGTGACCTCTGCAGTATGTTTGAGAGTGTTATTTTGCGGCGACCAAGTAGACATTCCAGAAGCAACAGTATAGACAATATTTTTAATCTGCTTGTGAGGAATTTTAATCATACTCGTTTTCTCAACAATACTAGGAATTCCACTAATAATATCGTTGAGTTTTGTGTTAATATTATCGAGTGTAATATCAACAGACGGCGGACTTCCAAAAAATTCGTTATTGGTTTTGTTTATGTTTCTGCGAAAATTTAAAAACGTGGTGATGTGATTAGTAAAATCAGTTTTGAACTTGGTGATATCATTGTTGATATCATCAACATATTTCTTTGTTACAGCATCAAAATCAGATTCTGGTGTTCTAAGATTATTGATGCCATTATTGTTCATGTTGAGAAATGCACGCATTATACCGCCATGCGCCGACACGTACTTTGATTCCTGATCATCAACATATTTCTTAGTAGCAGCGTCATTATCCTCAGTTGGGTTTCCAAGGTATGTGATCTTGTTCTGGTTCATAGCAATGTTTCCCGTAAATAAATCACCTGCTTTTCTAACATAATCGTTAACTGACCTACCCGAATCTTCTATCTTACCTTGATTGTTAAAAGTAACAATATTATTAGCAACTGCAGTAGGATTTCGTACTAGTACATCTGATAGTTGTACATTACTCGTCTTTAATCGTCCTTGTTTGTCCTGGAAAACTACAACTTCATTTGGATCTACACTTGCAACGTTTAACAAATTGTTGATTTCATTTTTGAGCTTATCAAGAGTCGCATACTTGGATAAGTCACCCTGGTAACCTTCTGTTAATAAATCTACTGCTAATGTTCCAAATTTTGTATAGTAGCTCATTATACATACCGTTCTACACAAAATTGTTGGTTTAATATAACATAAAATTATACGATGGCGAAGATAATAAACTTTGACACCGAGCGATTGGTGAAGCATAAACATAACAATGAACTTCCAGACTGTCATTATCTTATTGTTGGGCGAACTGGATCTGGTAAAACAAATTTGTTATTAAATCTTTTACTCAATAATAACTTTAACTATGATAAGGTGTATATTTACACCATCAACCCCCAACAAGACAAATACGAGTTACTAAGTGAGTATAATGATAAACTTCGTGATGAACTTGGCATTGGTGATGATATATTTTTGATAAAACAACCAGAAGAACTTGTTCCAGTGAATGAACTCGATTCGTCAGAGCATAAGATAATCGTCTTTGATGATATTCCGCTAAACAATGAGGAAATGAACAAGATTAGATCATATTTTTCACTATCACGTAATAAAAGATGTAATTCTGTTTATCTTGCCCAAGGTTTTTATAATGTTGATAGGTTTATTAGGCGAAATACGGGTTGTTTCATATTATTTCCCGGACTAGATAATGTGGATGTGAGAAATATTGCAAACGAACAATGTGGTGATGTTACAAAAGATAAATTTATCGAATTATATCATCGAGCAACTAAAGATCGATATAGTTTCTTTTTATTTGACAAGCTAGCGCGTGATCCAACCAAGATGTTTCGTTGTTACCTTGAGACGTTTCTATGATATAATTTTGTAAAGCGTATAAAAATAATGGACAAACATCAACAGAAAATCGAATTACTAAAAAAGTTTCTCGAAACTCGAGCGGCTTTTAAGAAAAAGGTGGAAGAAGCTCGACGTGGACAATTGACTGCTACAGAAACAACAGCTACGATTTTCAGACCAATAACTGAAGCAATATTAGGTAAACAACCTGAAACTAAACCACTATCAGAAGAAGAACTGAAACAACTGAAAGAAAAAGGTTTGGTTGGAATTGTTAAAGAACAACAAGAAGCAGCTGCTGCAAAAATCATTACTAGATCTGATGAAGACAAAAGAAAACTAGCTGAGTCACTTACAGCAAATATAGCTGATCCTGCTGCTAGACAGGCTGAAACAGATCGATTGATAAACAATCCGCTAGAACTTGAGAGAAGATTAGCAGAGTTAACAACGCAAGGAATAACAAATATTATAACAAATCTATCAGGAGAAATAAAAGATATCAAAGAGGAGCAAAAAAGAGTTGGTGAGGCTACTGTAAAGTTTATGGATGTTGAACAGCAAAGATTTTATTATATAAAAAGAGCAAATTATGAGATAGAAGAAAATGAGTATGATAATTTTTTAAAGAAAGAAAATATTAAAGATATTGATAATATAGAAAAGTGGAATGATGGAGAATATCAAACATTGATCGATAGATTAAATGAGATAATAAGAGATGGAGCTGCTGCTAAAGATGAATTAAACACGGTTACAGAGATTAATAATATGATTTCACTTTATGAAAGAATGAGAAACGGTGTTATTGCTTCAATATTTGGAAGAACAGCAGAAAGTGGTAGACCAAAAGGTTTTGGTAAGGGGTGGAATTTTAAAAGAAAATTTATTACACTTGATAAATTTCGTGTAAAAAAAATTAGAGAAGCAATAACAGGAAAAGGTGTGAAAATATTTACATCAAACGCAGACATAGTCGATCGGCTAATGCTGTTGATATCCTCTAAAGAAGCTGGTAATGAAAGTGTAGAGATTGATAACGAAATTATTGATATACTTGATCATCTAAGATCGAGTGGATTACTAACATCATCCGAGTACGAAATTTTACACCGCGATCTTATCTAAAATATTAGTATAATGCAAACAACATTATTGCTTGATTCGTCACAAATAACAGGAAACAGCGCGAATTTTACAGTAAATTACAACCCACCAATAGAACTAGATCCTGCAAAACAGTATGAGATTGGATTAATTTCTTGTACTTGTTGGAACGCCATGCCGAATATTAAAACTGGGATTAATGATGAAATTTTAATCGTTAATGTTAAACAATCTCCAACATCACAAAAAGAGTTTATTGATATACAATACAAACTACAGATTCCACAAGGAGCTTATAACATTACTGATCTAAACAGAACAATAAAAGAGCTTCTAACAAAAGCTGGTGGGAATGCTGACAATTTTGAATTAGCGGCGAATTATAACACCTTACGAGCTAGGATAACAGTGAAAAGAAATATGAAAGTCCTCTTTGAAGAAAGAAGTTTTGGAAAGATGTTAGGTTTTACTAGAGTTTTATACTATACCACCGGTGAAGATAAATCTTTGACATTTGATGGAGAACTACCAGTAGATATTACAGAAGTAAATACAATACTCATCAATTGCTCTATCGCATCTGGATCTTATACGTCAAAAGGCAACCGCGGGCAAACGATCTACAGTTTCTCACCAGAAGTCCCACCGGGTTCTCTCATGCAAATCAATCCGCGACAGATTATCTACTATCCAATAACACCTGAGAATCAAATTACAAGCATTACAATGCAACTCACAGACCAATCTGGACGACAAATAGACGTGAACAACGAGATAGTCACGTATTACTTACACCTACGCACTGCTTAGGCATGTGATTTTGTGTACATAATTTTATAAAATGAGACGAAGAAAAGTTTATCGAAGAAAAATTGTAGGTGGATTTTTTGGAAATATATTTACAACAATTGCAGAGAATATTCCAGGAATCGCGCGTAAAGTAGCGCCCATTGCACTTGACGCTGGTAAAGCTTTCGCTACAGGGGCGGCATCTTCAGCAGGCACTGCAGTAGGGCAAAAGATTGCTGATAAGATTAAAGGACCTTCAACAACACCTACGGTGTCTGAAATAAAACGAGTAATATCAGATATTGCGCCAACAGAAGAAACAAAACGAGCTATGATAGCTACAACAAAAAAATTATTGTCGCCGAGTGGTGAAGAAATAGTACGTAAACTTGTAAAGAAAACAAAACCGATGACCCCTGCTGCCTTTTAATTTTGTGTAACGATTATAAAATAAATGTCAGCTAAAAACTATATCGACTTTGCAGAAGAAATTGATACTGACGATGCTGTAACAGAATTAGAGTATGTCGAGTATCTCGATGAGAACTCGAACGAACCGAATAAAACTGGGGTTAGAACTTTTAACACAAGAGACGAGGACGTGTTTCTACTACCCCATAAGGCAATGCTAGAAGTGCGTGGTCAAATATTAACTGTGATAGGTGGTGATATTGCAGCTGATGCAGAAATCGCTCTCGTCAATAATGGTTGGAGCTTGTTTAAGAGTGCACGATACCAACTGGCCAATCAAACCGTAGAAGATATTTCGATGCACTTACCCATAGCGAGTACAATACTAAACATCGTTTCGTTTAGCGATGACTATTCCAGATCAATAGCCACAAATATGATGTGGTTCAAAGATACTGGACTAGGGACAACTGTGTCGAGCGAGTTTATTTCAAGAGGTGTTATTATACACGGAGCTGATGCCGCTGCAGATGTTATAATTGTAAGAAATTTTCTTATTGCTAATGCTAACAAATTTGGTATAGCCGCACCAGGTGCAGCTGCTGATGCAAACGCCACAAGAGCTTCACTTATTGCCGCTTGTCGTAATCTTGGTATAACTCCACCAGATGCAGCCGCAGATGGTGTTGCAATGTTAAATTTAATAAACGGTGTTATTAGTGCACGTAACATAAGATATAACGAGGGATTTACCAAACGAAAAGCATTTGCCGCAGAATCTTGCCAAATAACGATGATGCTTCCGTTAAGTACAATCTTTGGATTTTGCCGTGATTATAACAAAGTGTTTCGAGGAATAAAACATACGCTTATATTAGATCGAGCTGATCAAAACGATTGTATAATACACGCCGGTGGAGTGGCTGAGGGACAGTTTTCTATTACAAGATTAGCACTGTGGATGCCTCGGGTTGTCCCTTCATTAGCTAAAATGATGGAGCTCGAATCTTTACTAGCCACCTTTACAAAAAAGATACACTTCCAACAGAACAGGATTTATCAAACAGCCATTCCCAACGCGACTGATTACACATGGCGTGTAACGACCACGCCCAGCGAACAACTACCGCGACACTTGTTCGTCGTATTTCAACGACAAGCACGTCGTAACAATCAGGAAATAAACAACTCCGTATTCGATAACCCAGACGTTAGACGAATATTTGTGAGAGTAAATTCCAAACAGTATCCCGAACGTGCAATCGAATGTAACTTTGCCGAAGACGCCACCAGAAACATCTCTCGGCCGTACATGTATCTTATGGAAGCAATGCAAAAATATCAGAACGCGGACAGTGGATCTCAAATATCAATAGAAGAGTTTCGAACGCTCTATCCCATCTTTTACTTTGACGTATCAAAACATTTGGAGCGTGTTGTGGGATCGACTGCAGATATTGAGGTCACGTGGACACTGGGCGCTGTGCCAGGTGAACAGTATAACGTATACGCGCTATTGGTTAGTGATCGATTTCTGACCATCGATTCAATCAAAGGAAGAATGACAGTACAAGTTTAATCTAACAACTTGGATATAACATTATGAAAACCAAATACACAACTCGAGAAATATACCTAACATCTGGTCAAGTTGAAAAATTATCAGCAGCTGTTGCTAAACGCAGCTCTGTTTCTTTGATGATCTCTCCGGAAACTTCAAATAAAATTGCAGTAAAAGTCATGCTAACGCAACAACAAATCAATAAACTCGACAAAGGAAAACCATTTGTGCTGAAATTATCTGTTTCTCAGGTAACTGCAATGTCAAAAGAAGGTGGATTTTTTGGACCAGCGTTATCAATAATAGCTAGCAAAGTTTTACCAGTACTTGGTACACTTGGACTTGCGGCTGCGTCAGGAGCAGTCTCTGGCGCAACGAAGAAAGCAGTCGAAGGTCGTGGTATCAAACAAATCTATCGTTAATTTTATGTAACAGTATAAAATAAAATGCCAACGAAAAAGTCGCCGAAAAAAACAAAATCATCGAAAAAAAAGAAAACAACAAAACGCAAACAAACAAAACAAGGAGGAATTATTCCTTTCGCTCCACTTCTAGCGGGACTAGCGGGAAGTCTGCTGCCAAACTTACTAGGAATCGGACGCGGATTAACTCTACCAGGGACCAGACGTTATTGAGCAATTTTGACATCATTGAAAAATTGAAGGACGTTGTTGGATTTCGAGGAGTATTTTCCAAAGGATGAACTCGATGACGTACCAACAGGCGGTTCTTGTGTTGTAAATATTGAAAACTTCAATGATGGCTCTGGCACCCACTGGGTTGCTGTCCACGATAACAATTATTTTGATTCGTTCGGACTTCCTCCAAGCGATCTCATAAAAAAATATATTTTTAAAAAATTTGATAAAATAAATTATTCGTCTAATCAACTACAGCCGATTGGAACATCAGCTTGTGGTTATTATTGTATCATGTTTGTCAGACAAATGCACCAGAGTAAAAGCTCTGGGAGTAAAAACTTTTTAAAGTTTATTTTACAATTTGATGAGCTTCCTTCTCATGCGAATGATAATATTGCAATCAATTTTATCTAAACTCCTTGATATAATAATGTCAACATACTGTCTCAAATGCAAAACTAAAACAGAGAACAAGGATGAGATGACGGAAAAAACGAAAAATAATAGAACGATGTTAAAAAGTATTTGTGCAATCTGTGGTAGAAAGAAAAGTATGTTTTTGAAAAAACAAGTAGGATCTAGCGTTGATAGAGTTATCTTGATCGACGATTAATCTTATGAAACAAAATAAAATAAAATGAAATGCAATTGTGATTGTGACAAAGATCTTTGCATAGAACAAGATAAAATCATTACGTACTGTCAACGTTGTAACAACAGAGAAATAATAGGGTTAGGTATAGATATACATAAAATTATTGGTAAATTACCAAAACCAAAAGGCGGTTGGACTTTGCCAGGTCATCGTTATACAGGTCCTTACAATCCGCTAGATCAACAACTAGATGAAAACGACAATCCATTGCCAGGACAAGAGCCTTATAATCAAGTGGATGCAATAGCAATGCGTCATGATATCTGTTATCGTGATCATGAAAACTCGAAAGCAGATTGTGATAAAGTAATGTTAGACGAATTACATGATATGGAGCCAACAAATCTACGAGAACGTTTTGATAGAAGATTTGTTCAAGGAATGATAGGAGCAAAATATAACTGACTCGGAGTCTCGACTCGGAAAAGAATTATACGATGATCTTGCAGTCGAACTACACAGACCTAAAAAAAAAAGTTTCCGAGACGTAAAGTTGTTGCAAACGCTGTAGATGATATCTGGGCAATAGATTTGGTAGATGTATCCAATCTGGCTCAGTTTAACGTTGGCGCTGATGGCGCTCCAAAGAAGTATTTGTTTAACGTTATAGATGTTTTCAGCAAATACGCTTTTAGTGTGCCAGTTTCAGATAAAACAGGAACGTCAATCACTGATGCGTTAAAACAAATAATAACGAGTACCGAAAGAAAACCAAACAAAATCTGGACTGATCATGGAGCCGAGTTTTTTAACAAAAAGTTTGAGCAGTTTCTAGAACAAAATAATATTAAAAAATACGTTACAGGAAACGAAGGCAAAAGCGTTGTTGTCGAGAGATTTAATCGCACGCTAAACGAAAAATTACACAAACATATGACAGCTAAAAACACCAACAGGTACATCGATGACCTTTCTCAAATCGTAGGCGAATATAATAACACGAAACATCGAACCATCAAAATGTCACCCAATGACGCTATCAAAAATCCAATATTAGCAAACGAAAACATGTACCGCAGACATAAATTTAAGGTCGGTGATAAAGTTAGAATCTCTTTGACTAAAAAGATATTTGAAAAAGGATTTACTCCAAACTGGAGCGAAGAAGTATTTGTTGTTGATAAAGTACTCTTAACAGTACCTGTAACGTACGCGTTAAAAGATCTGGCAGGTGAACCTATAGTAGGTAGTTTTTACGAACAAGAACTACAAAAAACTGAACAAGATGTTTTCGTTATCGAAAAAGTGATTAGGAAAAAAGGAGATAAAAGTTTAGTCAAATGGCGTGGGTATAGTGATAAATTTAACAGCTGGATTCCAACCCGGTCGATTTTATCGACTGTGAAATAATGCTATTATAAATTTCCTCATACTTTCGTTTGATAGATTTGCATTTTACTGGTTTACATAATGATATTAGATATTGTCTGCGATCGTCAGAGATCGTCATAAGATTAAAAATCTTAACAAAGATGAAATCAAATTTTATATTTTTCTGTCGGTCTGGAATTTTAATGTTTAAAAAAGGTCTGATTAACTGCAAAAATACCTGCTGTTCGGTAACGGTAAAATTAAATTTTATAATTTTTTTAGCAATGTGATACTTGACATTATATTTTCCAGTGGTTGGTCTGCTATAATTATATCTGTTAACGACGGTGACTATTTCACCATCATCAGACTCGTTGTTATATAAAATATCATCTTCGTTATAACCAATGGATTTGTCTATCATATCATTAGAGATTGTGGAGACCTTATCGCTAGCAAGTCGTTTCATCATATCCATATTATAATATACTTTTTATCTAATTTGTTGTTATAAGATGACTGACAAGGTC
The DNA here is from genome assembly GCA_016746295.1 of Potamilus streckersoni. Taxonomy (NCBI): domain Eukaryota; kingdom Metazoa; phylum Mollusca; class Bivalvia; order Unionida; family Unionidae; genus Potamilus; species Potamilus streckersoni. The sequence continues at coordinate 660,530 of JAEAOA010000130.1, read as the reverse complement.
AAATATCACCAAAAAGTTAATATAATAAACTACCACGAACTGACTGAAGCGGTAAGAAAATGCTTGTCAGGTTATAGTTCATATTCCGTTGAGATTTTTGTAATGCAAGGTGATTCTCATAAAATATTACTAACAGAAGCAGAAAAAAATAAAATTAATGAAAGTGCAGTAACGACGCTAAAATTTGATTGCGATGATATTATAGCATTTGCTCATCATTGTTTGACTAAAACCGAATTACAAAATATTATTAATCATCATATCTAAAAATAATACTAGCATCATATTTGTTTGAAAAAGCTGATTTTGTTGCTCCATCAGCTACAAATTTTACTGCTCTGGGATTTATATTATAATATTTCGCCGCAGCTGTAATTGATTTGAATTTGATCTCCTCATCCGTTTCAAGGTTTAACGAAATAACAGGTTTTATTGGGCATCTAAAATTAATACCACCACCTCGTCCTTTTCTCACATTTTCCTGTTGGGTCACTAGCTCCAGATTTTCCAATCGATTGTCTGTCTTTACATTATTGATATGATTAATAACCAGACCATTGGGTATAGATCCGTTGAACACCTCGTAAACAAACCTATGACCAGTATAACAAACTCGATCTGTCGATGTTCCTCTAACAGTTCACTATAGATATCCCATATTGCTCATAGAACTAAGAACTTTTTTAGTTTTTCTGTTTCTAATAATACCGCGATCGTTAGCCTCGTATAAATCAAAGACCGGATGCGGCTGAAACTCATCTTGTAAGGATAAATTTTCAATATTATCATCAGTGACTTTACCGTTATAATGATATACTCGTTTCCCCTCTGGAATGTCATCGCAAAATAACGTGTAAATAAAATCTTTTCTAAACATCGTAATTCTTTCAGTATTATCTCCCTTTACACTAATCGTATAACCCGCTGGCGTTGCTTTACCAACAGATATTCCAGTAATGATATTAATAACCGAACCAAGTGCATTTCCAGCGTACAGATTGTACTTCGGATAAACATGATATACCTCTTGCTCACGTGCGCTTGTCAGATTTTGTAACATTATATTATAGGTGATATTTTTTATCTCTAATTGTTGTTTAGCGCATGCGCAGTGTGAGGTAAATTATCAATTAGAGATTATATTATAATATAATAATGTTGAAATTGCGTGATATAGCCAAGAGAAGTCTTATGGGAGAACCTGATAAAATAGCGACTGCTTTTACAGGTTTTGACAATAGTTATCAGTTTGATAATCAAAACGTTTTAGTAAATTTTTCTGAAACAAATCTCTTTCATCTGCTACAGACGACTGTAAAACGTGAGCTTGAAAAACACAAGGGTCTAAGATTGTTAGTGCAATATCACGTTATATTTTCAAAACTACTTTTGACGGAAGAATCTACTAACAAGGAAATTGCAGACCCTTACATCAACGCAAAATCTAGACGTGTTTTACTTGGTAGTGATCTTTTGTCACTATCTAATGAAATACACCAAGAAATTTGGAAAAAAATAGAAGAATTTACCGAATTAGGTTCGGGTTGGAAGTTTGAAATGATCAAGGAAATTTTGTTTCACACGATGAAATATGACGCATTACGCGGTAGTTCGTATATCGACCTGCCACCAAAAATAAAAAATAAACAGTGCTGTATAAACATAAAAAACGTCGATAGCAAATGTTTCCAATGGGCTGTTCTTTCCGCGCTATTTCCAGCAGAAAAAAATGCTGATCGTGTTGAGAAGTATATCAGTCACGTGTCAAGATTAAATTGTGCTGGTATTGACTTTCCAGTGGCAGAAAATCAAATACCAAAGTTTGAAAAGCAAAATAATATTTCGATTAACGTTTTCGGATTAGATGAAAAAGAAAATGTCTATCCGAGGTATATTTCAGAAAAAGCTTCACAATCGACTATCAATTTACTGTTTTATAAAAATCATTACGTTTGGATCAAAAACTTTAACAGACTAGTTGGAAGACAGTATAATAAAAATAACAACAAAAAGTTCTTTTGTTATCGCTGCTTGCACGGTTGTAGAGACAATGAAACATTACAAAAGCATTTGCAGTACTGTAGTGACGTACAAAGAATAACAATGCCATCTAAAAAAGATAGCGTGTTACAGTTTGTCCATCATAATCATAAACTAAAAATTCCTTTCGTCATATACGTCGATTTCGAATGCTTACTTCAACCTGTACTTGGCGTAGAAAATGATCCTAACCAATCGAGTACAAGAAAAATTCAAAATCATGTTCCATGCGGAGTAGCGTACAAGGTAGTTTGTTGCGCTGATTCGAGATTATCTAAACCAATCCAACTCTATCGTGGTAAAAATCCAGCTGTCTGGCTTCTCAAGCAGTTGATTAATGAAGTTGATAATATTACTTATCGTTTGAAAAAAGTAACTCCAATGTTAAAATTAACACCTCAACAAGAATCTGATCACGAGCAAGCGAAAATTTGTTATATTTGTGAAAAAGCTTTTGATACTGACAACAAAAAAGTACGTGACCATTGCCATTTGACTGGACAGTATCGTGGAGCGGCTCATGACCAGTGTAATTTAAAATTTCACGCTCCAGATTTTATTCCAGTTATTCTTCACAATTTTCGAGGATATGATAGCCATATTATAGTAGAAGCTTTTGGTGATCCTGATATAAAATCTCGTCTAAAACTCGATAACATCATCAAATGCATCCCAAATAATTTTGAAAAGTACATGTCAGTTACGCTAGGTAAATTGCGTTTTATTGACAGCCTGCAGTTTATGGCAGCCTCGTTAGATGAGCTAGTGAAAGGTTGTAGTAAATTTGATAACTTAAGAGACTGTTTTGGAGATAAATTTAATCTATTAGCTAAAAAAGGAGTTTTTCCATACGAATATCTCGACGATTGGAGTAAATTTGATGAAACATCTTTACCTAGCAAAGACAAATTTTACTCGCAACTTAAAAAAGAAAATATAACTGATGACGAGTACAGGTATGCACAAGATATTTGGAAAGAGTTTGATTGTGAGACTTTTGGTGATTATCACGATTTGTATTTGAAAACTGACGTGTTATTATTAGCAGATGTTTTTGAAAGTTTTCGAGAAGTGAGTTATAATAATTACGGACTAGATCCTTGCTGGTATTATTCTGCCCCCGGACTGTCATGGGATGCTCTGTTAAAGTTTAGTAAGGTAAGGTTGGAATTACTGACTGACGTTGATATGTTCAATTTTATTGAAAAAGGTATCCGAGGCGGTATTAGCGTGATAACGAAGAAATATGCTGAAGCAAACAACAAATATTTGAAAGAGTATAATCCTGACCTTCCTTCGAAGTATATAGTTTATCTAGATTGCAATAACTTGTACGGGTATTCGATGGCAGAACCAATGCCGTTTGGTGGATTTCATTGGATCACGGCTGATCAATTTCTATCAGAGACAGAAAAAAAGATACCCGACGATGTTTCGTATTTCGTTGAAGTTGATCTCGATTATCCAACTTCGCTACACAAATTGCATAACGATTACCCTTTCTGCGCGGAATCGATGGTTATAGAATATAGTTTGTTATCAGAAGAACAACAAGCGTCAGCATTACCAAGACAACATTCTATGGTAAAGAAACTAGTACCAAATTTGCTTCATAAACGTAATTATGTTTTGCATTACAAAGCTTTAAAACAAGCAGTCGATGCTGGTCTCGTGTTGAGAAAAGTTCATCGCGTACTAAAATTTAATCAGTCACCGTGGATGAGAGGTTATATTAACTCGAACACTACAAGAAGAGCTGCGGCAAAAACTGATTTTGAGAAAAACTTTTTCAAACTGATGAACAATTCTGTTTTTGGTAAGACGATGGAGAATATTAGGAAACGCGTAAATATCGAACTAGTCAATGATGTCAATCGCAGAAACAAACTTGTGTCAGACGATGATTTTGTGAGCATGAAAATATTTAATGAGAATCTTGTTGCGATACAAAGAAGAAAAACAAATCTAAAACTAAACAAGCCGATCTACGTTGGAGCTTCAGTGTTAGATTTATCAAAGTGGCTGATGTACGATTTTCATTATAATTTTGTTAAAAATCAATGGCCGGCTAGTAGATTATTATTTACTGATACTGATTCGCTCGTATATGAAATCGAATGTGAGGACATCTATCAGGACATGCATGATAATAGATATCTGTTTGATCTTTCTGATTACCCACGTGACAGTAAATTTCATGACGACACAAATAAAAAGGTTATTGGTAAGTTCAAAGATGAAATGAACTCGAGCGCTATCAAATACTTTATCGGATTACGTAGTAAAATGTATGCCGTATTGTTAGACAATAATAAAATAACAAAAAAAGCAAAAGGTCTGCCTCGTGATTTTGTTAAAAAGTTTATAAAATTTGATGACTACAAGTATGCGCTTGATGGCGGTGTTAGTTTTATAAGAGCTATGTCAATTCGGACAAATCATCATAAGCTCGAAACAGATGTCCTTATCAAACGCGGTTTGAGCAATTTTGATGATAAACGTTATTGCGAAAATGGGGTAGATACACTTGCACTTGGGTATTGTCATGATGATAGAGATATACTTGACATTATCTTTGCAAACTAAAATTTTATCTAAACTTTAAAAATAATGCTTGAAAATTTGACAGTAACAAATAGCTACAGTAGCAAAATCAAATATCTAATGATGGACGACAAACCATTGACAGTTGAAATTAATAATGAAACATCAGGCATATGCTTTAGTGGTACCCGTGACAAGTTAAAACTTTCGCTCATCAGATCTGATGACAGCGAGTATTTTAATTATCTCGAACAATTGTATCAAAAGTTGCTAGCGGAATTTAACAACTTTCACTGTCCGATTAGTCAGCATAAATACACCAAACTTACAATTGATCTTGATCGGTCAAAGGTGTATTTTATCGACAAAAAATACCCTCTTAACAAATCACAAATAAAAGATTTGTTTGAGTCCCGTCGTTATGTGAGCGGTAAAGTAAAGTTTAGCCTCTATTACCATGATAATGAAATATTTTTGATATCTACAGTTGAGACATTAACAGTTGGTAATGAGGTATAATACCACTTACCTTACTGGAATTCTAATGCGTAATTTAGTCCACAATCGCCACGCTCTGCTAAATCGTAATGATTTGGAAAATTGAGTCTGACATATCATTTTGCTTATTCTGGAAGATCACGTAATTAAATTTTACCTGTTACCTAGGTATTTTGCAACAGGTGTTCTATTGTATTTGTTTGGAGGTCTAGAGGGGTTGTTGAGCTCGGATTCTTAGCGCAATTATTGATTGCAATAGGTTTTCTATTACGTTACCTAGGTATTTTGTATTTGTTGAGCTCGGATTCTTAACGCAATTATTGATTGCAATAGGTTTTCTATTACGTTACCTAGGTATTTTGTATTTGTTTGGAGGTCTGGAGGGGGTTGTTGAGCTCGGATTCTTACTTTCTCCTACTACTTGTGGTCTGGATCCAGTAAGAAATGGGTAGATCTGATAATGCACACCGCATGTGAGGATCAAGTTCAAACGGCAACAAGACAAAGAAATAGGAATATTACAGAATACATCAGAGCAATGAGGTGGAAAGCTGGAAAGCTACAAATTACAAGACTGCAGTCGAACGTAAGATTCAAATGATGCATTTGTTGCCTTGTGCGCACAACCACGTGCTGAGCTTGCGCATTGATTTCAATACCTGATATCGCATATCATTGATGATATCGTATAAGATTGCTAATGAAAACAGTGACACAATGCGTTATTCAGTGAGAGTATCAAAACGTGTTATTCATTGGGTTTTTAAAATGAGTTATTCATAGGGTTATTATAACTTATTACTCATTAGGTAAATGTGTCCTTTTGCTTAGTAAATATAATTTCTATCAACGTTTTCGTTCACCACTAAGAGTGTCAGACGAAGTACTAATATATTTTGTTTAATATAGGTTGCAGAGATATTTAAATGATCTTTGAATTTCACCCTTTCATTGAAATATTTATAGGACCTGGTCCAGTCGAAAAACAGGTATAGATACGTACATGCGATATCCCACCCAGTCACATTATCCTGAAAACGAGGCCAACCAGTTCTAATACTAGCCTCTTAATGTTGAGTGCCAAGCAAGTTAGTACCATTTTAAAAGTCTTTGGTATGACTCGCCAGTTGTTCTAACCCACGACCTTCCGCATCCGCAGCGGACGGTCTAACCACTAGGCCACCGGGGCGGTCTGCATGTGGTGAGCATGTATTGTGTGAAGAAGATTAAACATCCATATCATGCACATACTGTTTCATGCACTTATCAAGACCCACCATGAATATTATAAAGAACATAGGGTATGTGCTATTTTTATTTGCGATTCCACTTTTAGCTTTTGTTGGATTTTAATGATTAGTTGTTGATTATAGGGAGTCCGGAAGGATATTTTTCAGCCGGTTTCTAGGAATAGATGTATAATGCATTCTGAGAGTTTATGATAGCGTAGATTAATTTCGTAAAATGGACCCTCCCTAATTTTTTAACATAAGAAAATTCTCTGGGTATTTTAGTTACCCGTATCTAGTAATTTGATATAAGACATTTTTTTGCGTTAAGTGTCTGGGTCGTGTTTATTATTGCATGGCGTGACTTACTAAAAATTCATACAAATGTGAAACTGGAGGAAAAACAAGGAAATGTGAATTCAGAGTTTCACGATATGTGGTCATCGGGTGATTAAAGAGAAGAAAATCTTTGTATTCGCGCCTTTGAGATCTTACAGTTGGCAACTACTATTGTTTTGATGTCGTAGAAAATAAGGTTAACTTGATCTATTAAGCCGCACTCGCACAGGTGTTTAATGAGACCCCTTGCAATATTATTAACCTGGATCGCCATACTGATAGGCTACAACTGGTGTTTGTTGGCTGATGTCAAATACGTGACAAATATAAACTAAACTGACAAAAAATTGTTCTTTCGTTCCTGTTCCAAATTTCTTTTATATGTGCCATGCGTTGAGCCTACAGCGTGTCAGAACAAACGAGACTCATTAAAAATGTTGACAATAAACAAAGTTTATTTAACTAAGGTTGGGTTTGCAGTATAAATATTAGTTCACTAGAGCTATTTTACAGGAAAAAAATAAAATGACATTTAACTTTATCGTACATACATACATACATACATACATACATACATACATACATACATACATACATACATACATACATACATACATACATACATACATACATACATACATACATACATACATACATACATACATACATACAAATTCAACTATTGTTTCAAATTATTTTAAATATTTCTTAAAAGCTCATAAAATTCAATTTATGATCTATTTTGCAGCAAATTCAAATCTTAAAATTTGAACTTGTATGCAGTGTTTAAAAATATACGTGTTTCAAGGGACACAACAAACGCCATATTAAATCTATAAGCAAATCTACAAAACTAAAAACCAAACATCACACATGAACTAGATTGTTGCAACAACAACATTACTGGTATACAACTTTAAAATGTAAACAAAACACCCTATTTAACAATGTCGTCCATGGCTGTTAAAAATTCGAGATTTTTTAGGTTCATCAAATAACAATATGAGTTTAATACTATTTCGATTATTATTTAGATCATTAATTCTTTGCGTTAGGAGAACAAACAATAAGTAATCCAGGTTTAGAAAATAATCGTTGTTAAGTTGAAAATCAAATAGAATATAATTTTCTATCTTGATAATGAGTAGAAGTGATTAAGGAAAGAGCGAAAACAATCGTTTTACTTACCTTGATTATAAATAGAAGTGACAAAGGAAAAGTCGCTATTATTATTAGGAAGGAACTAATGGTCAGAATCCATCCGCAACAGCCAATCCTAGACGATTCCACGTTTTCTGTTTCGACTGATAAATAGAACCAATCATTATATGTTATAAGTAACAACGCGGCGTCTGTTTACCGTCCGTCTGTCCGACTGTCGGTCTGTATGTATTTACCACATTTATTTGCAAACCACTCGAGACAAGAGCGAAAACTGATTTTATTCTACAGTAGTTAATAGCAAAATGAAGTTTGTTATTTACTTATATTGTAGAATATTAGTTATAATATCAACCCATTGTCATCTCTGCAAATATACAAATTTAAATTAGTTTCAATGAATCCTTTCTTTTATATGATTTTTAATGTTTTCATTTATTCTGAAAGTAATCAGTCTTGTTTAGAGAATTTAATAATGAGATGATATGGTTGCCTTCATCACGCACCGATTAAATTTAGCCAGTTTTATCTTTTCTAAGTGACGGAACCATTTAGACGCCACGTGAAAAGCCATTACATGTGATATGGAACCCCTCTTCCCGTCTTTTCTTTGACTATTATATTTATCTCTTAATTTCACTCTTCGCCTGCATTGCATTGCAAGACTTCTTTACTTTGTGCAATCCAGCACGAAAAAATAATGTAATCATAAATGAATTTAAGTCTGACGAAACGGGGAAAGTGCGTGTTCATTTTTGACACACGAAGATATAACTGGAAGGACACCCTTAATCAAGCAACAATATCGAACTCATTTCATATCTTGTTATCCATTCTATTGGTCTGATGTGCCGATTTCAAGATGAATAGTATCGTTATATACAATGGAAATCTGATTTTAGAAAAGTGATTAACTGTGGCTTTTGAGATAGGTTTGACGTGTTTGAGAGTCACATTAATCTCAATCGAAACAATAGTTTCCTTTTCCGTTGAGATGTTAAATGCTAGATTATTCTTCCATTAGTAGTCCAAAGGTTGTATTTTAAACAAGAAAAGAAGGAGTAAAAATACCAACCAAGACATAGTTAATAGATAACAAATCAGAGATAGTGTGGGTAACAAGTATATGTGTTCATTTATGATAATAAAGACTATTAGTAATAGTGGAATGGCACTTTTCTTCCCAGATAGACGCCATAGTACATTTACCTAATTCAATATCATTTTACTAAGTAATGAACAAATCCTTATTCAAAATATCTTCACTGGAGCACGTTTTTATCCCGTACACGCATTATTGATATTTAAAGCCATCTAACATTTTAAGAAACATGAAAACAATAATCTTTCACGCTACAGGAAAGTGTGAAAGGGTCATGATGGTTACTTTAAGCTATGGAAAATTTTGGGTGCAAAATTAGTTAGACTTTGAGTACGATAGTTATTGTCCTTATTCATATCTCATTTATTGTGTCTCTACTCAAAGAAAGCTGTCTCCACCAACACGAATGGGGAGACGGAGGCGTTGTTATTATGTTATATATATGTCTGTCACGATGGGCTTGTAAGCAAATTATAGCGAGGACTATTGAAGTAGACCAGTCTTAGTATATTTAGGTGACTTGAGGGAGATTTAAGGCCTTATTACCTCTGGTAACCTTGATCGTCTAGTGACCTTGGTCAATTTTCTGGAACATAGGACGACATTTTGTGGTTCGAAAAGAACTTCGGCTTCTATTTAAAATATTCTATACACCCCCCCAACCAGATCTGCAAAAGGTTTTCGAGATCTATTTATATTCTGGTAACGAACGTTGACCAAGTATTCAATGCCAAAGTGTGACATTCTTTTGGTTTATTTGTCATGCCGAATGTGGGAACAAGATACCTACGAATATATTATACCAAGCCAGACCAAACTCGAAATGCAGATGTCTTCTGCGTGTCCTAACGTCAATGAGATTCTGTTGAATATGATTATATTTTCAAGGTCAGTTGGCGAAAGGGCATTCGCTTACCTGATTTAATATGCATAATTAACAGTGATTTAACGCTGGAAAATCAGATCTCCAAAGTTAAGAGCTGAGCATTGGCAAAAATGCGATTGCAATTTGTAGAACAGGAAGCATGATGTGGATCAGGCAATCTCAAACTATTTTTTATTGCGTATGTAGAAATGGGTGTTATAGTGTGAGTATAAATGTTATCCGGTATTATTGCGTGTGTAGAAATGGGTGTAATTGTGTGAGTATAAATGTTATCCGGTAACCTTAAAAATCTACAAATGCTTTTTTATTGCACTCCTATGACGATTTCATTCTTTCAAAGAGTTAGATTTTCTTTTCCTCGATTCGGTTCTTAAAATTAGCGATCAGAATTTTGTTAGTTTGCATACTGCCAAAACTAGGCCTGGTCTGCCGCCATGGTTTGTTCTCTGACAGAGGACTTTCTCGGGGACGATATAGTTTGTACGTGTTGATGTGCCTTAAAACCCTCAGAAAAAAGTCTTTATAACATAACTATGCGCAAGAAGGTGTATTCCAAGAACCACAATTCTCCTTGTGCAAGATGACTCGGATATAACTTATGGAATAAAAACTGGTTTCCAAAATAATTTTCTTATTGTCACTGGCAACAATCTCCGAAGGACATATAAGTTAAGGAAGACACAGGAAAGGAAAACAATTCAAAGTTAGAGAAGTATTCATTTGGCATTCTCTATCACCTCAACGAAACCGAAACAAACGGAAACGAACGCATGAAAAAGATGTCTCACCTTTTATATTAGTCGCTAACAACAATGGCATTTCTGAAGCTAAGTATATATATATATATATATATATATATATATATATATATATATATATATATATATATATATATATATGTATGTATGTATGTATGTATGTATGTATGTATGTATGTATGTATGTATGTATGTATGTATGTATGTATGTATGTATGTATGTATATATATATATATATATATATATATATATATATATATATATATATATATATATATATATATATATATATATATATATATATATATATATATATATTTGATGTTCGTGATATTCTCAGAACACTTATTTGCAAGATAAATTTACAAAAGGTATTAAAAGTTCTTTATGAATATTGCTGTTTTTATTAATACAATGTAATATTTATGAATTTATTAACCTTTTAATTAAATAATACTTCAAGATCCTCACAGTATATTGACTTGATTGGTTGTGATACAGGATCTGACTCGATTTTTGCAGTCTGCCATAAGTAAACTCTTAACGACCTTATATTTTCAAGTATAAAATTTTCAATGGAACCTACCTCCAATAATCTGATTGGACTGATGTAAGCTGCGATGGCTGTTTTTAATCGTGCTTCGACTGCTTTTCATCTCTAACAGTTCCATGAATCAAAGTCACAGTAGATAATTTTCGTGAAACCCTAGTCTAAGGTAGACAGAAACGGTTTCCAGGGCATTCCACACACGTCATATTATCAATGAACCATCAATAAGTTGTTAAGGCTGATGTAATCGTTGACTTTAAATATATCAACATTTGCATATGTAATGGAAAATCGAAGTTGAAATGATGATCGAATACAACAAGTTAGACGTTGTCTTTCAAACAATCTATTATACATACTTATTAAATTTTTTATATTGATGTGTGAATTATGTATACAACGTGATGGATTTTTGTGAACAATGTCTCAGTATCTTTGAATTTTGCTGAATCATACTGGATACTACATCGGATACTAGATACTACATCGGATACTAGATACTACATCGGATATTGAAAGAAAATGGATAGAAACTTACACTTGAAGACCGATTAGCAGAGGATTTATTAACTAGAAGACCAATTAAATAGAAGATTGATTAACTAGAAGTCTGATTAAATAGAAGTCTGATTAAATAGAAGACTGATTAACTAGAAGACTAATTAAATAGAAGATTAATTAGCTAGATGACAGATCAACTAGAAGACTACAATACATTGACAGAGATTGGTTAATTAAAAGATTGATTCAGTATAAGATTGAATTAATGGAAGGCTGATCAACTACAAAACTGATTGACTTAAGACTGATTAAAGGAAACTAATTAACTCGATGACTGCTCAATCGAACACTGCTCAACTAGAAAATTGAATAATAGAAAACTGGTCAGCCATAAAACTGATTAATAGAAGACTAATAAATCTGTCATTTCTCTTGTTGAAAATCTATTGCTTTTCGACTTTTTGAAAGTTAATGATTTTCATGGTAACTTCAAAACAAAATGTCCAATTATCTCACTGTACCAGCTCCATTCCTATTTATTTACTTATGTCCTTACAAAAACAAGTAAGGCTGATTTGAAATATCGACATCACAAAGCCCATGAAAATGAAATAGTTTTTCTTAATTTGTCATTCACGATAGAAATAAAAAGTAGATTTTATTTTGGTTATGGTCTGTTTTAATAATGTAGGTTGGAATATAGTCCAAGCAGTCAGACACACAAATATTAGCTTCACATTACTACTGGACTAAATTATACCTTGACTGGAATCCATAGAGCAGCAATTTATGACATGCAATCAATTTCGTGTACATCAGCTAGAGAACTGGATCTTACAAGAATAACAAATCCATGACAATATTGTTCCCTGGTGGTTTAACAAATCGTAGTTGGTAATTAATGTACAAAGATATGAACTAGATAGAGGTTCATATACCATTGTCACAACACTTATTGTTTCCGAAACAGCTAACCACTCCCGGTGTTGACAACATTTTATCATTAACTCTTTAGAAATTTGCCTAATGGCTGATCATTATTTTCTTGCAGTTTATTTTCCCATGGGACAAAATGCACGAATGTTCATCGTTTCCATTCTGAAAACATACGTCATCGACAAAACCACATCCCGATTTTAATGACAGGTACTAATACTTATTAAAAAGGCAAGGATGTAGAAGAAAGAAGTAGAATAAATATAATTTAAATTCCTGATAAACAAACCTAAAGCTACATATCCCTTACCTATGTAGTATCTCATTAAAAACAAAGTAATTCCCATCCCCATGAAATCCATAATAGATAACATTTCTATCTCTGACCGTTCTTATTATTCTGACTAGTAGACAGAACGAAAAAAAAAAGAAGATGGATAGAAGAATAAACACGCATACTTAAATTAAGAACAACAACAAGCTGATCTGTTGCTAACATCAGAGTCCTGTATGATGTTCAGAAGAATCATGATTATCCTTAAATATTAGAAAAATGCTGGTCTTAAATCTTGTTTATGTTGTCAGTGCAAAGTCATATAAATTTGATTCAGTTTAGGAATTTTTCTTTACGAATATGTGAGTCAAAGCACTGGCCTGACCATAGTTTACTCAACGAGAAGCAAGAAAGTATTGCTGAACAATTCTCTGTAGAGTTAAAATCCATTTGTAAGCTTGCACAATTTTGTCTGTATTTTGTATGTTTTTGTTTTTAAAAACTTCAAACCTCAATATTGAAACGGTCAAATTATATCCTATTAATGATGAGTGAAATGTACCTATGTTGAGCCAGGAAGAAGAAACACAATAACTCTAAATGTTTTTTTACGTTATTTTTATCAATTACGACAACGGCAAGGTGATTATCACATATGAGAGAGAGAGAGAGAGAGAGAGAGAGAGAGAGAGAGAGAGAGAGAGAGAGAGAGAGAGAGAGAGAGAGAGAGAGAGAGAGAGAGAGAGAGAGAGAGAGAGAGAGAGAGAGAGAGAGAGAGAGAGAGAAGTAGTATAGGGAAATGAGGGTTTTAGCCCACTTTATTTTTTTACCCTCCAAACAAGTATAAATTAAATGAGGGTTTTAGCTCACTTTTTTTTACCCTCCACACAAGTATAAATCATAGTCCTAAATTATTCCCCACCCCTCATAGGGAAATGAGGGTTTTAGCTCACGTTTTTTTACCCTCCAAACAAGTATAAATTATAGTCCTAAATTATCCCCCACCTCATAGGAAAATGAGGGTTTTGGCCCACCAACCCCTCCCACACCTCCTCCGCCACCCCCGCCAAACCCTCATTTCCCTATACTACTACTATGTAGACAGATATTTTGTAACCAGACAAAACAACATGTGTTGGAATGCGATAAGCTCTGTCAACAGAAGTGACGAATTTGTTAGAACAGCGTATGTGTGGAATATGATTATTCTAAAGACGGCAAATAGGTTTTACCACAAATTTTTTATCAGATAACAGGATGAAAATTAAACTGTGTATTAGAACGTTTCAGTTAACAAGGTGGAAATTAAACTAGCATTAGAATGAAAATGATATTATTTTAGTTATATTATATCTTAAGTTTAGATAAAATTTTATGTTACTCATATTTTTTGGTGATATTTTTTTTCATACTTGCTAACCCTCATTGGTAGAATATCTGTTAACATATTGTCAATAATACGAAATTCACGTAATAAATCATCCATATTATATTTGACTCCTCGTAGGTAAGACCGGATCTGATCAAGTAGTTTCTTGTAAGTTTTAATTGATGTTAACAACCGTGCTTCTTTATCAAAAGTCTTGGTTTTACTTTTTACACGCCGCTGTAAGTGAAACACCAATAGCGGATATGATTAACAAAAAAGGATTTAATGATACCCCACTTGAAATTATACCAGAACTGGTCATTAACAACGGTAGATAAGATATTACTCGAAGGATCTTGTTGTAGTATTTGTAACATTTTTTCACGCACCAAAGTTTTTTATGATAATATTTATAGTATTGTCTTAATGCGTCTACATCTTGTTTTGGAATATCTTTTGAAATATGATTGAAATCAACTATACTTCTTTTCATTATAATATTAGTTCACATAGTCCTATGTTTGGTTAATCCATAATAAGAGCTGGTTGTTCAGCTATAAATTCCAAACACCAGAGAAAAATTGCTAATTTTAAAGTTTTATCAACTGGTTCAAGTACAAATTCTTCTTCAGAATTTTTGTTTATTATTACAGATAATACTCCAGATGAGTCATCATTTGGACGACGAAATAGATATTTGGTAGATATTCTAAACTTTGCACTGCTAAGCACTGACAATCTATACACACCGGTAACTTCTGCAATATATTTGATAGAATTATTTTTTGGTGTCCACCCAGTATAACCAGTATCAACAGTATACACAATATTTTTAATCTGTTTGTGAGGAATTTTAACCATACTCGTTTTCTCAACAATATTAGGAATTCCACTAATAATATCATTGAGTTTTGTGTTAATATCATTGAGTTTTGTGTTAATATTAGCGAGTGTAATGTTAACAATTGATGGATTTCCAAAAAAATCATCTTTAAGCGTGTTTATGTTTCTACGAAAATTTAAAAACGTTTTTACGTGACCGGTAAATTCATTTTTGAGTTCTGTTATTTCATTACTGATTGGAACATCTTGATCATCGACATATTTCTTAGTTACAGCGTCTCAATCTGTAGTTGGATATCCAAGATCTGTAATCTTGTTCTGGTTCATAACAATATTCCCATTAAATAAATCACCAGCTTTTTTAACAAAATCATTTACTGACCTACCAGAATCTTGTATCTTACCTTGATTGTTAAAAGTCATGATATTATCAGCAACCGCATTAGGAATTCGTACAAGTACATCTGGCAGTTTTACATCACTCGTTTTTAATCGTCCTTCTTTGTCCTGGAAAATGACGACTTCATCTGGTTCTACACTGGTAAGATTTAGTAAATTATTGATTTCATATTTGAGCTGATCAAGAGTTGCATATTTGGATAAGTCACCTTGGTAACCTTTTGTGGATAAATCTCCTGATAGTGTTCCAAATTTTGTATAGTAACTCATTATTTACTGTCTTAGATAAAATTATCAACACTAGTTTAATATTATACAAAATGGCAAAATCGTCGATATTAAACTTTGATACAGAGAAGCTGGTGAAACACAAACATAACAAAGAACTTCCTGATTGTCATTATCTTATTGTTGGGCGAACTGGATCGGGGAAAACAAATTTACTTATGAACTTGCTTTTTGGTGATAATTTTAACTACGACAGAGTCTATATTTACACAATCAATCCACAGCAAGATAAGTATGAGTTATTAAACGATTATAATGACAAACTTCGTGATGATCTTAAGGCTGGTGAAGATTTTTTTTATAATTAGGCAGCCAGAAGATCTTATTCCAGTTAATCAACTTGATGCAGATGAACATAAGATAGTAGTTTTTGACGATATTCCACTAAATAACATGGAGATGAACAAAATAAGATCGTACTTCTCACATTCACGTAACAAACAATGTAATTCTGTTTATCTCGCTCAAGGATTTTATAATGTTGACAGATTTATTCGGCGAAATATGGGTTGTTTTATATTATTTCCAGGACTGGACAATGTTGACGTTAGAAATATTGCAAGCGAACAATGCGTTGTCGTGACAAAAGATAAGTTTATTGAACTTTACCGTCATGCTATAAAATATAAATACAAATTTTTCTTATTTGATGAACTTACAAATGATCCAACTAAAATGTTTCGCTGTTGTATTGACACTTACTTACAGTAAGGGTTTCAATTTTATAAAATTTATAATTATAATAATGGACAAACGAGCAAGATACAGACAACACATAGAAGATCTAAAAAAAACTTGCTCAATCTCAGACATCGCTTAAGCAAAAAGTACAACAAGCACGACGTGGGCAAGTAACCGCTACAGAAGCAACAGCTACAATTTTCAAGCCGGATACTGAAGCACTATTAGGTAAACAACCTGAAACTAAACCACTGTCAGAAGAAGAACTTAAACAACTGCAGGAAAAAGGCTTGGTTGGAATTGTTAAGAACAACAGGAAGCAGCTGCTGCCAAACTTGTTACTAGATCTGATAAAGAAAAAAGAAAACTAATTGAGGCATTTACAGCAAATATAGCTGATCCTGCGGCTAGACAAGCTGAAACAGATCGATTGATAAACAATCCGCTGGAACTTGAGCAAAGATTAGCAGAGTTAACAACGCAAGGAATAACAAATATTATAAAAGATTTATCAGGAGATATAAAAGATATCAAAGAGGAGCAACAAAGGGTTGGTGAGCTTATTGTAAAGTTTATGGAAGTTGGAGATCAAAGGTTTTATTTTACAAAAAGAGCAAATGATGAGATAAAAGGTATTGAATATGATGATTTTTTACAGAATGAAAATATAAGGGGTATTGATGATATAAGCAAGTGGACTGATGTAGAATATCAAACATTACTCGATAGATTAGATGTAATATTTAAAGACGGAGCTGCTGCTAAAGATGAATTAAACACGGTTACAGAGATTGATAATATGATTCCACTTTATGAAAGAATGAGAAACGGTGTTATTGCTCTCACGTTTAAAAAAACAGCAGAAAATAGTAGATTAAAACCTTTTGGTAAAGGGTGGAGTTTTAAAAGGAAATTTTTTACTTTTGACAAAAATCGTGTAGAGAAAAGTAGAGAAGTAAGAACAGGAACTGGTGTAAAGGTATTTACATCAACTACTGAAATGATAGGTAGATTAATGTTATTATTATCATCAAAGGAAGCTGGGAATGTTAGTGTTGAACTTGATAATGAAATCATTGACATACTTGATCATCTAAGATCGAGTGAATTATTAACATCTGACGAATATGAAACTTTACACCGCGACTTAATCGCGGCGACTTAATTTTGTAAAATGATATAATATTAAAGGAATGCAAACAACATTATTACTAAACTCTAGTGAGTCTGCGATAGATAGCGCAAATTTTTCAGTAAATTATTTTCCACCTATCCAACTAGATCCTACAAAACAATATGAAATTGGATTAATTTCTAGTACTTGCTGGAATGCTATACCTAACGTGAAAAATGATGTTAACGATGACATGTATTTTACTATGATTACAACATCTCCAATATCTACAACAAAAAAAATAAAAATTCCGCAAGGAGCTTATAATTTTACTGATCTAAACAAGACAATCAAAGAGCTCATCACAAAAGCTGACGGTGTGGCTGACAATTTTGAATTGGCAGCAAATTATAACACATTGCGAACTAGGATAACTTTGAAAAATATAGCAATCAATCTTGAACCAAGAGAAAGAAGTATTGCACAACTGTTAGGATTTACTGAAAAAACTTACACTGCACTTGATCAGCCTATTACATATGACAGTGAACTGCCAGTAAATATAACAGAAGTAAATACAATATTAGTAAATTGCTCTATTGCTTCTGGCTCTTATACATCAAAAGGCAGCAAAGGTCAAACGGTTTACAGTTTCTCACCTGAAGTTCCGCCAGGTTCTCTCATGCAAATAACTCCACGAGATATTATCTATTATCCTTTAAATGTTGAAAATCAAATATCAAGTATAATAATGCAGTTGACAGATCAATCAGGAAAACAGTTGGAATTGAATAATGAGGTTGTAACTTATTATTTACATCTATGTGAGCAAAAGTAAAAATTATGCAACATCAAATATAATGAAACAAAGAAAAAAAGTTTATCGAAGAAAAATAGTAGGAGGATTTTTTGAAAATATTTTTACTAAAGTTATTGAAAATATTCCGGGTATAGCACGTAAAGTTGCACCAATTGCTATTGACGGTGGTAAAGCTTTTGCAACTGGGGCTGCATCTGCCGCTGGGACTGCGGTGGGACAAAAATAGCTAATAAAATAAAAGGTGATCCACCGACTGCATCTGAAATAAAACAAGCTATCTCAGAAATCGCTCCAACAAAAGAAACTCAAAAAGCTATGATAACAACAACAACAAAATATTATCACCAAAGGGTGAGCAGATCATACAAAAATTAATATCTAAAGTAACAGTGCCGAAATAAAATTTTATATAATCTAATAAAATAAAATGTCTGTTAAAAATTATCTCGAGTTAACAGAAACTTATGACATCGACAACGATGTGACAGAATTCGAGTTTGTTGAGTACCTTGATGAGAATTCTAACGAACCAAATAAAGCTGGTATTAGAACCTTTAACACCAGAGATGAAGATGAATTTCTACTGCCACATAAGGATATGTTAGAAGTTCGTGGTCAGATTATGACAGTAGCCAATCCACCTGCTGCAATTGCAGTTGGAGCAGAAGTAGCTCTTTTAAATAACGGCTGGTGTTTATTCAAAAGTGCTAGATATCAACTGGCCAATCAAACTATAGAAGATATTTCAAGTCATCTACAAGTTGCAAGTACAATTTTAAATATAATTTCGTTTTCCGACGATTACTCAAGATCAACTGCAACTAACATGATGTGGTTTAAAGATACTGGACAGGGTATAGCTGAATCAACCGAATTTTTAAAGAGAGGCGCTATAGTACATGGAGCTGATGCTGATGCAAATGCTGTAATTGTGAGAAATTTTCTCATTGCTAATGCAGACGCGCTAGGTATTGCTGCACCAGGTGCAGCTGCTAATGCAGACGCTACAAGATTTTCTCTTGCAGCAGCTTTTAATAATCTAAATATAACACCACCAGCTGCTGATGCAAACGGTACTGCGATGTTTAATTTACTTTTTAACACACTTGACGTGACAAATCCACGCTATAACGATGGTTTTGCTAGGCGAAGAAAACTTGCAGCAGGATCACGTCAAATTACAATGATGCTTCCACTAAGTATGATTTTCGGCTTTTGTCGCGATTATGATAAAGTATTCCGTGGAGTAAAACATACTCTTATTTTAGATCGAGCAGACCAAAACGATTGCTTGTTTAGATCTGGAGGGGTTGATATACAATTTATTATAAACAAACTTGCTTTGTGGATGCCACGTATAACACCGTCGATCACTAAAATGTCAGATCTAAATAGTAGCTTGATAAGCATACAAACAGAATTTATTTTAAGCAGCATAAGATATATCAGACAGCGGTTCCAAATACTACTGACTACACATGGAGGGTCACAACAACATCAAGCGAACAACTGCCGAGAAATATCTTTGTCGTATTTCAACAGCAAGCCAGACTAGGTAACCAACAACAAAATAATGCAATATTTGATCACTCTGATGTCAGACGAATATACGCTAGATTAAATTCAAAGCAATATCCAGAACGAGCTATCGAGTGCAATTTTGCTGATGACGTTACTAAAAATATTTTTCGCCCATACATGTACCTGCTTGACGCAATACAAAAATATCAAGATGTTGAAGATGGAACTCAAATATCAGCAGAGGAATTTCGTACGCTTTATCCTATATTTCATTTTGATGTTACTAAACATAACGAGCGAGCTGTAGACAGCACAGCGGATATAGAAATTACCTGGACACTTGGGGAGGTTCCAGTAGCGCCGTTATACGTATACGCATTAGTGATTAGTGATAGATTTATCACGGTAGATTCTATTGGAGGTAAAATGACAGTTTAAGTTTAATCTACAGTTGTTATATAAAATGACAAAATATATTGTAAAAGAAGTATACTTAACCGATGGCCAAGTTAAAAAAATTAGTAGATGCTATTGCAAAGCGAGAACAGGTATCATTAAAAATCAATCCTAATATTTCTGATGCTGTTTTAACAAAATTAATGCTAACAAAAAATCAAGTACAAAGTATGATCGTAAAAAACTTTTGTTTTAAATTTGAGTGCTGCACAAATGACAGCGATGGTAAACGACATTGTCGTTAAAGGTGGTTTTCTTGGTCCAGCATTATCAGTATTAACTAGTACAATAATACCTAAAATTTTACCAGTCTTAGGCACATTAGGACTAGCAGCAGCGTCTGGAGCAATATCTGGCGCAGCGAAGAAAGCAGTCGTAGGTAATGGTATCATTCGTGGAAGTGGAATAAAAAAATTGTAAATTTTATGTAAATAATATATTATAATGCCACAAAAGAGAAAGAAATCGCCAACAAGAAAAAAAAGAAAACAAGAAAAACAAAATCGCCAACACCAAAATGCAAATGCATATGCAATCAACCAAAACAAGGAGGAATTATTCCAATCGCTCCACTTTTGGCGGGACTAGCGGGAAGTCTGAGTAGTAGAGGAAAACCAGGTTTTCAACTCACTTTGTTTTTTTTACCCTCCAAACAAGTATAAATTATAGTCCTAAATTATCCCCCACCCCACCCCCTTTCTTTCCAAAATAAAACAGGGTTTTGACTCACCCTCCCCCACCTCTTTTTTTCCCCCTACTACTACTATGTAAACAGGTATTTTGTAACCAAACAAAACAACAGGTGTTGGAATGCGATAAGCTCTTTACACAGAGGTGACTAATTTGTTAGAACAGCGCATGTGTGGAATACAATTATTCTAAAGACGGCAAACGGGTTTTTACCACAAGACAACAGGATGAAAATTAAACTGTGCATTAGAATGTTTCAGTTAACAAGGTGGAAATTAAACTAGCATTAGAATGAAAATGATATTATTTTATATCTCGTTACCAATGATTAATGTTTCAACTGTTGATATTAAAAATATTTCACTATCACAACTATAGATACTAAATTTTACTTTACCACTCACACAGCGACGGGACTCAAACAGATCTTTCATTTCTGGTTTGTTCAGAGGATATTTTTTGTTGATAAAATATACCTTTGACCGATCGAGATCAATTGTGAGTTTAGTATAGTTTTGTTGGCTAATGGGGCTGTGAAAGTTTTTAAATTCCGTTAGCAACTTTTGATACAATTGTTTGAGATAATTGAAATACATGCTGTCATCAGATCTGATGAGCGAAAGTTTTAACTTGTCATATGTTCCATTAAAACATATACCTGATGTTTCATTATTAAATTCAACTGTCAATTGTTTACCGTCCATCATTAGATATTTGATGTTACTATTATAGCTATTTGTCATTGTCAAATTTTCAAACATTATTTTATAAGTTTAGATAAAATTTCAGTTGGAAAAGATAATGTCGAGTATAGATCTATCATCATAACAATACCCAAGGGCAAATGTATCTACCCCATTTTCACAATAGCGTTTGTCATCAAAATTATACAATCCACGTTTGATAATGACATCTGTTTCGAGTTTATGATGATTAGTTCGAATTGCCATAGCTCTCATAAAACTAACACCACCATCAAGCGCAT
Organism: Potamilus streckersoni; assembly: GCA_016746295.1. Classification (NCBI taxonomy): domain Eukaryota; kingdom Metazoa; phylum Mollusca; class Bivalvia; order Unionida; family Unionidae; genus Potamilus; species Potamilus streckersoni. The sequence continues at coordinate 638,545 of JAEAOA010000130.1, read as the reverse complement.
ACCTGTAGTCATCACATTTCATAAACTTTTTAACAAAATCACGAGGTAGACCTTTGGCTTTTTTCGTTATTTTATTATATCTAACAATACGGCATACATTTTACTACGTAATCCGATAAAGTATTTGATAGCGCTCGAGTTCATTTCATCTTTAAACTTACCAATAACCTTTTTATTTGTGTCGTCATGAAATTTACTGTCACGTGGATAATCGGAAAGATCAAACAGATGTAGATTATTATACATATCCTGATAGATGTCCTCACATTCGATTTCATATACGAGTGAATCAGTATCAGTAAACAATAATCTACTAGCCGGCCACTGATTTTTAACAAAAGTGTAATGAAAATCGTACAGCATCCACTTTGATAAATCTAACACTGCAGCTCCAACATAGATCGGCTTGTTTAGTTTTAGATTTACTTTTCTTCTTTGTATCGCAACAAGATTTTCATTAAATATTTTCATGCTCACAAAATCATCGTCTGACACAAGTTTGTTTCTGCGATTGACAGCATTAACTATTTCAATATTTACGCGTTTCCTAATATTCTCCATCGTCTTACCAAAAACGGAATTGTTCATCAGTTTAAAGAAGTTTTTCTCAAACTCTGTTTTCGCTACAGCTCTTCTTGAAGTGTTCGAGTTAATGTAACCTCTCATCCACGGCGACTGATTAAATTTTAGTACACGATGAACTTTTCTCAACACAAGACCAGCATCGACTGCTTGTTTTAAAACTTTGTAATGGAAAACGTAATTTTTCTTATCAAGTAAATTTGGTACTAGTTTCTTGACCATGGAATGTTGCCTTGGTGATGCTAACGCTTGTTGTTCTTTTGATAACAAACTATAATCTATTACCATCGATTCCGCACAGAAAGGGTAATCATTATGTAATTTGTGTAACGAATTTGGATAATCAAGATCAACTTCAACGAAATAGGAAACATCATCGGTTATCTTTTTTTCTGTCTGATAGAAATCGATCAACCGTGATCCAATGAAATCCGCTAAAAGGCATTGGTTTTGCCATCGAACCACCGTAAAGATTATTACAATCTAGATAAATTATATACTTCGAAGGAAGGTCAGGGTTATACTGTTTCAGGTATTTGTTGTTTGTTTCAGCATATTTTTTTGTTATCACGCTAATACCACCTCGGATACCTTTTTCGATAAAATTGAACATATCCACATCTGTCAGTAATTCTAACCTTACCTTAGTAAACTTTAGCAAAGCATCCCATGACAACCCAGGGGCAGAATAATACCAGCAAGGATCTAGTCCATAATTATTATAACTCACTTCACGAAAACTTTCAAAAACATCTGCTAATAATAACACGTCAGTTTTCAAGTACAAATCATGATAATCACCAAAAGTCTTACAATCAAACTCTTTCGAGATATCTTGTGCATACCTGTACTCGTCATCGGTTATATTTTCGTTTTTAAGTTGTGAGTAAAATTTGTCTTTGTCAGGTAAAGATATTTCATCAAATTTACTCCAATCGTCGAGGTATTCGTATGGAAAAACTCCTTTTTTAGCTAGTAGATTAAATTTATCTCCAAAACAGTCTCTTAGGTTATCAAATTTATTACAACCTTTCACTAACTCATCTAACGAGGCTGCCATAAACTGCAGGCTGTCAATAAAACGCAATTTACCTAGCGTAACTGACATGTACTTTTCAAAATTATTTGGGATGCATTTGATGACGTTATCGAGTTTTAGATGAGCTTTTATCTCAGGATTACCAAAAGCTTCTACTATAATATGGCTATCATATCCTCGAAAATTGTGAAGAATAACTGGAATAAAATCTGGAGCATGAAATTTTAAATTACACTGATTATGAGCCGCTCCACGATACTGTCCAGTCAAATGACAATGGTCATGTACTTTTTTATCATCGTCAAAAGCTTTTTCACAAATATGACAAATTTCTGCTTGCTCGTGATTGGATTCTTGTTGAGGTGTTAATTTTAACATTGGCGTTACTTTTTTCAAATGAGTAAATATATTATCAACTTCATTAATCAACTGCTTGAGAAGCCAAACAGCTGGATTTTTACCACGATATAATTTGATTGATTTAGATAATCTTGAATCAGTACAACAAACTACCTTATACGCTACTCCACACGGAACATGATTTTGAACTTTTCTTGTACTCGATTGATTAGGATTATTTTCTACACCAAGTACAGGTTGAAGTAGGCATTCGAAATCAGCGTATATGACGAAAGGAATTTTTAGTTTGTGATTATGATGGACAAACTGTAACACACTATCTTTTTTAGATGGCATTGTTATTCTTTGCACATCACTACAGTACTGCAAATGCTTTTGTAATGTTTCATTGTTTGTACAGCCATGCAAGCAGCGGTAACAAAAGAACTTTTTGTTCTTATCCTTATTGTACTGTCTACCAACTAGTCCGTTAAAGTTTTTAATCCAAACATAATGATTTTTGTAGTACAGTAAATTTATAGTTGATTGTGAAGCTTTTTCTGAAATATATCTCGGATATACGTCCTCCTTTTCATCTAGTCCGAAAACGTTAATTGAAACATTATTCTGCTTTTCAAATTTTGGTATTTGATTTTCTGCCACTGGAAAGTTAATATCTTTAAAATTTAATCTAGACACATGACTGATATACCTTTCAACACGAGTAGCGTTTTTTTCTGCTGGAAATAGTGCGGAAAGAACAGCCCATTGGAAACATTTGTTATCTACGTTTTTGATGTTTATACAACATCTTTTACTTTTTATTTTTGGTGGCAGGTCGACGTATGAACTACCTCGTAATACTTTATATTTCATCGTGTGACACAATATTCCTTTGATCATTTCAAACTTCCAGCCCGAACCTAATTGACTAAATTCCTCTATTTTTTTCCAAATTTCTTGGTGTATTTCATCAGATAGTGATAACAGATCAGTCCCAAGCAAAACACGTCTTGATTTTGCGTTCATATAAGGTTCTGCAATTTCCTTGTTAGTTAATTCTTCCATTATAACTAACTTTGAAAATATAACATGATATTGCACAAATAATCTGATACTTTTGTGTTTTTCGAGCTCACGTTTTACAATTGTCTGTAATAGGTGGTAAAGATTAGTTGCAGTAAAATTTACTAAAACAATTTGATTATCAAACTGATAACTATTATTAAAACCTGCAAAAGCAGTCGCTATTTTATTAGGTTCTCCCATAAAGCTTCTCTTAGCTATATCACGCAATTTTAACATTATTATACTATAATGTAATATCTAATTGATAATTTTTTCACACTGCGCATGCGCTAAAAATCAATTAGAGATAAAAAATATCTCCTATAATATAATGACAGCAAATCTAACAAACACATGTGAGCAAGAAGTATATCAAGTTCACCCAAAACATAACTTTACCTCACACTGCGCATGCGCTAAAAATCAATTAGAGATAAAAAAAATATCACCTATAATATAATGACAGCAAATCTAACAAACACATGTGAGCAAGAAACATATCAAGTTCACCCAAAATATAACTTTATCTCACACTGCGCATGCGCTAAAAATCAATTAGAGATAAAAAAATATTGCCTATAATATAATGACAGTAAATCTGACAAGCGCACGTGAGCAAGAGATTTATCAAATTCATCCAAAGTATAACTTATACGCTGGAAATGTAATTGGTTCGGTTATTAACATTTAAACTAGAATACCTGTTGGCAAATTAACGTCAGCGGGTTATAATATTAGTGTAAAGGGAGATAATGCCGAGAGGATTACAATGTTTAGAAAAGATTTTATTTACACGTTGTTTTGCGATGATATTCCAGAGGGACAGCGTGTATATCATTATAATGGTAAAGTCACTGATGATAATATTGAAAATTTATCCTTACAAGATGAGTTTCAGCCGCACCCAGTATTTGATTTATATGAGGCTAACGATCGCGGTATTATTAGAAATAGAAAAACTAAAAAAGTTCTTAGTACTATTAGCAATATGGGATATATCAGGGTAACTGTTAGAGGAACATCAACAAATCAAGTTCGTTGGTCATAGGTTTGTTTATGAGGTGTTCAATGGATCTATACCCAATGGTCTTGTTATTAATCACATCAATAATATACAAACTGATAATCGATTGGAAAATCTGGAGATAGTAACGCAACAGGAAAATGTGAGAAAAGGAAAAAATAGTAATGGTATTAATTTTAGATGCCCAATAAAACCTGTTATTTCAAAAAACCTCGAAACGGATGAGGAGATCGAATTCAAATCGATTTCAGCTGCGGCGAAATATTATAAGATAAATCCCGCAGTCGTAAAAATTATAGCTGATGGAGCAACAAAGTCAACTTTTTCAAGAGAATACGATGCTAGGATTGGTTTTAGATATGATATTTGATAGCTCGGTTTTAGTCAAGCAATGATGAGCAAATGCTATGATATCATCGTGATTAAATTTTAACGTTGTTACTACATTTTCATTAATTTTATCTTTTTCTGCTTCTGTTAGTAATATTTTATGAGAATCACCTTGCATTACAATAACATCAACACTATATAACCCAACAAACATTTTCTTACCGCTTCGGCTAGTTCGTTATAATTTACTATATTAACTTTTTGGTGATATTTTATCTCATCAGTCATCTTATAATAATAAATTAGATAAAAATATATTATAATAATGGACTTGATGAAACGACTCGCTGAACTCTACGAAGAAGATACTAGTGATAAGGTCGTCAGCGATAAGGTCGTCAGTGATGAGGTCACGCATAGTATTACATTTTCCAAAGATTTCGTAGACAAATCTGTTGGTTATAGTGAAGATGATATTTTGTATAACAATGAATCTGATGATGATGGTGAAATAGTCACTGTTGCTGACAGATCTAATTACAGCAGATCAACAACTAAACGGTATAATGTCAAGTATCACATTGCTAAGCAAATAATTAAATTTAATTTTACCGTTGCCGAACAACAACTGTTCTGGCAGTTAATCAAACCTTTTTTAAATATCAAGATCCCAGGCCGACAGAAAAATATCAAATTCGATTTCATATTTGTCAAGATTTTTAATCTAATGACGATCTCTAACGATCGTAAGCAGTATCTAATATCATTATGTAAACCAGTAAAATGTAAATCTGTCAAACAAAAGTATGAGTTAATTTATAATAGCATTATATCATAATCTGCTTGGTTGGGATCCAACTGTTAAATTTATCGCTATACCCACGCCATTTGACTAAACTTTTATCCCCTTTTTTTCTAATCACTTTCTCGATAACAAAAACATCCTGCTCAGTTTTCTGTAGTTCTTGTTCATAAAAACTACCTACGATCGGTTCCCCTGCCAGATCTTTTAAAACGTACGTTACAGGTACTGTTAAAAGTACCTTATCAATCACAAATACTTCTTCGCTCCAGTTTGGAGTAAATCCTTTTGCAAATACCTTTTTCATCAAAGAAATTCTAACTTTATCACCAACCTTAAATTTATGTCTGCGGTACATGTTTCATTTGCTAATATTGGATTTTTAACAGCTTTTTTAGGTGTCATTTTGATGGTTCGATGTTTCGTGTTATTATATTCGCTTACGATTTGAGAAAGGTCATCGATGTACCTGTTGGTGTTTTTAGCTGTCATATGTTTGTGTAATTTCTCGTTTAGCGTGCGATTAAATCTCTCAACAACAACGCTTTTACCTTCGTTTCCTGTAACGTATTATTTTATATTATTTTGTTCTAGAAACTGTTCAAACTTTTTGTTAAAAAACTCAGATCCGTGATCAGTCCAGATTTTGTTTGGTTTTCTTTCTGTACTCGTTATTATCTGCTTTAGCGCATCGGTCATTGAAGTTCCTGTCTTATCTGAAACAGGTACACTGAAAGCGTATTTGCTAAAAACGTCTATAACATTAAACAAATACCTTTTTGGAGCGCCATCAGCGCCAACGTTAAACTGAGCTAGATTGGATACATCCACCAAATCTATTGCCCAGATATCATCTACACCATTAGCGACAACTTTACGTCGCTGGAACCTTTTTTTTTAGGTCTGTGTAGATCGACTGCAAGATCATCGTATACTTTATTTCCCCAATCGTGAGATTGACGAGACTCTCCGAGTCCAAGTTTATATTTTGCTCCAATTATTCCCTGAACAAATTTTCTATCAAAACGTTCTCGTAGATTTGTTGGCTTCATATCACGTAATTCGTCTAACATTACTTTATCACATTCTAATTTTGAGTTTTCATGATCACGATAACAGATATCATGACGCATTGCTATTGCATCCACTTGATTATAAGGCTCTTGGCCTGGCAATGGATTGTCGTTTTCATCTAGTTGTTGATGTAGCGGATTCCATGGACCAGTATACCGATGCCCTGGCAATGTCCAACCGCCTTTTGGTTTTGGTAATTTTCCAATTAGTTTATGTATATCTATACCTGACCCTATTATTTCTCTGTTGTTACAACATTGACAGTATGCGACAATTTTATTTTGCTCAATACACAAATCTCTGTCAGAATCACAGTTGCATATCATTCTATATTTTTAGTCGTCGACTAAAATAATATTAGGATAACCAGATCCTAGCGACGTCGCTGGAGATACTATCGCTGGGGACGTTTTCTTTAAAAATGTATTTTTTCTTTTTCCACAGATTGCACAAATACTTTTTAATATTATCCTGTTTTTTTTTTGTTTTTTCTGTTGTTTCATTAATATTTTCTATTTTAGTTTTACACTTGAGACAGTATGTTGACATTATTATACTTGTAAGTTTAGATAAAATTAATTGCGATCTCATTAGCGTGAGAAGGTTGCTTATCAAACTGTAAAATAAATTTTAAAAAGTTAAGATTTCTGCTCATCTGTCGGATAAACATAATACAATAATATTCGCAAGCAGACGTTCCAACAGGTTGGAGTTGATTTGACGAATAATACACCTTTTTAAATTTTTTGTTCATATACTTTTTTATTACATCGCTTGGAGGAAGTCCAAACGAGTCGAAATAATTATTATTATAAACTGCTACCCAATGTGTGCCGGATCCGTCATTAAAATCTTGTATATTAATAACACATGAACTTACAGCAGATGGTGATTTTATTGCTGCGAGTTCATCTTTAGAATAAACTCTGTGAAATCCAGGAACTGCTTTTAACTTATCAATGATATCAAAATTACTCAACGGGGTCGACGAGTTCCTGGTAATGTTAGACCACGTCCGATTCCTAAAAGATTTGGCAGCAGACTTCCCGCTAGTCCCGCCAAAAGTGGAGCGAACGAAATAATTCCTCCTTGTTTTGTTTGATTGCATATGCATTTGCACTTTGGTGTTGGTGATTTTGTTTTTGTTGTTTTCTTTTTTTTTGTTGTTGGTGATTTCTTTCTCTTTTGTGGCATTATAATATATTATTTACATAAAATTTACAATTTTTTTATTCCACTTCCACGAATGATACCATTACCTTTGACTGCTTTCTCCGTTGCGCCAGATATTGCTCCAGACGCTGCTGCTATTCCTAATGTGCCTAAGACTGGTAAAAGTTTAGGTATTATTGTACTAGTTAATACTGATAATGCCGGACCAAGAAAACCACCTTTTTTTGCCATCGCTGTCATTTGTGCAGCACTCAAATTTAAAACAAAAGTTTTTTTACGATCATACTTTTTTAATGATACCTGTTCTCGCTTTGCAATAGCAGCTACTAATTTTTTGACCTGACCATCAGTCAAATACACTTCTTTTACAATATACCTTGCCATTTTATATAACAACTGTAGATTAAACTTGAACTGTCATTTTACCTCCAATAGAATCTACTGTGATAAATCTATCACTAATCACTAATGCGTATACGTACAACGGCGCTACTGGAACCGCCCCAAGTGTCCAGGTAATTTCAATATCCGCTGTGCTGTCTACAGCTCGCTCGTTATGTTTACTAACATCAAAATGAAATATAGGATAAAGCGTACGAAATTCCTCTGCTGATATTTGAGTTCCATCTTCAACATCCTGATATTTTTGTATTGCGTCAAGCAGGTAAATTTACGGTCGAGAAATATTTTTATTAGCATCATCAGCAAAATTACACTCGATAGCTCGTTCTGGATATTGCTTTGAATTTAATCTAGCGTATATTCGTCTGACATTAGAGTGATCAAATACTGCATTATTTTGTTGTTGGTCACCTCGTCGAGCTTGTTGTTGAAATACGACAAAGATATTTCTCGGCAGTTGTTCGCTTGATGTTGTTGTGACCCTCCACGTGTAGTCAGTAGTATTTGGAACCGCTGTCTGATATACCTTATGCTGCTTAAAGTAAATTCTGTTTGTATGCTTATCAAGCGTGCTATTTAGTTCTGACATTTTAGTGATTGATGGTGTTATACGTGGCATCCACAAAGAAAGTTTGTTTATGATAAACTGTACATCAACCCCTCCAGATCTAAACAAGCAATCGTTTTGGTCTGCTCGATCTAAAATAAGAGTATGTTTTACTCCGCGAAATACTTTATCATAATCGCGACAAAAGCCGAAAATTGTGCTTAGCGGAAGCATCATTGTAATTTGACGTGATCCTGCTGCAAGTTTTCTTCGCCTAGCAAAGCCTTCGTTATAACGTGGATTTCTCACGTCAAGTGTGTTAAGAAGTAAATTTAACATTGCAGTACCGTCTGCAGCTGCTCCTGGTGGCGTTATATTTAGATTATTAAAAGCTGCTGTAAGAGAAACTCTTGTAGCGTCTGCATTAGCAGCTGCACCTGGTGCAGCAATACCTAGCGCGTCTGCATTAGCAATGAGAAAATTTCTCACAATTACAGCATTTGCATCAGCATCAGCTCCATGTACTATAGCGCCTCTCTTTAAAAATTCAGTTGATTCAGCTATACCCCGTCCAGTATCTTTAAACCACATCATGTTAGTTGCAGTTGATCTTGAGTAATCGTCGGAAAACGAAATAATATTTAAAATTGTACTTGCAACTTGTAGGTGACTTGAAATATCTTCTACAGTTTGATTAGCCAGTTGATATCTAGCACTTTTGAATAAACTCCAACCGTTATTTATAAGAGCTACTTCTGCTCCAACTGCAATTGCAGCAGGTGGATTGGCTACTGTCATAATCTGACCACGAACTTCTAACATAGCCTTATGTGGCAGTAGAAATACGTCTTCATCTCTGGTGTTAAAGGTTCTAATACCAGCTTTATTTGGTTCGTTAGAATTCTCATCAAGGTACTCAACAAACTCGAAATCTGTCACATCGTTGTCGATGTCATAAGTTTCTGTTAACTCGAGATAATTTTTAGTAGACATTTTATTTTATTAGATTATATAAAATTTTATTGCGGCATTGTTACTTTAGATATTAATTTTTGTATGATCTGCTCGCCCTTTGGTGATAATAATTTTTTTGTTGTTGTTATCATAGCTTTTTGAGTTTCTTTTGTTGGAGCGATTTCTGAGATAGCTTGTTTTATTTCAGATGCAGTCGGTGGATCTCCTTTTATTTTATTAGCTATTTTTGTCCCACCGCAGTCCCAGCGGCAGATGCAGCCCCAGTTGCAAAAGCTTTACCCGCGTCAATAGCAATTGGTGCAACTTTACGCGCTAGTCCTGGAATATTTTTAATAACTTTAGTGAATATATTTCCAAAAAATCCTCCTACTATTTTTCTTCGATAAACTTTTTTTCTTTGTTTCATTATATTTGATGTTTCATAATTTTTACTTTTGCTCGCGTAGATGTAAATAATAAGTTACAACTTCATTACTAACATGTAACTGTTTTCCTGATTGATCTGTCAACTGCATCCTTATACTTGATATTTGATCTTCAACGTTTAAAGGATAATATATAATATGTCGTGGAGTTATTTGCATGAGAGAACCTGGCGGGACTTCTGGTGAGAAACTGTAAATCGTTTGACCTTTGCTACCTTTTGATGTATAAGAGCCAGAAGCAGTAGAGCAATTTACTAATATTGTATTTACTTCTGTTATATTTGCTGGCAGTTCACTGTCATATGTAATAGGCTGATCAAGTGCAGTGTAAGTTTTTTCAGTAAATCCTAACAGTTGTGCAATACTTCTTTCTCTTGGTTCAAGATTGATTGCTATATTTTTCAAAGTTATCCTAGTTCGCAATGTGTTATAATTTGCTGCTAATTCAAAATTATCAGCCACACCGTTAGCTTTTGTTATGAGCTCTTTGATTGTCTTCTTTAGATCTTCAATATTATAAGCTCCTTGCGGAATTTTTATTTTTTTTTGTTGTAGATATTGGAGATGTTGTAATCATAGTAAAATACATTTCATCGTTAACATCATTTTTCACGTTAGGTATAGCATTCCAGCAAGTACAAGAAATTAATCCAATTTCATATTGTTTTGCAGGATCTAGTTCTATAGGTGGAATATAATTTACTGAAAAATTTGCGCTATCTTCTGCAGACTCACTAGAGTTTAGTAATAATGTTGTTTGCATTCCTTTAATATTATATCATTTTACAAAATTAAGTCACCCCGATTAAGTCGCGGTGTAAAGTTTCGTATTCGTCAGATGTTAATAATTCACTCGATCTTAGATGATCAAGTATGTCAATAATTTCATTATCAAGTTCAACACAATCATTCACAGCTTCCTTTGACGATATTAATAACATTAATCTACCTATCATTTCAGTAGTTGAAGTAAATACTTTTACACCAGTTCCTGTTTTTTCTTTTCTATATTTTTCTACACGAGATTTATCGTATACAGTCAAAAATTTCCTTCTAAAACTCCACCCCTTACCAAAAGGTTCTGCTCTATTTTTTTCTGCTGTTTCTTTAAACATGAGAGCAATAACACCATATCTCATTCTATCATAAAATGGAAGCATATCATTATTTTCTGTAACCGTGTTTATTTCATCTTTAGCAGCAGCTCCGTCTATTAGTATTTCATCTAATCTATCGAGTAATGTTTGATATTCTAGATCATTCCACTCGCTTATATCATCAATATCTATTATATTTTCTTTGTTTAAAAAATCATCATATTCACTACCTTTTATCTTATCATTTGCTCTTTTTATAAAATAAAGTCTTTGCTCTCCAACTTCCATAAACTTTACAGTAAGATCACCGACTCTTTGTTGCTCCTCTTTGATATCTTTTATATATCCTGATAAACTTGTTATAATATTTGTTATTCCTTGCGTTGTTAACTCTGCTAATCTTCGCTCAAGTTCCAGTGGATTGTTCATCAATCGTTCTGTTTCAGCTTGTGTAGCAGCAGGATCAGCTATATTTGCTGTAAGTGCCTCAATTAATTTTCTTTTTTCTTCATCAGATCTGGTAACAAGTTTTGCAGCAGCTGCTTCTTGTTGTTCTTTAACAATTCCAACCAAACCTTTTTCCTGCAGTTGTTTAAGTTCTTCTTCTAACAGTGGTTTAGTTTCAGGTTGTTTACCTAATAATGCTTCAGTAACCGGCTTGAAAATTGTAGCTGTTGCTTCTGTAGCAGTTATTTGCCCACGTCGTGCTTCTTGTACTTTTTGCTTAAGTGATGCCTGAGATTGAGCAAGTTTTTTTAGATCTTCTATGTGTTGTCTGTATCTTGCTCGTTTGTCCATTATTATAATTATAAATTTTATAAAATTGAAACGCTTTACTGTAAGTAACTGTTAATACAACAGCGAAACATTTTAGTTGGATCATTTGTAAGTTTATCAAACAAGAAAAAGTTGTATTTATCTTTTGTAGCATTACGGTAAAGTTCAATAAACTTATCTTTTGTCACGCCACCGCATTGCTCGCTTGCAATATTTCTAACGTCAACATTATCCAATCCTGGAAATAAAATAAAACAACCCGTATTTCGCCTAATAAACCTGTCAACATTATAAAATCCTTGAGCGAGATAAACGGAATTACACTGTTTGTTACGTGACAGTGAGAAATATGATCTTATTTTGTTCATCTTCATGTTGTTTAGCGGAATATCATCAAAAACTACTATCTTATGTTCATCTACATCAAGTTGATTAACTGGAATAAGATCTTCTGGCTGCCTAATTATAAAAAAATCTTCACCAGCTTTAAGATCATTACGAAGCTTGTTATTATACTCACTTAATAACTCATACTTATCTTGCTGTGGATTGATTGTGTAAATATAAACTCTATCGTAGTTAAAATTATCACCAAGAAGCAAGTTCATAAGTAAATTTGTTTTCCCCGATCCAGTTCGCCCAACAATAAGATAATGACAATCAGGAAGTTCATTGTTATGTTTGTGCTTCACTAGTCTCTCTGTATCAAAGTTTAGTATCAATGATTTTGCCATTTTGTATAATATTAAACTAGTGTTGATAATTTTATCTAGGACAGTAAATAATGAGTTATTATACAAAATTTGGAACATTATTAGGAGATTTATCTACAGGTGACTTATCCAAATATGCAACTCTTGATCGAATTAAAAAATGAAATCAATAATTTACTAAATCTTACCAGCGTAGATCCAGATGAAGTCGTCATTTTCCAGGACAAAGAAGGACGATTAAAGACGAGTAACGTAAAACTGTCAGATGTAGTTGTACGAAATCCAAGTGGGAATATTGTTATGACACAAAACAAGATTACAGATCTTGGAAACCCAACTGAGGATGGGGATGCTGTCACTAAAAAATACGTCAATGATTGGGACGCTTCAATTACTAATGAAATCACAGCGCTCAAAACTGATTTTACCAGTCACGTGAACACATTTTTAAGTTTTCGCAGAAAGATAAACAAAATTAGAGATGAATTTTTTGGAAATCCATCAAATGTTAGCATTACACTCGCTAATATTAACACAAATCGCAATGATATTAACACAAAACTCAATGATATTATTAGTGGAATTCCTAATATTGCTGAGAAAACGAGTATGATTAAAATTCCTCACAAACAGATTAAAAATATTGTGTATACTGTTGCATCTGGGTCTAGTACATGGATGAGGCAAAATAATTCTATCAAATACACTGCAGAAGTTACTGGTATGAATAGATTGTCAGTGATTAGCACTGTAAATTTTAAAATATATACCACATCATCTTCATTACATAATTTTAATAGGTCTTCTGGAACTGTAATTATATTATTACTAAAAGGTATTGAAAAAGAATTTTCAATTGAACTGGTTGATACAATTCCAGTAGTTGAAGCCGATTATCATTGGTGTTTGGAATTTGTAACTGATTTATCATAACTATGTAAATAAATATTATAATGAAAAAAAGTATATTTGATTTTAATCATATTTCAAAAGATATTTCAGAACAGGATGTGGACGCACTAATACAATACTATAAATATTATCACAAAAAACATTGGTGTGTTAAAAAATGTTACAAATACTCCAACAAGATCCTTCGAGTAATATCATATCTACCATTGTTAATGACCAGTTCCGGTATAATTTCAAGTGGGATATCGTTAAATCCCTTTTTGTTAATTATATCTGGTATTGGTGTTTCACTTACAGCGGCGTGTAAAAAAGTAGAACCAAGACTTTTGATAAAAAAGCATGGATGTTTAACATCAATTAAAACTTACAAGAAACTACTTGATCAGATCCGGTCTTACCTACGAGGAGTCAAATATAATATGGATGATTTATTACGTGAATTTCGTATTATTGATAATATGTTAACAGACATTCTACCAATGAGGGTTAGCAAGTATGAAAAAAAATATCAAAAAAATATGAGTAACGTAAAATTTTATCTAAACTTAAGATATAATATAACTAAAATAATATCATTTTCATTCTAATGCTAGTTTAATTTCCACCTTGTTAACTGAAACATTCTAATGCACAGTTTAATTTTCATCCTGTTATCTTGTGGTAAAAACCCGTTTGCCGTCTTTAGAATAATTGTATTCCACAATTGCGCTGTTCTAACAAATTAGTCACCTCTGTGTAAAGAACTTATCGCATTCCAACACCTGTTGTTTTGTTTGGTTACAAAATACCTGTTTACATAGTAGTAGTAGGGGGAAAAAAAGAGGTGGGGGAGGGTGAGTCAAAACCCTGTTTTATTTGGAAAAAAAGGGGGTGGGGTGGGGGATAATTTAGGACTATAATTTATACTTGTTTGGAGGGTAAAAAAACAAAGTGAGTTGAAAACCTGGTTTTCCTCTACTACTGTCTGCTGCCAAATCTTTTAGGAATCGGACGTGGTCTAACATCACCGGGAACTCGACCACCCCGTTGAGTAATTTTGATATCATTGATAAGTTAAAAGCGGTTCCTGGATTTCACGGAGTTTCTTCTAAAGATGAACTCGCAGCAATAAAATCACCATCAGCTGTAAGTTCGTGTGTTATTAATATACAAGATTTTAATGACGGATCCGGCACGCATTGGGTAGCAGTTTATAATAATAATTATTTTGACTCGTTTGGACTTCCTCCAAGCGATGTAATAAAAAAGTATATGAAGAAAAAATTTAAAAAGATATATTATTCATCAAATCAACTCCAACCTGTTGGAACGTCTGCTTGCGGATATTATTGTATTATGTTTATCCAACAGATGAGCAGAAATCTTAATTTTTTAAAATTTATTTTACAGTTTGACAAGCATCCTTCTCACGCTAATGATGAGATCGCAATAAATTTTATCTAAACTTAAAAAAATAAAAAATGTCAACATACTGTCTCAACTGTAGAACAAAAACAGAAAATATTAATGAAACAACAGAAAAACAAAAAACAACAGGATAATATTAAAAAGTTTTTGTGCAGTCTGCGGAAAAAGAAAAAATATTTTTTTTAAAGAAAGTGTCCGCAGCGACAGTATCCTCAGAGATGTCGCTAGGATCTGGTTATCCTGATATTATTTTAGTCGACGACTAAAAATATAGAATGATATGCAACTGTGATTCTGACAGAGATTTGTGTCTTGAGCAAAATAAAATTGTCGCATACTGTCAATGTTGTAACAACAGAGAAATAATAGGGTCAGGTATATATATACATAAAATTATTGGAAAATTACCAAAACCAAAAGGCGGTTGGACATTGCCAGGTCATCGGTATACAGGACCTTACAATCCGCTAGATCAACAACTAGATGAAAACGACAATCCATTGCCAGGTCAAGAGCCTTATAATCAAACGGATGCAATAGCGATGCGTCATGATATCTGTTATCGTGATCATGAAAACTCGAAAGCAGATTGTGATAAAGGGATGCTAGACGAATTACGTGATATGGAGCCAACAAATCGACGAGAACGTTTTGATAGAAGATTTGTTCAGGGAATGATACGAGCATAATATAAACTCGGACTCGGAAAAAAAAAGTATACGATGATCTTGCAGTCGAGCTTCACAGACCTAAAAAAAAGTTACCACGACGTAAAGTTGTCGCTAATGGTGTAGATTATATCTGGGCAATAGATTTGGTGGATGTATCCAATCTAGCTCAGTTTAACGTTGGCGCTGATGGTGCTCCAAAAGGGTATTTGCTTAACGTTATAGATGTTTTTAGCAAATACGCTTTCAGTGTACCTGTTTCGGATAAGACAGGGACTTCAATGACTGATGCGCTAAAACAAATAATAACGAGCACAGAAAGAAAACCGAATAAAATCTGGACTGATCACCGATAAAAGTTCTTTAAAAAAAAGTTTGAACAGTTTCTAGAACAAAATAATATAAAAAGGTATGTTACAGGAAACGAAGGTAAAAGCGTTGTTGTTGAGAGATTTAATCGCACGCTAAACGAGAAATTACACAAACATATGACAGCTAAAAACACCAACAGGTACATCGATGACCTTTCTCAAATCGTAGGTGAATATAATAATACGAAACATCGAACCATCAAAATGACACCTAAAAAAGCTATTAAAAATCCAATATTAGCAAATGAAAACATGTACCGCAGACATAAATTTAAGGTTGGTGATAAAGTTAGAATTTCTTTGACAAAAAAGGTATTTGCAAAAGAATTTACTCCAAACTGGAGCGAAGAAGTATTTGTAGTTGATAAGGTACTTTTCACAATACCTGTAACATACGCGTTTAAAGATCTCGCAGGGGAACCGATCGTAGGTAGTTTTTATGACCAAGAACTACAGAAAACTGAGCAGGATGTTTTTGTTATCGAAAAAGTGATTAGAAAAAAAAGGAAATAAAAGTTTAGTCAAATGGCGTGGGTATAGCGATAAATTTAACAGTTGGATCCCAACTAAGCAGATTATGATATAATGTTATTATAAATTTTCTCATACTTTTGTTTGACAGATTTTCATTTTACTGGTTTACATAACGATATTAGATACTGCTTACGATCGTCAGAGATCGTCATTAGATTAAAAATCTTGACAAATATGAAATCGAATTTGATATTTTTCTGTCGGCCTGATATTCTGATGTTTAAGAAAGGTTTGATTAGCTGCCAAAACAGTTGTTGTTCGGCAACGGTAAAATTAAATTTCATTATTTTTTTTGCAATGTGATACTTGACATTATATCGTTTAGTTGTTGGTCTGCTGTAATTTGATCTGTCAGCAACAGTGACTATTTCACCCTCATCATCAGATTGGTTGTTATATAAAATTGGTTGTTATATAAAATATCATCTTCGCTATAACCAATAGATTTGTCTACAAAATCTTTGGAAAATGTGACCTCATCACTGACGACCTTATCGATGGCGACTTTGTCGCTAGTATCTTGTTTGTAGAGTTCAGCGAGTCGTTTCATCAAGTCCATTAATATAATATATTTTTATCTAAATTATTGTTATAAGATGACTGATGAGATAAAATATCACCAAAAAGTTAATATATTAAATTACAACGAACTAGCCGAAGCGGTAAGAAAATGTTTGTTGGGTTATCGTGTTGACGTTATTGTAATGCAAGGTGATTCTCATAAAATATTGCTAACAGAAGCAGAAAAAATAAAATTAATGAAAGTGCAGTAACGACGCTAAAATTTAATCACGATGATATCATAGTATTTGCTCATCATTGCTTGACTAAAACTGAATTACAAAATATTATTGATCATCATATCTAAAACGAATCCTAGCATCGTATTCGCTTGAAAAAGTTGATTTCAGTACTCCATCAGCTACAAATTTTACGACTGCGGGATTTATCTTATAATATTTCGCCGCAGCTGAAATCGATTTGAATTCGATCTCCTCATCCGTTTCGAGGTTTTTTGAAATAACAGGTTTTGCTGGACATCTAAAATTAATACCACCACCTCGTCCTTTTCTTACATTTTCCTGTTGGGTAACTTGTTCTAGATTTTCCAATCGATTGTCAGTCTTTACGTTATTGATGTGATTAATAACAAGATCATTGGGTATAGATCCGTTGAGCACCTCGTAAATAAAACGATGGCCATAATAATGAACTTGATTTGGCGATGTTCCTCTAACAGTTACCCTGATATATCCCATATTACTCATAGTACCAAGAACTTTTTTAATTTTTCTGTTTCTAATAATACCGCGATCGTTAGCCTCGTATAAATCAAAGACCGGATGCGGCTGAAACTCATCTTCTAAGGATAAGTTTTCAATGTTGTCATCAGTGACTTTATCATTCACATGATTTACACGCTGTCCCTCTGGAATATCATTTCTAAACAACGTGTAAATAAATCTTTTCTAAACATTGCAATCCTCTCGGCATTATCTCCCTTTACACTAATCGTATAACCCGCTGACGTTAATTTGCCAACAGATATTATAGTTTTGATGTTAATAACTGAACCTAATGTATTTCCAGCGTATAAGTTTTACTTTGGGTGAACATGATAAATCTCTTGCTCACGTGCGCTTGTCAGATTTACTGTCATTATATTATAGGCGATTTTATATCTTTAATTGATTTTTAGCGCATGCGCAGTGTGAGATAAAGTTATACTTTAGGTGAATTTGATATGCTTCTTGCTCACATGTGTTTGTTAGATTTGCTGTCATTATATTATAGGAGATTTTTTTATCTTCAATTGATTTGCGCAGTGTGAGGAAATTATTAATTAGATATTACATTATAGTATAATAATGTTAAAATTACGTGATATAGCTAAGAGAAGTCTTATGGGAGAACCTAATAAAATAGCGACTGCTTTTGAATGTTTTGATAATAGTTATCAGTTTGATAATCAAATTGTTTTAGTAAATTTTAATGCAGCAAATCTTTACCACGTACTACAGACAACTGTAAAACGTGAGCTCGAAAAACACAAAAGTATCAGATTATTTGTGCAATATCATGTTTTATTTTCAAAGTTAGTTATAACCGAAGAAATACCTAACAAGAAAATTGCAGAACCTTATATGAACGCAAAATCAAGACGTGTTTTGCTTGGGACTGATCTGTTATCACTATCTGATGAAATACACCAAGAAATCTGGAAAAAATAGAGGAATTCAGTCAAATAGGTTCGGGTTGGAAGTTTGAAATGATCAAAGAAATATTGTTTCACACGATGAAATATAACGCATTACGAGGTAGTTCATACATCGACCTGCCACCAAAAATAAAAAGTAAAAGATGTTGTATAAACATCAAAAACGTAGATAACAAGTGTTTCCAATGGGCTGTTCTTTCCGCACTATTTCCAGCAGAAAAACACGCTGATCGCGTTGAAAAATATATCAGTCACGTGTCTAGATTAAATTTTATAAAGATATTAACTTTCCTGTGGCAGAAAATCAAATACCAAAATTTGAAAAGCAAAATAATGTTTCAATTAACGTTTTCGGACTAGATGAAAAAGAGGATGTATACCCGAGATATATTTCAGAAAAAGCTTCACAATCGACTATAAATTTACTGTTTTACCAAAATCATTACGTTTTGATTAAAAACTTTAACGGACTAGTTGGTAAATAGTACAATAAAAATAGGAACAAAAAGTTCTTTTGTTACCGCTGCTTGCATGGTTGTGCTAACAATGAAACATTACAAAATCATTTACAGTACTGTAGTGATGTGCAAAGAATAACAATGCCATCTAAAAAAGATAGTGTGTTACAGTTTGTCCATCATAATCACAAACTAAAAATTCCTTTCGTTATATACGCTGATTTTGAGTGTTTACTTGAACCTGTACTTGGCGTAGAAAATAATCCTAATCAATCGAGTACAAGAAAAGTTCAAAATCATGTTCCGTGTGGAGTAGCGTATAAGGTAGTTTGTTGTACTGATTCTAGATTATCTAAACCAATTAAATTATATCGTGGTAAAAATGCAGCTATCTACCTTCTCAAGCAGTTGATTAATGAAGTTGATAATATTACTTATCGTTTGAAAAGAGTAACGCCAATGTTAAAATTAACACCTCAACAAGAATCCGATCACGAGCAAGCAGAAATTTGTCATATTTGTGAAAAAGCTTTTGATACTGACAACAAAAAAGTACATGACCATTGTCATTTGACTGGACAGTATCGTGGAGCGGCTCATAATCAGTGTAATTTAAAATTTCATGCTCCAGATTTTATCCCGGTTATTCTTCACAATTTTCGAGGATATTATAGCCATATTATAGTAGAAGCTTTTGGTGATCCTGATATAAAATCTCGTCTAAAACTCGATAACGTCATCAAATGCATCCCAAATAATTTTGAAAAGTGCATGTCAGTTATGCTAGGTAAATTGCGTTTTATTGACAGCCTGCAGTTTATGGCAGCCTCGTTAGATGAGCTAGTAAAAGGTTGTAGTAAATTTGATAACCTAAGAGACTGTTTTGGAGATAAATTTAATCTACTAGCTAAAAAAGGAGTTTTTCCATACGAATACCTCGACGACTGGAGTAAATTTGATGAAATATCTTTACCTGGCAAAGATAAATTTTACTCACAACTTAAAAATGAAAATATAACTGATGATGAGTACAGGTATGCACAAGATATCTGGAAAGAGTTTGAGTGTGAGACTTTTGGTGATTATCATGATTTGTATTTGAAAACTGACGTGTTATTATTAGCAGATGTTTTTGAAAGTTTTCGAGAAGTGAGTTATAATAATTACGGACTAGATCCTTGCTGCTATTATTCTGCCCCTGGACTGTCATGGGATGCTCTGCTAAAGTTTAGTAAGGTAAGGATGGAATTACTGACTGATGTTGATATGTTCAATTTTATTGAAAAAGGTATTCGATGCGGTATTAGCGTGATAACAAAAAAGTATGCTGAAGCAAACAACAAATATTTGAAACAGTATAACCCTGACCTTCCTTCGAAGTATATAGTTTATCTAGATTGTAATAACTTGTACGGGTATTCGATGGCAGAACCAATGCCTCTTGGTGGATTTCATTGGATCACGGCTGATCGATTTCTATCGGAGACAGAAATAAAGATACCCGAAGATGTTTCCTTTTTCGTTGAAGTTGATCTTGATTATCCAAATTCGCTACACAAATTACATAACGATTACCCTTTCTGTGCGGAATCGATGGTCATAGATTATAGTTTGTTATCAAAAGAACAACAAGCGTTATCATCACCAAGGCAACATTCCATGGTCAAGAAACTAGTACCAAATTTCCTTGATAAGAAAAATTACGTTTTGCATTACAAAGTTTTAAAACAAGTAGTCGATGCTGGTCTTGTGTTGAGAAAAGTTCATCGTGTACTAAAATTTAATCAGTCGCCGTGGATGAGAGGTTATATTAACTCAAGCACTTCAAGAAGGGCTGCAGCGAAAACAGAGTTTGAAAAAAACTTCTTTAAACTGATGAACAATTCCGTTTTTGGTAAGACGATGGAGAATATTAGGAAACGTGTAAATATTGAAATAGTTAATGATGTCAATCGCAGAAACAAACTTGTGTCAGACGATGATTTTGTGAGCATGAAAATATTTAATGAAAATCTTGTTGCGATACAAAGAAGAAAAGTAAATCTAAAACTAAACAAGCCGATCTATGTTGGAGCTGCAGTGTTAGATTTATCAAAGTGGCTGATGTACGATTTTCATTACACTTTTGTTAAAAATCAGTGGCCGGCTAGTAGATTATTGTTTACTGATACTGATTCGCTCGTATATGAAATGGAATGTGAGGACATCTATCAGGACATGTACAATAATCTACATCTGTTTGATCTTTCCGATTATCCACGTGACAGTAAATTTCATGACGACACAAATAAAAAGGTGTTTGGTAAGTTTAAAGATGAAATGAACTCAAGCGCTATCAAATACTTTATCGGATTACGTAGTAAAATGTATGCCGTATTATTGGACAATAATAAAATAACGAAAAAAGCAAAAGGTCTGCCTCGTGATTTTGTTAAAAAGTTTATGAAATTTGATGACTACAGGTATGCGCTTGATGGCGGTGTCAGTTTTATGAGAGCTATGGCAATTCGAACTAATCATCATAAACTCGAAACAGAAGTCATTATCAAACGTGGATTGTATAATTTTGATGACAAACGCTATTGTAAAAATGGGGTAGATACATTTGCCCTTGGGTATTGTCATGATGATAGATCTATACTCGACATTATCTTTTCCAACTGAAATTTTATCTAAACTTATAAAATAATGTTTGAAAATTTGACAATGACAAATAGCTACAATAGTAACATCAAATATCTAATGATGGACGGTAAACAATTGACAGTTGAATTTAATAATGAAACATCAGGTATATGTTTTAATGGAACACGTGACAAGTTAAAACTTTCGCTCATCAGATCTGATAACAGCGTGTATTTCAATTATCTCGAACAATTGTATCAAAAGTTGCTAGCGGAATTTAAAAACTTTCACAGCCCCATTAGCCAACAAAACTATACTAAACTCACAATTAATCTCGATCGGTCAAAGGTATCAACAAAAAATATCCTCTGAACAAACCAGAAATGAAAGATTTGTTTGAGTCCCATCGCTGTGTCAGCGGTAAAGTAAAATTTAGTATCTATAGTCGTGATAGTGAAGTATTTTTAATATCAACAGTTGAAACATTAATCATTGGTAATGAGATATAAAATAATATCATTTTCATTCTAATGCTAGTTTAATTTTCACCTTGTTAACTGAAACGTTCTAATGCACAGTTTAATTTTCATCCTGTTATCTGATAAAAAAAATTTGTGGTAAAACCTATTTGCCGTCTTTAGAATAATCATATTCCACACATACGCTGTTCTAACAAATTCGTCACTTCTGTTGACAGAGCTTATCGCATTCCAACACCTGTTGTTTTGTCTGGTTACAAAATATGTCTACATAGTAGTAGTATAGGGAAATGAGGGTTTGGCGGGGGTGGGGGAGGAGGTGTGGGATGGGGTGGTGGGCCTAAACCCTCATTTTCCTATGAGGTGGGGGATAATTTAGGACTATAATTTATACTTGTTTGGAGGGTAAAAAAAAGTGAGCTAAAACCCTCATTTCCCTATGAGGGGTGGGGGATAATTTAGGACTATAATTTATACTTGTTTGGAGGGTAAAAAATAAAGTGGGCTAAAACTCTCATTTCATTATACTACTAGAGAGAGAGAGAGAGAGAGAGAGAGAGAGAGAGAGAGAGAGAGAGAGAGAGAGAGAGAGAGAGAGAGAGAGAGAGAGAGAGAGAGAGGTAAATATGAGTCAGTGGATAAAATAATGAGATATGTAATGTTAAAGCGTTAAAGCTACCTATGCTCGTCAGTACCAAGTAGCATACTATCCAATACTCATTCATACTATCCAATACTCCTCCATAAGATCCAATACTCCTACACTAACTCATGCACCATTTCGACTGTCCAGCACTCATAATTTCTTATCAACACCAGGCTTAGATAGGATGTTAAACATTGGGTCATAAAAACAAAAGTAGAATTTAAATTCCTTGTAAACAAAAAATTACACTTCCTTGCTATAAGAACCCTATTATCTCTTATACCTATAGTAAAATTCCTCTTCTATCATATTTTTTTTTCTTTTCAAATGCTATTGATTTTTAATGATTATAATCACTAAAACGTTAATAATAAAAGAGAGAAGGAATCGAGAGAGGGAGGGAGGAAAAATAACATTAAAAATAATGATTATCACAGTGAGGGAGAGATTTATCTGGTGTGTGTATATGTGTGTGTGTTTGTGTGTGAGAGTGTGTGTGTGTGTGTGTGTGTGTGTGTGAATATCTTATCCATATTTTGAGATCAACGTCCGTGTCCTTAGCGATGGGGACATGCATCTCTATGTTTGTCACATTTTTCACATGTCTTTGAGGTTCCTTTCTTTTGAAGTTGTGGATAATCTGGCGCTAAATAACATGAATAATAGGTATCTTCACTTTTATTTTGAGAGCAGTGGTCTGGAAGTTTACCACAAGTCTTTTGGTGGTGTACATTCGAATGACTCTTTTTGTCTGGGACGAGGAGTGTGACCTGTTGTTGCTCTTCTACATCCATTTAATCTAAATAATATATTAGTAACCTAAATAAAAGAATAATTGTACCCTAAATTTTGGCCAAGTTAAAGACCGACTATTAAATGTTAAGGCGAAGATAATTGTTTTTTTTTCCTTATGCCAAGATAAACAAAGAAAAATTTCCAACGCAAAATATGACGGATTTGCATTTTGTTACAAAACAATGCAAGAATAATATTCCAGGTATATGAGGGTCATCTTTTAAAATACATAAAACCTTCGAAAAAGGGTTTCAGCAACATCATTTCGATGGTGGTGGTTATGACGATAGTAATAATGTTGATGGGAGCAAAATTACATGGTAATTATGTTGTAGTGATTACTCTGTCAACTGGTCCTACAATACTTTTGCAATGGCGTTTTCAGGTTTACTCTCCGCCATTTTGATTGTTGGCGTGCACTTATGAGGATACCAGGATGTAACTCGACATCTTTTCCTGAAGCCAAGATAAAAGTAATTTATTCTCTAAATTGTGTGCTTCTGCAAAAAACAGTATGTAAAAAAAATTCAAAAGTCCGTTTCTTTGGTTCAATGCGTTTATTGCAATAGCAAGCGAGTCTGCTTTCAAACTAAATTGTGTGCAACTGCAACAATTTTTCACTAATACGTGTGCTACTGTAACACTAAAAACCAATTCTGCACTAAAATTGTTCTGCTACTAAAACAGGAAAATTCAGTGTCGTCACTAAAATAGGTTTTAAACAGAATATAAATCCGTTTATTCACTAAATTTTGTGCTGGTTGCAACAGTAAAAAGCAGACTTGTTAAATTTTGTGTTACTTCAAATTTAAAAGTATGCTCTGTTCTAGAGCAGAAATAAAATCTGGATCTTTAAAATGTCTGACATTTATACATTTTTGCATTCTGATGTAGGAACGGGACTCAACGTACTGAAGAAACGGGATTTTAGAGTTGTAATGGCATACATTTTAGGGAAGAAATTGAGTTTGTACGGTTGTAGTAGCATATACACAGTTGTAAGCGACTTAGTGAAGACATTGCCTTTATTACAACATCAGCATATAATTTAGTGTGTTTGTCTGTGTGTGCATGTGTGTGTTTGGATTTTCAACGACAATTTAACAATTTTAGCCATATTGCTATGATGTCTGCAGTGAGGCTATTTATAGTGATGTGGAGCTCTGGGGCATCATGCTGCAGAGATGTGTCATCATGTCCCATCCAGTCATATTATCCTGACACCTGACCGACTAGACCTAACAATAACCTCTTAATGCTAAGTGCCAAGTCAGGTAGCTGCTAGTACCAGTTTTATAAGTTTTTGGTATGACTTGGTCTGGTTTCGAATCCACGACCTCCCACATCTGAGGTGGACGCTGTAACCACTTAGACCACGAAAGCTGTCAGCACATAATTTACGAAAAAGAAAATCGATTTTGACTGGTGTATAAAAGCACATTTTAGTAAACAAAACGGATTTTGACTGTTGAAATAACACATGTTTAAAGGAAGAAGGCAACATTTTGTGCTGCGGTACAACACATCTCAGTAAAAAAAACTAAACAGTTTTGTTTCAGCAGCACAAAGTCTGGCAACAAGACAGATACCCGCCTTTTAGTGAAGAATCTTTTATTGTTGCAGCAGAGTATTATATAGTGAAGAATATATCATTATTGTCAAAACCGCGCACATTTTTAGTAAGAAACTGATGTTAGTACTGTAGTAGCACGTACTACAGTGAGAAAAGTAATATTTATGTTTGCAAAGGTACGAATTTTAGTGAAGAAGCTGAATTGTATTTTAAATAAAATAGCGCAATTCATACATCTTTTACTACTAAGATAATAGTTTATTTCGTTTGCCAAGCAGATAACAAACACCGAGCGGACGAATTGCATTTTAATCCCAAGACACAAATTTTTTTGCTTCGATTTCATTTGCAAAATTGATATTAGACATTAATCTGAACTATGAGTCAAGACAGATTCCAACACTTAAAAAATAAAGTTACCGGTAGCACTTATTACAGTTCAAAACAAAAATTTTGTATCCTAAAGTAGCACACATTATAATTTCAGAAAAACTCTGACGTTTTACCGGATCACAATTTAGTGAAGCAGCTACATTTATCAATAACATACTTAAACGGAATCCGATACAATATTCCATTTGAAGATACAGAAGAGAGACAACAGAGATTTATGTAGACTCGTTGGAATGAACATTTCTCACAAAAGCATTGGATAAAATCGAGACTACTACTCTCGAAATAAAAGTAAAACAGCAGGGAGTGTGAACCCTACAACGTTTTCTCGAGCCCTTTACCTTAAAAAAAAAATAGTTCCTACAAATGGCTGAAAAAGAAAGGTTGATAACGCTAAACCGAAGTCTCTAACTATTCTATTTCCATACGCTTACAAATATATAAATCGTTTAGGTCAGCTCAGTTTTGTTACCCTATTATTGACGTATCTTTTGCGATTTCGTTTGCTTGCGAACCGACACTTAATTTTGTCGTTCGCCCTCCCTGCTATAAATTAACCAAAGATTTTTTCAGACCTATACGATATCTGGACCTTGGATCATGTAGATTTATTAATATAAATTCAAACGGAACAGCTTGTGCTTTTGAAAAAGTTTTTAAATTTGATCATGTCCATATCTCCTGAATACCAAGTATAATAACTATTATGTAAAGTAAAATTATCTACTCCAATATAAACAACAAAAATATTAAAGTTATCTTTGATTACTTTAGGTATTTGTGTGTATCGTTGTGTAACATAAATCACGTCAGTATTGTTATGTCTACCTCTGAAAAATATTGTAGCTTGATTTGATTGTTTGTCCAGCATCACATCATCATATACTACGAGATTAT
Source organism: Potamilus streckersoni (assembly GCA_016746295.1). Classification (NCBI taxonomy): domain Eukaryota; kingdom Metazoa; phylum Mollusca; class Bivalvia; order Unionida; family Unionidae; genus Potamilus; species Potamilus streckersoni. Next base: position 612,202 of record JAEAOA010000130.1, on the reverse strand, counting down.
TAATGAATCCATCTAAATCATCTACAGATGGAGCTTCATCAATATCTGTGATAAAATCAATAATATCGTCAACGTCTTTATTAACTGATTTCGCTCTCTCGTTAAAATCCTTAATTACTTCGTAACAATGCTGATCATCAACAGACGGTGCTATTAAAAATAGTTTGCTTCATCTAAACCATCTCATTATTAAATTTAATAATATTTGTTTTTACCTGATCTAGATGGACTTATTATAATCATCCTTATCGAATTTGGTAATGCTGGATGGTGCTTTATTGGTTACTGTTTTCGTGTCGCCGAAAAATCATTTATTGCATCCATATTATTAATAACATGAGTCTATATTGTGTTCGATGTAGATTATCTACATACACTGCTGGATTAACTACAATAATAACAAAAAATAAACGACGTGTATTAACAGGTAAATGTGCAAAATATGGTACACAAAAATATAAATTTATCTCCATGTCTGATTCAGGGACAAAGACAAATGGAGATATTGCAGTTTTTTTAAAGGAAAATTACCTGGATTTCCAAAGGCTAAAAACTTAGGTGAGAAATACCTTCCTGGATATAATTATTGGGGTCCTGGAACTCGACTTGATATCCGACTTGATAATCAAGACCAACCAAGACCAGGAGAGCATCCAATAAATAAGATTGATCAAGCATGTCATATTCACGATGTTGCTTATAAAAGTAAAGATTTGCAGCAGCGGCATCTTGCAGATGTAAAATTGATTAATGCATTAAATTATATACCTAATAAATCTCTAAGAGAAAAACTCGCTATGAAAAGTAAAATAATGCTAGAGGCTGGTAATTAATTATATTATTATTATAATGGAATATATTCATTATAGCCTAAGAGGGTATTGGAGAGGTAAAGCAGCGATCACTGAACTTGCTGAGCATGTTCTACTGCTGCAAATTGGTTAGCACGACAGACAATATGGCAAATATATCTACCACAACCCCAAAACATTCAGTACGAACATTTTGATGTAAGTACTCCCATTGAAGTTCATCAAGCAGATATTTCTTGTGGATACTATTAAAACATGTGGACGAAAATCACGCACATACAAATACGCATTGACTGTTGTTGACGTTGCAGGTAGATATAAAGAAGGTAAACCATTATCAACAAATACAGCATCTTAAGTTGTAACTGCCTTTGAACGAATTTATCAACATGGTGGTATATGATGTCCACAGCTATTGAGTCGAGAGAGTTATTACAACAGATCGTCACTAATACAACTCCGTCAAAAACTACAATGATATCAATAAGTTCGATCAATCCTAAATTTAGCGTTAACTTTCCAAATGCAATTAAATTAAAAGAGATATCATTAGCATAATTGGCCAAATATTATATCAAAACCATTTGGTGGACTACAACCAAATAATTAATTAGTAGTTACAAATAAGAATAAACCTGATAGAACTCTTGATTGGCAAGTATTTAGTATTCCAGCTATCAGTTATCAAATAGAGGAAATCAATGAAGAATTTCAACGCAGAATTAAATCTATTACAGGAAAAGAATCAAAAATAGCAATCACTGTTTACGAACCAACATTATCATTGGAGATTGAAATAAATTCACCTGATTATGGTGTACATATTTATCAAAGCTCGATTAGATCAGTATTAGGTTGGAAGGAGAACAAGCTGAAGATGGGCCCATTACTGCAAAGAAATTTAAAGCAGCACCAGCAAAAGAAATAGTAGAAGATCCCGCTGAAGAATAAAGTTAAAAAACAAATACATCAAAAGAAGAAGAAAATGGAATTTTGTAATGTGTTTTTTTTTAAATATGCGTAATATAAATTCAGACAAATTTTATTGAGTATGTAAATGATGATGGATAGAAATATGGTGATAGAGAAACTGGTTATGTTTATTAGTGATTAACGTTCTATGATACGTCCCTTCTTTTACATCCTATTATGTGTAGCCAGCAGAGAGTGGGACTGTCTGCTTCAAATGGCGTAAAGAATTGTAAATGTCGAATATTGGAGAGTATATAACTGGTTATTGGATATTATATCACTGGGTGCTTGCAACACTAAACTGTTTGATAATACTTGTATCTTTATCTTTTGACCCTATGCATTGTCAACATGGTGGCATAAGATTAAATTCCACATTGGTTCTATAACAGCTGCTGTAATTTTCATTTAAACTATGTAATTAATTAGGATAGGAGTGAGAGTTTCACACCATCTGTTATTTAGAAATGGTAGTGACAAAAAGTATGTATGTATGTATGTATGTATGTATGTATGTATGTATGTGTGTATGTATTTTGGATTTTACCTTTTGAAATATCAAGTTCATGTTCTACCTGATCTGAATTATTGACTTAAATTCTATAAGGAACTAATATATGGCTGATATTTACTCGAAGATTACGGGTTAAATTTATGGGTATGCAATCTTTGCATGAGTCAAAGACGTTATGTATAGTATGATTTTTATTATAATTTTAGTAATAAACCTGCTTATTATAGCCAAGATTTTATCTTGTAAACATTTGGATCCTTCTAGAATAAAATTTTCCAATAGGAGGTGAGTGTTTTGCTTAGAAAATAAAATACAATAGATAGATAGATAGATAGATAGATAGATAGATAGATAGATAGATAGATAGATAGATAGATAGATAGATAGATAGATAGATAGATAGATAGATAGATAGATAGATAGATAGATAGATAGATAGATAGATTGATTTTCTCAAACATTTTTTGATAGACACCATATGCTATTGGCTAAATAGTAAGACAGCTCAAGTAAATGAATTGAAACACTGGTTGCGCATTGGGAAGAATGGCTTGTTACACTAAATATAAGGGAACAGGGGACCTAACACCGGGTGAATTTGATTTCGTTGAACTTATCTCCCTTTCACACTCACACTATTGATCGTTTCCTGCAGCGCCTGGTGCAGTTTGCATCCTTGCAACGTACATGTTTGCCAGATTTCATGATATGGCGGCGACAAAGGGAGAATTTAGACCAGTGAATGATGCCGATATAGGTAAGTATTTGATATGAGAAAGAATAATGTAAAGTAAGCACGAGGTGAAAATAGCGACAAGGAATTGTATTATTTGTGCAACATCGTATACCATGGTATATGTACGCTACTCTTCTGGGAGAGTCAAGGTTTTTGATGCTGAGGAACAATTCATCGACGTTTATGTAATCAGTTAATAGCTTTTAACTCCATTAGACTTTGCTTTTCTTGCATTTTTCTGGTCAGTATAGTATTTTACAGCTGTTATAAAAGATGCGATTTAGTATGAAATGTATACCATTCTGTTGCAAATTGCTATGTGTATGTTTACAACAAGTACAGTAGCAACGGGAGACATTTTTTAAGAGCAGGGTTTTATTATATATACGGTAGTTACATAAATCTGCAGCTGCTTCAATTTTTTTTAATTTTTTTTTTTTTTGATGGACAAGACGTCACACCACAGTTGTGTCAACTATACATATTAAAACCATCTAAATTGAATGTTTTAAGTGTACAGTATTTAGATTATAATAACCTTCCAATGACGTGTTTAAAGCAAAAAATCAGCACACCACATCATTCGATGAAATGAGTGTGTGTGTGTATGTGTGTGTGTGTGTGTGTGTGTGTGTGTGTGTGTGTGAAGTCAGCTGGAAGAGATAATCAATGACACATTTCATGATATTTCATGTAATTTCAGACACACATTCACACAGATACACATGCAAAACACTACTTATGCACAGACATCTGGATGGGCAGGATAATAAATTGACCATCTGTTCATCACAACATACAGAAATAATGAAGTTGAATGGGATTCATGGATTCTTGTATGAGGGCTAGAATTGTACTATGGAATTTAACAGTAAGAGACCACTGTAAAGGACTTGTAGTCTACAGCAAATAAGACTTATCTTCATGCTTAGCCAAGCTATAATCACCTTTTCCCCATTATAGGATGGATAGATAAATTTCCCACAACCACTTCTACAGAGTACCTACAATCTCATCACAGTTAGTTGTTTTAAAGGTGTAGGAGTTCTGAAACATCGCTCATGGAATAATGCATGCATGAATGTAGGGACATTTAGGTTCAAATAATTTCTGTTGCTTGATAAATTCCACTAATCTTTAATGGTCAGGGTTATAGTAACCCATGCATCCATCAACCCAGCACTTCATAGCAAAACTAGTCCTACTGTTTTTTTGTGTTTTTGTATTTTTAAACTTAAAGTCTGTAATCCAATATGATTAGGCAAAAAAATTGTTTCTTATTGCACCAAATATATAATTGATTGTATGAAATTAGTCCCACAGTGTATGATTGATCACATGAAATTAGTCCCACAGTGTATAATTGATTACATGAAATTAGTTCTGCAGTGTATGATTGATTACATGAAATTAGTTCTGCAGTGTATGATTGATTATATGAAATTAGTCCATCAGTCTATGATTGATTGCATGAAATTAGTCCCACAGTATATGATTGATTACATGAAATTAGTCCCAAGTGTTTGATTGATTACATAAAATTAGTCCCCCCACTGCAGTGCATCATTGATTACATGAAATTAGTCCATCAGTCAATGATTGATTGCATGAAATTAGTCCCACATTATATGATTGATTACATGAAATTAGTCCCAAGTGTTTGATTGATTACATGAAATTATTCCCCCAGTGTATGATTGATTATATGAAATTAGTCCCACAGTGTATTATTCATTACATGAAATTAGTCCTGTAGTGTATGATTGATTACATGATATTAGTCCTGCAGTGTATGATTGATTACATAAAGTTAGTCCTACAGTGTATGATTGATTACCTGCAGTTAGTCACAGTGTATGATTGATTACATGAAGTTAGTCCCACAGTGTAAGATTGATTACATGAAATTAGTCCCAGTGTATGATTGATTGTATGAAATTAGTCCCACAGTGTATGATTGATTACATGAAACTAGTCTTACAGTGTGTGACTGTTTACATGAAATTAGTCTGATAGTGTATGATTGATTACATGAAATTAGTCCCACAGTGTATGATTGATTACATGAAATTAGTCCTGCATTGTATGATTGATTACATGAAATTAGTCCCACAGTGTATGATTGATTACATGAAATTAGTCCTGCATTGTATGATTGATTACATGAAATTAGTACACAGTGTATGATTGTTTACATGAAATTAGTCCTGTAGTGAATGGTTGATTACATGAAATTAGTCCCACAGTATATTATTGTTTACATGAAATTAGTCCATCGATTGATTACATGAAATCAGTCCCACAGTGTATGATTGATTGCATGAAACTTATCCAATAATATGTTTCTCACAGAAAATACCATTATTGACAAATCACTTTGATCCTGTAAGTTTTGTCAGAGTAATTGCCTTTTCTTGTCTTGTATCAGTGTATGACAGTGTTAGTTAGCACATCTAGTCCCACAGCTTTTTATGACATGTAATGAAAATTGGTATATATTATGTTCTTTACCTTAAGAGAAACACATTGACAAATCTCTCTGCTGCTTCAATTTTTGTCAAGAATTATTGCTCTTTTTGTAGCATGGCATATTGCAATATAAAGCACAACCTTTTTATATCCCACAAATCTTTCATTTTATCCTGCATTTATTTATGGATCATTGAAATGTAATCTTCATTATGTAAAAGATGCATGTTTTGGCAAATATTAGTTTTTGTAAGACTCATTGTCAATGCTGACTTAAAAGTAGTATGCAAATTTTTGTATATAGCAGAATTATGCAGAAACCTCTCAGCATCAATAACATAAATTTGGATGCATATTTTAATGCATGTGCAGATTTAATTATCAGGTAATTAGTGCAGTTACTCAGTGTTTTAAACATATTTTGGGATATGTCTGTTCAGTGAAAACCTTGTTTGGACAATAATGAGATTTTTGGTACAGAAATAAAATTCGGTAGGCAAGCTTCTAAATTTTTTTAACATTCCGACCTAGATCTTATTGGTATGTAATGGGTAAGTAAGAAAGCATGCCAGTAGCTTCTCGTGGGTCGGGTTCTTCCTCCACCATTAATACTGGTTGCCATGTATAGCCTATCTTGTGCTGAAGAATTGTGTTAAACCCTATAACAACAACAACAACAACAGATCTACTGAATGTACTTGCTTATAAGACTGGTTTATGTGCAATCTGTGCCATCACAGATCTGCCATGATATGATGCACTGGAAGATCTTGGTCTATGAAAGTGTTAGGAATAATCATTAGAACAAACAGTGTATACCCTAATATCCTGGTGCATTATGTAATTACCAATCAGTAACTATGTTGTTTGCAGTTGGACATAACTTATAAGTGAGTAACTATGGTAGCTCAACAAAATGTTGGCATAGTAATTTATTTTGAAAAACAAATAATTGAACCAACACTTTCATCAGTCAGCATTCATCTGTGTGAAATTTAGTCTGAATTTACGCAATTAAACCATTGAATTTGGTGGTGCGTATACTATTTCAGTCAATAATATATCACATATTAGCCTGCATACACTGTACTCACAATAATGCCAGAAGCTATGTGGAGCTGTGTACAAGTGTGGAGAATAAATAGCACACTGTTGGCAATAGTGTGTACTTGTTATCTAATGAGCAACAAAATATCAAGACATATTGTCCATCCATCCATCCATCCATCCATCCATCCATCCATCCATCCATCCATCCATCCATCCATTTATTCATCCATCCATCCATCCATCCATCCATCCATCCATCCATCCATCCATCCATCCATCCATCCATCCATCCATTTATTCATCCATCCATCCATCCATCCATCCATCCATCCATCCATCCATCCATCCATCCATCCATCCATCCATCCATCCATCCATCCATCCATCCATCCATCCATCCATCCATCCATCCATCCATCCATCCATCCATCCATCCATCCATCCATCCATCCATCCATCCATCCATCCATCCATCCATCCATCCATCCATCCATCCATCCATCCATCCATCCATCCATCCATCCATCCATCCATCCATCCATCCATCCATCCATCCATCCATCCATCCATCCATCCATCCATCCATCCATCCATCCATCCATCCATCCATCCATCCATCCATCCATCCATCCATCCATCCATCCATCCATCCATCCATCCATCCATCCATCCATCCATCCATCCATCCATCCATCCATCCATCCATCCATCCATCCATCCATCCATCCATCCATCCATCCATCCATCCATCCATCCATCCATCCATCCATCCATCCATCCATCCATCCATCCATCCATCCATCCATCCATCCATCCATCCATCCATCCATCCATCCATCCATCCATCCATCCATCCATCCATCCATCCATCCATCCATCCATCCATCCATCCATCCATCCATCCATCCATCCATCCATCCATCCATCCATCCATCCATCCATCCATCCATCCATCCATCCATCCATCCATCCATCCATCCATCCATCCATCCATCCATCCATCCATCCATCCATCCATCCATCCATCCATCCATCCATCCATCCATCCATCCATCCATCCATCCATCCATCCATCCATCCATCCATCCATCCATCCATCCATCCATCCATCCATCCATCCATCCATCCATCCATCCATCCATCCATCCATCCATCCATCCATCCATCCATCCATCCATCCATCCATCCATCCATCCATCCATCCATCCATCCATCCATCCATCCATCCATCCATCCATCCATCCATCCATCCATCCATCCATCCATCCATCCATCCATCCATCCATCCATCCATCCATCCATCCATCCATCCATCCATCCATCCATCCATCCATCCATCCATCCATCCATCCATCCATCCATCCATCCATCCATCCATCCATCCATCCATCCATCCATCCATCCATCCATCCATCCATCCATCCATCCATCCATCCATCCATCCATCCATCCATCCATCCATCCATCCATCCATCAAGTTTTATTTATACTTATTTTAATTATATTATGTTTTCCTTGGGAAGGGGGGAATCAAGATCATACATTGTCACAATTTCTTTAGGAGTTTTGGAGGGTATGGGGGTGGGGTGGAATATTCCTTGAGATTGAGAGCCAAGGAACTTGAAGGTCAAGGTAGTTTTAATTTCATGTGAGTGATCAGTGGCTGAAGTTTTTGGATCTGATGGTACTGTTACTGACATGGTTGAACTGGCATCAAAGAAAAGAAAAGATCTTAACCATTTCATACAAATATTCTTACTGCTGTCATCAGAAGGTCATACATCAAGACCACAGTAATTAGTTACATATTTGAAGAGAAATAAAAACCATAACTATTTTATATTTGTGGATACAGCCTTTAAACTTTGAATCACGTTCAACAGTGTGCATGACAAAACTTGGCTGATGATAGATTCAGGCATCAAAAGTCAAGGTCACAGTGATAATTGTTTGAGGATTATTTTGATAAGTTATTAAAAACAAAATGGAAGTTTTGTTATCTTGTAAAAGGTCAGGTGTCAAAGTCATTGGTGTATTCCGTCATATCATTAAGTTTGCAGGATCTTTGCAGATGAGGTCATAATTAGATTTTTGAATTTGTTGTAATGGATATTAAACATCACTTAGTCTTTATGGTTTGATACAATGGTAACTAATATTTTGTTACAGCTAAAGATCATTGTTTTTAGCTTCAGTAATCAGTGGATAAATGCATTTTGCAGCACTGGCTATGGATAATTGTCCCCTCATCCAAGCATTAGTGAATGATGAAAGGCATAGCTGGAGTAAAGCCAGTTGTACAATGCAAATTTTATGGCCATATAACACAAATAATTTTACTATATATTCTCTACATTTGTTTCTCAGTACTGAACTTTCCAGTGTTACAGTCAATACAAATCATATGTTAATCTAAAATACCTTCAAAGATGACTTCAGGTGAAGTTCTTGTCAAGGGTTGACCTGCATTTTTTTGATAGGCTGAATTGTAAACAAAAAACCATAATGATCTTGCAATGAGCACAGATTTCACTTCTGTATCATCACCAAGGCCATATTACTCACTGTGCACTGTCGCCAAAATACACACAGACAACCATTCCATAAGCTCAAATTTTAAAGAATAAACATTTGCCTTTAAATTAATACCAAGAATGCCTAAACCTAACTCTTGTATCACCACCAAATGGAAACAGGAAAAAATTGCTCTAAAAATAGACTGTGACTACATTCATGGGTTACACTGAACTGGAACTATTAATTGTGACTTAATACTATAATGTTATCTAGTGCACCAGTCTGTACCTAACAATCACAACTTTTAATGCAACATTGTTTTATGGGTGTGTTGCTGACAATAAAAGACTGGCATCTATTTGTGAAAAAGCCAGATGATGAAATAACTGTTACCTTAGAGACACCCAAAAGATTTATTTCACTGACCTTACACCAAACACTCCATTTCTTTCTTGAGAGATTGTACTGTTTATTTATTCCCTACAGTAATGGTATTGCTATTGGTACTGACCTCAACAACTATTCCTGGAATATCATGATTTTGGAGCAATCTCCTAAATCAGTCAATGCAAATAATGAGAGGGTTTTACTATAGAGGAACAAGATGACCAATGTCTGGAAGTGTCAGTAGATATTTATGCCTTGGAAGTCAAATCAGAAGAGAATTAAAACATGAAATTTAGAGGAAACTAAGACTGTAATGTCTAATTAGGAAAATTAAAATGCTTTAAAATGTTATTAGCCACTATTTTATTCAATATTTCCCCATTATGATTGAAGAGGAAAGTCTTTCAGATTGATCCCATGCTATGAGAAAGAAAAGCACCTGTTTCTGGCAACCTGAAGCAGACTTCAGTATTAGATGGTTTGATATAGATGCTGAGAGATTTATAGTGAGAATCAAAATCTTTGTAAACAGTAATGAAAAACTTCAATCTTTACTGTTTGCCTGGATATTATGTTTACCAGCAATATGGATCACTGATCTAAATATATCCCTTATCAAACACCATTCCCACATATGTCTGGTTAATTGATCTTGCTGAATGTATGGCATTCCACCCAAATCATTAACATATGAGACACATGTTCATGGCTTGTTCCTTTTGATCTAAATAAAAAGCCTGTAATACATACAAAATTGCTAACATCTCAAGGTAATTGATTGGAAAGTTCAGGTCTCTTCATCTGCTTATCAATTAACATTGCTGAATAAGCCTCATTAGCACCACACACATAGATTGATCAGTATCATTTTGATCAATAAATCGACCTTCTCTTGTCTGATTAATTTACCATCTTTTCCTCAGTCTTTTGGTACAGCAATTCCACTTCCTGGATACTTACCTCAAATCCATTTCCTGGATACATGTCAATATAGTTGTATTTTATTATCTTGTATCACCAAAGCCTCTTTGTGGCTTCCAGTATTACATAAATATCATTTATAAGCATACCAATAAAAGATTCAAATTCTGTTGCTACAACTTAAAATTTTTGTATAAAAAGTTTCTTTATGAGATTAAGTTTTATTCATTTCTACTAGCTGTGCTCGTTAGTAAGAAAAACTTGAAACTGTGCTAAGTCCAGGCTCAAAGCCTAAAAAGACCATTCTCTGAGCTGGAATAAGAACAATTATTGTAAAACCTGAAGATTCAGGCATCTCAGTGATAATCAGTCAAGTTTTTGAATAAATGGGAGTGTCACGATCATGATTCAGAGTGTGGTCAGTATAATAGGAACACCAAATTTACTGTTGTCTGAAGAATGCATAAATAGATTTAAAGATGTTGGTGAACACCCTTGAAGCAGAGAAAATCCCAAAGGGTAAGCAAACAAATAAAAAATGTGTCCATTCAAAGTAAACTTCAGCTTTTGGGAACCTCTTTATGTTGGAAAATAAACATCGTAACATCCTTCAAACAGTTTCCCATTACCATTATTTGTGCTTCAAAGACCCCTACATTTTTATTTGACCCTCAGGTTTGATATCAAACTTTGTTTTTTTTTTAAAATCAGTCTGACTCACACATGACACCAATGGGAATTTTGACCCCCCCCAATCTTGCACCCCTAGGGGATACACTGCTTCAAATCAGAGAGAGAGAGAGAGAGAGAGAGAGAGAGAGAGAGAGAGAGAGAGAGAGAGAGAGAGTTATGTCATGGTGATGTCTTCCCAGTTGTGTAAACTCTTCCTAGCCAGAAAGCATAAAACAATGGAGTATAAGAGCTTATCTCTTGGACTTGTAAAGATTCCTACAATGAAAGATTTCCCTAAGGCTTTCCATTACCTTGGAAGAACATTACATTAGTAGCTCACACCAGGTGATCTATATAACTGTTGTGTGTCAGTGTTTATTACAGCCAGATAATCTAGTCTAGACCCCACTTAGAACCAAAGGAAAAAAAAACTGGAGGATTTGGCCTGACTATCAGAGTAACATGTGGGTCATGTAATTGTAACAATCAATGATAATTAATCATTTTATTGCAAAATATCTGAATGTTTGAAGGCATAATCATGTCAAAAAAGGACAAAACAGATATTTCCATACATGTTTTTATTGACAAGAAATGTGGAAGTAATATGTATAATTGCTCCAGTATGGTGTTAGACACTCTGGTGGCCTAAGTGGTTAGAGTGTCTGCCTCAAATGTGGGAGATTGCTGGTTCAAACCCTGGTTGAGTCATACCAAAGATTTATAAAAATGGTACTAGCAGCTGCCTCACGTGGTACTCAACATTAGGGGGTTAGTGTTAGGGCTGGTTAGCCTGGTGTCAGGATAATGGGTGGGACCTGATACCCCAGTGATAGACATCTTTATAAACTCCCACACTGCATGCATCATAGTGATATGCCTAAAGTTGTTAAAAGCTACATTAAAATCTAAATCACACATATACCAGTCTGGTGTTGCTGTTGTGTTGTAAAAACTACATTAAAATCTAAATTACACACACATACTAGTATGGTGTTACTGATGTGTTGTTAAAAGCTACATTAAAATCTAAATCACACACACATACCAGTCTGGTGTTACTGATGTGTTGTTAAAAGCTACATTAAAAACTAAATCACACACACATACTAGTATGGTGTTGCTGATGTGTTGTTAAAAGCTACATTAAAATCTAAATCACACACACATACCAGTCTGGTGTTACTGATGTGTTGTTAAAAGCTACATTAAAATCTAAATCACACATATACCAGTCTGGTATTATTAATGTGTTGTTAAAAGCTACATTAAAATCTAAATCACACACACATACCAGTCTGGTGTTACTGATGTGTTGTTAAAAGCTACATTAAAATCTAAATCACACACACATACCAGTCTGGTGTTACTGATGTGTTGTTAAAAGCTACATTAAAAACTAAATCACACACACATACTAGTATGGTGTTGCTGATGTGTTGTTAAAAGCTACATTAAAATCTAAATCACACACATACCAGTCTGGTGTTACTGATGTGTTGTTAAAAGCTACATTAAAATCTAAATCACACACACATACCAGTATGGTGTTGCTGATGTGTTGTTAAAAGCTACATTAAAATCTAAATCACACACACATACCATTCTGGTGTTGCTGATGTGTTGTTAAAAGCTACATTAAAATTTAAATGACACACATATACCAGTCTGGTATTGCTGATGTGTTGTTAAAAGCTACATTAAAATCTAAATCACACACATATACCAGTCTGGTATTACTGATGTGTTGTTAAAAGCTACATTAAAATCTAACTCACACACATATACCAGTCTGGTGTTACTGATGTGTTGTTAAAAGCTACATTAAAATCTAAATCACACACAGATACCAGTCTGGTATTACTGATGTGTTGTTAAAAGCTACATTAAAATCTAAATCACACACACATATACCAGTCTGGTGTTGCTGATGTGTTGTTAAAAGCTACATTAAAATCTAAATCACACACATATACCAGTCTGGTGTTGCTGATGTGTTGTTAAAAGCTACATTATAATCTAAATCACACACACATAGCAGTCTGGTGTTTCTGATGTGTTGTTAAAAGCTACATTAAAATCTAAATCACACACACATACCAGTCTGGTATTATTAATGTGTTGTTAAAAGTCACATTTAAATCTAAATCACATGCACATACCAGTCTGGTGTTGCTGATGTGTTGTTAAAAGCTACATTAAAATCTAAATCACACACACATACCAGTCTGGTGTTACTGATGTGTTGTTAAAAGCTACATTAAAATCTAAATCACACATATACCAGTCTGGTATTATTAATGTGTTGTTAAAAGCTACATTAAAATCTAAATCACACACACATACCAGTCTGGTGTTACTGATGTGTTGTTAAAAGCTACATTAAAATCTAAATCACACACACATACCAGTCTGGTGTTACTGATGTGTTGTTAAAAGCTACATTAAAAACTAAATCACACACACATACTAGTATGGTGTTGCTGATGTGTTGTTAAAAGCTACATTAAAATCTAAATCACACACATACCAGTCTGGTGTTACTGATGTGTTGTTAAAAGCTACATTAAAATCTAAATCACACACACATACCAGTATGGTGTTGCTGATGTGTTGTTAAAAGCTACATTAAAATCTAAATCACACACACATACCATTCTGGTGTTGCTGATGTGTTGTTAAAAGCTACATTAAAATTTAAATGACACACATATACCAGTCTGGTATTGCTGATGTGTTGTTAAAAGCTACATTAAAATCTAAATCACACACATATACCAGTCTGGTATTACTGATGTGTTGTTAAAAGCTACATTAAAATCTAACTCACACACATATACCAGTCTGGTGTTACTGATGTGTTGTTAAAAGCTACATTAAAATCTAAATCACACACAGATACCAGTCTGGTATTACTGATGTGTTGTTAAAAGCTACATTAAAATCTAAATCACACACACATATACCAGTCTGGTGTTGCTGATGTGTTGTTAAAAGCTACATTAAAATCTAAATCACACACATATACCAGTCTGGTGTTGCTGATGTGTTGTTAAAAGCTACATTATAATCTAAATCACACACACATAGCAGTCTGGTGTTTCTGTTGTGTTGTTAAAAGCTACATTAAAATCTAAATCACACACACATACCAGTCTGGTATTATTAATGTGTTGTTAAAAGTAACATTTAAATCTAAATGACATGCACATACCAGTCTGGTGTTGCTGATGTGTTGTTAAAAGCTACATTAAAATCTAAATCACACACACATACCACTCTGGTATTACTGATGTGTTGTTAAAAGCTACATTAAAATCTAAATCACACATATACCAGTCTGGTATTACTGATGTGTTGTTAAAAGCTACATTAAAATCTAAATCACACACACATACCAGTCTGGTGTTGCTGATGTGTTGTTAAAAGCTACATTAAAATCTAAATCACACATATACCAGTCTGGTATTACTGATGTGTTGTTAAAAGCTACATTAAAATCTAAATCACACACACATATTAGTATGGTGTTGCTGATGTGTTGTTAAAAGTCACATTAAAATCTAAATCACACACATATACCAGTCTGGTATTACTGATGTGTTGTTAAAAGCTACATTAAAATCTAAATCACACATATACCAGTCTGGTATTACTGATGTGTTGTTAAAAGCTACATTAAAATCTAAATCACACACACATACCAGTCTGGTGTTGCTGATGTGTTGTTAAAAGCTACATTAAAATCTATATCACACATATACCAGTCTGGTATTATTGAGGTGTTGTTAAAAGCTACATTAAAATCTAAATGACACACATATACCAGTCTGGTGTTGCTGATGTGTTGTTAAAAGCTACATTAAAATCTAAATCATACACACATACCAGTATGGTGTTACTGAAGTGTTGCTAAAAGCTACATTAAAATCTAAATCACACACACACACACACACACACACACACACACACACACACACACACACACACACACACACACCAGTCTGGTGTTTATGTGGACCAACATTTTATTTATTTGATTAGTGAGAGCAATTCCAAATTTGACTGGAGTAACATTGAAGTTTCTGAAACAAAACAAATATGTCTATTTATATTTATCTGAATATTATTAGACCTTTTTGTTTCATTAAAGAAAATGCGTAGCTAAATTCTAACAACTTTGGTATTCCTTGACTACATGAAAAATTCAAGCAACTGAAGTGGCAGTTGAGTTTGAAATACACATTATCTTTGTCGGAATTAACTCTGATATGAAGAAAGGCACCAAAATAAGTATTGTCCAAATAATGTAACTGCTATCTAGGCTTTGCATCAGCGCCAGTATGGGCTGCCAACAATGTGAGATTAACTGTTGATGCTGTCTGAACATAACTACATAGCATTGATTATTATGACCTTAAGTGATTGTCCATTAACTTTTAGGTGGAGGGGGAGGAGGTTGTTTTTCTTGTTGAATACATCTTTCTCTTCTACTGTGAGATAATTCATTTTTTTTTTCAACTAATATAATGGCTCAGGTTAGCAAACAGAGTAAGACTGTTTGTTTTTAAAAACTATTTAAGGGGTGGAATTTTTTCCATAAAAGCCACTAGCTCCCCCTGTATGAAAATGAAATGGTTGATCCCTGAGATGCTAACTCTCCCATCATGCACATTGGGGTCAATATAAAATGCACAAGCAGATCTTGATCAAGGTCATATTGGTCTGTTATGATCAATGTAGACAATAATGATATTGCATTACACTGGTCATTATGTCAACTTGATCAAATCACTTGACTTTCATCATATTTGTTAGAGTAAATGCCACTTTTTTGTCTATGACAATCTTGTTAACACAACTAGTTTTTCCTGCCCCCCCCCAAGGATTTTGTCTTGTAGTTAATATTTAAAGTTTGCTCTAACTTGATACATATTATGGCTTTAATTTAAATATAAACATGCTATTATATCATTGTGTTCTCTTGATTTTTGTAAGAGTTATTGTCCATTAATGTAAGGTATAAATTTTGGAATGCAGTGTAAACCATGCAGTTTTCGTGTCAAATTGCTATAAAACTTAGAATATGTTTTACGGACATCGGAATATATACATGTTGTCCAGCAATTGTATTTGCGAATTTGGATTAGATTCTTGTGGGGTAGAGGTGGGGTGTAGAATAGGTGGGGGTATATTTATGTGAGCAAAGTGCTGACATACCTCATTAAAATATTTTGAGGGAAAACAAGAGAATCATGACAGGTTTGAACTAAAACTGAAGCAGAAAGGAAAATCTGTAAAGGAAAATGTCAGAAAACTGTGATGCCAAACCTTTATTTGCTTGAACCCGGTTTTTGGCCAAATTACATGCTTGATATGTTCAATTAAGCTTACAGTGTTGTTGTCTGGATCTGTATATATTACCTGTGATCTCCAGATGTATTAGCAGATAAAATCTATAGTGGCATTGATGCACTGTATTATTACTATGTTGTTGCTATGGTAATTTTCTGCATATATTGCTGGATTTTGTTGCAGTTTTAACCTTTAAGACATTATTTTCCAAAGTAGTCTTGGATCAAAGATTTTCAGTTAACATTTGATAATCCTGCCAGATATTTTGCAGGCTCTGTACTTTTTGCTCATCAGGACATTCAGTTTGGTCACATTTAAATTGTGTGGAAAGATGGGCCAGTTGACTTTAGTTCTTGCTCCTGTGGAAAGAAGTAAGCCATGTACTTGTTATTGTTTCACTTGAAAAGCAAATGTTCAACATAGATTCAGGTATGTCACTTTCAAAATGATATGGATAAACATTATATGTAACATGAAAATATTTTTCACATGCATCCAGTCATATTTTGAGATGATTTTGTTGTTTTTAAAAAGCCCACCAAAACAACACTTCAGCTAAATCATGCCAAGGAAATGATAGCTAAGTGGCATTCCCAAGGGAACACAGCTGAATTGGGCAGGTATTGAACCTATGACCACTGGCTTATGAGTACAGCACCCTACCAACTGAGTAAATGTGGCTCCAGCTTTCAATAAGAGCAAAATTAACCATTTGTATGGCACAGATTATGCTTTTCACTCACTGCCTTTTAATATTATCAAAATATATTTCCTTTTTTGTAAAATGTATAGATTTGTACTATTAAACATTATTTTATGCTTTTATAATTATTTAAAAAACTCAGCAGTTGAGTTCCTAATAACTTTGTAACGGGATTATTTTGCTTGGTTTGCTGATAAACTACAAAAGAGTACCCTGTGGGTTATAGAAAAGGTTAATTTCATCCTTTTTGTCTGTTCTATTGGTTCTAATTAAGACCTGGACTGCATTTGTTTTGTTTTTTTGCCTATTCCACTGGTTCTAATTAAGGCCTGGACTGCATTTTTGTTATTATGTAAGTTTCATTGGTTCTAATTAAGGCCTGGATTGCATTTTTGTTATTATGTAAGTTTTATTGGTTCTAATTAAGGCCTGGACTGCATTTTTATTATTATGTAAGTTTCATTGGTTCTAATTGAGATCTGGACTGCATTGATGTTTTTGTTATTGTCTTTTGTGTACTTTACACTGCCACATTGCATGCATGGTGTGTCTGGGACTAATGTTTACAGTTAATGTTTCCAATGTCTGGGACAATCATTTGGTTGTAAGACTTAGAGTTTTCTCACCACACTGTCTTGAGCTTTGGGACTATTATGTTTTAATAATTGGAAAAAATATATATGGAACAATATGTAAAAAATGTGCCATGCTGGTCATTTAGGTCATTTTCTGGACATGTCCAGAAAAACTGTATGTTTGTTGTTACTTGTTGAAATTGTTTTAAAGTATTTTTATCTTTACCATAACATTATATATAAAGAATATCTTTACCATGTATCTTTTATCTTATAGTACTACTTGTAATGTTTATTTGGACATCTATGTGTCCTAGTTTTTATACATTTCTTCTTTATTTATTACATTTTTAGTTTAACTTGCAAATGGTACTGGATAGCAATTACTTTGTTGAATTATAGTTAATCATTTTAATACATATTTGCTTGCATGTATACATACCATACATGTTAGAGTTGCACTGTATTACTGGTAGAGTGGTTTACAGGCTATACTTATCAAGGTACTTTTTCACAGCAGCTAACTTTGATAGTTTCCATCAATAAGGAATGTATGGAAACTCCTGAGTAATCATTTTAATAATTTAATGGTATTAAAGTCTGTCATGTTTCATAACATAATACTGTAAGTCCAAAATTTATGACATTTTTTTCTTCTTCACAAAATAGTTTTATTTGTTGCAAATTATTTTCATGAACTTTTTATTCCATTCATGACATGTCATGTGTACCAATATGGTAGATCACATCATGTGTACCAACATGGTAGATGAATGGGATCTTTTGAAAGATATTCAGGACAAATGTAACTTTTGGAATTTCGGGGGGCCTCGAGTGGCCAAGTGGTCTAAAGCGCTGACCATTAAGGAAAACTGCCATCTCACCTCTGTCTGTGTAAGTTCGAGTCCAGATTCGGCTAACATGGGTAAGTGAGAAAGCCTGCCAGTAGTTTCTCGTGGGTTGTTGGTTCTTCCCGGGGTTTTCCAGGGTTCTTCCTCCACCATTAATACTGGCTGCCATGTATAGCCTATCTTGTGCTGAAAAATGATGTTAAACCCCATAATAATAACAACAATAACTTTTGGAATTTCAGATCAAATTTTATTTTAAATGTGATTTTTATTTCTTTACAGGCATATAATAAAGTCATAAGTACATGTATTCCTTTGTAAGACTGATAATCAGCCTACAACTGTTAGCAGTGCAGTTGTTTTCTGTTTCAATTTTACTTTCTTGCTCTAGTCCACTATTATCTTATTTGCGGGGAGACAGTCTATTTTATGTTTACTGTCCTGCTTCTATAAATATCTTGACCAAGTGTTGACATACCACTCATTGTCTTTCCCTTCCTATTATATCAATAGCATAGTTTAGGTAAGTTGTATGTTTTAGAGTCAGTACTTTATGTTTTAGTGTCAGTACTTTATGTTTTAGAGTCAGTACTTTATGTTTTAGTGTTAGTACTTTATGTTTTAGAGTTAGTACTTTATGTTTTAGTGTCAGTACCTATGTTTTAGTGTCAGTACTTTATGTTTTAGTGTCAGTACTTTATGTTTTAGAGTCAGTACTTTATGTTTTAGTGTCAGTACTTTATGTTTTAGAGTCAGTACTTTATGTTTTAGTGTCAGTACTCAGTACCTTATGTTTTAGTGTCAGTACTTTATGTTTTAGTGTCAGTACTTTATGTTTTAGTGTCAGCAAGCTCTCTAAATTGTCAGCACAATCAGCTGCACTGAAAGCTTAGACATCACACTTTCATTACAGCTTTTAGATGGCATCTTATACAACAGTCAACATTCACATAGCTGCCAATTCATTTGCTATAAGGAACTGGTCAATGAATTGCCTGAGTGGAGAGGGAGGGAGCTGTGATTTTCTTTCTGTTTTAAGATATTTTAGTTGGCTTTATATAAAGATAACCTTTTTTCTATTAGTATGAATATAATGGGGTTTCATTTTGCTGTACGAACATTATGGGATAATTTTGTACAGCTAATTTAGAGTTGATAGTTAAAAAAAAATCCCAGGCCCCTGTAGTAGCTCTGAAACTGTAGTAGCTATCATGTGTGGGTGGGTGGCAGCTACTTTGGGGAATTAGCTGGTAGAGCAAACAAAAGAAATGACTAGGCTACATATTTCTCTAATGGTTACTTTTCACTGTCTCATTCATTCTTTCAGGATTATAGTCGCATGCTGCCATTGGCATTCTTGCGACTGGTTGGGGCTCCATTCTGGGTGGCTGTCTCTTTAAGAGGACACTTGGCCCCAGAGCTGGGCCTTTCTGGAACTTGATCTTTGACCCTTGACATTTCACTCAAATTAAAAAACTCAGTATATATCTTAGTCCTAGCGGACTTCACAGAAAACTACTGATATCATATATCTATAAGTTACATGGAATCTGTGTTTCCTACATTAAACTAAACATTTGATATCTCATTAATGAGTTGTCCAGAAGTTGATTTAAAAAGATATAAATGATTATATTATATCTGATCAGATTCACTCTGACTTTCAACCTTTCCCTCAAAATATAAATCTTAAATAAATGAAGTTTATAGGTAAGGGTTGACAAAGATTATCAGAATTCAAGTATAAAATATCTATTTCTTTCAAAACAATATACAAATTATTCTTGCTAATTAGAGAAACTTAATCTATTCTTGTCTCTAAAATCATCAACATTTTCAAAATCCCCAACTAATCATAAGTCTTGTAAATAATCATTTAATTAATTTGCACAAACACAAATGCTTGTTCATACTACATCTAGCATGGAGTTAGACCACCAAGTGATTAACATCCCCAAGGCCATGGGGTGAGCTTGCTGTAAAGATTCTACTGGTATTGTTTTTAGACTGCAAAAGCAGAACATTTCTTGAAATGTGGATTCCATCCAAATTGGAAAATAGTTGAATCATATAAAATGTCCCTACTACACCCCTATCTCAGAAAATTAAACTGCTCGTCTCTATATGATTGTTGTACATAGAGGTACACATATGATGTGTATCACATTACATTAAAAAATACTATGTAAGAAAACTTTTCATGATACCCAACACTAATACATGTTTACAGTTCTAATTTCATTAGTGAGTAAAATAAACTTTTGCATTTTTAAGTCACCTTTTTACCTGTTGGTTGAGCTGTTGGAGAAACTAAGAGTTGAAATATATTCACTTTGAGGATATATATTAATACCCACAAGAATAAGTCACAATGACCTACATACTTATCAGTAGTATAAGTCATGTAACAGTGTGTGATACACATGTATGCTTCATTGTTTAAAGGATGCATTTATTTGGTTCTGTGTGCATTTATCGATTTTCATACTTATCACTTATCATTAGAGGAAGAGGAAAATTAAGTTATTAAGTACTTTGTACTCATCAACCACAAATGACATTGTATAACATATAAACAAATTAGAGTTCATGTTGTTTCTTATACTGATTACTCTTAAACAAATTTCGTAAACCCAGATCTGCCAGTACATTATGTTATGGCACATTTGGGTTTGTGCAGTTTGCAGTTGGACTTGACTTAAGTATGCAATTCATGGCTTGTAGAATTCTCAACAATTTTGGTCTTATAATATTAAGCAGACTTCTGGGAAATGTTAGACTTGAAATTAGTCATAAAGCAATATATATTTAACAAACATTTGCATACTTTTTTTCTACTGGGCATATTTTCCCGAAAAAACAATTTTCATTAAGCATTTGTTTGGTAACGAGACTGTTACCTTCAACTCTCCTGACCTGGAGCCACAATAATGTAATATAAATGGTTGAACATTAAACTTGCAATCTAAGAAACACCAGTTCAGTGCCTGTGACCCAGGCCAGCCTGTTCAGATGCTTCTGTGTCTCCATTTCCACAATATAATTAATATTTAGCCAGGAATGTGTTAAAAGTGCCATTAAAACTTGCAATCCTCCACAATAACTTGACCTAAACAGGTAAAGAGAGATAAGAAGCTGAAAGGACTGGCGGCCATTTGATGGAAATATGGGATCATGGGAAGGGACTGGCAGCCATTTGATTGAAACATGGGATCATGGAGAAAGTTGAGATACCAATCACTTAATTCCTGCCTTTGAAGAAGCTAAGAAAGAAGGTGGTGTCTAGAATAACATTTCAAATGATTTTACACAAGAGGCTACAACAGAAATGTGAAAAAGTTCATTTCAAATAAAGTCATAACTACTCTGATTGGACATGTTGTTTGTTCATTGAGCCAGTAGTTTCTTACACACTTGCAACCATAATAACTGTGTAAAATAAAACTTGTATAAATATGTCCTTCTTTCACAGGGTATTGAGAGAACTGTATAAAATCAGACTTAGATAAATATGTATACTTTTTTCAGAGCAGAAAGAGAACTGGATATATATATATATATATATATATATATATATATATATATATATATATATATATATATATATATATACTGTATATATAGATGCTATAAACTGACGACGAACAGTATGAAACTAGTAACTAACTAGCCTAAGCGCTTTCGACTCTTAATGAGTCTTTTTCAAAAGCAAATACAAAACATATATACGATAAACAAATAAACACAAAAACGTTGTGTTTGTAAACCTCTACATGGCTGTCTTCACATGTGCTAAAACTATAAATACAACCAGCTTGTATAGACTAGATGCGGAAACTGAAAATGTATAATTCCCTAAAAGTCTACAAGCCAAAGCGACATCTATTTTTACTTTTTGTACATATGTAACACAGATTATATCCTGGATATTTGATTCTATACCAGTTATTCTTATAGTAAAAATTGAAGGATAATAAGAAGATTTAGAAAATGTTAAATTTTACTAGTGCATAGTTTTCATTTTCATTTTCCTTCCAGGAAGGAAAAGAAATCATACTGGATACGCCGCCTTAGAACATTGAAACCAAGCGGTCTAAACCAAGAAGACTAGAAAATGAAAACTATGCGGTCTTTCAAGACAGGTTATACTGTATTAAATTTTAGAACAACCCTTAGTATTTAATTGATTAAATGCTTCATGCATCTATTTGATAAGACCATATATTTGTCGGATTGAGAATCATGGGCAGATCTGCTGCAGTCTGCAATTAGGTTTAGAATGGTTTTGTCAGCTGACAAGGCATACAGTTAATGTACACCTATTCACTTACAAAATGCAATTGAAGCCTGGTCTTTTATGCAGGAGCTAAAATTTTCAGTTGATTTGCAGAAAATCATTAGTAATACTACACAAAGTATGTAAATTCAGCAAATTAAAAATCAATAATACTCAAATGCAAAGCAATGATTGTTTTAGCATTGATTCCTGTATATACCATAGGTATGGATGCCATAGTTTGGTGATAAGGAATAAAGTCCAGAACTAATTGTCATGCTTTTAAAAACACATTTAATTTTGTAGTTATTATAATTTTTATAACTTTAAAAATTGTATATGTTGATCTTTGAAAGCTGAAGCCACTAAAGTTAGCACCCAAAGATTGAAACCTTGTAAATTTGCTCATTAAATATATTCCAAACAGACCACTCTGGTGGCACAGTGGTTAGAGTATCTGATTTGGATGTGGGAGGTCATGGGTTCGAACTCTGGTTGAGTTACACCAAAGACTTAATAAAAAATGGTACTAACAGCTGCCTTACTAGGCGCTCAGCATTAAGAGGTTATTGTTAGGACTGGTAGGCCTGCTGTCAGAATAATGTGACTAAGTGAGACATCATGCCACTTGTCTGTAGCAAGAATGAAGATGTCTCAGTGCTAGACATCACTATAAACTGCCACACTGAAGACATCACAGCGATATGACTGAAATTTTTTAAAAAATACATTAAAAGTACAAATTTTACACATACACATGCATTCCTAGCATTCAACATGGGCAGAAAAGGGTGCTCCCATAGGAATAAATATGGTAACTCTGATCTGTACCTGTGTATAGAAATAAAATAGATACAAGTTAGTTTTTCTTTTTATATACTGGTAGTTGGTGCCCATCAAGGGTTCTGTTAGTACATGTAATGAAAAATGTAAATTCTTTATTTAATCAGTGCAAGCACTATCAGATTGATAAATGGGTAATTAAACACCCAACCTATATTCATCAATACATGTTCATAAGCATACATGCTAAGTCAGGATTTTCTTGTAATCTTTTGATTTTGACAGAAACTGCCAGAAATTACAAATCTGCCAAGCTAGATATTGCTAGCTAACACAACATCTTCCAAACATAGTTATTTCCAACTGAAACAACATTCCACAGACTTGTTTATCGGCTGTTTTATTACGGCCAGCATACTCCATCATTCCAGTTTCATTGATCTAACAAATGATAACTCATGACATGTTCTAATGCATTGATTGTACATACCAATGCTGTTTTACTTCTCAATATGTCATTATTAGGTAATGTGTCATGTAACAGTTTGCAGGCAACCTGACATGATAAAACAGTTCTCTGAACTCTTTGGAAATATAATAATTTTGTTACCATTTTGAAACATATGCTAATGGATTCAAATATGCCATTGAAAAAAAGAGAAATATGTTTGCAAGTTCAACAGTGCTTGGATGGATGAATTTAATTGTGTGAAACATAGTGACAGTAACATTTAAGAAGTTTAATAAAGTTGAGCAACTGTTATGGCGTTGTAGTTAATTTGCTTATTTAAGGTTCTAGGTACACTTTCATGCTTCAGTTAATGGCAAAAAATGGTTGTTATACTAATCTCGCTGATTTGGAACCAAAAAAATCTCCTGCATTGTGAATGCTGATCTGCCTGCTATGGTCTCAGAAGACTTGGCATTTAAGCATATTTTGTGATGATTGTGAATTAAATTGACCATAGAAATGAAGAAATCGCATTGATCAAACCTTGCCATATATTAATTAAACCTCAGACATTTTCATAATAAA
Organism: Potamilus streckersoni; assembly: GCA_016746295.1. Lineage (NCBI taxonomy): Eukaryota > Metazoa > Mollusca > Bivalvia > Unionida > Unionidae > Potamilus > Potamilus streckersoni. The sequence goes on along the minus strand of JAEAOA010000130.1, from coordinate 587,573 downwards.
AGTCACAAACATCCATAGGATTCAAATGATTATTCGTGGTGCAAAAATCTTTGAGTATGTGGAGGAAAAATATTGTGATATTCTTCAGAAGACTTCCATTTCTGAAATTCTATTAGTTCCTGCTAACATATAAATGACCAATTATTGCATTGTATGTGATTTAGGTATTAAAACCATGTGATCACCATGAGCTGTCATGGCATTGCAGCTCATTAGTACAGTACCATTATTTTGAGCTCATTAGTACAGTACCATTATTTTCAGCTCATTAGTACAGTATCATTATTTTCAGCTCATTAGTACAGTATCATTATTTTCAGCTCATTAGTACAGTACCATTATTTTCAGCTCATTAGTAGCATCATTATAAGTCAAATCCAGATGTGGACAATAAAGATAATGATGTCCGGTAGCATGGTATGGTAGCATGGTATGCCTTCGGATTCATGTCTGTGTTTTTTTTCCTACTGATTAGGTACTTCTTACAAACTGCACAGACCCATACCTGCCTGCACATTATGAGGGTCTGGGCAATTTGCAGTTGGAATTGTCTTTTAAGTGAGTACATACAATAATGGGATTGGGTTGATGTGACAGTTACAACATAGATTATATAAACTTTGTAATAGATAGAGCTCTTGAGGCAACACTAGTTTTTACCAAATCTGTATACAACAAAATTCTACCTTGTGTTAACTGTGAGATTCAGATTTGTTCTCTTACTTACCTAGTACTTACTGTAAAGTACACTTTACTTAACCTAGTACACATATTAAAATAGTGCTCTCACTTTTTTGTATACATAGTCGTTACTATATTAGGTACATTTTTCTAGTTTCCCTGTGTACTCTAATTCAGACAGTGCCCAAACCACCAACATACCAATAAAGGTTTGGGGGCAGATTTATTGGATTAAGCAAGGTTAGATAAATCCTATCCTTGCTAGAGCAGTTGATAACTAAGCATGTTAACTGTCATGTGATACTGATAGAAACTAATGACCTATGTGTCATTATCCTGTGCAGCCAATATCTTCCTAAGCAGTGAATATAAACATGGTATATTGATATTGCTAGACAGCTGGTAGGACATTAGAAGTTATTTCCTTCCTGTGATTGACATTTTTCTAGAGTCTCTTGTGTTATATAGTGTCAATGTAATTAAAATGGCATCTACTACAACCTCATCAGGCTTTGGATTTACCAGGTTTAATAATGATTCCATAAGTGAACTTAAAGGTAGATCATGTACTAATATGATGATTTGCATGTTGATATAATTATAATTGCTTTATTGTCACTGCCCTGTTATGATTACTATTGACTGTCCTCTTTATGATTACTTGTCACTGTCCTCTTTATGATTACTTGTCACTGTCTACTTTATGATTACTTGTCACTGTACTCTTTATGATTACTTGTCACTGTACTCTTTATGATTACTTGTCACTGCCCTCATTATGATTACTTGTCACTGTCTATGATTACTTGTCACTGTCTACTTTATGATTACTTGTCACTGCCCTCATATGATTACTTGTCACTGTACTCTTTATGATTACTTGTCACTGTCCTCATGATTACTTGTCACTGTCCTCTATGATTACTTGTCACTGTCCTCTTTATGATTACTTGTCACTGTACTCTTTATGATTACTTGTCACTACCCTCATTATGATTACTTGTCACTGTCTATGATTACTTGTCACTGTCTACTTTATGATTACTTGTCACTGTTCTCTTTATGATTTCTAGTCACTGTCCTCTTTATGATTACTTGTAACTGTCTACTTTATGATTACTTGTCACTGCCCTCATTATGATTACTTGTCACTGTCCTCTTTATGATTACTTGTCACTGTCCTCATTATGATTACTTGTCACTGTCCTCTATGATTACTTGTCACTGTCCTCTTTATGATTACTTGTCACTGTACTCTATGATTACTTGTCACTGTCATCTTTATGATTACTTGTCACTGTCACCTTTATGATTACTTGTCACTGTCCTCTTGACATTACTCTTTATTTTCTTTTTGATGACTACTCATTACTGTCATCTTATGATTACTTAAGGCTGTCACCTTTATGATTACTTGTCACAGTTGAGTCTTTGTTATAAACTTGTCATTGCCCTCTTTAAGAATACTTGTCACAGTCCTCTTTATGATTACTTGTTTGTCACTGTCCACTTCATGATTACTTGCCTTTTGCTGTCATGATTTCATGCTTGTTCCTATCTTAGGATTACTTGTTTGTTGCAGTCATTTTTATGATTACTTGATTGTCACTGTCCTCCTTATAGCTACTTGTTTGTCATTGTCCACTTCATGATAAATTGTTTGTCATCATTATGATTACTTGCATGATGTGGTCTTCATGATGACCAGCATGTTGCTATCTCCTTTATACTTATTTGGATGTTGCTGTCAGCTTTATCATTACATGTTTGTCACTATGTGAGTGCAAAAATTGGCATCATCTTTATGATTATTTGCTGGTCACTATTGTTGTGATTACTTCCTTGTTCATGTCATCATTTTGATTTTTTTCTTGCTGCTGCCTTTATAATTATTTGCTTTTTATTATCTATATGGCTGCTTGCTTGTTGATATATTTTTAAAAATTAATTGGTTGTTACAGTCATCTTTACATGCCTAATTGTGTTATTGTTATGATTACTTGCCTATTAGTTTCATCCTTATGATTACTTGCCTGTTGGCATCATCTTTATGATTGCTTGCCTATTGGTGTCATCCTTATGATTACTTGCCTGTTGGTGTCATCCTTATGATTACTTGCCTATTTGTGTCATCCTTTTGATTACTTGCCTGTTGGCATCATCTTTATGATTACTTGCCTATTTGTGCCATCCTTATGATTACTTGCCTGTTGGCATCATTTTTATGATTACTTGCCTATTGGTGTCATCCTTATGATTACTTGCCTGTTGGCATCATTTTTATGATTATTTGCCTATTGGTGTCATCCTTATGATTACTTGCCTATTGGTGTCATCCTTTTGATTACTTGCCTATTGGTGTCATCCTTATGATTACTTGCCTGTTGGCATAATTTTTATGATTACATGCCTATTGGTGTCATCCTTATGATTACATCCTTGTTTCATTCTTTGTGATTACTTGGTTGCTGCCATCTTTATGATTATTTATTTGTGACACTGTTTAATTTTCAAAATACCAGAAGGAATTAGCAGCTGGTGTGGTGATGGTTGGGGTCATCATGCAAACATGCAAACATCAATCCAGTAAAATTCATTTACTTCTGGTAAATGACACTATTGTCTGTGATGACACTCTTTTTGAAAATGTTTGTAATGTTTTCTTTGTTCTACAGGTCATAGAAGGATATGTTATTTGTTGTCAGTTCACTTATTCATTATCATCAGTTTGTTATTATTACATCTACAGTCCTTGGAGCATTGCCAAAAAACTTGATGCATATGTACATACACCAAATCTAGTTAGACCTAAATGAAACTGCTGCGACATGTCAAAAGTATTGTTATTGATACTCCAGGATCTTTTAAATGGATGGTCATGTTAGATTAGATTTTTCTCTCAGCGACTTCTTACAATGTTTGATTGATCCCAAATAAAAATAGTGTCAGTATGCCGTTCAGCATAATGGTTGTGATAGTCATTTTGAAAACTCTAGTTTTGCTACTTCTTTTGAATTGGAAATTTATATTGGCATCTGGTACCACTAGAAAATTTTTGATGTCAAGTTGGACCTAAATGAAATGATGTTGATCTAGCCTCCAGCATTGACTCCCATAGTATCCATATTGAAACTCTTGTACTTACTACTTCAAAATAGAAGGCCATATTAACATGGTGTTTACAGAAGAAGATTTCTGGTGCTTTTGGGACTTCAGAAAGTGTGTTTTAAGGTCCCAAGAAGGGGTTTGTGTGCATGATCCAGAAAGCCATGTCATCCAACTAAGAAAAAGCTATCTCTACATTTAAACCTATAGAAAATGATTGGAAATTCAAATCTGAGTAAAAGTTAATAACTTGCCATGTCATCTTCAAAGCATTTCATATATTTAACAAAGAAATAAATAGTTGATAGACTTACTATTGACAAATATAAATCCCCATACACATATGTGCAAGCATTCATATAATCCCTATGACACTGACATGGAATAAAAATGTACATCAAGTTTCCATCTTGTAAATCCATTGAATGGCATTTTAAGTACATGGAACATTGGATGTGCTACCAGTACTCTCAATAATTTTAAGGAGGATTTGAGTAATGTAAGTGTCATTAGTGTTCATCTGTGCACCTACTAGAGACTGGAGACCACTCAGGTGGTATAGTGGTTGAGTGTCCACCTCCATTGTGGGAGGTCATGGGTTCAAACCCTGGCTGAGTCATTCCAAAGACTTTTAAAAATGGTACTAATGGCCACCTCACTTGGCACTCAGAATTAAAAGGTTTGTGTTAGGACTGGTCAGCCTGGTGTCAGAATAATGACTGGTTGGAATTTTATCATGCTACATGTCTATGACAGGATGCCCCTGTGCTAAACATCACTATAAACTGTCACATTGCAGACATCATAGCGTAGTGATATGACCTGAAAATTTTTTAACGCTACATTGAAAATCTAAATCACACACACACACACACACACACACACACACACACACACACACACACACACACACACACACACACACACACAGGATGGTACTGTTGTTCACCATGCTGGATCTCTGAGCAAATCCAGATTAGAACTGAGCTGTTCTTGATGACCATAATGTTAGCAATTTAACAATGAGATATGCTTGTCTCTAGAAATGAATGTACATGCCTCCACATCCAAACAGTCATTCTTTTCCATACATTAGTTTTTCAAGTAATGGTGGCTAATATAGGCAGTACAGCATTAATAAATGTATGCGCAATATGTTAACATACAACATTTTCTTTCATATGATGAATGCCTTATTTGCCAAAATGATTTGTCAGTATAGTATTTTGCAGAGCTTCCCTCTGTGCTTCACGTAGTTGAATTCAAAGTTAATTTTGCTGGCTTATTGCTTTCTGAATCACCTTCAGAAATGAATCATTTTCAAACACTTTTAAGATGACAAGAAACATTCATTGTGTTTAAATGGAGTAAAATCTTACTTTAAAGAAATGCTGCCACTCTTCAAAAACTTGCCAATAATCTTTAGTACAGATGGTTTAAACATTGACATTCAAGGTTATGAGGTATAATAACTTTTGTTAATTTACATGCACCTAGCCCCTTTTTCATCTTCCTATAACTTAAAATGAATTGAGTTGTACCACTTTGTGAACTTTGCCTATGCAAATTAGCACTTTGGGCTGTCCCTCTGCAGTCTTCAAAGAACTTGACTCATTCATTTGCTGCTGTCAAGCCAATTTAAGTAATACATGGAATAGTGGTTATTTCAACCTGACTTCTTTGCCTTTTTATCTCTGACAATTTCTTGCATAAGCTGCCCCAAGGATAGTTTTGCATGAGCTTTTGAAGGGTTGTTTACTGTTTGTACATGCTGTACATTGCAGCATATAATAAGTGGTGGGGTTTGGTGGGTCTTTTTTTTTGTGAAGATGCTGAAAAAGTTTTTTCTTCCAAACACAATCAAGGGGTCTGGGAGTAAAGAATGGTATTTTTCTTGACACATTGTGGTATAACTGGTTGATAAATCCATCCATCCATCCATCCATCCATCCATCCATCCATCCATCCATCCATCCATCCATCCATCCATCCATCCATCCATCCATCCATCCATCATCCATCCATCCATCCATCCATCCATCCATCCATCCATCCATCCATCCATCCATCCATCCATCCATCCATCCATCATCCATCCATCCATCCATCCATCCATCCATCCATCCATCCATCCATCCATCCATCCATCCATCCATCCATCCATCCATCCATCCATCCATCCATCCAATCCATCCATCCATCCATCCATCCATCCATCCATCCATCCATCCATCCATCCATCCATCCATCCATCCATCCATCCATCCATCCATCCATCCATCCATCCATCCATCCATCCATCCATCCATCCATCCATCCATCCATCCATCCATCCATCCATCCATCCATCCATCCATCCATCCATCCATCCATCCATCCATCCATCCATCCATCCATCCATCCATCCATCCATCCATCCATCCATCCATCCATCCATCCATCCATCCATCCATCCATCCATCCATCCATCCATCCATCCATCCATCCATCCATCCATCCATCCATCCATCCATCCATCCATCCATCCATCCATCCATCCATCCATCCATCCATCCATCCATCCATCCATCCATCCATCCATCCATCCATCCATCCATCCATCCATCCATCCATCCATCCATCCATCCATCCATCCATCCATCCATCCATCCATCCATCCATCCATCCATCCATCCATCCATCCATCCATCCATCCATCCATCCATCCATCCATCCATCCATCCATCCATCCATCCATCCATCCATCCATCCATCCATCCATCCATCCATCCATCCATCCATCCATCCATCCATCCATCCATCCATCCATTCATCCATCCATCCAATTCATCCATCCAATTCATCCATCCATCTATCCATCCATCTGTTGTAGCACCTATTCCGATGTAACTGCACTTATTGGAATTTGTTACAAGAGAGGTTTTTTTCTTTTCCACTTTCAATTTTACCCAGTTTTAGTTGTTGACTCCCTGTATTATGTTTGATCCTTGCTTATAAAATGTCCTGGCAGACTTCAGATAAAGCATTCCATGAAGACCTTTTCTAAAACATTTGGTCCCATTTTATTAGCTTTATATCCTTTATCTAACCCTAGTCTACATGCCCGAGTGCTCAAAATTTAACTTAAGCACTTTATATCTACTAAGAGAGCTTCAAATTTCACATTACTTATTAAACTAAGCCTTTGACTGTTAAGAGAAGCTTGCTATAATTGGTTTATAGTAGATCTACAAATGCACAATTCCACCACTATGATGAGTTTTATTTTTGGAATCCTTCAGCTTGCACTGTATCCTAACACCTTTGTCCCTGAGTGGCTGTAGATAATACCACACTAAGTTTAACCTAAAAATGTACTCCTCTGTCACAGACATGCAATTATTTAATTTATCAAGAGAGTTTAGAAAAATGTATATACAAATATATTTTCTATTCTTAACAGTGATAAATATCAGACAAAACTAAATTTAGCCCTATAATACATACATACTAAACAGTATTGAAAAACTTACAAGTGACTCTTTCAAGTCAAATTTAACCTTTACATTCTAATCAATTAATATAGAATCATTCATATCAGACTTTCTTCATCTGTGAAGCTGGATAATGGAAGATGAGCATATAAGTATTCTGGTGATTAATCAAGCTTGCATTTGAGTATGAAGTCAGAGTGTAATTATGAATGCCTTAGACTACTATTGTGTGTTTATGAATGCCTTAGACTACTATTGTGTGTTTATGAATGCCTTAGACTACTATTGTGTGTTTATGAATGCCTTAGACTACTATTGTGTGTTTATGAATGCCTTAGACTACTATTGTGTGTTTATGAATGCCTTAGACTACTATTGTGTGTTTATGAATGAATGCCTTAGACTATTATTGTGTCTTAATGGAAATGACATTTATGTTAACTTATAGTTTCCACTCTACTCTACTATTGGTCTTCCTACTTAATTCATAAATCCCAATGGATACACTATCTGCCATAAATCTTACCCTGATTAATATCTCCACAAGCAGTGTAATTTGTTACATATTCCTACATTATTTGCTCTGATTAATATCTCCACAAGCTGTGTAATTTGTTTTACCCTGTTACATATTTCTACATTATTGCCCTGATTAATATCTCCACAAGCTGTGTAATTTGTTACATATTCCTACATTATTTGCTCTGATTAATATCTCCACAAGCTGTGTAATTTGTTTTACCCGTGTTACATATTTCTACATTATTTGCCCGGAGTCTTGCCCTGATTCATATCTGGCAATCTAATTTGTCCCTTGCTGTTTCATATTTCTAAATTACTGCCCTTTTTCTGTGATATTTTCAGAATACTAGATGACATTTGACACAAAAATTTTAGAAAATCAGGCTCAATTCTCTACAGTTTGACATTTCCAGGGCCATTCATGCCCACTTCTGTCACCATAGATCATATCCTTTTATATCAACAATAACACCTTTTCATAAATTCATTAAGAGTGTCAATTCATCCAATACCACAGCATTGGGCCTACCTCTCAAACAGTAAAACTAGGATGTAATTTTACTATCTCATCTTATAGGTGTATCCTGTATGACATCATCAACAGCCATATTTTTGTATGCCAGCAAATTTTACCATTGAGTTTATATGGTGTTTGGAAGTTTAAATAAATTCATTGAATCACAAGATACTGTTACAAAACATAAACAGAACACAGATCAGGATTTTAGTTAGTATCTATATTATAATTTATATGGGGCCCCCTAGTGGCCAGTGGTCTAAAGCTCTGACCATTACGATCACTGCCATCTCACCTCTGTCTGCGTGAGTTGAGTCCAGACTCTGCTAGTAGCTTTTTATGGGTCGGTGGTTCTTCCCTGTGTTTTTCAGAGTTCTTCTTCCACCATTAATACTGGCCGCCATGTATAGCCTATCTTGTGCTGAAAAATGGCATTAAAACCTACAACAACAATAATTTATAAGTTGATTTTTGTCTCAGTTTGCCTTGTTCGAAATTATAAGTGTTTTTGGCTGCATTTAGTTTATGGTGATGTCTAGCACAGGGCATCAATTCATGCCCCACCTAATCACATTATCCTGACACCAGGCCAACCAGCGGTAACACTAACCTTTTAATGCTGTGTGCCTAGTGAGGCAGCTGTTTAAGTACCATTTTATAAGTCTTTGTTAAGACTCAAGCAGGATTTGAACCCACGATCTCTTGCATCCAAGGCACTGTGCTCTAACTACAGAGAGCAGACTAGACATAATTAAGTTCAGTTAGAATACCTTTATTGCTTGTCTGACAAAAATAAATACTACCTACAAACTACACATAATGACCGTTGAATTTTATTTCTTTCAGGAGTTTATTTGACATTGTTTTGTAGATAAATCAAAGACAATTTGATATAATGATATTTTGGAATACCCTAAAACTGATTGCTAACAGCATTTGCTAGTAGGTACTGTTGAGCTGCCAGACATAGTAAATACATTATTTTTCCACAGTTACAGTGTCATAGTAGGTTTGATCCGTATGGAATGTATGGAAATTCCCAAGATTATTTGTTGTAGGGTTTAATACCATTTTTCAGCATAAGATAGGCTATACATGATGGTTAGTATAAATGGTGAAGGAAAAACTCAGGAAAACCCCCAGACAGAACCACCAACCAATGAGAAGCTACTGGTAAGCTTTCTCATCAACCACATTGGCCAAACCCAGACTTAACCCATGCAGACAGAGGTGAGATAACAGTGATCAGTAATGCTGAGTGCTTGCTTTAGACCACTCAACCATTTGATCAGGTCCCCAAGATTCCCAACAATTCTTGTTATTAGTTAATAATTTAATGGTAATAAAGGCATGTTTTCATATCTCAAGATGAAATGATTCCAAATTTTTACTAACTTTTATATTTTTGTGAGAATTTTAGAATATTGCAAAAATAATTATATTTATAAACCTGTAAGCACATGTATAACATGTGATAAATATACCAACATGACTGCTGAATGGGATACTTAAATTTTTTTAGACCAAATCCAACTTTTGCAAATAATTGCAGATTTTAAAAAAATTAATTGTTTTAAATCTTTGTTACTATCATTTATTGATGTGTTAAGTACATGTATCCCTTTACAGGATTACAAATAATCATCCTGAGATAGGAAGTCCATTTGTCATTTTCTGTCATTGTTTTTCTTATTGGCCCAGTCAGTGTTTTTATGTTAAAGATCAAGGTTGATACAGCTCATAATTAGATCATGTGAAATCAGCTAATCAATCTACACCACCTTGTGATAAAACTGCTGCCATTTCTGCATCACCATACCCCTTGAGTGCTAAAGAACATTGGGAATAAAATATTTGTTCATCTTAGCCAATTTTTGGTAAGTTTTCCTTGAATAATTCCAACCACGTCATGCAATGTGTGCCATACTTATAAAGATTAATTACAATTCTGAAAGTATAGAGCAGGTGTTAGAAACCTACAGCACCTGCTACAAGGTGGCATGTCAAGAGGTATGTGTGATATGTGAAGGGCAGCCAAAAATCTTGATTACAACAGTGTTACTCTCTTACTAGCAGCACAGGCTTGTTCCTTTTGTAATTAATCTGGAAAAAAGTGGCATGGTACTATAAATTAGGTTGCTGACCCCAGTAATAGATGCAGTTACTTAAAAACATAGGTCAGCAACTTCTGGCAACAAGGTGGCAAGTCAAGAGGTTTTGTGTGGCAATTTAAGTATTAATGTCTTACTTGCAGCAGGTGCTTGTTCATTGTGTAATTAATATAGAAAAAGTGGCATGCTATATGAAATAGGTTGCCTATCACTGCTCTAAAAGCTAGTTGAGTCTGATAGACCACTAATCTACAGAATTTTATTTGTTGTACTTTTATTTATTGTACAATTATACAAAGAAATTAAGAATAGCAAAATTTCCTGCCTGAAATAAAGATGAAAATTTGAAAGTTTGCTTTTACTTATAATAGTCTTTCATAAAAAATAGTGGAAAAAAGTTGCAGACAGTACAGCCAATGTTTATGAACTGATTCTAATTTATCAGTTTGTTTCTTAAAATGTCTGCAAGAAATATTTTTGATTAAGGCAAATGCAATGTTCTTGCAAACTTATGCAGTTTGGGTAAGCCTGTTTTTATGTGTTAAATTGCTTTTGTTCATATTTGTTCAGTTTGCAAATGTTTTGAAAGAAAAGGTTATTGCATCAACAGTACAATTGTGTATACTGGAGCTCTCAAAAAATAAATTCTGTATGAAGACAAAATATGAACATGAATTTCAACTGAGTCTACATCTTGGCACTGAAAGGGTGATACTTTTGATTAGTGTATACAGTCCTAGTGTTTAAACCCAGCAATAACATTTAGGACATAATTATAGCATAATAGGGTTATCCTATATTTGTTTTAACACACATATAGATATTAACACACACACACACACACATATATATAAATATATACATCAGGAAGTTGAAACATGTATTTTTACAAGAAAATTAGTCATTGAATTTGATGCAGCTTTCACCATGGGTAGAGGAGATAGTAATGGATTTAAGAAGATGGAGCAATTTAACATGGATGAAGGTAAATGGATTTGTGTTACTTTTATCACATTAAATTCCCATCTCATATCATTAAGTGTTTACACAAAACTTCAAGATGGGCTTGCATTTTTCAAGATAAAACTTTTAGTTTATTCATATTGCAACATACAACATTTAAATTTTAAAAAGTAACATTTCAAATTTGTATGGTTTTGTTTGTACACTATGGAATGTGCTTTTTTACCTCTTTTAGGAGGCTTGCAAGGTGGTTGTTGTCAGTTGTTTAATGCTGTTTTTCAGTGGATGATTGGCTGTACATAGTGGCCAGTATACATGTATTTGGTGGAAGAAGAACCTGTGAAAATCCCAGGAAGATCCACCGATGTATTGGAAGCTACTGGCAAGCTATCTAATATACCATTGCTGGCCAAGTCCTAGTCTCGAACCCTCACATAGAGTGTGAGATATCAGAGATCGGCAAAGGCGAGCACCTTAGACAACTTGATCACATGAGACCCCAGCTTGTAAGGTTATATATTGAAGCAAAAATTGCTATCAAGCTAAGAATGATCCATATATTAACAGCCATTTCTTTTATGCAGAAATCCATGGAGAATTCATATCAGTTTTGAAGAAAAAAAATAGAAATTACATTCTTCAAAAATGTATCAGGGCATATTATAGTATATCTGGGTTGAATAAGATTTTTCATAAGATTTTCCTACAGTTATTCTATCACCTTCCACTCTTTCATCCCTTTAAAATTCTTTGTTTAATGCTGGAAAGAATATCTTTTGGTTGAAAAGTTTGGTGTGATTTATGTTTCTGGCAGACCTACTGTATAGTTTGCTTGGAATCCATAAAGTATGAATGAAAAAGGGACAAGAGAAAAGTTCACTAGAAATAAAATTTGAAATATTTAGCTAATGATAATATCTACATGATTAAATTTTAGCTTCAGCTAGTTGCTTAGGTATATTATTCATTAAAAGTTTGAAAGCTTTAAATAGGGTGGACCATGTAACACGTAAAACTGGAAGAGGCATATAATGTAATCTGTATCTTGCTCATCTTGCTCATGTCAGGAACAAAATGAAAAAAACAAAATGAAATCAAACACGACATGTGAATAATTCACTTTTTCTCAAAAATAGTATTACAAAATTATGTGAAATTCAATTAGCTGTTCTGGTAGACATGGAACAAATTTAATCACATGATCAAGTAACAGATCAAACTCAGATTGCTGGCAGGGCAGCATCATCTAGTGCCTCCGGTCAGTCTACATTTCCATATTTCTTTCATTCTCACTCATTTAAGCCTCATGTCATCAGCCTCTTTTCCACACTGTACAATACAGGTGTGTATAGAGGTATTTTCTTTCCTTAATTGTGCACTATTCAAGATTAGTACCTCTGTATGAAGCTGAATCTCTGTCACTCAACCTTATGACGACTTATTTAACAAGAAGATTGCTCTCCGTTGATCTTGGAGCCCTCAGACTCTCCCCCTTGGCAGAAAATCTTTGACTAATATAACAAGGGAAATTTTTTTAGAACCCTGAATTCCATCTGTAAACATACACTTTTAGCTAAGCTTGTCAAGATTATTACTTTAACTGCTAAAATTTATATCACTCCCATAGAAGTCAGAATAATCATCTCTAATCTGCCATTATTAATAACTATTCTGAAAAATATCATTTGATGACACCTATTTCAAGTGGACCAGAACTTTCTTCAATATTCCCTGGTTCATATCAACTTTAGACATTTTACTGCTATGAACTCATGTTAACATTGAACTCTGTTACTGGTAGCTAACTGAGTGAGTCATAATTAAAATTCATTTCATGCCCCAAAGAGCAAATGTTAATGTTTCAGTAGCTGCAAAATTTATAGGCAAGCTAGACCATATGTCGGTCTTAATGTGTACATGTCATGCTGACCATGAAAGAATGTACTGTGAAATATTCTACAGAATTTTGCACCCTTGATACTTTGGTTAAGTTTTGTTTCTGGTTCAGTTTCCCAGGCATTGTAAGTTCCAGTGCCAAAGCAGCTTTATTTTTAGCAGTATTTAGCAGAAATGTGTATCAACCAAACATAATTCATAATGACCTAATTTTCTCACTCCAAAAACTGGTTAAGTTTTGTATTTCTTAGGTATTGTTTCATCTAGAGAAATGGAGATTAGTAACATTATGTTAGTTGATGCTTTCACAGCCTTGTTAAGTTGTGCATATTTGTCAGTTTCCTAGGAATTGTTTGCTCCAGAGAAATACAGCTTTGTTTCATGGTAAATACAACAGCAACCAAACAGAAGTAGGTCATTTTGACCTATATTTTGTGCTTCAGTGACTTGGTTAAGTTTAGCATTTTGATCAAGTTAATCAGACATTATAGGTCAGTAAGTTATTTTAACATCTTATGTCCATACATATTGGTCAGAATATTAACTTTCCAAAAGTAGGTCACTATAACTAATATTACATATTTAATTGATTTAGGTCAGGTTTTATATTTAAGTCAATATCACTGGCACATTGGCAATAGAAGCATGCAACTTTGAGTGTGGATGTCTCTGTGAGCACAATAATACCCTTCCAAACTTTGGTGAAAGTGACTCTATATTCTGTGCTCTTTTGATGCCTGCCTAGAAGGCATTATTTGCCAAAGAGTCATGAAACTTGGTATGCAGAATAATTTTGATAAATACAACATTATATTACCAAAAGTAGGTAGTTTTAACCTACATTTCATGGTTCATCGACTCTTCACAGCTGGATGATGTGAGTGTACATTTCACAGCAAAATGAGCATTATTTATGAGTAAATAGGGTTAATTACCTGCAACATAATTAAAAAAACTTACATAAAAAGTTATTGTAACTAGTAATATGTACATATGTAACAGAGGAGAATACAGACCAATGTGGTAGGATCAAACCCAGATCACCTCTTACACAAAAGTCCAGTACACATACAGCTAGATTGAATGATCCAGAGATTGTAGTAGTATATTCAGTTAGTGGTTTTATTACTGTTATGTATATTTAATTTGTATTGTGTGCTTGACCTTTGTCCATAATTGAAGGTAGGAGTTTGTGCCGACCTGATTAATGTCTTTTTCTAAAAATACATTATTTGGATTTGAATTCAGGATTGGTTGTTCCCTTGGAAATTATTGTCTACATTAGGTCAAGCATTGAATTTTCTGGAAGTGAACTTTTGACCTACATCCTGGTTGTTATATTGTTTTCTTATATTTTTAAATAAGGTTCTGATAAAGAAAATTTATTTATTCCTGCTTTAAGTTCAGTCCCTGGAATCATTATTAACTGTGTTCAGATATAATTCAAGAAGAATCATGTAAATTAATCATTGGAATTACAAAGTATTCATTGATTTTTGGACTAAACCTTTTTTTTAGGAATTGTTGCAAATTCATTCAAAGACATTCTGGATCATATCATTAAGATACATAAAGAGTGTTGGTAAATCAACCTATTTAAGATTTTGTACATCACCACCTTCAAGACATGGAATTCATTAGGAATATTCTATACTATTGGACTTGTGATAGAACATTTTGGATTATTTTGGATTTAATTCACAATAATATAAGTTCTTTTTTTAATTTTCACTTTCTATTCCAATGAATTAAGTTATTTCTTGAATTTATGAAACTTGATGGTTTTGCTTCTTTCTGTTACTTAAAGACTGTAGAGTCATAACATTTACCCCCATGTTTACAACGAAGTGATAATTTTTAAACTAAGTTTGAATTTTGTATAAGATTTACTGAAGTTTTGAACTGAATTTATTTCAGGGAGTCATCAGGCTTCAGATGGTGGCAGTGTGGGTTGCTGTGGTTATATCTTGTGGTTCCTGTCCATGCTGCTGATCATTTTGACTCTGCCCTTTTCTTTGTGCCTTTGTATCAAGGTAAATGCAATGTATTAATAGGTCTGCTGACAATTTCAGTAATCTTTTATTATAGATGCACTTTTGTAGATGTATTGCAGGTCAAGTGCTTTCATCCATTCATCTGTGAGTGTGTCCATGCATATTTGTGTTGTCTGCATCACATGATTGCATCAATAACAACTGAGGGAAATTGGTCATATTTAGTATCATGTGTTGGTAGTGAGAGATACTTGTCAGATTTGGTGTCATGTGTTAGGAGTGAAGAATACTGTTCAGATTTTGTATCATGTGTTAGGAGTGAGGAAGACTAGTCAGATTTTGTATCATGTGTTAGGAGTAATGGAGACTAATGAGCTTTGGTATCATGTGTTAGGAGTGAGGGAAGCTAGTCAAATTTCTTACCATGTCTTAGAAGGACGAGTAAATGAAATTAGAGGTTTTAGATTGAGGATGTTGCCACTGATGAAGTGAAGTTGTTGACCGTCAAAGGTCACATTTGAGGTCAGGTGGTCATTGTTGTCATGATGATTCAGAACTGACAATAATGAAGGACTTAATGCTACCCAACAGGTAAGGTGGGGTTGGTGTAGTAGTGGAAAAAAATAAAAAAATTAAGTGTGGATATTTTTCATGGCTTCTATTTCTAATCTCATATTGCACGTAAACGATTGTCATTTCTTGTTATACATGATGCATTATCTATGTTAGCAGAATTTCATGTCTCAGATAAATGTCTTCATTGTTTGCAAGGTTTTATAATTTCTATAATTCATATAGATAGTTCTTGCATCTTGTTTGTGTGAAGAAACCCAATTATAATTTTGTAATGAAACTTTTAGACTAGAGAGGATAGCATTAAAAAAAATAAAAAAATATCAGTTGGTACTTTCTTGCTGCTGAATATCTTTTCTGCTCATGGGTCTCTTGATTTTCCAGGTGGTTCAGGAGTATGAGAGGGCAGTCATCTTTCGCCTGGGCAGACTGGTGTCAGGAGGGGCAAAAGGGCCAGGTATTCTTCTGGCTTATTTAGTAAAATATTGATTATCTTAACAATTTGACAATATTTGCCCGACATAAATCAGTCATTAAGATAATCAGTTTAATTATCCTGCCTGCATATATTTGACCCACTGGGCTCCTGACAGACTGCATATATATGACCCACTGGGCTTCTGACAGACTGTTTTGGTGACTTGCATTTAAAGGAATAAGTTAGATAAATATTGAGTTGTGTGATAAGTTTATCAGCATGCTATCAGAATTTCTTAGTTATGTTCTAGTTGATTGACAGTAATCTTACTATGTTAATGATTTTTCAAATTTGCTCAAATGATGCTTGGTCCACCATCAAATGTAGCTGCCACTACTAAAATTCAAATAGCTTTTGAATGACTCTCTTCTGAAAAAGAATTCCATAAATGAACTCTGCATAATTCAATGAAAATTTGATAGAAAGCACTGAAGCACATGTACATATGTCATCAAAGATGACCATGGTTATTTAAAACATTGAACATTACAATGACCTTTTCTCAAAAATCACTTTACAAGTTGTCAACATTTAACAGAAAGAAATATAAAATTCATACAGGCAAATCCATCCTCAAATTTGACTGCCATTATTAAAAATATAAAAACATTTTAGCAACTTTTTCTGAACAAGCAACTTAAAATAATTCAACCAACTTTGACAGACATCAATATGGCATAAAGGCTTTTTCAACATTAGACAGAATGTTGCTGATTTGCAATGAATAAAGATAAATAAATAAACATACATAAAGAAACCTTAAAGCTAACAAACATAATCAGTGGCATTAGAATAAATAAACCTCAGCATATCATCATACTGACTTGGCCAACTGCTCTTAAATTTCATTATTAGACAGATATCAGCCAGGTGAGTAATTGCAGGCCCACTTTGGTCTCATGTTCAGTTTTTTGCCCAGACCTTCTCATCATGATTAGTAATAAACCACATGAGGTAGATTAGTAAAATTTGGTCAGCATATATGTTTTCAAATGTGGATTTTCAAGCTGTAGCAATTTGTTTTACAAAATCTTTTGGTCTCTTTTTGGGATTTATCTTTTCTGATCAAACCATCTCAGTAGGCATATGATGCAGTATTTACTCATTGCAGGCAGTTCATGGATCAAAATATAATTAAACCTGTTGTATAAAAATTGTATCTAATAAAGATCAATCTAAATTTTAAGGTAATCTATATTTCTTACAGGTCTTTTCTTCATTATTCCTTGTATTGATTCCTACACAAAGGTGGACTTGAGAACAATTTCGTTTGATGTACCCCCACAGGAGGTGAGAAAAAAGAATTGAGACACCATGAAAGTTATCAAAACACCATAATTATATTTTTCAATTCTCACACACACACACACACACACACACACACACACACACACACACACACATTGCTTCTAGCTTTAATATGAAAGATCAATCAATATGGGAAGTTTTATTTTAATATTTTTTTTAAAATCTTAAAGTAATATTTTAAAAATAAACAGGATAAAATTCTGTTTGTGTGCATATGCAATTGTGTTGATAACAAGTCACTGAAATTTACGTTCGAATGGGAAGTTGAGACTTTCTGAAAAAAAAATAATTGCATTTTTGTTAAACTTGAATTATATTTTGCAGCAAATCTTTGATTTGTGGCTGTATTTTGCGATAAAGTATTAGTCAAAAAATGACAATGTCCTTGAACTTATCAGTATAATTTGTCATGCTTATTTTTTTCATGTCATTTTGCAATTCAAGAGAGAGTTAATGCTAAATATGATGAAGCCCAAAAGACTGAAAAGTTATAGCATTATATTCAAATTTTAGAAGGTAAAATATTATATAAAATACCTAAAGGAACTTTGCAGTTTGCTTTGTAGTATCTGATATTTTGTAAGTAAGCATTGATGTTTTCCTTCGCTATGTGTTAATGCAATGCCTAAATTTTAAAAAAACTAATTTACTAATGTAACAGGTTCTTTCCAAAGATTCCGTGACAGTTGCGGTGGATGCTGTTGTTTACTACAGGGTTCACAATGCTACAACATCCATCATCAATGTGGAGGATGCCAATCGCTCAACCAGACTACTTGCTGCAACAACGCTGCGGAATGTTTTGGGGACTAAAAACCTCAGTGAAATTTTGTCAGAACGTGAAAACATTAGTCATTTGATGCAGGTGAGCTATAAAAAATATTAATTAACTTGAAAAATGTTATTTTCATTTTGTCTATCTGTCCATTATCACAGGTTTATTGTTGCTACTTATAAAGGTTTAGAGGATTGCTATGAAATATTGCAAATACATTTAACTTATGGTCAAGTTGGTTCTAAGTTAAATTGGTGCAGTTCAGGTATCCAATATGGCTTTCCATTAAGGAAGAGAAGCAATGACAAGATCTTCAAGATGGCTGCAATGGTACCAATCTGATGTCCAGTATGGCCACCATGGCAGCCATCTTGAATATATTGTCATTGCTACTCTTTCCTAATGGAAAGTCGTTTCAACTTGGGGTTTTCCAGGAAGACTTGTTATGATGACTAGGTGATCTTAAATAATGATGGTGCTGTTTGGACATCCAATATGTCTGCCACAGTGGCCATCTTGTAAATCTTGCTATTGCTATTTTTCCTTAATTGAATGTCATGATAGCATGTGATTACCAGTTAAAGAATTTTTTTGATATGTTGTTGATCATAAATTAATATAGTATTGATCTTGTGTCCAAGATTAACACCATGGCAGCTATCTTGGAAATCATGTTTTATATATATCTATATATATATATATATATATATATATATATATATATATATATATGTATATATATATATATATATATATATATATACACATTTCCTGAATGGAAAGTTATATTGACATTTTCACCAGAAGACCTTTTTTGTTTTAAGTTTATCCCAATATGGCTATCAAAATGACCATCTTGAAACTCTTTTTATCACTGCTCCTAGATCGATGATGATACAGACATTGGGTTTTCATCATAAGACTTCTTGTAACATCTAGGTGGTCCAGAATGAAATGATGCCATGCTGAAAACCAGCATAGCCACCATGGTGGCCATCTTGAAAATCTTGTTATCACTAATCCTTCTAAACGTATTGTCAGCAAAAATGCCTAAACTGATGTCTAGTTGGTCCAAAATGAAAATGGTTCAAAGGCTAATATGAAAATCTTGTTATAAAAATACCAGGCAGTTTCTGCACTCAGCAGTTATTAAGAAGTGGTCTTTTCATGAATTCCTTGAAGTTATTTTTAGTCAGTAGAGCATCAATCCCTTCAAGGGACTCTTGTTTTTTTTTCAGTATTGTTGCAGTTCTTGTTTTTATTCATTCCTTTATACACTGTTTGCTATGTTCCATTTAAAATAGTCACACACTACCCAAGTTGCCAGTCTTTAAGAATTTGATGTAAGATATTGGTGGTTTACTTTTTTTTGTATTAATCTCCATACAAAATAACCAATCAAGGATGCACATGCAGTTTGAAAAGTGTCTATAACAGCATCAAGACAAACAAAATTATATCTCATGGAAGTATATATTTTGTTTAGGCTATTCAGCCTACCTGAAAAGTTGATGCAGAAACATTTAACTGTGACTGCTATATTCATAAATGCCAGAAAATCTAAGCTGGGTGGAAAAAAGACCAAATGACAGGTAGCTAGAAACTAACTAGAGAGAGAGGTGAGAAAATACTTAATACTTCTGAAAATTATGAAGGACAGACATGATAAATTTAAATGAAAATATTTAGGTTTTCATCTACAACTATAACAAAATTCAGATATTGATCAAACTATAATTTCAGTAATTGATGCAGTTATTATTGTTCATGTTCAGGCTGGTTTTTTAGAGGACTCATCACAGTGATTACTTTAGCATTCATGGTGGTGTCTAATACCATTGGAATCATACATTAACTTCAGTGTTCTAATTTGTTTTTTACTTAGCTATGTAAAATGGGTAGGTTCTGCAGATATGAAGTTTCTTATTGTCTGTAGTATTTATTATTGTGGACAGAGTTGCATTGAATTACAATACAAATTATACAATGACTAGGGAGAAATGTTCTTGACCTTTAATGATAAAAATCATCATCATCATCATCATCATCATCATCATCATTGTGACAGATTGGCGGCGTGCAAAACACACAACCTCTTTCACTACGGTTCGTTGCTAGGGAATGACCTCCGCGGTGTGATTTACCCAGTGTGGCTAGATAGAAAGAAGAATGCAGATCACTGAACAAGTATATTGAAGAAATAAACATGATGAGCCCCCTTTCAATGAACAAATATAAAATTTAATCAGTTTATCAACAGAATTTAAAATGAAAAGAAATCAATGACTTAGTTACAAAAGAAGGAAAAATGGGACTAACATGTACTCAAATAAAAAAGACAATACAAATTTCTTTAAATGCAAAATTACTTTCAACATTAATATACTTTCTTCATTGCCAATGAGATGTGACCTTTGAGTGCAACGATGAGAGACTTCATCACCTATTTTATGCGGACATCAAGACTTCCGTTCATCCCTGCTCTGTCGATCTTTGTCTAGCTTTTCGTCTTGGACTCTTGTCCGTCGAACACTGACTTAACAATCATCTCTGGACTTAGATTTCTGCGTAGGACTTGTTCTGGTCCTGTGATTGTTCAGGGATTTCTCATGTGAATCCAGTAAAGCTGTTTCCATCAATAAATAAAATTTCTTGAAATAGACAATAGGTCACATTCTCAGGTATATCTGTATTTTTACATTAATTCAGCTCAGAACAAAAGGCATAAATTCTGCCGCAGTAACTTCTGTTAGCTAACTGTTATGTTTACATAAACCTTAATTCGGGTCACGCTAGGGATGGTCAATTAAATTCAACTCAGCCGTATGAAGCCGTATGTAACCCCCACTCAACTGCTGACTCTACCAATCTAGCAGTCTTAAGTTACATATGCTTAGACCCTCAGATCTAACTATTCTAAAATAGTTTACTCGACCAATTAGATATTACAAACTAGCATATAGATATACACTTAAGTGATCAATTAAATATTACAAACTAGTATATGAATATACATGTAATGTTAGGTCATACTCATTTTAGACAGAGTTAATCCATAAAACTATGAAATATTACCCATCATTCCTTAAATCATTCATGAAAATTCATAATCACTCCTATGTTTTAAAGATTCAATTACATGCAATCTTTTCAACTAATCTAATGAAATTTTAATTACATTCACTCTTGCTAATTCTCAAAATGAATTGATAATTAGGAAATCAAAGAATAAAATGTCATGACTAGCATTTCACTAAAATCCTGCAAAATGAAATCATACATACATACATCATATCAAGAATATATTTGAAATAGATCAACAAATGAAATAACATATTAAAATCGGGAAACTAAGATTGCGTACCTTTTGCTGTTTCTCTATACATTTCCACGAATCCCACGTATAGTCTGTCTCCTAACTGAGACAACTATCTGGCCCCTTACTCAATAATGAAGACGTACTTTTTACGAATTCAAAATGTAGAGTTTGCCTACTTGCTGAGACAAAACTCTCACTTCACTGCCAAATCATGAGATAACGTCTCACACGATCCCGGAATCATTTAACTTCCCTTGCAAAAGATTAAAGATTGCTGAATTTTCCTAAAGTAAAACCTTTAATTTCTTACAGAGTTACACCCATAAATCTATATTAACCAATTGGAATAGACTGTTTCCTAAACCTGTTTGTAGAATTTTTGGATTGACAAGAAAACTAAACAACTAATCATGCCATAATTAATCATTACTTTGAACTATCATCTATAGCCAGCTGCTGCCTTTAACCCTGCCGATTTTGGGGAAAGGTCTTATGTCATTCTGTTGTACCACAGCATCTGACTCGGTCATGTTACGTCGGCTAGAATGAATTCCCTTTTGACGTTCAGAGATGAAATGAAAAATAATCATCTATCTCTAGCCCTTTCTACTTTAATTAAGTTGACTTTGATACAATTCCTTTAAACAAAGCTTCTAAGAGTTTTCAAAATTCAACACATCACAATCATCATCATCATCATCATCATCATCATCATCATCATCATCATCATCATCATCATCATCACTGTAACACCAGAAGAAGAAATAGAAGTATATAATAGGGCAAGGATGACAGGAATACTGATGATATCTGAATCCTCACGATTCATAATGAAATAATGATTGTGGTCCAACTTGTTGTAAATAACTGTTCTGCTTTGTTGCATACAATAATACCATGAGAATCAGTCAGTTTAAGACACAATACAAAAATTTAACAAGATAAATCTCATGTAAGTTTATATTCTGTAAAAGTTGTAACTTTTCACACTCTTCAAATGGAATATTAACATTCTGAAATGACTTTTATTTGATTATTATTTTAAACATGTAGATATTCAAGCTAATAGTACAAAACAGTAATAACTAGATATTATCTACATTAATAACAACATCTTACAATGTGGATATGTGAGAAAGCTTGCCAGTAGCTTCACTGGGGTCAGTGATTCTTTCGGCGGATTTCCCGGTTTCTTCCTCCACCATTAATACTGGCCACCATGTATAGCCTATTGTGTGCTGAAAAATGGCGTTAAGCCCAAAAAACAGCAACAACAACAACATTACATGTACTGTTTAAAATGTAAATGATAGTTGGTATCTAGCGGACAAAACAAGTTATCCTTATCACTGTAAGCTTAGATACTATTTTCTTTTCTTTGCTATCTTAGTTTGCTCATTTTGTTTGAGGTATTTATTTTCTCATTTGGCTCATAAATTCCAAAGAAATTAACAAAATTTGTACAGATAGTCATTGTACATGTATAACTTTATTGAGACATACTCAGGTCTCAGTGTTGGAGAGAAATATTATTTGAACTTCTATTAAAGATTATACATTGTTTTAAAAGCTATATCTGGACTATGAACTATATCCTGTTCCAGGCAAGTGCAACTTTCTTCAAGGTGTATGCTGGATAACAATTTTGAAATATCCCCATAAACTGTAAATATAACTTGATAATATCAGGTCATGGGCTGGATGCATTTATGCAACAAATTAGGTTGCAGATGCTTATCTATCTCAACATGAGCTGCCAAGCATTCCTAACCTAGATGGCAGAAAAACATGTGATAATTGTATGTTTGTGCTGCTGATTTACATATTCAAATTTGCAAACATGTTGATTCTAATATATGTGTCAGGTGTTTTTCTCCTATAGAAGATAATGTATAATAAATTCTATTTCTTTTCTTACCAATCACTATGCTATATAATGTTGAACCAAAGATGACTGGCACACATTTCAAAGGGAGGTAAATCTGGTTGCATCTTAAACCTGTGTTCTGTATTTTCAGACATCATTAGACGAGGCCACTGAGCCATGGGGAGTCAAAGTGGAAAGAGTTGAAGTGTAAGTATTCCAATTCCAAATCAGAAAATCTGCATGAATCTGCATGTTTTTTTCTTTACTTTGTTTTCTGGTAAGATTATGACCTTCAAACCTTTTTGAACAAGGTTTATAATCTGCGTGGTAATGTGGGACAAATTTTGTTAAGTTTTGTTTGGGCTGTACAATAATAATATAAAGTAAAAATATTACTTAGAAGTGTTAAGGTCATTTTTCATATTTATGTACAAATGCTTACAAATCCTATTAAGTCAGTGAAGCGTTAGAGGTACAATTATGATTTGTGTGGTTTCACTGTGTGTGAAAAATGGGTGTATGAAAATTGTAGAGAATATATTAAGCTTAGAAGCATAATGTTAGAAATCCTATTTGAAACTGATATATTTTTTTTTTAAAAATAGCACACATCTTTTAAATAAAGGCAACTACCTGTCATCTCCTCTGTGTAAATTATATCTTAGTGTAAAGAAACCAGAATTCCAAGACAAGACATGATTGAAGTTTTGGATTTCAAGCCCATGCAGATTGAAAATTAATCAATTAGCAAATTCATTACTTTGCATAAAATAGTCAGGATTATTGTCTCATATACATCAAAATGATTTTGCTTTTGTTATTCAAAAGAAAACAAAAATACCTAGTCATCTTTTAAGACAGCCAAATTTGGTGATCAGTTATGGCAACTGTCATTTAGCTTTTACATAAATAGATTTGATTACCCAGCTAGATGTGAATATTTGCCTTACTTGGGGTGCAGTGGACAGTTTTATGCACAAATTTATTGCTGCATTCACATACCTAATTAAAAAAAATAAAAAAATAAAATACACATGTGAGGTCAAAAAGGTCCAAATTTTTGGTCAGCTATAATAAAAGAAAGCATAAGAATGTTATTCACTTGACCAGTGAAGTCAATGGCAGTTCATAGCAAAAGAAGTTTATGTACCCAAACTCCAAATGTATACATGTACTGGCAATTTTAATCTTTAAAGGTCATTTTTGATGATGCTTACAGCTCAAGCATATGACTTTTTCCTGGCTGATAATTCATCATAATTGTTTGTACTAAACAGCTTGATGGGCTTCACAATAGTTGCCATCATTGCCATTATTGAGATAATCTACTTGCCCATAACCCATGCATTTACTGCTGTGGGTGGCTAGCTGTTCTTCCTAGCCAACTATTGTTATTTCACTGTCTATATACTGTACAATTAGCTATAGGGGTGGGTGTACATGCCTCACATCAATTTCAAGAACAACACAAGCCCAAAGCACCTAGTACACAAATATATGCATTTCTTTAATTAGTAAACAATAGCAGCTGAAAAAATTATATCATTGACTTAAGTAAAGAAATGTGCCAAGGGACCAATTTACAAAACTATCTCCTACCACCATAAGAATCTGGCTAAAATTGGTTTATGTCAAAAGTTGTGTACATATCATGTATTTAGACATTATCTAGTAAAACTGTATAAAGGAAATGTTTTTGTATGCAAAACAAATAATGTTATTGTTGTTTTAGAAAAGTAACTACCTTGCTGCAAAAGCATTTCATTCTGTACTGTTGGAATTATGACAGACTGCATTTCTTTAAAGATTTAACAAATTTTCAACCTTATATGCTTTTGGTCTTTTTTACCAATACAGCATCTGGACAGAACCCATTCTCCTTTACAGTGTTGTTTAAATGCTGAGAAGGGATTTTAAGTTTAGTAGCAAATGACACAAATGTTATGTTAGTTAATGTTAGTGACAATGCTGAAAAGTTGTATAAACTGTTCTAGCTAGCTTTAACAGAAACAAACTACTCAGTCAAATAAAAAGTGTGCTTTAGAAATAATTTTAGTCCGATATAAAAGAAATAGTTACTGACTTTTCATTGTGTTTTTAGTGGTGCTGTGTTATGCGTATTGTGGGGGTTGGGATTGGGGTTGGAGTAATCACAACAGTCTAGCTATAATCAGGAGAGATCAAGTTTATTCATCTAAACATTATGCCATATGTGGGACCCAGGTAACATATCAAATAAATCAATTGATACATAGCCACTGAGACTGATCATACATGCATATGTGTGTGTGTATGTGTATGTGTGTGTATGGGTGTGTGTATGTGTATGTGTGTGTGTATGTGTGTGTATGTAATTGTGTGTGTGATTTGGATTTTTAATGTAGTTTTAACAACTTTTCTGTCATATGAACCAAGATGTCTGCAGTGTGACAGTTTATAGTGATGTCTTGCACTTGGGTATCATGCCACGGACATGTAGCATGATGTCCCACCCAGTCACATTATCCTGACACTAGGTTGACCAGTCCTAACACTAACCACTTTTTATAATGAGCACTAAGTGAGGCAGGTGTTAGTAATATTTTTATAAGTCTTTGGTTTGACTCGACTGGAGTTTCGAACCATGACCTCTCACATCCAAAATGGACACTCTAACTACTAGGCCACCAGAGCGGTCATACATACATAATTCTTCACCACAATTCAACAGAGAAATGTCTTCTCAGACAACTTACAGCTGATTTGAATGATTTCTGGAGTTTAAATAAATAGTAAGATAAGGTATAGAACAAATATTAACAGCAGAAAAATCATTTAAGATAGAAAGCATTTAAACTGTTTATGTTTAATTTGCATGATCCATAAAACACTTGTGTAAGCTAAATCTGTCCGTCAAAGTCACTCTCTTGTGCACTTAGTTCAGAATGAGTATGAGATTCAAGCTATTGTTTCTTTCAGCATGACTAACCCGTTAATCCTAATCTTCTACCATGTAAATTCTTAGACCTGGAAAAAGAAAAGAAACAATTGATACTCATATGCTTTTAATACTCAGTGGAAACATGAGAATTTCAGAGGAGAAACTTTATTGTCACTTGCATAAAATTTTCTAATCAAATTAGAATGTTTCAATTCCATGAATGTGAAAATGTTTTTACCTTTGTGAACATCCATAAAAGACAAAGAATATACCTTTAGTTTCAGTTGATGAAGGTGGAATAACTCTGATTTAGTCTAGGAGAATCAGTATGCCAAGAGGAAATAATTATCTATTCTTCTGACAGCTTAGAATGAACTATAAAATTATTTTGTTGATTCATCACTTTGAAGAAGTCAAGTATTTGAAAACCTGGTGTACCAGTCAGAAACTTTTATGCACAAATTTATTGTCATGTTCACCTTCATTGTATAAAAATATTCATAAAAATAAAACACAAGTGAGTTCAAAAGGGTCCATATTTTGGGATAGCAATATTAAAACAAAGCATAAGAGTATTATCCATTTGACTAAAGAAGGCAATGGCAGTTCATAGCAAACGAAATTTATGCCCTCCTGCAATCCAAATTTATATCTGCATTTTTCACCTCCAAGATCTCATTAAATCACAAGCACAATTTTTTTCCATGAATATAATTCTGCAAAAATTCAGGAGATAGTCACCATCGATGCTGGTTGCCCATGTATCTATTGCAATGGGTGGCCAGCTCTAATCTTTGACTCACTTTTATCTCTTATATTTTCTTATACATCTAGAATTCCTGTATCTATTTCCAATCTAATTGTATCTATTGCCCACCAAAACTAATATATGCCTTTCCTTTGGTACATTATGTATAGTTCATTATATATCTTGTACAATGAAACTTCTTAAAATCTGAGCTTTGTATAGCACTTAGATTTCTTAAGATTTTATTAAATGTTGTTTGTAAATAAATTTTGGTGTTTTAATATTTATAACATGGCAGGTATAATCACAATGAGATCTTCTTAGTAATCCAAATATGACTTAGAGATCATTGTTTTTGTTCACTATAAATAATGTCCTAGCAACACATGTAAAAAGTATTCACAGAGGATTTTCATTATCTGTAGGTTAGCTAGTGTACATGCACACTTACACATATGGACCAACTGCAAACAACATTGATGCTGATCTGTCAGACTATAATGAACCTGTAGATCAAACTTTGTTTTGTTTGCTATGCTAATTACAGTATATGCACACTTATAAGACCACTCCAGTGGCCTAGTGGTTAGAGTCCACTTTGGATGTGGGAGTTTGCTGGTTCAAATCCTGACTGAGTCATACCAGAGACTTACAAATGGTACTAACAGGTGTCGTGCTAGGCACTCAGGATTAGGAGGTTGGTGTTAGGACAGGTTTGCCTAATTCAAGCAAGTTTTTTTTTTGAAGACTAATTCTGATAATTTTGGTTTTCTGACATGCCTACTCTTTCATTACATTGATTAAGGCTGTTTATAATTTACATTTACAAACCACTTCGATAAGTAGCATGTGCACCAGTTTTCTTGTTAGATAAAATAATGGTTAAGAAAACAAACCGAATGTATGTTATACTGTTTGCTATTCCAGATGATATATAACTTATTAGGTCACTTTAATTTTCAAATTTCAATGTATTTAAGGTTAATATAACATGAAAATACAGGATAATTTCATTCTCACAGACTAGTCTTCTTCATTAACCAAGGTTCTGATATGATAAACCTATCTACACCTTGGTGGATCATACAGATACATAAGTGCTGTCCAAGCAACATGTTGGATTTCATACCTTAGTATGTTATGCCAACAAACCATTAGCATGGTGCATTGCATATTGGCTCAAAATAATATAGGTAATTGACCATAAACAATGCTTTGTTAGTTTAGCATTGAAAGTATGTACCACTGGGAAGCCATTAAGGTGTATTTGGAAGATTACTTATTTATAAGTGGATTCTGGTTGTGTGGTCCCCTTGTCTCAGTCATTAGCAATAGTGTTGAAATTTGAACAGCTTAATTTTGATTGGATATGGACAGACCCAAATATCTGCTCAGTGTGTCAGGGTGTAGATAGGGTTATCACATTGGAACCTTGGTGAGCAAGATGTGGACTGGTTTTCATTCCATGTCCGTGACATAAGTATGGTCACTGTCTATTTTCATATAAAATTCTACTGCAGCTTGAATACTTTTCTTCCAAATGAAATATTTTACTTTTATTGTAAAGATAAAATAGTTTTAAGGTTAAAAATGAATTTGATAAACAAATGTTCTTTCATTTTATCTGTATTGTCCAGCTGAACATTTAAGGCCATGAATGGTACTGATCCATAATTTTATGGACGTCATTTCTTTTAAAGCATCAATGAAGGCATATGTGATAATCAATATTAATTTTTCTGAAATTTCCATAGACAAGATAAAACCATCAGCATTCAGATAAATATTTTATAAAATCTGATTTTAGAAATAGCAGAAATTTGAAGTTATACTGGGAAGATAAAAGTTCTTTTCTAAACAATTCTGTTTTTTTAATTTCAGTGTTTACATGTTTAGCTGTAATGATCAAGTTTGCATATATTATATAAAACAATTATGTTTTTTAGGAAAGATGTGCGGTTACCTGTACAGTTGCAGAGAGCTATGGCTGCAGAGGCTGAAGCTGCAAGGGAGGCCAGAGCCAAGGTAACTTCAATTAATTGATTGATTGATTGATTGATTGATTGATTGATTAATTGATTGGTTGATTGATTGATGCATTTGCAGATATTAATTATAGTTTTTAAAATTCTTTTTAGGAAAAAGGTCATACATATTTATACGAGACCCAGCCTGTAGAAATTTGTTTAATAAGGTTACAGTGGCATTTTTTCTGATTATGATATTGGCCTGTTATTAATTATTATTTACTTGATGATATGTAATTTCTGTAATCATTATTTTTGTAATAGAGAATTAAGATCAAATTTGAAAATTGTCATATCATGAAATATTTTGTGATCAGTGTTTGAATCTTTTAGAAGGTGTGTGTACAGTTCTCTTCTAACACTGTCCATTGGAGCTATAAAGTGTACCCATCTTATAGCAGAAACTGAAGGATCTTATCTTATAATAGGAGCCATGTTATAATGAAGGACCATATAACAATAACTGTATTATAATGACAGGCCTTATAACAGGAACCATGTTATAATGAAGGGCCTTATAATGGGAACCATGTTATAATAAAGAGCCTTATAACAGGAACCATGTTATAATGAAGGGCCTTATAATGGGAACCATGTTATAATAAAGAACCTTATAACAGGAACCATGTTATAATAAAGGGCCTTATAACAGGAACCATGTTATAATAAAAAGCCTTTTATCAGCAACCATGTTATAATGAAGGGCCTTATTACAGTAGCCATGTTATAATCAAAGGCCTTATAACAGGAACCATGTTATAATAAAGAGCCTTTTATCAGCAACCCTGTTATAATGAAGGGCCTTATTAAGTAGCCATGTTATAATTAAACGCCTTATAACAGTTATTGTATTATAATGAATGACCTTATGATGAGGTGGTGCTGTGCTATCTTCACTACTTTCAGAAATAAACATATGCGCTAGTCCAGATTTTGCACCATATTCATACCTTGGACTAGAGAGTTGCAGATCCACCATGCTGAAATGTTGTTTGGGTCTTTTGTTCTGCTTTAGTTAACATCTGGGGACAAAGCAGGCATTGCTACTATAGAACACATGCATCCAGTAAACATCTTTGTACACAATGATCAAACTTAAATATATATCTGGTGTTTAGCTCATTATGCCATGTGAGCCATTTGAGCCTCTGTCACTGTCCTGTATTCATAACACATTGTCATGTGTCCTTTTGTAGCTGTTGTAACGTTTCAAAAACAACTGCTTGACCAATATTCACATTTGTTCACTGGATGCCAGTTCATTTTCCAATATGGGAACTGTTACAGAAGGTAAACAACTTTAAAACCGCTTATTAAAAATCGCTCAAAGTATTCGATAGAAAGCATCCAGACATGAGGGGCTTGCACATTTGTTAAAATGATGCCAGTTTGCTGTCAGATACCAAGAAAAGAGAAAACTTTTGAGCAGTTTTGCAAAAGCTGCTGAGTAGATGTGAACCAAATTTGACACAAGGCAGCCTTGCTTGAAGTTGTAATGGCACATTTGTTCACTGGATGCCAGTTCATTTTCCAATATGGGAACTGTTACAGAAGGTAAACAACTTTAAAACCGCTTTTTAAAAATCGCTCAAAGGATTTGATAGAAAGCATCCAGACATGAGGGGCTTGCACATTTGTTAAAATGATGCCAGTTTGCTGTCAGATACCAAGAAAAGAGAAAACTTTTGAGCAGTTTTGCAAAAGCTGCTGAGTAGATGTGAACCAAATTTGACACAAGGCAGCCTTGCTTGAAGTTGTAATGGCAGATGCTGTTGGTCACATGGCTTCACTGATTTGATAGTGAATGAGTTCTCTCAAGATTTTAAAGCATATAGAAACTTCTGTGAAAAATAATTATACAGCTATAACAATTAGATTTTACTCTTAAATCTTTCCATACATAATATATGTATACCAAAAACATAAAATGGTTAAAATTGCAATTAAACTTAACATACACTTCACTGCACAACAGGCCTATGTGTATGGAGTAGACTAGGTAATAGGTGTTCTATTTATAGCACACTGCACTGGGTAACTTTGCTAGATGCATATCAAAGGGCTAAAAAGCCATGCACTCTATGAAGTAAATGGATAAGGCAGTCTGTCAAGAATGGGCAAATGGAACTGATGTGCTACCAAATATGAATGTATGAATAAAATCTTATTAAACTTTGAAACAATTATTTATATAACATATGTATTCTACAGCCCTGGAGGAATTGTCTGCAGAAAGCATCCCATTGATGCAGATTTGTTAACCATGTGCTTTTGCTTTTAGGCAGATGTCAGCAAGATGAGCAATCTAAGACACACTTGAGCCTCTTAAACAAGAGACTTTACTTAGATCTTGTTGATAAGTCTATGAATTGCTGAGACAGGCATCAGTTTTCACCATTTGTGATAAAAAATGAAAGAATTGGTCATACCTATTTTGTTATGTCATACAGCTTTTAAATCAGTACCTGTATTCATCTGTAACTTTGGAACATTATTACATAATTATTTTATTTCCCAGTGTAATAAATTGGTAACTAATATTCTAAGATTTATATTTTGCTTGCTTAATATTATTCACAGGCTGTAATTTGTGTTACAAGGATACCATGTTTCTCTATTGGAGAAAGTGGCAGTTTGCAAAAAAAAGGTAATATCTGTTGCATACCTGCCACATTCTCAGATGGTGTTGACTTTATTTTTTAGAGACTCAAAAAAGTGTATTGTGAGGTCCCAAAGGTGACCAGTGCAAATAAAAAAATCCCAAAATTGTCCAGTTGAGAATGAGCTTATCTTTTCATATGAAAACGAAAATGCTTGGAGTCACATTTAATCTGAGATGTTGAACATTACCAGATGATTTGTTTTTGCAGGTTGAATTATGATAATTATTTCTCTTTCTTGCATGACATGTTACAATTTAACAAAGATTAAAATCGGGTTATATGAGGACTTATAAAGTTATGAGGAGTATATGATCTCATTTCTTGGTCTGTCTATAAATTGTCTTTATTTATATGTTTATTATTTATCTTGTATGTTGTTATGCTATAGTTTTTGATTGGGTGTTTTATTATAGTTTTTGATTGGGTTTTTTTATTATAGTTTTTGATTGGGTGTTTTATTATGGTTTTTGATTGGGTGTTTTATTATAGTTTTTGATTGGGTGTTTTATTATTTAAGGTAATTGCTGCTGAGGGTGAGCAAAAAGCCTCTCGTGCCCTTAAGGAAGCTGCTGATGTCATTGCAGAGTCCCCTGCAGCACTCCAGCTCCGTTACCTGCAGACTTTAAATACGATTTCTGCTGAGAAAAATTCTACAATAATCTTCCCCCTGCCCATAGATCTGCTACAGTCATTTGTGAGTGGATCAAAATCTGGGACTCGGCACAGTACCAATTTCTAATAGCAGTGTGAAAAGAAGGGTTTGATTTGTACAGTAGGTTAAACTTGCCTTATTGTGTTTTGCTCACAGAAGCCAAATATCATGTATATCTAGTGACAGCATTCTTGGATTATAGTGTAGTTCATTCAGTGTACAATTTGGGGGGGGGATTTTTTCATAGGAAGAAATGCTGTAGATCAGCAATTGGATCAGTGTCAAACAGTTCTCCTATTGTTATGTAAATTTGTATTGATCATTGTTATCAATAGTTGTTAGTTTTCTTTTCTGTATTAAAGCTAAATACAAGTTATTCTATTCCATTTTGCTTACAAGTTATTCTAGTGTATGCTACCTATAAGTTATTCTTGCCTATTCTAGATATGAGTTACTCTAGTCCATTCTAGATACAAGTTATTCTAGCCTATTCTATATACGAGTTACTCTAGTCCATTATAGATACAAGTTATTATAGCCTTTTCTAGATACGAGTTACTCTAGTCCATTATAGATATGAGTTACTCTAGTCCATTCTAGATACAAGTTATTCTAGTCTATTTTAGATATGAGTTGCTCTAGTCCATTCTATATACAAGTTATTCTAGTCTATTCTAGACAAAATTTAGGGTGTAATTTACAAAAGGAGCTCTAAAAAGTAAAGAAGGTTGTGTCATCCCGACAAAACATTAAGAAAAATGGGGTGGGTGGGCAATACTATTCAGTGGCTGAATACTCAGATTTTAATTGTGATAGGAATAATGATCAAATAACAACTTTTTCTGAGGAATATTCTGCATTTCTGTATAAATTACCTTTATTTTCAAGACAACCAGTTCCTTAAAAAGCATGATAAATATAACTCTGTGAGGTTTCAATGCATTTTTGCATATTTACCAGCAAAAAATTGTGCATTATATCACTGCTTTCTTGCACAAAAAAAGAAGATTCCTTTTGTTAAAAAAGCAGATATTTGTTTTGTGAAATTTGATTTTTTAAAAATTGTTTTATTAATTAAATTTTGCTTGCCTTTTAACTTTTATTTTATTTTTTCCCCATTATTTGAATTGATACAAAAACATAATGTGATAATATAAAGCAGGTCTGCTTTGAACTGAGTGTAACAATACAACCAGTTTGTTCATAAATCTGAGATCAAACCACAATCAGCAGTGAACTAGGTTCTCACAGAATTGCCCATGGGCATAGCTGTAACAGTAGAATGGGATAAGAGGGATAAGGGCATATATGATGATCAATACCTAAAGATACTTATTTCAGACACAGGACCAGGTTTGGTGACTAAAACATGCCTTGGCTCAAATTCCACAAATCCTGATTCCAGTTCCATATTGAGATTGTCTTTTAACAAAGTACATACAGTGCTCGCTTATTTTAATGTTGTCAGTGGGAGTCATAGAGTATACTGCTTAGCATTGAAACTGTCTTGTAATGAAGTAAATGCATACAGTCCTACCTCATTATAATGTCAGTGTGAATCATAGAATATACTGCATAATATTAAGAATGTGCTTTAATGAAGTGCATACAGTACTCCCTCATTGTAATGTTGTCAGTGTGAGCCATATAGTATACTACTGAACACTGTGCATGCCTTATAATGGAGCAAATATAGTATATCCTCATTATAATGTTGTGAGTGTGAGTCATTGAATATACTGCTTAACACTAGGACTGCCTTATAGTGAAGTACATATAGTATTCCATCATTGTAATGTTATGAGTCATAGAATATACTGCTTGACAGTAAGACTACCTTATAGTGAAGTACATATAGTATTCCATCATTGTAATGTTATGAGTCATAGAATATACTGCTTGACAGTAAGACTACCTTATAGTGAAGTACATATAGTATTCCATCATTTTAATGTTATGAGTCATAGAATATACTGCTTGACAGTAAGATTGCCTTATAATGAAGTACATGATGCATTTGATTTCACTGCCAATTAAAGTAACGAGATTCATGACTGTACTCAACTTATAACAGAAACTGTGTTATAATGAAGGGCCTTATAATGAGGAGTGTTGTACATTGTTTTCATTCTGTTGTGAAGGTAATTCTATTATTGAAGCTCAGAAACCGATTATGATTTAGTTTACAAGCACACTGTTGGACAAATGCAACATGTCCTGACTTGCACTTTTCTCATATTTCAAGTATTGATTCAGAACCACAAGATGTGGCTGATGATAGCCAATAATGTTGGTGTTAATTGTATATGGTGATACAGCATGTAATTATAAAAGTGAAGGATGGTACTGAAGAGCACCTGTTTGCCACCAGAAGGAAAATGTGATCCATTAGGGCACAGAATATCCTTGTAACAATGATAAGTGAGCCATATTGTATAATGAAGGTAGGGCCATGGGTATAAAATTAATCTCAGGTTATTAATTGTATAATCTTAGTGAGGTCAGAGCATTACTTACAGTTGGAAGTAGCAGGTATGGATTTCAAAGTAATGTGATTTATGGTTGCCCACCCTATGTGGGTACAGGGAGAAGCAAAAGTACCCTGATGCTCTGGCAGGTGTGGGTAGAACAATTACATGGCTCTTGCCATTTGTTGAATGCCTTGGAGATTGCATATAAAAATGCCTTGGAGATTGCATATAAATGAAGAGACAGGTGATGAGAGGATTATTTGGTTATGAAAATGAGCTAGTTAATTTTGCTTCATCTGTAGAACAATTTTCTATGAATTCCACTGATACTTCTTTTTTTTTACCATTTACTCTAAAACCAAAGGAGATGGATGTTGGCCATAAAACTAGTAGCATTTGCCACATTGAGAGAGAGAGAGAGAGAGAGAGAGAGAGAGAGAGAGAGAGAGAGAGAGAGAGAGAGGGAGAGGGAGAGAGAGAGAGCGTGCAGGAGACGAATCAAGTACTGATGAAAAAAATTGATTATGCACTTACAAGACCTTTCAAAAGGATAAAAATAATTATACAAATTTATATACTAACTGCTTATCTGTGTGAAAGGTTTATAAGTTCACCACTTTTTCATCTTACACTCAAGAGTTATTTTATTTGAGAAATGTTGATGTTGATGAAAAAGAGAGCTCACTCTCTTTGAAGTGGTCAATTTCATTTGAAAAGTTATGACATGTGAGTTCATTCAGTTCTCACAAACTGCCTCACCTAATGAACTACACATGTGCTGAAAAGCATATAAAATGCTCATACAAACTAAATATGTACATTTATTTTTTTGTTACCAGTTCATTTGTCTGCATAAGTATAGTTACTCTTATTAACAAGTCCACTGATTAAAAAGGTTTATGAGAATTTTTTTACAATGTGTCAAGGAATGGCTAAGTTTGTAATTTATGTGCAGTATTGATGTACAAATGATTAAATACATTAGGAATATTCAAATTTGGTGATGTCAAAAAATTCACCCATTAAACTTTTTTTATATATATTTATTTTGATGCAATCTTTTGCAGTGATTATGAAACTATTTATCTCACAGATAGCAATGCCAATCCTGCCACAATGTGAAACAATAAAGTAGATAATGGAAAATAAAATCGTCAGTTTCATTTTGGAAATAAGGTAGCAAACTTTACAGATGTTAAGAAAGAAATGATTCTATTTATTTATTCATTAACAATGATCATTGCTTAGTAGGAAAAACCTCTTAGTCCTTCTGGTCGGGTTAACTCTTTGATGGCAAAAGTTGTTGTTGTTGTTGTTGTTGGGTTTAATGCCATTTTTCAGCACAAGATAGGCTATACATGGCGGCCTGGCCACCATGTATGTTATATTATATATATATATATATATATATATATATATATATATATATATATATATATATATATATAT
Organism: Potamilus streckersoni; assembly: GCA_016746295.1. Lineage (NCBI taxonomy): Eukaryota > Metazoa > Mollusca > Bivalvia > Unionida > Unionidae > Potamilus > Potamilus streckersoni. The sequence continues at coordinate 551,061 of JAEAOA010000130.1, read as the reverse complement.
GAGTATAAATGGTGGAGAAAGAACCTTGGAAAACCCCGGGAAGAAACACCGACCCATGAGAAGCTACTAGCAGGCTTTCTCACTTACCCATGATAGCCGAGTCTAGATTTGAACTCATGCAGACAGAGGTGAGATGGCAGTGATCTGTAATGGTCAGTGCTTTAGACCACTTGGTCACTCAGAGCACCTATTGCAAAAGTTACTAGAGAAATATCAACAATTGCCATCGCAATTTCCAATGTTTCTTTTCTTCGTTTTATTGTACTTGTCAAATTTGAAACAGTACAGCACATTAAGCATCTCTCTAAGCAGTAATCCAGCAGTCATAAAATAAAATTCAGTGTTTATGTCTCCCCATTACAGCTTTATATAAAAATGTTTAGCTACAGATATTTTTTAATTTTTTCATATATATACATACACCTTTATCTCAATAAACCACATCCAGATAACTTGGAACCCCATTAATAGTGTGTTGTCAGGCACATATCCCATTGCTTTTGTTTTGCTAGAAAATATGCACAAAATTGACCTGTATTTGCTGAACATGAAGAACATTGGAATCAAAATTGTTCATTGAAAGCTTGATATATTTCACATTTTATTGTCAAAAATGGTGGTTAGTACCCATACATTTGTTTCAGCTTTTAATAAGAAGTCATATATTTTGCTACATCTTTCTAAACAACATTCTCAGTACACTGTAAATAACAAATATAATCAATTAAATTTCAGTCAGTGCAAATTTCACTGTTGCCTACTGGAGCCAACACTTTATAAATAAATATAAATTAATTTGTTCTGTGAAATTTGTATTTTAGTTTTGTTTGCTTAAATTCAGTTTCAGTATAATCATCATAACTGATGATAGGTCCTCTTGTAGTCAATGTTAAAAATAATCTGTTATCACAAGTTTGTCTATGAGCTTTCCCATCAGAACCTAGTTAAATGCCAACCTTGTTTTGATCTATGCTTTGTGAAAGCAATATGTTGCACTGTTACACTCATGTAAAAGCAAACCTACTTTGTGTTGTCATGTTAATTATGCCTTCTGTATCAATTTAAATGTGGGAGGGTGGCAAATAAAAGAAAAATTAAAGAAGAACTGCTTTAGTATATGAAAATAATACCAAATTCCATTAAACGTTAGGAAATTTAGTCCTTGTAAAAACAATTTTCTAACCCATAAAGTAGTTAAACATTTGGGTATACTTAGATAATTACAACTGCTTGCAATAAAATCATGTTATTGTTATTTTACTAATAGAATCATAACTTAAATTTTGACATAGACAGCTGTTTTGCAAATTAGATATTTATAATTTTTGAAAAGGAATCTTGTTTTGTATTAGATCAACAACAACATAAAGCAGTGAATAAATAATGTTTTTTGAAAGTATATGCAATGTTGATGAAACTGCTTGGAGCCATGTTAATACAAATTTTCAGAGGCTGGGTGTTTTGAATACAAAGGTAATTTATGCAGAAAGGAAGCCGCTTCATTAGAAAAAAATCTCTTTATCAATATGTATTCACAACACAATTGTAAAATGAGCATTCAGTTATTAAATAGCCCCATTACCCTCCCCCACCCCTGGTTTTCTCAATGGCCAGTAGGAATGCATCCCTGTTTAAAGTTTTTGGCAATACACACCCTTGCTTATATTGCAGTCTGTGTTTTTTTTCTCCTCATGTGCATGTTATCAAGGGATTGGTGTGTGTGTGTGTGTGTGTATGTGTGTGTGTGTGTGTGTGTGTGTGTGTGTGTGTGTGTACAGCACAATGTATTTTGAAATCATCCAAGGGGGTGGGCAACTGCCCTACTGCCATATTTTTGCTCCTGACACCCATGGTAATTTTCCTGCTGGTGAAGATGGATGGGGTTGTGGGACCTTCAAAAGTACGTCCCTTTTTGTAGATGTTTTACCATACTTTTGTTTTACTTAACAGTTTCATTCAGTACAGAATTATGGACAGGTAGAAAGATGCAGGTAAATACAAAGAGAACAAGGTGTTTGCTAGCATGTACCCTATTACAGCACATCCATGTATTGTTTGTAACCTCTGTGTAACCAGATTACATACGTATATATGCTATGTGTCTCTGAATGAAATGATCACCTGGGCATCATCAGTACAATTTTACCAGTAGAATTGTTTGTTGTTTTTGTTAAGGTACAAATGTATCCTGAACATAACTTGAGTCATAATTGGTATGTTGTTATAATTTATTGATAAAAGTTGGTTTTTACAATTAGGTACAGATAAACCACTTCTAGTGGGAATTTATGTTAGAGGAAAGTCCTGTATATTTTGTGTTCCATAGATAGGATGAAAGTAAGCCTTAAAATTTTATTTGATGTAAGGATAAACAAGAGGATGTTTGTGTATATGTATTTTTCCCATTTAGGGTTGGTAAATTTCAAACTGAATTATATTTATAAGTCTAATAGGAAATTTCATTTCTGATGTTCATGATATTCGGTTTTATTATCAGTTAATAAGTAAATAAAAAAGGATAAATACATGTATTTATTTCATAAATAAACATTTTCAAAATTATACAACAATTGCAAACAGATGTTTAAAGAATATCAGAAGTGACATTGCTGCATCAGTGCTGATCCTACCTAAATAAATGTAATGCTATTTATCATTATTATTATTTATTTCATGCTAGACCATGAATTAGTGGATTTTTCAAGTAAAATAAAAGTAGTAATTCACAGGAGTGAATATACAAGAAAATATTTCACTGTGGAGTCAACAAGAAGATAATCATGAAACTTGAAGTTAGATGCTTATATGGCCATGTGGTAAACAGGCTGCCTTGCATTAAAGCCGATTCCATTTCAAATCCAAGGCACAATTTTCTTTTCTTATATATGCTATTTAACTTTGATTTGGGAAGGAGAAATATGTAACTGTTTACATTTTCTGTGTGAATAATCACCAAAAACAACATAATATTAATGGTATACTATGGACGTCACATAGGATTCAGTAAAAAATCTGTTACTTCAGTCTGGTATACAGACTACACACACTGTACATCTTGCTAGGCCGTATGTCTCAAATAAAAAAAAAAAACTTTGCTTGCTATCAAGTGAATAATGGAGATACATATTTCATCATATGGGTGAAAATATTGAGTGATTCACCCACTAGATAAACTATATCCATTATTCACTCATTAAAAGCAATTATCCTCAATATAATTGTCACCTGTACCACAACATTATTAATAACAGATACAGTATATACTGGATATCCTTCAAAGTAATAACAAGAAAACCCACCTCCACCACCACAAACCACTGATAATAATACAAAAAAACAACTGAACAATACAATAGCTATTACAATAACAGTAATGACAGATAATTATTATCACCACATTCACTGTCATAACCAGTACGACCACAATCATGTTTAAAGATATGACTAGTGAGAGTAACAATATCCATGATAGTTACCAACATAAGTTAGGTTGTATATTTGATCCAAGCTGTAATGTTTTCAAAAATGCAACCAGTTCTTTTTATATCTGATCACTTCACATGATTTCATATTTCAGATTTCTCTGTAATTGTTCAAGCTGAGATGTAAAGTGACATGATTTTCCTCCAGTGTTTTATTTTCTCAAATGGGAACAATCTTACTATTTACCTTCAGGTTAATCATTGATAAACCTTATTAATCGGTAAATCATGTGCTCTCTGCATGAACATATCTCTTACCTGTGAACAATGCCAAAATATGTAGTGTGCTATATTTTCTTATAATGGCCATGGGGAGAAAAAAATGCCTTGCCTAAGAACACACATTATGGCAGCCAACTTGCCCTAGTCTGTGCAGATTTTGAACCTGCTTAATTCTCATGAGAAGTGCAAGTAAACCAGTCCACTGAGCTCCCTTGCCTCTTACCATCAGTAAATCAAATTTTCCATTGATTAGCCTTAATTACTTACTGACTTTTCATAATAGTATATTTTCCCATAATTCTTAGCCCAAGTTTAATGATACGCTCATTCCGAATGGTTAAATAAATGTAGCTATATTTTTTATCAAAGAAATATTCATGTGCAGTGATATGGCATTTATGTCTCTCTTTCTTCTACCTTTCCACCCCCTTTCATCATATTTACAAGTTTGGGTTTATCATGTGAGAAATACTGTAAATGGGAGAAACACCATTGCATTCTATTTTGGCTCTAATATGGGAGCTGTTTTTTAAAAATAAAATTACACATTTCATGTTAATCAGTGTTGTTTTAATTTGCATTTTTTTAAAAATTGTGCAATAGTCATGTCTTAATATTTATGCATTTACATGATGTTATATGTGTACAGCGTACTTGGTGTATTGTATATATTGTCACAAAATATATCCTATGATATTATTGATATTGATTGTCTAATATACATTTTTCATTTCTGACAATAAAGTATTTAAAAATCAGAAAGTATTTAGTTAAATAACTAATTCCCTGAATGCTAAGCTATTATATTTACTTTTGTATAATTTATCTCTACTGCAATCACTGGAGACCCAGGTCATAAGATTAAACAAATTCTTAGAAACAACGAAATACTTTTGACATCTGATTGGTCAATATGCAGTAACTGATCAATCATCCTTCAGAATTCATGTTAGGTCTTGAGTTTGATCGATACTAAGATTGTGTTCAGTCAAACTTCACAGTCCAACGAGAAAGTTGCAGTTGAAATTTCGGTGTTGTGTTTAGAGAAATACAATATTCACGTGGTGGATCAAATTGCATGTCCTTAAAGTTCCATTTTCAAGATCGAGATTTTAGATATTATATGTTAAATTAATCAAAGGTGGTTTAAAGTTCGATTTCCTATTTCGACGTTTTACAGTGTATATTTTGATGTACACAACAATGGTTGAAATTTCAATATCATATGTAGTGAATCCCTAATTCTCACGTTGTATGTAACTGTTTATGATGAAAAGTTCCGTTTCATAAGGCGAGTATTAAGATTTAATCTGTTGAATTTCTCAGTAACGAGAAGCAAACTCCTTCTTTAAAAAAACACGGTCCGTTCACGACAGCGACCTCTAGCGAAGAAATTCACAGTAATTCTTGACATTTGAATGGTAACTTTCAAACTTTAAATGCATGAAATGTAGTGGGGCCTCATAACTGAATACACGAATGATGTATCTTAATACTCGATATTACTTTGAATTGTTAAAGTGGACATTGTGTAATGTTACTTTTAACACCAACATATCATTTCACCATATAAAAAAAACAATTATGACAGGCACAATAAAATATCCAACCACCGCTGTTTAATTAAAAAGATACAGACTGAACTCTCAACATACGGAATAGAACTTTCAGCACAAACAATGTAATTTAAACTTTTGACATATAACATCAAAATATCAACACCCGCCGTGTAATTCAGAAGAAATAATCTAACTCGACATTGGACATCGAAGTTTCAACCAGCGCTGTGTAATTCAACAGACGAAATCTAAATACTCAACATATGAAACGGAACTTTCAACATAAACTAATTGAATTAATACGTAAATTAGGAATTCTCCACTTACGACATTGAAATTTCAACCACCGCCGTGTAATTCAAACAACTCAATCTAAAACCTCGATATAGAAAATATAACTTTCAACCACTAGTGTTTAATTCAATAGATACATTATAAAATCTCGATCTAGAAAATGGAACTTTAAAGACTAGCATTTTTGATACAAAACGTAAAATTGGAATTCTGGACATATTAAATTTCAACGGCAACGTTTTGATTGGACCAGCTTTTGTCCGCTACGGCGTCTCACACAGGCCGTCAAGCGAGGCAGCTGCTAGTACCATTTTTCTAAGTCTTTGGTATGACTCGGCCGGGGTTGGAACTCGCTACCTCCCGCATTTGAGGCGGATACTCTAACCACTAGACCACTGTAACGGTGTAACTGAGCTGTCTGTCGAATCGTAATCAGTAATCTAAGTTGCAGGATGTCTTGAGTAATTGGTCTGAATGTCCAAAAGGGGTTTCTTTTTCAATGTTTTTATCAACGATATATTCTATTTTAATAAATATTATTCTTTATATAACTATGCCGACGACAACACTTTGTCCTTTTTCTCACCAGATTTTGACACTGATTAACACACTTGGAGCCAAGTTGAACACCCTGATTGACTGGTTCACCGATAACAAAAAATTCAAGTCAATTATGAAAAGTTCCAAGCGCTATATGTGTGTTAACAAAGATGTTCAGTATGAAGCTTGTACTTAACATAAGTAGTGCTGTCAAAATTGTACTTAACATACGTAGTGCTGTCAAAATTGTACTTAACATGCGTAGTGCTGTCAAAATTGTGGAGAGAATAATAAACTGCTTGAAATTGCATTTACTTTGGCGTTCAAACCAGAACGATTTTTTCTCCTACCGCACAGTATTTAATTCCTTTAAACTAATATAATCGATTTTATTATTTTTTTTTGTCCACAAATCAAAGCAAGAATTGTTTTAAGCTTTTGGAGTGCTGCAAGACTTTAGTCTTTGAGTTAAATATTCCCGCCCGTACCCCTTTTGAAAATTAAATTGGCAGTCTCAAATACAATGCAACTAGGAGAAAAATCATTGATCTGCTTTTAACTACAAATGACAATTATTTGTATTAACTTTATTTAATGTTAGCCATACTTGATTCTTGTAAGGCGTATTCAATTTACCTAAGTAAAATTCACTTCAGTTTTTGAACAGGAGCCAACAACAATATGACCTGTTCAGATTTTTTTCTTTTATACTGTTTTACTTTCATGTCAAAAAGCTGGTAGTATATAGGATTTACTTTGTTCATCCGTGTGTGTATGTGTATATATATATGTGTGTGTGTGTGTGTGTGTGTGTGTGTGTGTGTGTGTGTGTGTGTGTGTGTGTGTGTGTGTGTGTGTGAATCTGTCTTCCATGTCCATGCTGAAACTTATATGCAGCTTCACTTATTAATATTGAACATTCACTGTAGGTGAACTTGGGATTTGTATGTGTTTACCATATAGATAAACAGATTGAAGGCTGGTCACTTTTGGTCCTCACTAGTAATCGGCGATTTCAAGGAATACATTTTAGAAGTGAAATTATTTTATGATTTAAAGTATAAAACACAGCAAGTTATAACACTAACTAAAATAACACCAAGCGATTGAAACAAGTTTACCAGTAAGTCTAAATATAAAATTAAAAATGCTTCCTACTAACGTTCAATATCAGATCTTCATCATTTCTGTCTGATCTGATAATTCTGCAACAATAGTCTACTGTGTCCTGAATTTGTTATAAAATCCTTCATTTCATCACTTTCTGCTATGTCTTTAAATCAAGAGTCCCCATGCCAAGCAATCTTTGCGGATACACATTGGTATGATTCATTTCATGACAATTGAAAATTACAAACTAGCGCGCTAGTTATTATTGTATATATGTTAGTTTCATAAAATTAAGAGTTTAAAGGTTTTAAAAGCTAAAGCAAGCTAGCTAGAATACAAAGTAAAGAATTGCCACCTGTTCGAATTATTTCATTTTATACTTTCATGTCAATAAGCTTGCGCTTTATTGGATTTACTTTGTCCTTCTATGTATATGTAGGCTAATCTGTCTTCAGTGTCCAACTCCTCCTATACAGATTTGCTTCGCCGATTAACATTAAACTTTAGATTCCTAGAGAGACGTAAGGAAAGAGATCAATTGGAGGGTTCTAGTTGGTTCTTAGTTAAGTAAAGGTAAGTTATTGTTTTGTTATTTATCTTTATCCAAGTAGCAGCTGTCATATGTGTCTCGCTGACGATGTACACGAGACCATCATGCACTGATATATACACGATAATACAGGCGACTAAATGTTTAGTGAGCGACCAATTATTTTTGCAGGGAAAGGCGGGGAGGCCCACAGAGATTTGTTATGATAAACAAATACCGCCCCCAAAGAGCTTAAAAGAATCTTTCTTCGATTTGTTGAAAAAGAACTGATTATATCTATTATGCTTTTTGAAAAAAAAGTAAATTTTCTTGAGATAAAACAATAAATACACTGGTTGTAAAGAAAATCCCAACCACTCCCACCAAAGTGAGGTGTGAATTAAAGAAGTCTTTTGCACTGTCAGATTTTGGTGAAGTTTTAGAAAATATGAAAAACATGGCTTGTTTTATTGGCATATGTGTGTCATTTAAAATTTTTTACGTAGCTTTAAAACAATTTTAGTCATATCGCTACGATGTCTGCATTGTGGCAGTTTATAGTGATTTCCAGCACTGGCGCATCATACTGCATACATGTAGCACCATGTCCCTCCTAGTCACATTATACTGACATCAGGTCGACCAGACCTAACACTAACCTGTTAAAGCTGAGCGTCAAGCGAGGCAGCTGTTAGTACCATTTTAAAAAGTCTTTGGTATGACTCTGTAGGGTTCGATCTCCTGTATCCAATGCCGACACTCTAACCACTTAGGCCACTGGAGCAGTATACTGGCATTTGATTAAATTTTATTTACCTGTTTGTCATTACAATAATCATATTTATGTACTCCAATGAAGTAATCACATTATGTGGTGTAATGACCAAAAAGGACACATACAATAAAGACCATTTCCAAAGCCACAAGTGATCGTACACTTTCAAGGTGTCCGCAGAATTATTGGGGGTGGGTGGGTGATATCCAATTATCAGTTATTAAGTTTTACGGATGTAGGCCAAACATGTTTACAGATGAATTCGGTGGTGGTGGCAATAGGTGTAACTGGATAATCGTAACTGTAAAGCATAGCCAGATTCCTTGAACAGTCTCATGTCAAATAAAATTTGTTTTCACTGTGTTCTGTGAACAGGCGTCGCAGTGGTTAGTGCGTAGAACTCGTGATAAAAGCAAAGCACTTCCCTGCATTAGTTTGGCGCATAATGTGCCGCAAAACACCAAACTAACATACATGTGAACAACGCAAGCAGCGATAGATGAACATATGATTTCGAGGGTTCGCTGTTAGAATAAAATAAAGGGTTAATACGTGTTCAGGAAAGTTTACCTTGTTGAATACCAAAATAAATAGATATGATAAAGTATATATAATTAAAGTTTATTGAAATTGTGTGTGTGTGTGTGTGTGTGTGTGTGTGTGTGTGTGTGTGTGTGTGTGCAGTTTCTGATTTGAACATGACTAACCTGTTCAGTGGACTGTTTCAGCTGCATTTTTGTTACTTCAGATCTCTTTTCTGTCTGATTGAAAAGTTGTTAAGTTGTAAAAAAAAAAAGATTGCATTATGTGTAAAAAAAGACAGAAAATCGCATTTACAGGTCTGTTATGTACATCTACATATTTTGTAATTTTGGTTCAGGGTTGTAACCTATAGTCTGTATCTGCAAAGCAATGTTCGTACATAGATACAGATTATATCTCAAGATATTAAGAATGCATGCAGATTGCAGAGGATATATAAGTAACTTTAGTCAAGTCGCTAATAATTAAAGCTGTTTAAACGTTTGGACTTATTTATAATTGAATTAGTCAGTTAGGTTGAATATTAAGTTACTTCCCATTGGATGAGTAGTTTTTGAGGGTTCTTTTACGATGTTGACTATTAAATATTATTGACTAATTATTGACTATTAATGAGTTGGTGACTACTACTACTACTACTACTACTACTACTACTACTACTACTACTACTACTACTAATAATAATAATAATAATAATAATAATAATAATAATAATAATAATAATAATAATAAAGGATACACCCTGTACGAAAGCAGTTGCATCAGTAATATTTGGAAAGAATTATGTTGTTCTGTGTGAATAAATGGGTGGATGGAAATAATTATGGAAGACCATTGTCGCCAAAATATGGAATTAAAAAAAAAAAATTGTTGTAGGTTTAAAGTCATTTGTTAGCGCAAGACAGGCGTTATATGTCGACCAGTATAACGGTAGGAGGAAGAACACGTGAAAATCTCGGGAAGAATCACCAACCCACGGAAAGCTACTGGCAACCTTTGTGACACGTTTGTTTTGGCCGAGCCCAAGACTCGAATCACGCAAACAGAGGTGAGATTGAAGGGCCTCTAACCAAATAAGTGGTACCACACTATTTGAGAGATACAGAAATGCTGGTTATACTGGGTATTGTGTTGTTTGAAACAAGCTTATGACTTCTGTTGGCCTTTGAATTAGCCAGCTCAGATGCAGTTTTGAAAAACTTAAAAGTGAATCATCCACACGGATCAGTATCCAAACACAAAGATATACGACTTCATATGATTGGCTGATAAAATTAGCGATTATGGTAATAACATATCTTACCAGAACATTACCCCTAAGCGGTCGCTGTCAAATCTTCATGTAAAACAGTGGGGATCTAAATCAGATTGATCCTGATCTCTACGCAAAATAATCATAATGTACTATGGTCAGGATCACAATTTTTTTTTTAATCTTTTAGTACATTTGTATATAAATGTGTCCCAGGGGTAAAACTTCAGACTAAAATACTCAATTCGTATACAACATTCTTTCTCTTGAGCTCAACTGTCAAAGAATCTCGTGTGATCTCATGACACAACTATAAACACATGCTTCACTGGGACCACTGGGTAAGGCAGAAGCCATTATTGTGCAACACTATAACACTTTATTTAAATCCTTTGACTTTCTGAGAAAATTATCTTTAAAATATTTTTATATATATAAATTTCTCTATTGTTCAAATCAGTTAAAGTTTTAGAGGATGAAAAAAGGTAGGCAGCATACACAACGCCTAATGCTTCATAATATATGGAAAACCACATAATTCATAATGTGTGGAACGCCTAATGCTTCATAATGAATGGAAGACCTAATAATTCATAATGTGAGGAACGCCTAATGCTTCATAATGAATAGAAGACCTAATAATTCATAATGTGTGGAACGCCTAATGATTCATAATGAATGGAAGACCTAATAATTTATAATGTGTGGAACGCCTAATGCTTCATAATGTATGGAAGACCTAATAATTTATAATGTGTGGAACGCCTAATGCTTCATAATGTATGGAACGCCATATCATTCACAATGTATGTATGTATGTATGTATGTATGTATGTATGTATGTATGTATGTATGTATGTATGTATGTATGTATGTATGTATGTATGTATGTATGTATGTATGTATGTATGTATGTATGTATGTATGTATGTATGTATGTATGTATATGTGTGTGTGTGTGTGTGTAGGTAGGTAGGTAGGTAGGTAGGTAGGTAGGTAGGTGTGTATGTATGTATGTATGTATGTATGTATGTATGTATGTATGTATGTATGTATGTATGTATGTATGTATGTATGTATGTATGTATGTATGTATGTATGTATGTATGTATGTATGTATGTATGTATGTATGTATGTATGTATGTATGTATGTATGTATGTATGTATGTATGTATGTGAGATCGTAGTGTGAGCTGGGGTACTTGTAGAGCGAAGGGAATGGATCTTAGGCGAGTTCGAAAGGTCGATGGGTAAGCTGGAGAGATCGCAGGGAGAGCTGGAGAGATTGTAGGGATACTTGGAGAGATCGCAAGTGTGAGCTAGACGAGATCGTGGAATGAATTAACATCATCGACTTGTGAACTGAAGTGGACGAGAAGGAGAAGATGAATAGGAGATGGCAAGCTGGAGAAGACGAGCGAGATTAATCGATGATTAGTTCAATACATTGTATTGGAAAATGAAATATTGGAAACTGTAAACTAAAGCTTAAACAAATAATCTAAAAATAGCATTTTCTGAACCCGGGAAAACAGTTGCTGACTTGATTACTTCATTTTTGTGTAATCAGAAATCACACAAGGGTGACAAAAACCAGAAATGAAAAGCTAAATCTAACCTTCTGATTTTCTACAAATAAAGATATTACTTTAAAAGAAATATGCTTTTGCGATAAAAATGCTCTGAAAGAGCTTTATTTAATTTCTGAGAAAAAGATATCGATGAAAAAGAAAATCGAAATATATTTTGTGTATGTTAGACATGCTTGATCAAATATTTATCTGCCATTTTTTATTATTACTGGTCATTCCGTTCCTTTATATTCCTACTTAAAATACTACTCTGTCAGTGCGAAGTTAGCAAAAGATTATATTTTGGGTATTAAATGTAAAAGAGGTACATAGACATTACAGATATATTTAGTAACGTTCTTGCATTTCTAAGTGATCGATTAATAAACTAAGTAATTTTCTAAAATGGATTGTCTTATCACATGTCCTTCCTTTGATGGAAGTAATCTCATGATTTGGGTAAGACATATACTGTCTACATTTCTTGTTCGTATGTGTTTACTATCAGAATTATACATAATATTACTACTTAACATATATTCTAAGAAATTATTTATACATTAAACCTGTATGATTCCAGAATGCTTATATTAAATGATAAAGTCCACGAGTTTTACCCCGACTGAACGAGGGCAATTTCTGGTATATTTAAAACAATAATCTGATTTATATTTTAGGGTGATTTATCGTCCTTTTCACCATTACTTCGATTCTCTTCTCCAGCTCAGTTAATCCGGCACATTCTTTCCTGCTCAGCCTCTCCAACTCGTCCTCTTTGATCGCTCTTGTTTGCTACAGTTCTCCAGTTCATACAACAATCATTCTTTTTCGTCTCGCGATCTCTCTAACTCGCCTTCTCCAGCTGACCATACCATTTTTCGATTGCACCCAACGATCACCTTAACTAGCATTGCAATCTCTTCATTTCGCCCAACAATCTCTCCGGCTAGCCTTATTATGTCTCCAGCTCGCCAAATGATCTACATAACTCGCTCTACGTTTTCTCTGATCTCGTTAGATCATACCACCCACGATCTTTCTAGCTCAAGGTGCCCCCACATGTTCTCGATTTCTGTCACTCGATTGTAATTACTTTTTCTGGTACATTTTATGGCACACCAAATCGTTGCAAATGGATGAGCTGGAACCACCGTAGAGTGATCTGGTGTAAATCATTGGGTGAGCTGGAGAAGGAGAACTGGAGATAGTGTAGGGTGTTCTGAAGTAATCCTAGGCTAGCTGAAGTAATGATAACGTGATCTTGGAGAGATGGTAGAGTGAATTGAAGTTATCGTTGGGTGAACTGACGTAACCGTAGGTGAAGTTATCGTTGGGTGAACTGACGTAATGGTAGGGTGAATAGAAATAATCGTAGGGTGAGCTTGGAGAGATCATGGGGTGAACTGAAGTAATCCCTGGGTGAGCTTAAGTAATCGTAGGGTGTACTTGCAGAGATCGTAGAGTGAACTGAAATAATCATACGGTGAGATATATATTTATGAGAAGTAAATGGAAAAGATGACAACTTTTCATGTCTTTCTTGATATTGTTTTGGCTTCCTGTAACCATAGCAACGGACACGTGAACACAAGATGTTACCCACCTTATGTATACAGTATACATCAAATGAGGACATTTTGACATACGCAACGCAATAGTTGGGAACTGGTTCTTGTGATTGTGCATTAGATTCCTAGGAAAGTTGTAAGGAAACAAAAGGTAAGTTATTGTTTTGTCAAGTATTTTTATTCAAGTGTTGCAGCTGTCATAATTTTATCGCTGACGATGAACAAGAGAGGACATGTACTGATGTCTACAAATGATAATACAGGCGACTAAATGTTTAGTGACCGACCAATTACTTTTAGGGGAAAGGGGTGGGAGACCCACATAGATTTGTTATAGTACAATAAAATACGCTCCACCCCGCTTAAAATTTATATCTTTTATTCTTTGATTTATAGAAAACTATCTATCTATCTATCTATCTATCTATCTATCTATCTATCTATCTATCTATCTATCTATCTATATATATATATATGTATATATATATATATATATATATGTATATATATATATATATATATATATATATATATATATATATATATGTGTGTGTGTGTGTGTGTATGTATGTATATATATGTGTGTGTATGTATGTATATATATATGTGTGTGTATGTATGTATGTATGTATGTATGTATGTATGTATGTATGTATGTATGTATGTATGTATGTATGTATGTATGTATGTATGTATGTATGTATGTATGTATATATATATATATATATATATATATATATATATATATATATATATATATATATATATATAATCCTGATTAAATTGAATGCTTCTTCTGAAAAATTATCACTAAATAATATATTATACTAAACCTAGGGTATGTGTTCCGACTTTAGGGTTTTTAACTACATAGCAAAAACAACAAAACGAACAAATCATGTAAAATTTAAAATATCAATTTTTACTTCCCTAAAATTCAAAGTAAAAGAATTAAAAATTAATTAAATATGGTGAGAAAATTTTTAAAATCTTAAAGGTTATAAAATTTCCAAAAGTTTCTAGTAGTCTGAATAATTTAGTTTCAAAGGTATTTCGAATGATGTTCGCACTGTACTGATTTGTCAAGAGTACAGAAAAAACGCTGCTATAATCCTAAATGTTTTATAATGAATTGACAGCAATCCCAAACATTTATTTATCTAAATGTCTTTTAGTGAATTCTTGGTAATTTCGTACAGCTGGTATGTATCCAAATAGTCTTTACTTAATGTTAAAGCACTGCAATTCCATCGAATGATTATATTAAATCAATGAATCAATCCTCTAAAGAACTAATATTTCACTGTGTTACGTATCTAGGCTCGTACCAAGCAACAAAAAAGAGTAAAACGAATAAGCGTTGTAAAATTTTAAAAAATAATGTTTTCCTCAAAAACAAAGTAAAATTATGAAAAAGGACTTACACAGTGTTTCATAATACACTCGCAAAATATTTATTAGCATCTATCAATAGAACAGATTGTCTATTAATTAAATATTTTTCGTATAACGGTAATATAGAGATGTTAAAGAGCAATCATATCCGATGGATATAAAGCAAAACAACGTTTATGCAATTTTTTTTTGAATGATCACGAGTTTACTTGTATGGATGGATTCTGGTTCTTTGCTGTCTTCATGCATGCATTCAAATCTGAACTTTCCGCCTTGTCAACCACACAGTCTTGGTTGATAAAAGACGCTACGCTCAAATGTCGATTGCCACTTCATTTCGGCTGCCAATCAACACCCTGCAGTATCAGATTTCTACACTGTTTCCAGACATGATCATGATTGTGTTCTGAGTCAGAATTGCCACCTAAACAATTTTAGTACTAATACTAAACGAGTTTCTTTTTCTAAAAATGTGTCCGTTTGTCTTAGAGTGTAAACGGCACACTGTATTCATAAACAATGTTTATAAATAATAGTTCATGTAAGTTCAGTTACTAAATATCTAAATATTTTACAGGATTCATGTTAACAAATGAAACCTACATTTTCTTCTCGCGGTTTCATTTCAAGGCAACTCCTTAGTGATTAAATAATTGTACGTAGAGGATCTACAATCTTGACACATGTTAAGATCTGTTCATAGAGAGAGAGAGAGAGAGAGAGAGAGAGAGAGAGAGAGAGAGAGAGAGAGAGAGAGAGAGAGAGAGAGAGAGAGAGAGAGAGAGAGAGAGAGAGAGAGAGAGAGAGAAAGATATGGGGTGGGAGTGGGCCATAAGAAGCAGAATGTAATAGGCAAAAATAAAACAGATACTAGTAATATATGTACGTGCAGAATTTTTTCTTAAATGGAAAAGTAAAGAAGTTGCAAAAGTGATATCGCCACTGTGGCTACAAGATAAGTATCGCCATTGTGGCGAAACATTTATCTCTGCTGATATGTACCATTATAACATTATGATATTTGCCTGCAGGCCCCGATTTTCCCTATATCAAACTTACTCTAAGATTTCTTGTTGTATATATATATATATATATATATATATATATATATATATATATATATATATATATATATATATATATATATATATATATATATATATATATATATATATATATATATATGCTATTTTGTAAAGTTTAGGTTACATTTAACACAAAAGAAAGAATAACTCTCTATTTAGTTTGTTCGTATCATTCAGATTATATCACATATTGTAAATAATATGTACAAGAATAAATTGATTAGAAAATGTGAGTACCTTCATGTAAATACATCACAGACGGTATTGAATAAACTGTGTATATTAACAGCTTCGGTGGCCTAGTGGTTAGAGCGTCCGCCTCGGATGCGGGAGGTAGTGGGTTTTATCCCTGGTCGAGTCATACCAAAGACTTACAAAAATGGTACTAATAGCTGCCTCGCTTGACGCTCAGCATAAAGAGGCTAGTGTTAGATCTGGTCGGCCTGGTGTCAGGATAATGTGACTGGTTGGGACATCGTGCTACATGTCTGCGGCATGATGCCCCAGTGCTAGAAATCACTATAAACTGACACACTGCAGATATCGTAGCGATATGACTGAAAAATTGTTAAAGCTACGTTAAAAATCATAATCACTACATCACATATCAGCTGTGTATTTGTCTGAGGAAAACCCAGCCGTTCCGAGTAGCTATTTTGGTTACCCGTCCATCCCAAGACTGTTTAGGTATGTTTTCAATAATGTTTGGCATAGACCGGTCCAGAGAAAACATTTGAACTTTGAATTTGGTATGATATTTTTATGAAGTTTATGTTATTTATATAATTTTAAAGCTGATCATGCCAAAGAGTAATACAAAAAGAACACAAAAGGGTGTCATTGTTCAGGTCGAAAAGTAACATACAATTGTCTGGGCTTACTGTCAAGGTAAATATCACCTGAGGAATTTTATGTCGCATCTGATTTGAAACAACTTTGTTTTAATAAAGCGACAATGTTTTAATGTAACTTTGTGGGATATTCTTGGTACTTCAAGAACATCATTATTATTAATTCTAATGGAGCATTAATGAAACTTCACCAAAACTTGTACTCATCTTAATATAGACGATAATGAGGTATATTTCGATTTAAATTAAAACAGAAAGCAAGAACTTTTATGCTATCTATAATAGTTTTTAGCATTATAATAATTGACGGATTCGGGAAATAAAGAAACAAGTATGTGTGTTAGTAGTCATAAGAGCCACAATAGGGACAAAATCGCCACTTGGGGACAGTGAGAAATCCTATGATATATTTCTTAATATGGTTAACATATCGGAGCTTCTAGAAAGACAAAAGGGTGTGTAGGGACAAAACGGTAACTGTGTTACTAGAACTGACATCAGTGGGGTTACTTACTAACACTGTTGTAGTTGATTTCAGTGTTATTATAGGAAAGTATGGGAAGATAAGAAGAAGAAACTATAAGTCCAGTTATCTCCTATTTTCTCATCGGTGGGCTAAACAGCTAAACCAAAATAACTTCTAGATATCTAAACAATCGGCAATACAAAGTCTCTCGGTGTCAGACGTAAGTGGGATGTAATTGGAAGTAACAATAAACCTTTGTTTTCTTTCCATATCGTAAGATAAAATGAAAAGAGGTTTCCGCACTTTGTGAGTTAAATCGATGTTTTATTTTGCTTTGTTTATGCAATTTACATCTACAAGTAGTTATATCAGCCACCATGCAGATACAAGAGTCACTTGGCAAATCCTATGTTAAATTTCTCTATAGGGTTAACATGCGAGAGCCTCTATAGGAACAAAGGATGTATAGGAACACAACGGTAGCATTTTTACAAGTAGCTGAACTCAATGGGGGGGGGGGTGACTTATTAACAGTGTTGCAGTTGACCCCCAAAAAGGCTATTGTAAGTAAATTTTAAAAAATCCTATGTTAAAATGTGTCCATAGGATTAACACGGGAATGGGAGTAGGGGGACTGAATTGGTTTATGGGGATAAACGGGAAGGGTAACGTGAATAGGACAAAGAAAGATACACATACACACAATACAGGGATTTGTTGTTGTTGTTGGGCTTAACGCCATTTTTCAGCACACGATAGGCTATTCATGGCGGCCAGTATTAATGGTGGAGGAAGAAACCGGGAAATCACCGGAAAGAACCACCGACCCACGAGAAGCTACTGGCAAGCTTTCTCACATATCCACATTCGCCGAATCGTAGACTCGAACCCACGCAGACAGAGGTGATTTGGCAGTGATCCGTAACGGACAGCGCTTTAGACCATTCGGCCACTTGGGGCACCCACACAATACAGGGACAAAACACCAATGGTAATAATTTTCCTTCGCGAAAAATTTGGAAAGTTTTCGTACAAGCATACATAAAAAGGCCAAGTAGCTAAAACGAATGAAAGTTTAAGTGAGCCAGTGAATTTGTTATTCATCTTATTAGGTTGGAATACTCGAATTTAGAACGGCAATATAAAAGGAATTTTCAATTTGAATCACGGATTTATTATTTTTCCAAGCCAAACTGGAATCACTGGAATGTGAGGCAATTTGATTGGAAGCCCTAAAAGTGGCCGTTAGATTGGTAGGTTACTTGTTTGTACTGCAGTGCCGGGAATGCTTCGAATCCATGAATTTGAAAAAGACGTTCTGCAGCTTCCACCACGGTCAACATTGGACGTTATTCGTATGATTCATTGTAATATTTGAAAGATATCCGTCTCTCAAATTGCTGTCGCTATGATCTTGGCTTTCATGTCGTCAGGGACCTCAAAGCCAAGTATCTGACTGCATTTACAAAGTGACCAGCAATCTTGGAGTAGTCTAAGGCCTCCAGAAGTCCAACAGCCTCTAGTTATTCAAGTCGATTTCTTTTCTTCCTCTACATCTTCTTGAACTTCCTCTGCCTCCTCTAACTGTAGTGTTTCTTCATCTGTGGATTCAACCTCACTATAGACGGTGGTGCTCGATATTTTACATCATTAATGATTGTCTATACTTCCCTTGCTAGATGTTGTGAGTATTGATCCCTGCCATGAGGAGTGAGTGTAGTACTGCTGGACTGCTCGACAGGTTGGCTATGGGCTTTCAGATTCTCTCGCAGAGATGGAGTTACAGCTGTGGTCGTAGAGTTGTCAGTTACCTGTGATAAAGTGTTTCTCCGCTTTTGTTTTTCATCGCCTTAGCATACACTCAACGTCCAGAAGTATCATTATCGTCGATAAGCACATTTGATTCATTACACACTAATACAAGTGTTTGTAACTTTGAATCCAGCTTCAAGCTGCAACTGGTAGCCAGTGTTTTGCCTAGGGCCTGTATTGTCTATAGTGCGAGAGTCAGAATGATAGCAATAACTGGAAGCCTAAGTGGCGCTTCGCATTGGTTGTCTAATCTGATAACTTCCATTGCTAAAGACGTTTGATCAGTAGCATCACTAACTATGACTGACGAACGCACCTCATTGTGTGCATCAAGCATCAACGTGAAGGAAAAGATCTCCCATTCTATCAATAACTCAAATACAAGACCAAAGCATGGAAAAGAAATATCGCGCCAGTCTAAAAGAAATTCTTTCTCTTCCTTATACATACAGATGCAATACACTCCATACAAGCACACACTTGATAAGGGAAAGTGTCTTTTTCTTGGGGAGAAACATTGATAAACACATACATACACCTAGCCTAAGAAACACACACTATTACACAAAATGATAGGAAATGATTATATATGAACCACCAGCCTTCAAAAACAAACCCACATTTTTATCAGGGAATGGTTTATATTGTGGGCTAAGACAAACACAAACACAAACATACATATACAAATCAAGTATAGCAAAATGATCTACAGAGATGTGGTAGCTTTGAAAAGGTTGTAAATTCTCCGTAGGAGCAATTGTGAAGGTTGATTCTATCAACGGCTAATGGTACGTTTGTGGTTGTTGTGAATGTTGATGTCTCTGTGTTTGCCATCTTGATGCTAAAAGTCTATATCACATGATTCAATCTCGGTGAATCCTAGATATCATATGTTGAGTTGGTACTCCCCACACATTGGTTTTACATGACAGACAAATTTAGGCAGTTTTACTCTCTTCTAGTTATCCTCATCATCCTCTACTTCCTCTGTCAGTGTGAAGCTCACTAGCCGGCTTGCAATTTTTAAATGCATGTTAGTCCACTTCATCAAAACGGTCTGACTCCTTGACATGACCAAGGAGGTGCTTGACATACTCCAGTTACTCTAAAGATTCATTCAGCTTTCAGGTCGTGTTCTTCATATCAATTCTGGGTTGACGAGTTAAGGATGTTAGACAGACTGACATGTCATATGTATTATAGTCATGTATACACTCTCGTGTTTTATGACTTTAAGCCCTGATAAGGGATAGTGGCCTCTTCCCCTTCTAGGGCCAGGCTCACCCGTGTCTCAGTGCTAGACACTTTTGCCCCGGCGCGTGTGCCTATTAACCCCCCTGGTGGCTCACCGCCTTGGCCGGATGTTACCTTTCGATAACATTGCTATCCAGGGAGGCGCTTAGCCATAGGGCTGGGCTTTTGGTCGTGGTGCTGACCTTTATTTGCTGTTCTTAAGACCCTTTGTTTGGCTGCATATTGTAACAGAGCGTAACGGCCTTCCGCCTCAACTCCCACCTACTAAAGTCCCCAATGTCTAAGTTCACCTAACTTTATTTCAGGTGGATTATCGTCAAATTTAACCAGTTTTTCCTACGGGTGTCCCTATACCAATGATGTGTTAGCCACCTATTCAATTATCCAAATGGTCCTGAGTTGTGAATTTTGAATATATTTTGATGAAGTTCAATTTTGGGTACTTAGCGTACTTATATGGTTCTAAAAAAATAACTCAATATCTAGGTGTATTTCACCTAATTTTGACATTTATCACCGCTTTGACAATGTTTGTTTTTTAATTTTGACTGCCTTTCCAAAGGATCTCGTTTTAATGTTGGGTCTTCCAGGCCAAAGTGAAGACATAGGTTGTAGACTTATTTTAGAACAGTTGTTTGCGCGGCCCGGGCTGTCCATCGCTAATTGTTTGTCCGTTCCGTTCAATTTTGTTATTGTAGCCTTTACCAGGTTACTTTTTGGTCTTTGTGTGCGTCCGGCTAATCGGTCTACTCCGCTCCTGGGAGTTAGGGCTATCAGGTGGGAGGTTTTTGATGATTTTCCCTTATCGTCCTTGACCTTTTTCTCCTTGTCATGGTGGGAAATCGTATCATATATATATATATATATATATATATATATATATATATATATATATATATATATATATATATATATATATATATATATATATATATATATATATATATAGTTCTTATAGGAGTCAGGATCCACCCAGGCTTGTGATAGCATGAGTCCTAGCGCCTGTTTTATGGTATGGACTAGGTATGGTGCTTGCATTTATGTATATGTTTGTATGCGGGGATGGGTTATTAGGGTTCCGATACAAGCTTATTGAATCCCTTTATTTGATACTGATGATTTGTTCTTGTTGATGGTTTGTTGTAGGCATCTCTTTTGATTCTTCTTTATTCTTGCATTTTTGATTTAGTAATATTGGATGATTCAAAATTATAAGGTTGTTGTCTCGTCGGTTTTGATTGGATGATAAAAGCCGAATTTTCAATCCTATTCTAGTTCAATTTTGTTTTCTATTTAGGTTTTATAATAAAATTATGTTTTATGGTATTTCATTCTTATTATGTGCTTAGTTGTAGTATTATAGATGGTTATCAATACTAATTAGAGTATATATAGTTATTATAAGGAAAATTAAAATACAAATACAGTACATGTATGTTATAAATAGTTATGATTATTGTTATGATTTAATTATGCTTATAACTAAGGCTACATTGACTAAAGGTAAGGAGTAATAATTGCTAGGGTTCTTATTAGAAGGGATCTAAATTATTCTTTTTAGTTTTATATTTTATAATAAGTTTAATAAGTGGACATAATTCTCAGAATTATTGAATTTGTGACAAAGTGGGGAGCGTTGGGCTAATGCTAAATTTCCTGCTTACGTCATTAGAATGCCATATTTGATTGGTTGTTGTAGATTTAATTTTCAATCCTACTGTAGCCGGATATTGAATTTTCTGTATGGGGAAAGCGCGCCTAAATTTCGGCCAATGAAATGCAATCTTAGATTCAAGGCTTATTTATATTGTATTACCTAATTTGTAAGCTGGTTCAATATTTTACCCGGCAGGGGAAAGGAAAAATTTTGTCTGGCGGGCGAAAATTAATGTTTATTTTTTTCTATTAAAAGTTTTAGGGATTTTTTTTTGTGCAAAGTTTATATCATTGAGCAGTATTAAGATAATGATTAGGGATATTGGTGTGGTTTTATAATATTGCAGAAGATAAATGTAGCGCACGTATTTATTTGCTTATAGACAAAGGAATTGTTGTAACTGATAGGGTTTTTTGTTTTGGTTTAGTTAATTTGCTTTATAATTATTAAGAGAGGGTATATTTTGTATTGTTAGTCATAATAGAGAGTTATTTAAGGTAATAGTTAGAAATGAGTTTTAGTTAGATTCATTATATATTTACATTGTGTCTAAGATAACGACAGTAAAATTTTAATGACACCGATAGTAATATTTATATTCGTGATTTAAGTAGATTTTACTTTACCTTAGATTTTTCTAAGTCTAGTATCCATTATATGAAGTGAATCATCCACTCTTATCCATAGAGTCCGGGAGCTTAAAAAACACGTCCGCTCTGTTCAACAGCCCAACTAAAACTCCCTAGCGAGACTGACAGGTCATGTCATATGTATTATAGTCATGTATACACTATCGTGTTTTATGACTTTAAGCCCTGATAAGGGCTAGTGGCCTCTCCCCCTTCCAGGGCCAGGCTCACCCGTGTCTCAGTGCTAGACACTTTTGCCCCGGCGCGTGGGCCTATTACCCCCCTTCCCCGGTGGCTTACGGCCTTGGCCAGATGTTACCTTTTGGTAACATTGCTATCCAGGGAGACGCTTAGCCCTAGGACTGGGCGTTTGGTCGTGGTGCTGACCTTTATTTGCTGACCTTAAGACCCTTTTTTGGCTGCATATTGTAACAGAGCGTAACGGCCTTCCGCCTTAACTCCCGCCTACTAAAGCCCCCAATGTCTAAGTTCACCTAACTTTATCTCAGGTGGATTATCGTCAAATTTAACCAGTTTTTCCTACGGGTGTCCCTATACCAATGATGTGTTAGCCACCTATTCAATTATCCAAATGGTCCTGAGTTGTGAATTTTGAATATATTTTGATGAGGTTGTATTTTGGATACTTAGCGTACTTATATGGCTTTAAAAAAATAACTCAATCTCTAGGTGTATTTCACCTAATTTTGACATTTATCACCGCTTTGACAATGTTTGGTTTTTAATTTTGACTGCCTTTCCAAAGGATCTCGTTTTAATGTTGGGTCTTCCAGGCCAAAGTGAAGACATAGGTTGTAGACTTATTTTAGAACAGTTGTTTGCGCGGCCCGGACTGTCCATCGCTAATTGTTTGTCCGTTCCGTTCACTTTTGTGATTGTAGCCTTCACCAGGTTACTTTTCGGTCTTTGTGTGCGTCCGGCTAATCGGTCTACTCCACTCCTGGGAGTTAGTGCTATCAGGTTGGGGGTTCCTGATTTTTCCTTATCGTCCTTGACCTTTTTGTCCTTGTCATGGTGGCCAGACTGACAAATGCCTCGCATTATATATATATATATATATATATATATATATATATATATATATATATATATATATATATATATATATATATATATATATATATATATATATATATATATATTGTATTGTATTCTCGTTTAAGTCGCTTGCTGCCCTGAGGCTTATACGACTGCTTACAGTCCCGGGCATGGACTGCAGTCCCTCTGGGGAGTATGCCACAGTCCCGGGCGTGGTCTGTGGTCCCCCCTGGAGGACGCTTGGCCTTTGGTGCTAGGCCTTTTCCTGACCCCTAGAGATCAGGGACCTCAAAAAAAAGACCCGTATCGTATCTATTGTGATTCCCAATCTTAAGCTCCAGAAATGACAGAACCGCAATCCACTCTCCAACCCAGTCCGCCACTCCCGCACCACCAAAGTCCCGAAGTTATTATCCATCCAATTTTATTTCAATTGGGTGGATTTTTTGTCAAATATATACCAGTTTTTCCTATTGGTATCCCTATGTCAATGTTGTGTAAGCCACCTGTGCAATTGTCCTAATGAACCTGAGTTGTGAATTTGGAATAAATATTTGTAATTGGAATTTTGCGTACTTGGCGTACTTATAATGTTTGTAAAAAATTACCAATCTTTAGGCGTTTGCCGCCTATTTATTAGATTTATCACCGCTTTGGTTTGTATGGTTGTGTAATTTTGACCGCCTTGCCAAAAGATCTTGTTTGAGCCGTAGGTCCTCAGTGCCAAAGTGAAGACATAAGTTGTAGGTTTTCGTTTCGAACAGTTGGCCGCGCGGCCCGGACTGTTCATCGCTGATCGTTGTCCGTACCAGGGTTGGGGTTTGAGACAGCAGTGGGGAAGGTGGTTAGTACTGCCTGGTCTCTTGATTTGTTTTGAAGTGTAGTCTGTTTGTGTGTGTGCTGGGTTGGGCTTTTGGGATGTTAGCTGGAGCTGACTAACTATCCCTTTTGGATTGAAAGGCAATTTTGTGCTTTTCTTTATTGGCAATAAAAATTCGTAATATTTTCATTCTACCCTCAGGGTAGTGCTGGTATTGCTTCCTGGGGTTGTCGGATTTGGGCTGGACCCGCATCATCCCTCTGCTTGTTTGTTGAATCCGCCATCTTGTTCTAGTTGTGGTTACTTCCCTCCTTCGTTGTATCCAATAGGAGCTGACTGTATCCCCCTGCCTTACATGTTTGAGAATTGGTCGGCTCCAATTCTCCGCCTCGGACATACACTGGCAGCGCTTCCAGTATATTAATTGGCTTTGATGAAATGTAATCTTTTCATTCAATCCCCCTATCATTAGAACGACTATGGGGATTATTATATATATTTATTTATTATTATATTTTTTTTTATTTTTTTTTTCGTGGAGTAGATTATATGCTATTTCGGTCACTCGGTTTACTCCGCTCCTGGGAGTTATGGATATCAGGGGGGAGGTTCCTGAGTTACAATTGTTTATCGGTCTTGACCTATATGTCCTTATCATGGTGGGAAATCTTAGCCTATACAGTGCTTATAGGTTTCAGGATCCACCCAGGCTTGTGCTAGTACGAGTCCTAGCGCCTGTTTTATGATATGGACTAGGTATGATGTTTGCGAGTATTTTGGTGTTTGTATGCGGGGATTGGTTTTTTAGGGTTTCAATACCGGCTTATAGATTCCCTTTATTTGAATATTTTAAGAATTTCCAGTATTGAATATTTTAAGAATTTCCAGTAGACATGATTCAGCTATCTTGTTGTTTTCATCCCTCTTCTCTCTGTGTGGTTCTCAGTTTTCTTCTTTATGTTATATTATTTACTGAATAATAATGGATGATTCAGTTCTATCGTAATTTGTTTTCGTAATTTGAAAAATAGTATTTACTTATTAATAGTTATGTGGTGCGTTTACCCACAGCTGGTTCTATTTACGTCGAGTGCCAGATTTTGATTGGTTGGTGTAGAATTTGGTTTTCAATCCTTCTGTTAACTCAAGGTATCATTATATTTCGCACTACCTGATTTGTAAGTTGGTATATTAATAAGCCCTGAATGTTGAAAGAGGAATTTGTTGTCGGTTGGAGTTTATTATTAATGTGATTATTATTATTATTATTATTATTATTATTATTATTATTATTATTATTATTATTATTATTATTATTATTATTATTATTATTATTACCACCAACTCCCGTCTTCATCAACCAACCAATTATTAATATTTTTATTATTATTATTATTATTTTATCTATTTATTTATTTTTATTGAGTATTCCTAATATATTGTTAAGGTCTACTGCTGCGATAAAGTATCTCTTTTCAGCCCACACCCTAAGCGCCCATATTATGTATATATTTTTAAATTAAATTTATTTCCCTCAACCTTACCTGTATCTCCATATACTGGTTGTATGCTTAAATATATCTCATATGTTCTTTAAGGTTGAGTTGGGGTAGTAGTAACTCTGTTCAATCTATATTTTGACTGTTTATATTATGTATATATTTTTAATATAATATTTTTTTTTAAATCTTAACTGAATATTCATGTAAAAATGTGCAATTAAGTATTTCTAATATATTGTTTGAGGTTAATGTGTTGAGGTAGTATCATTGTTCAGCATGCTTCGGCCGCCCACGTGTTTGCTTCCGTGGGAACAAAGGAACAAAGGAATTTTCCGTGAGAACAAAGGAATAGAGGGTTTCTTTAATTAATAGTTTTCATTTTTTTCTGTAGTGTTACAGAATTTGTAGAGTTTGGAAAGGGGATTATATTTAAATCGTTAGTAGTAAAAAATAGTAGTTTGGTTGTTAAATTTCAGTACTAGTTGGCTTGAGTAATTCGTACATCGTGGATTTTGTAACTACAATTAATTTATATTAGAATTGGAATAGATTTTTTTTAATCAATTTAATAGTTTAGTAGTTAAGTAAAATTTACTTTACCTTAGTTTCCTAGTGCACTATCCTTAGTGTGAAGTGAATCATCCAATATTATCCTTAAATCCGAGAGCTACGAAAAAACACGTCCCATATATATATATATATATATATATATATATATATATATATATATATATATATATATATATATATATATATATATATATATATATATATATATATATATATATGCATGAAGTATGGACTTAAATGAAAACATCCCGTACACAAGCTACAATGCACACCACATACAAACAAAATGTTCAAAATACAGTTGCTCGGATCATTCTTAGAGTACCACGATCAGAGCACACACCCGCACCCTTACCCTAAACTGACTATCTTTTCGATCCAGAATCAAACACAAAATTTGTTCTTTGTTCCACGTTTAACTGACGGGCTCCAGTCCAACATATTATCCGACCTCATCCATGTGTACACACACCAGATAGATACTTACGCTTCTCTTCTGACAATCGTATACCTAATATTCTCAATAAGAAAACGAATTGATATTAACAAAGTTCTTTTGCATACCAGGGAGTAGTATAGGGAAATGAGGGTTTCAGCCCACTTTATTGTTTTACCCTCTAAACAAGTATAAATTAAATGAGGGTTTTAGCTCACTTTTTTTTACCCTCCAAACAAGTATAAATTATAGTCCTAAATTATCCCCCACCTCATAGGGAAATGAGGGTTTTGGCCCACCACCACCCTCCCACACCTCCTCCCCCACCCCCGCCAAACCTCATTTCCCTATACTACTACTATGTAGACAGGTATTTTGTAACCAGACAAAACAACAGGTGTTAGAATGCGATAAGCTCTGTCAACAGAAGTGACGAATTTGTTAGAACAGCGTATGTGTGGAATATGATTATTCTAAAGACGGCAAATAGATTTTACCACAAATTTTTTATCAGATAACAGGATGAAAATTAAACTGTGCATTAGAACGTTTCAGTTAACAAGGCGGAAATTAAACTAGCATTAGAATGAAAATGATATTATTTTAGTTATATTATATCTTAAGTTTAGATAAAATTTTATGTTACTCATATTTTTTGTGATATTTTTTTTCATACTTGCTAACCCTCATTGGTAGAATATCTGTTAACATATTGTCAATAATACGAAATTTACGTAATAAATCATCCATATTATATTTAACTCCTCGTAGGTAAGACCGGATCTGATCAAGTAGTTTCTTGTAAGTTTAAATTGATGTTAAACAACCGTGCTTCTTTATCAAAAGTCTTGGTTCTACTTTTTTACACGCCGCTGTAAGTGAAACACCAATAGCGGATATGATTAACAAAAAAGGATTTAATGATACCCCACTTGAAATTATACCAGAACTGGTCATTAACAAGGTAGATAAGATATTACTCGAAGGATCTTGTTGTAGTATTTGTAACATTTTTTCACGCACCAAAGTTTTTTATGATAATATTTATAGTATTGTATTAATGCGTCTACATCTTGTTTTGGAATATCTTTTGAAATATGATTGAAATCAACTATACTTCTTTTCATTATAATATTAGTTCACATAGTCCTATGTTTGGTTAATCCATAATAAGAGCTGGTTGTTCAGCTATAAATTCCAAACACCAGAGAAAAATTGCTAATTTTAAAGTTTTATCAACTGGTTCAAGTACAAATTCTTCTTCAGAATTTTTGTTTATTATTACAGATAATACTCCAGATCAGTCATCATTTGGATGACGAAATAGATATTTGGTAGATATTCTAAACTTTGCACTGCTAAGCACTGACAATCTATACACACCGGTAACTTCTGCAATATATTTGATAGAATTATTTTTTGGTGTCCACCCAGTATAACCAGTATCAACAGTATGCACAATATTTTTAATCTGTTTGTGAGGAATTTTAACCATACTCGTTTTCTCAACAATATTAGGAATTCCACTAATAATATCATTGAGTTTTGTGTTAATATTAGCGAGTGTAATGTTATCAATTGATGGATTTCCAAAAAAATCATCTTTAAGCGTGTTTATGTTTCTACAAAAATTTAAAAACGTTATTACGTGACCGGTAAATTCATTTTTGAGCGCTGTTATTTCATTGCTGATTGGAACTTCCTGATCATCGACATATTTCTTAGTTACAGCGTCTCCATCTGTAGTTGGATATCCAAGATCTGTAATCTTGTTCTGGTTCATAACAATATTCCCATTAAATAAATCACCAGCTTTTTTAACAAAATCATTTACTGACCTACCAGAATCTTGTATCTTACCTTGATTGTTAAAAGTCATGATATTATCAGCAACCGCATTAGGAATGCGTACAAGTACATCTGGCAGTTTTACATCACTCGTTTTTAATCGTCCTTCTTTGTCCTGGAAAATGACGACTTCATCTGGTTCTACACTGGTGAGATTTAGTAAATTATTGATTTCATTTTTGAGCTGATCAAGAGTTGCATATTTGGATAAGTCAACTTGGTAACCTTTTGTGGATAAATCTCCTTATAGTGTTCCAAATTTTGTATAGTAACTCATTATTTACTGTCTAAGATAAAATTATCAACACTAGTTTAATATTATACAAAATGGCAAAATCGTCGATATTAAACTTTGATACAGAGAAGCTGGTGAAACACAAACATAACAAAGAACTTCCTGATTGTCATTATCTTATTGTTGGGCGAATTGGATCAGGAAAAACAAATTTGCTTATGAACTTGCTTCTTGGTGATAATTTTAACTACGATAGAGTCTATATTTACACAATCAATCCACAGCAAGATAAGTATGAGTTATTAAGCGATTATAATGACAAACTTCGTGATGAACTTAAGGCTGGTGAAGATTTGTTTATAATTTGGCAGCCAGAAGATCTTATTCCAGTTAATCAACTTGATGCAGATGAACACAAGATAGTAGTTTTTGACGATATTCCGCTAAATAACATGGAGATGAACAAAATAAGATCGTATTTCTCACTGTCACGTAACAAACAATGTAATTCTGTTTATCTCGCTCAAGGATTTTATAATGTTGACAAATTTATACGGCGAAATACGGGTTGTTTTATATTATTTCCAGGACTGGACAATGTTGACGTTAGAAATATTGCAAGCGAACAATGCGGTGACGTGACAAAAGATAAGTTTATTGAACTTTACCGTCATGCTACAAAAGATAAATACAACTTTTTCTTATTTGATAAACTTACAAATGATCCAGCTAAAATGTTTCGCTGTTGTATTGACACTTACTTACAGTAAGGGTTTCAATTTTATAAAATTTATAATAATAATAATGGACAAACGAGCAAGATACAGACAACACATAGAAGATCTAAAAAAACTTGCTCAATTTCAGACATCTCTTAAGCAAAAAGTACAACAAGCACGACGTGGGCAAATAATTGCTATAGAAGCAACAGCTACAATTTTCAAACCGGTTACTGAAGAATTATTAGGTAAACAACCTGAAACTAAACCACTGTCAGAAGAAGAACTTAAACAACTGCAGGAAAAAGGTTTGGCTGGAATTGTTAAAGAACAACAGGAAGCAGCTGCTGCAAAACTTGTTACTAGATCTGATGAAGAAAAAAGAAAACTAATTGAGGCATTTACAGCAAATATAGCTGATCCTGCGGCTAGACAAGCTGAAACAGATCGATTGATAAACATTCCGCTGAAACTTGAGCGAAGATTAGCAGAGTTACCAACGCAAGGAATAACAAATATTATAAAAAATTTATCAGGAGATATAAAAGATATCAAAGAGGAGCAACAAAGAGTTGGTGAGCTTACTGTAAAGTTTATGGAAGTTGGAGATCAAAGATTTTATTTTACAAAAAGAGCAAATGATGAGATAAAAGGTATTGAATATGATGATTTTTTAAAGATTGAAAATATAAATGGTATTGATGATATAAGCCAGTGGACTGATGTAGAATATCAAACATTACTCGATAGATTAGATGTAATATCTAAAGACGGAGCTGCTGGTAAAGATGAATTAAACAAGGTTACAGAGATTGATAATATGATTCCACTTTATGAAAGAATGAGAAACGGTGTTATTGCTCTCACGTTTAAAAAAACAGCAGAAAATAGTAGATTAAAACCTTTTTGTAAAGGGTGGAGTTTTAAAAGGAAATTTTTTTACTTTTGATAAAACTCGTGTAGAGAAAAATAGAGAAGTAAGAACAGGAACTGGTGTAAAAATATTTACATCAACTACTGAAATGATAGGTAGATTAATGTTATTAATATCATCAAAGGAAGCTGGGAATGTTAGTGTTGAACTTGATAATGAAATCATTGACATACTTGATCATCTAAGATCGAGTGAATTATTAACATCTGACGAATATGAAACTTTACACCGCGACTTAATCGCGGCGAATTAATTTTGTAAAATGATATAATATTAAAGGAATGCAAACAACATTATTACTAAACTCTAGTGAGTCTGCGATAGATAGCGCAAATTTTTCAGTAAATTATATTCCACCTATCCAACTAGATCCTACAAAACAATATGAAATTGGATTAATTTCTTGTACTTGCTGGAATGCTATACCTAACGTGAAAAATGATGTTAACGATGAAATGTATTTTACTATGATTACAACATCTCCAATATCTACAACAAAAAAAATTAAAAATTCCACAAGGAGCTTATAATATTACTGATCTAAACAAGACAAAGAGTTCATCACAAAAGCTGACGGTGTGGCTGATAATTTTGATTTGGCAGCAAATTATAACACATTGCAAGCTAGGATAACTTTGAAAAATATAGTAATCAGTCTTGAACCAACAGAAAGAAGTATTGCACAACTCTTAGGATTTACTGAAAAAACTTACACTGCACTTGATCAGCCTATTACATATGACAGTGAACTGCCAGTAAATATAACAGAAGTAAATACAATATTAGTAAATTGCTCTATTGCTTCTGGCTCTTATACATCAAAAGGCAGCAAAGGTCAAACGATTTACAGTTTCTCACCTGAAGTTCCGCCAGATTCTCTCATGCAAATAACTCCACGAAATATTATCTATTATCCTTTAAATGTTGAAAATCAAATATCAAGTATAATAAAGCAGTTGACAGATCAGTCAGGAAAACAGTTGGAATTGAATAATGAAGTTGTAACTTATTATTTACATCTACGTGAGCAAAAGTAAAAATTATGCAACATCAAATATAATGAAACAAAGAAAAAAAGTTTATCGAAGAAAAATAGTAGGAGGATTTTTTGGAAATATTTTTACTAAAGTTATTGAAAATATTTCGGGTATAGCACGTAAAGTTGCACCAATTGCTATTGACGCTGGTAAAGCTTTTGCAACTGGGGCTGCATCTGCCGCTGGGACTGCGGTGGGACAAAAAATAGCTGATAAAATAAAAGGTGATCCACCGACTGCATCTGAAATAAAACAAGCTATCTCAGAAATCGCTCCAACAAAAGAAACTCAAAAAGCTATGATAACAACAACAAAAAAATTGTTATCACCAAGGGCGAGCAGATCATACAAAAATTAATATCTAAAGTAACAGTGCCGCAATAAAATTTTATATAATCTAATAAAATAAAATGTCTGTTAAAAATTATCTCGAGTTAACAGAAACTTATGACATCGACAACGATGTGACAGAATTCGAGTTTGTTGAGTACCTTGATGAGAATTCTAACGAACCAAATAAAGCTGGTATTAGAACCTTTAACACCAGAGACGAAGATGTAATTGTACTGCCACATAAGGCTATGTTAGAAGTTCGTGGTCAGATTATGACAGTAGCCAATCCTCCTGCTGCAATTGCAGTTGGAGCAGAAGTAGCTCTTATAAATAACGGCTGGTGTTTATTCAAAAGTGCTAGATATCAACTGGCCAATCAAACTATAGAAGATATTTCAAGTTATCTACAAGTTGCAAGTACAATGTTAAATATTATTTCGTTTTCCGACGATTACTCGAGATCAACTGCAACTAACATGATGTGGTTTAAAGATACTGGACGGGGTATAGCTGAATCAACAGAATTTTTAAAGAGAGGCGCTATAGTACATGGAGCTGATGCTGACGTAAATGCTGTAATTGTGAGAAATTTTCTCATTGCTAATGCAGACGCTCTAGGTATTGCTGCACCAGGTGCAGCTGCTAATGCAGACGCTACAAGAGTTTCTCTTACAGCAGCTTTTAATAATCTAAATATAACACCACCAGCTGCAGATGCAAACGGTACTGCGATGTTAAATTTACTTCTTAACACACTTGAGGTGAGAAATCCACGCTATAACGATGGTTTTGCTAGGCGAAGAAAACTTGCAGCAGGATCACGTCAAATTAAAATGATGCTTCCACTAAGTATGATTTTAGGCTTTTGTCGCGATCATGATAAAGTATTCCGTGGAGTAAAACATACTCTTATTTTAGATCGAGCAGACCAAAACGATTGCTTGTTTAGATCTGGAGGGGTTGATGTACAGTTTATTATAAACAAACTTGCTTTGTGGATGCAACGTATAACACCATCAATCACTAAAATGTCAGAACTGAATAGTACACTTGATAAACATACAAACAGAATTTATTTTAAGCAGCATAAGATATATCAGACAGCGGTTCCAAATACTACTGACTACACATGGTGGGTCACAACAACATCAAGCGAACATCTGCCGAGAAATATCTTTGTCGTATTTCAACAGCAAGACCGACGAGGTAACCAACATCAAAATAATGCAATATTTGATCACTCTGATGTCAGACGAATATCCAGAACGAGCTATCGAGTGCAATTTTGCTGATGACGTTAATAAAAATATTTCTCGACCGTACATGTACCTGCTTGACGCAATACAAAAATATCAAGATGTTGAAGATGGAACTCAAACATCAGCAGAGGAATTTCGTACGCTTTATCCTATATTTCATTTTGATGTTAGTAAACATAACGAGCGAATTGTAGACAGCACAGCGGATACTGAATTTACCTGGACACTTGGGGCGGTTCCAGTGGCGCCGTTATACGTATACGCATTAGTGATTAGTGATAGATTTATCACGGTAGATTCTATTGGAGGTAAAATGACAGTTTAAGTTTAATCTATAGTTGTTATATAAAATGGCAAAATATATTGTAAAAGAAGTATATTTAACCGATGGCCAAGTTAAAAAATTAGTAGCTGCTATTGCAAAGCGAGAATAGGTATCATTAAAAATCAATCCTAATATTTCTGATGGTGTTTTAACAAAATTAATGCTAACAAAAAATCAAGTAAAAAAGTATGATCGTAAAAAAACTTTTGTTTTAAATTTGAGTGCTGCACAAATGACAGCGCTGGCTAAAGAAGGTGGTTTTCTTGGTCCAGCATTATCAGTATTAACTAATACAATAATACCTAAAATTTTACCAGTCTTAGGCACATTAGGACTAGCAGCAGCGTCTGGAGCAATATCTGGCGCAACGAAGAAAGCAGTCGAAGGTAATGGTATATCATTCGTGGAAGTGAAATAAAAAAATTGTAAATTTTATGTAAATGATATATTATAATGCCACAAAAGAAAAAGAAATCGCCAACAATAAAAAAAGAAAACAACAAAAACAAAATCGCCAACACCAAAATGCAAATGCATATGCAATCAACCACAACAAGGAGGATTTATTCCGTTCGCTCCACTTTTAGCGGGACTAGCGGGAAGTCTGCTGCCAAATCTTTTAGGAATCGGACGTGGTCTAACATTACCGGGAACTCGACCACCCCGTTGAGTAATTTTGATATCATTGATAAGTTAAAAGCGGTTCCTGAATTGCACGGAGTTTATTCTAAAGATGAACTCGCAGCAATAAATTCACCATCAGCTGTAAGTTCGTGTGTTATTAATATACAAGATTTTAATGACGGATCCGGCACGCATTGGGTAGCAGTTTATAATAATAATTATTTTGACTCGTTTGGACTTCCTCCAAGCGATGTAATAAAAAAGTATATGAAGAAAAAATTTAAAAAGATATATTATTCATCAAATCAACTCCAACCTGTTGGAACGTCTGCTTGCGGATATTATTGTATTATGTTTATCCAACAGATGAGCAGAAATCTTAATTTTTTAAAATTTATTTTACAGTTTGACAAGCATCCTTCTCACGCTAATGATGAGATCGCAATAAATTTTATCTAAACTTAAAAATATAATAATGTCAACATACTGTCTCAAGTGTAGAACTAAAACAGAAAATATAATGAAACAACAGAATAAACAAAAACAACAGGATAATATTAAAGAGTTTTTGTGCAGTCTGAGGAAAAAAAAATATATTTTTAAAGAAAGTGTCCCCAGCGACAGTATCCTCAGAGATGTCGCTAGGATCTGGTTATCCTGATATTATTTTAGTCGACGACTAAAAATATAGAATGATATGCAACTGTGATTCTGACAGAGATTTGTGTCTTGAGCAAAATAAAATTGTCGCATACTGTCAATGTTGTAACAACAGAGAAATAATAGGGTCAGGTATAGATATACATAAAATTATTGGAAAATTACCAAAACCAAAAGGCGGATGGACTTTGCCAGGTCATCGGTATACAGGACCTTACAATCCGCTAGATCAACAACTAGAAGAAAACGACAAGCCATTGCCAGGTCAAGAGCCTTATAATCAAGTGGATGCAATAGCGATGCGTCATGATATCTGTTATCGTGATCATGAAAACTTATAGATGTTTTTAGCAAATACGCTTTCAGTGTACCTGTTTTGGATAAGACAGGAACTTCAATGACTGATGCGCTAAAACAAATAATAATGAGTACAGAAAGAAAACCAAACAAAATCTGGACTGATCACGGATCCGAGTTCTTTAACAAAAAGTTTGAACAATTTCTAGAACAAAATAATATAAAAAGGTATGTTACAGGAAACGAAGGTAAAAACGTTGTTGTTGAGAGATTTAATCGCACGCTAAACGAGAAATTACACAAACATATGACAGCTAAAAACACCAATAGGTACATCGATGACCTTTCTCAAATCGTAGGTGAATATAATAACACGAAACATCGAACCATCAAAATGACACCTAAAAAAGCTATTAAAAATCCAATATTAGCAAATGAAAATATGTACCGCAGACATAAATTTAAGGTTGGTGATAAAGTTAGAATTTCTTTGACAGAAAAGGTATTTGCAAAAGGATTTACTCCAAACTGGAGCGTAGAAGTATTTGTAGTTGATAAGGTACTTTTCACAATACCTGTAACGTACGTTTTAAAAGATCTGGCAGGGGAACCGATCGTAGGTAGTTTTTATGAACAAGAACTACAGAAAACTGAGCAGGATGTTTTTGTTATCGAGAAAGTAATTAAGAAAAAAGGAAATCAAAGTTTAGTCAAATGGCGTGGGTATAGCGATAAATTTAACAGTTGGATCCCAACTAAGCAGATTATGATATAATGTTATTATAAATTTTCTCATACTTTTGTTTGACAGATTTACATTTTACTGGTTTACATAACGATATTAGATACTGCTTACGATCGTCAGAGATCGTCATTAGATTAAAAATCTTGACAAATATGAAATCGAATTTGATATTTTTCTGTCGGCCTGGAATTTTGATGTTTAAGAAAGGTTTGATTAGCTGCCAAAACAGTTGTTGTTCGGCAACGGTAAAATTAAATTTCATTATTTTTTTTTTGCAATGTGATACTTGACATTATATCGTTTAGTTGTTGGTCTGCTGTAATTTGATCTGTCAGCAACAGTAATTATTTCACCATCATCATCAGATTCGCTGTTATATAAAATATCATCTTCATTATAACCAATAGATTTGTCTATGAAATCTTTGGAAAATGTGACCTCATCACTGACGACCTTATCGCTGGCGATTTTGTCGCTAGTATCTTGTTTGTAGAGTTCAGCGAGTCGTTTCATCAAGTCCATTATTATAATATATTTTTATCTAAATTATTGTTATAAGATGACTGATGAGATAAAATATCACCAAAAAGTTAATATATTAAATTACAACGAACTAGCCGAAGCGGTAAGAAAATGTTTGTTGGGTTATAGTGTTGACGTTATTGTAATGCAAGGTGATTCTCATAAAATATTGCTAACAGAAGCAGAAAAAAAATAAAATTAATGAAAGTGCAGTAACGACGCTAAAATTTAATCACGATGATATCATAGCATTTGCTCATCATTGCTTGACTAAAACCGAGCTATCAAATATCATATCTAAAACCAATCCTAGCATCGTATTCTCTTGAAAAAGCTGATTTTATTACTCCATCAGCTACAAATTTTACTGCTCTGGAATTTTTCTTATAATGCTTTGCCGCAGCTGTAATCGATTTGAATTCGATCTCCTCATCCGTTTCAAGGTTTTTTGAAATAACAGGTTTTGTTGGACATCTAAAATTAATACCACCACCTCGTCCTTTTCTTACATTTTCCTGCTGGGTCAGTAGCTCCAGATTTCTCAATCGATTATCAGTTTTTACGATATTAATATGATTAATGACCAGATCATTGGGTATAGATCCATTGAACACCTCGTAAACAAACCTATGACCAAGATATCGAACTTGATTTGTCGATGTTCCTCTAACAGTTACCCTGATATATCCCATATTGCTAATAGTACTAAGAACTTTTTTTAGTTCTTCTGTTTCTAATAGTACCGCGATCGTTAGCCTCGTATAAATCAAAGACCGGATGCGGCTGAAACTCATCTTCTAAGGATAACTTTTCAATGTTGTCATCAGTGACTTTATCGTTCACGTGATATACACGCTGTCCCTCTGGAATATCATCGCAAAACAACGTGTAAATAAAATCTTTTCTAAACATTGCAATCCTCTCGGCATTATCTCCCTTTACACTAATCGTATAACCCGCTGACGTTAATTTGCCAACAGATATTCTAGTTTTGATGTTAATAACTGAACCTAATGTATTTCCAGCGTATAAGTTGTATTTTGGGTGAACATGATAAATCTCTTGCTCACGTGCGCTTGTCAGATTTACTGTCATTATATTATAGGTGATATTTTTTTTATCTCTAATTGATTTTTAGCGCATGCGCAGTGTGAGATAAAGTTATACTTTGGGTGAATTTGATATGCTTCTTGCTCATATGTGTTTGTTAGATTTGCTGTCATTATATTATAGGAGATTTTTTTTATCTTTAATTGATTTTTAGCGCATGCGCAGTGTGACGAAATTATCAATTAGATATTACATTATAGTATAATAATGTTAAAATTGCGTGATATAGCTAAGAGAAGTCTTATGGGAGAACCTAATAAAATAGCGATTGCTTTTGCAGGTTTTGATAATAGTTATCAGTTTGATAATCAAATTGTTTTAGTAAATTTTAATGCAGTAAATCTTTACCACCTACTACAGACAACTGTAAAACGTGAGCTCGAAAAACACAAAAGTATCAGATTATTTGTGCAATATCATGTTATATTTTCAAAGTTAGTTTAACGGAAGAATTAACTAACAAGGAAATTGCAGAACCTTATATGAACGCAAAATCAAGACGTGTTTTGCTTGGGACTGATCTGTTATCACTATCTGATGAAATACACCAAGAAATCTGCAAAAAATAGAGGAATTCAGTCAATTAGGTTCGGGTTGGAAGTTTGAAATGATCAAAGAAATATTGTTTCACACGATGAAATATAACGCATTACGAGGTAGTTCATACATCGACCTGCCACCAAAAATAAAAAGTAAAAGATGTTGTATAAACATCAAAAACGTAGATAACAAGTGTGTCCAATGGGCTGTTCTTTCCGCACTATTTCCAGCAGAAAAACACGCTGATCGCTTTGAAAAATATATCAGTCACGTGTCTAGATTAAATTTTAAAAATATTAACTTTCCTGTGGCAGAAAATCAAATACCAAAATTTGAAAAGCAAATTAATATTTCAATTAACGTTTTCGGACTAGATGAAAAAGAGGATGTATACCCGAGATATATTTCAGAAAAAGATTCACAATCGACTATAAATTTACTGTTTTACAAAAATCATTACGTTTGGATTAAAAACTTTAACGGACTAGTTGGTAAACAGTACAATAAAAATAGGAACAAAAAGTTCTTTTGTTACCGCTGCTTGCATGGTTGTGCTAACAATGAAACATTGCAAAAGCATTTGCAGTACTGTAATGATGTGCAAAAAATAACAATGCCATCTAAAAAAGATAGTGTGTTACAGTTTGTCCATCATAATCACAAACTAAAAATTCCTTTCGTTATATACGCTGATTTTGAGTGTTTACTTCAACCTGTACTTGGCGTAGAAAATAATCCTAATCAATCGAGTACAAGAAAAGTTAAAAATCATGTTCCGTGTGGAGTAGCGTATAAAGTAGTTTGTTGTACTGATTCTAGATTATCTAAACCAATTAAATTATATCGTGGTAAAAATCCAGCTATCTACCTTCTCAAGCAGTTGATTAATGAAGTTGATAATATTACTTATCGTTTGAAAAAGTAACGCCAATGTTAAAATTAACACCTCAACAAGAATCCGATCACGAGCAAGCAGAAATTTGTCATATTTGTGAAAAAGCTTTTGATACTGACAACAAAAAAGTACATGACCATTGTCATTTGACTGGACAGTATCGTGGAGCGGCTCATAATCAGTGTAATTTAAAATTTCATGCTCCAGATTTTATTCCGGTTATTCTTCACAATTTTCGAGGATATGATAGCCATATTATAGTAGATGCTTTTGGTGAGCCTGATATAAAATCTCGTCCAAAACTCGATAACGTCATCAAATGCATCCCAAATAATCTTGAAAAGTACATGTCAGTTACGCTAGGTAAATTGCGTTTTATTGACAGCCTGCAGTTTCTGGCAGCCTCGTTAGATGAGCTAGTAAAAGGTTGTAGTAAATTTGATAACCTAAGAGACTGTTTTGGAGATAAATTTAATCTACTAGCTAAAAAAGGAGTTTTTCCATACGAATACCTCGACGACTGGAGTAAATTTGATGAAACATCTTTACCTGGCAAAGATAAATTTTACTCACAACTTAAAAATGAAAATATAACTGATGATGAGTACAGGTATGCATAAGATATCTGGAAAGAGTTTGATTGTGAGACTTTTGGTGATTATCATGATTTGTATTTGAAAACTGACGTGTTTTTATTAGCAGATGTTTTTGAAAGTTTTCGAGAAGTGAGTTATAATAATTACGGACTAGATCCTTGCTGGTATTATTCTGCCCCTGGACTGTCATGGGATGCTCTGCTAAAGTTTAGTAAGGTAAGGTTGGAATTACTGACTGATGTTGATATGTTCAATTTTATTGAAAAAGGTATCCGAGGCGGTATTAGCGTGATAACAAAAGAGTATTCTGAAGGAAACAACAAATATTTGAAACAGTATAACCCTGACCTTCCTTCGAAGTATATAGTTTATCTAGATTGTAATAACTTGTACGGGTATTCGATGGCAGAACCAATGCCTCTTGGTGGATTTCATTGGATCACGGCTGATCGATTTCTATCGGAGACAGAAAAAAAGATACCCGAAGATGTTTCCTATTTCGTTGAAGTTGATCTTGATTATCCAAATTCGCTACACAAATTACATAACGATTACCCTTTCTGTGCGGAATCGATGGTCATAGATTATAGTTTGTTATCAAAAGAACAACAAGCGTTAGGATCACCAAGGCAACATTCCATGGTCAAGAAACTAGTACCAAATTTACTTGATAAGAAAAATTACGTTTTGCATTACAAAGTTTTAAAACAAGCAGTCGATGCTGATCATGTGTTGAGAAAAGTTCATCGTGTACTAAAATTTAATCAGTCGCCGTGGATGAGAGGTTATATTAACTCAAACACTTCAAGAAGGGCTGCAGCGAAAACAGAGTTTGAAAAAAACTTCTTTAAACTGATGAACAATTCCGTTTTTGGTAAGACGATGGAGATTATTAGGAAACGTGTAAATATTGAAATAGTTAATGATGTCAATCGCAGAAACAAACTTGTGTCAGACGATGATTTTGTGAGCATGAAAATATTTAATGAAAATCTTGTTGCAATACAAAGAAGAAAAGTAAATCTAAAACTAAACAAGCCGATCTACGTTGGAGCTGCAGTGTTAGATTTATCAAAGTAGCTGATGTACGATTTTCATTACACTTTTGTTAAAAATTAGTGGCCGGCTAGTAGATTATTGTTTACTGATACTGATTCGCTCGTATATGAAATCGAATGTGAGGACATCTATCAGGACATGTACAATAATCGACATATGTTTGATCTTTCCGATTATCCACGTGACAGTAAATTTCATGACGACACAAATAAAAAGGTTATTGGTAAGTTTAAAGATGAAATGAACTCGAGCGCTATCAAATACTTTATCGGATTACGTAGTAAAATGTATGCCGTATTATTGGACAATAATAAAATAACGATAAAAGCAAAAGGTCTGCCTCGTGATTTTGTTAAAAAGTTTATGAAATTTGATGACTACAGGTATGCGCTTGATGGCGGTGTTAGTTTTATGAGAGCTATGGCAATTCGAACTAATCATCATAAACTCGAAACAGATGTCATTATCAAACGTGGATTGTATAATTTTGATGACAAACGCTATTGTAAAAATGGGGTAGATACATTTGCCCTTGGGTATTGTCATGATGATAGATCTATACTCGACATTATCTTTTCCAACTGAAATTTTATCTAAACTTATAAAATAATGCTTGAAAATTTGACAATGACAAATAGCTACAATAGTAACATCAAATATCTAATGATGGACGGTAAACAATTGACAGTTGAATTTAATAATGAAACATCAGGTATATGTTTTAATGGAACACGTGACAAGTTAAAACTTTCGCTCATCAGATCTGATAACAGCGTGTATTTCAATTATCTCGAACAATTGTATCAAAAGTTGCTAGCGGAATTTAAAAACTTTCACAGCCCCATTAGCCAACAAAACTATACTAAACTCACAATTGATCTCGATCGGTCAACGGTATATTTTATCAACAAAAAATATCCTCTGAACAAACCAGAAATGAAAGATTTGTTTGAGTCCCATCGCTGTGTGAGCGGTAAAGTAAAATTTAGTATCTATAGTCGTGATAGTGAAGTATTTTTAATATCAACAGTTGAAACATTAATTATTGGTAACGAGATATAAAATAATATCATTTTCATTCTAATGCTAGTTTAATTTTCACCTTGTTAACTGAAACGTTCTAATGTACAGTTTAATTTTCATCCTGTTATCTGATAAAAAATTTGTGGTAAAACCTATTTGCCGTCTTTAGAATAATCATATTCCACACATACGCTGTTCTAACAAATTCGTCACTTCTGTTGACAGAGCTTATCGCATTCCAACACCTGTTGTTTTGTCTGGTTACAAAATATCTGTCTACATAGTAGTAGTATAGGGAAATGAGGGTTTGGCGGGGTGGGGAAGGAGGTGTGGGAGGGTGGTGGTGGGCCTAAACCCTCATTGTCCTATGAGGTGGGGGATAATTTAGGACTATAATTTATACTTGTTTGGAGGTAAAAGAAGTGAGCTAAAACCCTCATTTAATTTTTACTTGTTTGGAGGGTAAAAAAAAAGTGGGCTGAAATCCTCATTTCCCTATACTACTCAGGGTCTAGCAATGTGGAACGAATTGCCCACTGGACCTAGACACAAAGAAACTGATCTCATTCGACAGCGCTTTTAACACTCACCTATTTTGACTGCAAGAACAAGCTTAAAAAACCTAATAATGTTTCATACCTTAAATATTTTCAGCATGTTTTATGTTTTCTAATTTTATGTTTTTTTTTGTAATCATATCATTATATATGTTTTTTATGTTGTAGGTGTTGTCTAATGTTGTAAATAGCTTAGAGCTTCTAAAGATTATGCACTATGCAAAGTCCTCATTATTATTAATATATTATTATTATTATTATTATTATTATTATTATTATTATTATTATTATTATTATTATTATTATTATTATTATTATTATTATTATTATTATTATTATTATTATTATTATTATGAGTAGTAGTAGTAGTAGTAATAGTGATAGAAGAAATAGTGAAAGTAGTGGTTAATAATAATAATAATAATAATAGTAGTAGTAGTAGTAGTAGTAGTAGTAGTAGTAGTAGTAGTA
This sequence comes from Potamilus streckersoni, assembly GCA_016746295.1. NCBI lineage: Eukaryota > Metazoa > Mollusca > Bivalvia > Unionida > Unionidae > Potamilus > Potamilus streckersoni. The sequence goes on along the minus strand of JAEAOA010000130.1, from coordinate 508,290 downwards.
GTAGTAGTAGTAGTGGTAGTAGTAGTAGTAGTGATAGAAGAAATAGTGATAGTAGTGGTTAATAATAATAGTAGTAGTAGTAGTAATAGTAGTAGTAGTAGTAGTAGTAGTAATAGTAGTAGTAGTAGTAGTAGTAGTAGTAGTAGTAGTAATAGTAGTAGTAATAATGGTCGTATTATCAGAGCAGCTGATGTACTAGTTAGTACTTGTTGCTATTCTTGCATTAAAGCTTTAAGCTCATTCACGATTTCGTCCATTTGTTTGCTTCATCAGCATTAATTCGTTGCCAACAAACAAAATCTTTGCACGACTTCTTTTGCACTTTATTTGCACAAGAAGAGATGTATTTTTCATAATATAGTGGGTTCGCGTACAGGAAAGTACTCACAAACTATACTACGCCCAAACCATGGAGCATAGGCCGTTCACTGTGAAGCTTTTTACTTTGACAACTTTGTATTGTTAATGATATAATAAACACGAGTTTGGCGCGTACTGATATGTGCGTTACGCTCCACATAGGTATTATAAATAATTATTATGCATTGTATACTATTTTAATAAACAAGTGTCTGGGATGTTTTGACTATTGTTCGACAGATTTATTTCATTTGCACCTCCGATACTTTCCAAGAAAAAAACAGGTATTTTTTCCATGGGTTGTCCATTATAAATTACGACAGGATTCGCAAACACATATAGTAGAAAAGGGGATAATTTAATGATACAACAGTGTGCCATTTGTAAGAAAACTCCAGGTTTTATAATAGCAAAGAATGTTAAGATACGGAGGTAAATACTAACTATTCCACAAGTTAACGACTACAACAACCACAATGACAATAGGCGATGAAAGGGGTTAATGTATATTCACTCCAGAATAGATACAAGCGAATTAAATTAAATTAAATTAAAAGTGTTTGTTGGAATCATAACTATACCTTTAAAGTGAAACTAAACTATATTTTGTGGTTAATACAAATGTCATGCTTGTTTCTTTCTTTCTGCAAAACGCCATTTAAACCTTTTTTTTCCATTTTTTACAGAGAACTTTGCAGACTACAATGATTCAAGAAATAACAGTGTTGATGATACCAATGTTTCAGTAGATGAAAAGACTCCGGTGATTGGTATATATTAGGTTACAAACTTTCAACAATAATTTTCTTGAAAGCTGTCACAGGCAATAAAACCATTTAATATTTGTTACTCTAACATAATGTTTGCATAACACAATATTGATATGTATGTTACATTTATTTCAGAGAACCTTCTAAGCAATGCGTCTACGCGCAAGCAAGTTTTCTCAAGGATCTTAATTTTGGCCGTCAGTTTCCTTTTCTTTGCTAAGAACTTTGTAGACTTTGATATATCATTCTTTTTATGTCCATTATTAATGTAGGTTCTCGTTTTGTTATCAACGAATAAAGAGCTCGTGTATCATAACACATATATTTAAACAAGGAAGGAAATTTTCCTTTACGTTCATCTTTATACTTGTTAAATAAGTGTGCTTATGTTATCATATGTTGCAATGCCAGAATGAGCCAAAAATAAAATGACGCTGATAAAATATCTAGAGGTAATCTCACGAAAGACTACGAAGAAAACTGAGAACACTTTAGGCTCTTGTGGCTCTCGCTTATTTTGTGAGCTGAAAATATTAGCATCAATCAAAGATTTATTAAACAAAAGTCCATGCTCGTTATTCTGGGTTAGCGCTAGTCACATAATTCATGTCTTTAAAGATCAAATAATTGGACAGTCTGTAAATATATCTATAAATATATCAAAAGCCCTCCTTAACTCACTGTATTTGTCTGCTAAATTTTACTGCCATAGATGTAATTAAAGTGCTGGTAATGATGGTGGGATTTTGAATGTAATTTTGAAACTCATTAGGTTTGGACAGTATAGAGTAAAATTTTTTTCAAATCGTAGCCCTATATTTGTGCTTGATACGAATGATACTGAAATATGTGGCAAATGATACTGAAATATTATAGAGGAGGCGTTTGAAGCTGATTTTCATTCAGTCAATGAGCTAAATATCTGCTCACAGAAAAGTCAACTAACTTAAACGTGACACGATTTTACTAATGACAGTATGTTTCTAATTTAATATTAACTGTTTTGAGTTTCTGTCACCTAATAAAATGAAAATTTAAGCCATAGGAAAAACTTCAAAATACACAGATATTTGCTAGTAAGACCTAGTCTATTGTTTCACCCAAAATATACCGTTGAGATATTTAGTAATTATTTCACATGAACTCATTTTCGATCTATTCAAATTTAATTTAAAGTTTTATATACTGTTTATATATATATATATATATATATATATATATATATATATATATATATATATATATATATATATATCTATATATATAGATATATATATATATATATGCGTCTGTACGTTTTGAACATGATTGTAGATAATTAAACAATACATTGCATACATTTGTCTATACTAAGCATTAAAGATCATATTTTTAAACATGTGTACTAGGATTAGAGTTCAGGACATTATTATTTCACTCTCTCATTCATGGTCTATCTGATGGTTATCAGGTTGATTTGCTAAAATGTAATTAAACACACCTAGCCTTGTTTGCAGCTTATTGGAAATTTCAGTTAAGATAATGGAGTATTTTATGAAAATGCTTAAGGAGACATACGTCAATTATGCATCTTTATAAATTTATTTGCATCATATGTATTCATTCCCGTTTTGATTTTGTACAGTTGAATCAGTCTTCTAGTCCAGTTTTAAGAAGAAAGGATTAATTTATTTACATTATTCATTGGAATTAAAAAGTGCTCATTGATACTTTAAACTATATCAATATTTTAGAATTATTGTAAATTCATTCAAAGATATTGTGGGTTATATCTTTGTGATACATCATGACTGTTACCACAGGCTATTTGTATATGAACACATTCAGGAAATAATTTCATTCGTGACACTATAATTGTGAACCTGTGATAGACCTTTTAGGACTATTTAACACTTTTTTTTACATAAAAGTAAGTTCCTGTTTTAAATTTGCACTTTGAATTTTGTCGAAACGTTTTTTAATTCATTTAGCTAAACGTGTTGGTCTTCGCTTGTTTCTGTTGCGTGGTTTAAGACAACAAAGTAGTAATAACATTATCGTATAAATTAACGTCAGTTTCACCATGTTTATAAATTTTTTATGTACAAAAAATGAACACGGCATGTCTTTCCTTGACAAAGTCAATACTTTGTGCTAAGATTTTGAAGTCTTGTACATCAGCAGCGATGCCAAACTGGAACTTTGGAAATATTATTTCAGAATACATTTATATTTATAAAAATTGTCTGGGATTTATTAAGATTAAATGTCTCTCTACGATAACAGACGACGTACCGCTTTTCTAGGAACCCTTGTTTAAATATTATACCACTGGTCGCAGAAAAAAAACGTGTTTGGAAGTAAACTTCACATTCAGCGTATTTCATACTATCTTTAATATTATTTCAGAAGTACCAATGTTTCATTTTACAGATATAATATGGACGCCGTTTGTAACAAAAGTCTTGTTGGGCACATCTATAACTTTCGCGTGTTTGATATGTGGAGTCTTTGTCTGCAAATTGCGAAAACGGTAATGCTTGACAGTAGTTCTGTTTATGGATAATAAACTCTATGTATGTATGTATGTATGTATGTATGTATGTATGTATGTATGTATGTATGTATGTATGTATGTATGTATGTATGTATGTATGTATGTATGTATGTATGTATGTATGTATGTATGTATGTATGTATGTATGTATGTATGTATGTATGTATGTATGTAGATAGGTAGGTAGGTAGGTAGGTAGGTAGGTAGGTAGGTAGGTAGGTAGGCAGTCAGGCAGGCAGGAAGGCATGCATGCATGTATGTATGTATGTATGTATGTATGTATGTATGTATGTATGTATGTATGTATGTATGTATGTATGTATGTATGTATGTATGTATGTATGTATGTATGTATGTATGTATGTATGTATGTATGTACGTTTGCAAGTATGTATGTACATATGTTGCATGTATGTATGTTTTCATGTATGTATGCATGTGTGTTTGTTAAACTAAAATTCAATGCAAGCCAGTTAAACTTATTATTAAGTTCTTTTGATATATTGCAGTAAACATTTCCTTGTTAATTGAAGTGCACTTGCATTATTAGAATTTACAGTGACGTTTAAGGAAACCGTAAGTTCGAAAATTATCTCAGTCCGAAGAACCATGTATAGTCTATCTTGTATGCTTTTATGGCTTTTCGTTTTCAAATACACACAGTCCTAACTTTGTGCGAGTTTACATTACATTTGTCGCTGCAGATATGTATTGGCCCCAGATAATCTACACTTCCTTTAATGGCGTCATTAGAATGAGCATTCCAATAAAATGCATGAAAGGAAATCATAGGAAATAAACAAAGACGAGGTAATAAATTTAACGAAGTATTCTAAGGTAAAATGTGCGTTTATTTACTGCTTATTTAATTATTTGCTATGATTGAAGAAGTTAATTTAAAAGAAAAAAACATGCTTGGCGTTTTTTTTGCAATATCCTCGTGAAAAGAATTTTGCTATCGAGATATAAAGCAATCTTGAGAATATTAGTTTTGTTATTTTCGTTGCAGTTGTTTTAAACAAAACAGTAACAATAATACTGCTAAAGAGGTTGATCCACAGGTTACTGAGCCAGGAATGAATAGGGATTTTGAAATTGCGCCTATCGATATGGATCCAACTATTAACTACTTGACAATAGGAGAAATCAACACTGGATGGCTCTATACAGATATCGACCAAATTATTGCTTCGGAAAGCTCAAGTTTAAACTGGAGATCATGTTTAATCAATCAAAACAGGTCTCCAGAGAACCTGGTGGAAACGTTGTCAGCGACAGATGAAGATGCATACCTTCATCCAATATGAAATTATTTTTTATTTATATGACGTTTCGGCAGTGCAGGAGAAAAGAGGTATTAAAATTAGCTCAAAGTATATTATTCACTGATGATATGTGTTATGAAATGCAATGTTCTGCCGTATGATTTCCTTTATTTGATCCGGAATAGACAGTCGTTTTTTGTTAATTTATATCATTTTTCACTCATTCATATCAACATCTCCAATAACTCTTCCCTTATAGGATATCCGCTGTTTCAGTCTTAGAATGTTGACACCGTCATTGTTAAACCATAGATACAAAACTTATTGAATTTTACTTGTTAATTTATCTTTTAATAACAGGACAGTCTCTGAATTTGGACATTACGAGATACATGTCCAATGAAACATAATTACTAATATTATTTAATATGTTTAAAGGAATAATAGCAAAATCCAACTTTGGATCTTTTTTTGACTGTAAGGTTGTCTAAGAAATTATAAATAGAGAATATATTACTGTATGTATTGCTTTTGATTTCTTCGATGATATTTTCTAATACATTTCCACTCTGCACTTGATCATTTCTTTCACTTGATTTAAATAAATCGCATGCATTCAGTTTTTTGTCTTTTTCAATTATTCCTTTCATTTTTCATACTTTCAAAACAAAAGGATTCTTGAAACATTTTATATTGATCAGTCATAGGTTCATCGTAGCTTTAAAATTTTAAAATCTTAGGCAAATACATTAGACTGAGCAATGGTATACATACGTTTGTATCTTAGTATTTATAACAAGATCTTGACTAACTTTTATTGGCCAAAAACAAGCGTGATATTTGTAAATTTTATAGATCTTGTCATACTTGTCAAAATGGTTAGAAAACCCAATCAGAAGATACATAAGTCTCATCTACAACCAGTTTCTGCATTTGAAGAACCATTTAGAAGAATATGGTAGACTGTTTTGGTCCCTTACCTAAGACCATGTCTAGCAACCAATTTTTGTTGACTATTATGTGTGCTTCAAGATTCACAGAGGTGATTATTTGAGGAATTCTATAGTAAAAGCTTTAATAAAGTTTTATTTTACTCAATTTGGCCTTCCCAAATCTGTCAAAGGGTTAGGGTTAGGGTTAGGATCAAGGGTCAAATTTCATGTCTGGACTTTTCGAGCAAGTTGTGCTTCAATTTGGCACTCTGCAATTCAAGTCAAAAGTGAAACTATCGTTTCACAAAACTTTCTTTGAGTATTGTAATAGAGTTCATTCTCTTTTGATTATTCTTCAAAAGTTTCTTCAAGTAATATTTTACGGCCCTAACAAAGTAAAGAAGAAAATAAATTAGCTAAATCATAATAATAGTACTCAGTTGAATTCCTAGTTTCAGAAACTTTTTTTAATGGTGAATGACTCCTCCGTAGAACGAGGTTATAGAACAGGCCATTCTTTAGTCCAACTAACCCTTTCTTTTGGAAAAACAGAAAAACACAGAACCTGTTGGACATTGAAAAGTGCTATTTTTGAAAGATTTCAAATACATTCCTATTGTTAAGGGCACAGTTCAAGAGAACCAGAACAAATGCGTCTCCTACACAAATTATAACTTGGAACTAGCTCCTGTTTCAGCGATTAGAAACTACATTAATGGCCAGTTATGTTTTGAAATGCTTTTTTATAAATAAGAATGAAAACTATTTCTTCTGCTTTATATAAGAGAAGATAATAAGCTCAACAAGAAGATCAAATTGCAAATGAGATTACTATTTTAAAAGAGAAACAAACATACAAATCTGCATGCATTAGAACGAAAAAGAGCCACTAAGTGGAACTTCGTGCCATAAAATGGAAGGGGTTAGATTAAGATATAGGACAAAATGGATTGAAAAGAGGTAAAGGGTTTCAAAATATCTCTGTAATTTGGAAAATAAAATCTATTTAAGTAAGACGATGCCAAATGTAAATAAACAGGATGGAACATTTAAACAAAACGAGTTACACTTTTTAACAGAAACTACATTATCTTAGGAAAAACTAGAGTATTTTCACAATATAAACCAAGTTGATCTTGAAGCATCACTGAATTTTACAGACATCCCTAAATTGGATAGTACAGAAGGTAAATCAGTGAATGACCCATTCACACTAAAGGAATAAACATCATGTGATAAAAACATGAATAGTATCGATAGTCTAGGATCACATGGAATTAAAGTCGAGTTTTTTAAAGTCTTTTGGAGAGATATTGTTCAGTATTTTGTAAGAGCAATCAATTTTGCCTATAATAAGTGGTGAACTATCAACAACTCAGAAAGAAGGTGTTCTAATGTGTCTCCCTAAAGAGGATAAACCAAAACAGATTTTAAGAAACTGAAAACCCATTTCCTTACTTCATGCATCATACAAACTCGCATCAGCTTACATTGCAAATAAGATTAAACCTATACATCCATTAATTATACATAGTGCAGATTCATAGGAAAAAATATTCGTACTATCTATGCCCTTATAGTTTACTCGAATAATGCAAGCTAACTGGATTTGTTGTTTTTAAATCGATTTTGAGAAATTGGTTAAGTTGCGAGGCCTTTTATTGATAAAATTCTAACTTTTACACATTTTAGCAAGGATGTTAAAGTCCGGATCAATCTCTTCTATGCAAATTTCGTGTGACACCGCAAACGGAAAATTTTCACCATTTTTTGAAATTAAGAGAGGATGTAGTCATGGTGACAAAATATCCCCATATATTTTTCTTCATGGGCAAAGGTATTAGCTTGTTTATTTTTCCAAACATCAAAAATATCAAGGAATTAAAATAATAAACACAGAATATCTAGTTTTACATTACGCAGATGACAACGCTCTCACCCTGGAGGACTCAGAAAATTATCTTAACCAAATACACCTAAAGCCAAGCTTCAAGAGCTAGATGTACTTTTTCATAAGTTTGTATGGGGCGGTGAAAAAGATGAAGTAAAATCGAAAGTCTTATGCAAAGACTATTTTGAAGGAAAATTTTTGATATATTCGTTCATTTTATACATAAAGATGCAATTTTACTCATTAAGTAAAAAGGGACTGTAAAAGTATAAATAACAAACTAAACGATAATGTATCTAGTCAATTCAGTATTTAAATAGAATAAAGAATATGAGTTTGTAGATGAAAGTTACTGGAGGGTTACCTTTCTTGACTTTTAAAATTACTTTCTTACATTGAGATGTATTCCATGGAAAATAATATACATAACTTTACCAACAAATACATTTCGAACAAAATTGGAAAGGTCCCTACAAGGATGTGATCTTTATGTAATGGCTCCTGGGCGATTTTATCTCATCTTTTTGGGAACTGTTCTAAAACTGAGTCATTACATACTAGTTTTATTGGGTGGATAAGGAGTACGTGTAATCACCTGCACAATTTTCAAGTTTCAAAATGATAAGTTATTATTGGTATAATCGATCGAAACAAAAGAGATACTGTGATTTATCTGCTTTATTGCAGCTGTGATCTTATATCTATAAATGCAGATTTAACAATGAAACACCAAATATTACCCATTTAATAATCGAAATGAAGTTCTATTATGTCGAAGAAACATTATTTATATGTGAATTGTACATGGACAAAGTTTTATGACAAATGGCAACCCTACAAGCATTTCTATGAATAATTAATACAGTATTTTAAAATCACCCTACAAATGTTAATTAGTACAGATATGTCCATAATTGATATTAAGCATGTGTGTGTATGCTCCCATTTATTTTTTGGGTATATTAGAAATGAAATATTTAGTGGTGTTATAATAAAAACATCTATAAGCTGAGTAATTGCAAAGGCGTTGATGCAGTAAATTGTTAAGGTAATATTTTTCTCCTGATTCATGAATAGATTTTATTAGGATTATGCTACTAAGAGAAAATAATCATTGAAAATGATAATAAAATGTAAATATTTTCAACTGAATAAAGAAAATATTTACTGCATAAAATTTGTAATAAGTCAATGTTGAATCTAGCAGTGATATGCATCTGCTCATGGGCATTATCACGTTTGCTATTCCCCATATTCCCCAGAGTCATGCAAAAGCAATAATCTTGCGAATAATACCGGGCCCTTGAACTTGATTTCTAAAGATTGCCACGGGAGTTAGTGTTGAACTCTTACACAATGTTACCGTGACCAGATACCGAAAACTTGAGGTGGCGAAGGCGACCGGTGACATTAATTAGCAAAGACTTGCACCTATCACACCTATAAGGTAAGAATCAACAGGAAGTCCAATGGGTAAACGAGGCGAGTTTTTATCTGTCCCCATGTTGACAGACAGAGAAAGGGACATTGTCCGCTAGGTTTGATTGGATAGGTCGACATCCAATAAAAAATTGAGAAAGAGGGCATAATTACAATTCATATCCGAATCATATCTTCCGGAATCGTAAGATTAATTCAGTATTCGGCTGAAAGGAATTCAGATCAATATGGTTTAATCCGAGAAAAGAAACCCCTCGTAATTAGGCATTAGAACGCAGAAGGAGATTCAGACAAACACCATACCTTCAACAACCGTTCTTTATCTCTAGTAAATTCAACATAAGTGTCTAGTTTCTGTTTTGCAGTTTCTGAACTTTTGCCGATTAGCCTCAGGAATTAAATTGTAACCCTTTAAAATGAATACTTTATCCAAATTGTAATCAGAACGTTGTTCTTCGGACATATATATATATATATATATATATATATATATATATATATATATATATATATATATATATATATATATATATATATATATATATATATATATATATATATATAGAGAGAGAGAGAGAGAGAGAGAGAGAGAGAGAGAGAGAGAGAGAGAGAGAGAGAGAGAGAGAGAGAGAGAGAGAGAGAGAGAGAGAGAGAGAGAATACAAATCATATGGCGAATAACAACCCTCTCAAGCGTACTGGATCCACCAAGGGATCACGTTTGTCAGGGATTAATTAAAATAGATGCAATAAACTGACGACGAACAGTACGAAACTAGTAACTAACTAGCCTAAGCGCTTTCGACTCTTAATGAGTCTTTTTCAAAGGCAAATACAAAACATAGTTACGACAAACAAATAAACACAAAAACGTTGCGTTTTAGCACATGTGAAGATAGAAATGTAGAGGTCCTCATCGTCATCACTATCACCCACAAGTGCATTCCATTGTCTCTCTATACGTCTTCTCTCATTTTCGGTCCATAGTTTTTACAAGTTTAATGTCCAGGCTGTTTTTTTTTTTGTCGGTTCATAGTGTTGACAGGCTTAACGCCCCAGTCTGTGTTTTCGGTCCATAGTGTTTACAGGCTTAATGCCCCAGACTGTGTTTTCGGTCCAAAGTGTTGACAAGCTTAATGTCCAGGCCATTTTCTTCGGTCCAAAGTGCTGAAAGGGTTCACTAAAGATTTTATTCAGACAACTCAGTTCTATTATGTTTACATTCTTCTCTTTTTAATCACGAGTTGGGTCGTTACACTGGCTCGGGGAATCATCTATGACAATATAGTTCAGACCCAATCCAAATTTGCAAATTTGCATTTTTTCCCTATAATAGTGGCGGAATCTGTATGTGGGTGGTTAGTTAGAAACTCTCCTTAGACGGTAACTTTCTTCCCGCAAGACCTGAAATTTCTTCCCGGGCTCTCGCTTAGCGAGACTGTTTCTTTCTCGGGCATTTCTAACTAACTACCCACATATAGATTCCGGCATTATTATATGGGACGCAATGCATTTGCTGTGGGCTTGGTGGGAACGATACCATCAGAGCTGATTCTTCCCGGGCTCTCTCTTAGCGAGACTGTTTCTTTCTCGGGCATTTCTAACTAACTACCCACATATAGATTCCGGCACTATTATATGGGACTCAATGCATTTGTTGTGGGCTTGGTGTGAACGATACTATCAGAGCTAAAATTTCTTCCCGAGTTCGTAGTGACAAAGCCTGTGGTCGCTTCGGGACGTATGGTTTGAAATGAAAAAAGGAGGATATGAACATTTCTAACTAACTACCTACATATAGATTCCGGCACTATTATATAGACAAAAATGTAAATTTAGGGTGCTTCAGTGAAAGTGAACAAAATTGGTGTAGCATTTGTATAGAATGTGTATAGCGACCATGCGAACCGAGCAAGCACCCTGTCTCATTGTTCGCTATACGGATAATACTGGGACTGTTGACTAAGCTGACCTAGGCGCTATCTGGTATAGGGTACCCCTAGGCTTCGGACGATCTGGGGCTGGCAGGCAGGCAGACAGGCAGGTGTACCTAGGCGGCTAGGTCTGGTATGTGTGGCTTGAATGTACTACGTATAGACCGATGCGGGGCACAGGGTGCCTTAAGTGCGAGCAGTGTGTTGTAGCTAGCTTTCGAGGCTCTAGGCTAGCAGGAATCTAGCGTCTGAACCGGGTTGTGGGCCGAATATATCAGGCAACCGAGTGATTGCATTATCTTGTGAGGCATGTTTAAAATGAATCCCTGATCGCAGTGCGACACGCAAGGTAATAGATAATTAGGTAATAATTGTCAGAAAAAAGATTTATTTTATCCGTCCTCGACTAAATGCGCAAAGGGAAATAATTATATATTGCTCAACATAGATTCAGAGCATAGTTATCGCACTTTATTATATACTCTAATACTAATCATATAAAATGGTGTTTTTATCTGCGTTTTGATATAATTTTATAATAAATTTGCAGATAGACATGATAATTAATAAAATATTTATTTTATCTTTTATTTATCAGAGAATAGAAAAGCATTTTTAGTGATTTTTGTTTACCAGCACTCAATTTAATTAAACATCTATTATAAATATTATTTAATAATGAATATTGGCGAACCACTCTCAGCTAAATTAGGTCGAGAGCGATTAGAGGCAATTAAAAAATATTTACCTGTCCGTGATGCTGTCAAACAACAATTGCAACACCGTCAGAAAACTCAAGTTGAATTTACAGAGGATACAAAACATTTATTTAAACCGATAACAGATACTACTAAAGATATTCAACCTGTGTTAGATCAAACAGTTAAAGCAATTCAAAAAATAGAAAAAAAGAACTAAGTAAACAAAAAAATTCTTAAAGAACTTCCAGCCGAAATAGCTAATGCGATGCCAGTCTCAGAAATGCCTGAAAATGCAGACCAAACGCGTGCTGAAATAGATGATCTATCTGAACAATCTAACATAAGTTATAAATTTGGCCTAGATGCTATTGCTGATATTAAAAGCGCTAAAAATATAGAAGATTTAGCTGCGTTTGCTGTAAAAAGTTTCAGTGATAGAAAAAAGTTTTTAAATCCTGAATATGCTGATAAATTTGTAAGTCGTGATAATTGGCACAAATGGGTATTTCGTATACGCTATAACGTTAATCGGGTCAGAAATAGTGATCCTAATTATATACAGTATATTAACTTTATACAAAAACCGCCAGAGCAACAACAAAAGCCAAAACAACTAGAACAACGAAAATCATCACCGCCATCAATACAACAAATATTACAGTATACACAACAACAAAAATTATTGTCACAATCTACAAAATCACAACCAGCCCAAATATAAAATGAAGAAGGGCCGTCGGATACCTCTTTCGGAAGTGGTTTAGGAAGTGGTCTTATTACTCAGTATTCTAACAACGTCCTTGCTGATGTTGAACGACTAGAAATTCTGATTGGAGGAAAACGAGCTGGTAATAATTCCCCAGAAATCATTAACGAAGCAGCAGATATTTGTAGACGACTATTTAGTGGCGGTATTATGGATATTGATGTGTATCGATCACTTATTAATGAAATTGCCGATGACTATTATAGTGACTAAGTCACAGTGATTAGATACAATTAGTGATAAAGTCAATTAATAATAAAATGCTCATGCATGGTGCTCAACGTGGACCTACTATGGTCAGGGCAATTAGATCTCGAATACCGATTTACCGAGCAACCTACGGAGATGGGTTAGGTGAAATTGTTCAGGGTCTATTTAGAAGACTAGTCCCAAAAGCAATACCAATTGCAAAGCAGCTGGGTATGAAAGCTATTGATGTTGTTCGTGAAAAAGGTATAGGGTTGCTGGTAATGTTACTAAGAAACTATTCTCGGCGATTAAAGATAGACTAGCGCAATTAATACGCAGACCTCAGTCGGTGAAATTGCCCAGTACTGAAATGATGCACGCAAGTGTAAGTAAAATAATAAATCATAAAAAAAATAATAAAAACTAACAGCAATGGCAATGACATCTATGGCTGTTATACCTTTATCAGAAAAAGAGAGAAATAGAACCGCTAGTCTGATAGCAGGAAGTGGTCTCACTTCCCGAAATGGTCTTCGTTTCAGACGATAATAATTATAATAAATATGTTCAAGCGAACGAGTGATCCCCCGTTTGACATGGACGCACCAGTTCTCAAAGATGAGTCTATACACGATTTTCAGTATTATTCTTATGAAGCACGAATTGCAAATCAACGAGGAAGAATTGAACTTCAGGTTCATGAGACAAGTAGATATTTCCTGCCCTCAGAAGCTTTTATTGAAGTCGAAGGTGATATATTAAAAACCGATAATACTGAATATGCAGCCGAACTTAGTGTTGGTTTTGTTAATAATGGTATTATGGCGTTGTTTGCTAGCGCTACGTACATGATTGACGGAAAAATATTGAATCAATTCAAAAAGGTGTTGACGTAGCTACAACCATACTTGGTCTTGCAAGATACAGCGACGATTATTCAAGATCAGCTGGTCCGTCAATGTTGTTTGTAAAAGATACTTCTGATTCTCCAGAATATCAACAATATGAAATAGGACGACCACAGGTTTTTGCTAGAAACGCCCCAGCAGATGTAGAGAGAATGATTATTAATGTAGATCCAGATTTCAACTTAGGATTTAGATCACGTCGAGCGATGTTAAAAGGAAATAGAAGAATATTTTCATGTGCGATTCCACTCTCACACATCTTTGGATTCTGTAGAAATGTCAGAAAAGTCATTTTCGGAGCCAAACATACAGTTGTACTAGTACGAAAGGCTGCAGATGATGATGCAATATGGAGACCCGCCGGTGATGCTGGTATGGTAATTCTTACAAAACTTACACTCTGGATGTCTGTAATGACCCCATCAATATCTGAAGAACAACGATTATTATCTTTTATGAGTCAAGGCGGTAAATCAATGCTATCATGGCTGACAATGACTACAGATGCTATCCAGAGTAATATTAACGGTTTATTTACCTGGCAGATAGCCTCTCAGCAAGGTGTTTCTGCACCAAGACACATATTTATTGCATTACAAAATGCTGCACGAGTAAATGATCAAACGCGTAGTATTATGATATTTGATAAACTCGGTGTTTCTGAGATTTCGTTAAGGATAAATGGACATCAAGAACCATCCGAGGATATATTACTTAATTTTGATCAAAATTATGTACCACGTGCATAGCATCGTCTTATGTCGTTCATGGGTCGTGATCAAAATGTTGATACTGGATTACAAATATCACAACTAGATTTTACAAGCTTATATCCTATTTATTACTTTTCGCTCGAACATTTAGATTTCACCAGACAATCAGTAGTCGATATACATTTTCGAGCTAGTGTTAATAGAGGAGCTATTGATAATTACAGAGCAATTGCTGTTATACTTAGCGATAGATCAATGCTCATAGAAGGTGCTGGTGGACGAATGAAAGTCGTTGATGCTCCAGTAAAAAATATGTAATGTGTAATTAGATCATTTATCAGTATTATAAATGTAATATACTCACGTTAATGTTACCCTGACTCCTGGTCAGATAAAAAGACTGCGATCAGCATCAAATAATAACTGTGGAATAACAATATCATTAAAAAAGGAACACAAGAGTGGTTCAAATAAATTATCGTTAACTGATCGTCAATTCAAAAATTTTAATAAAGCAAAAAAAAAAAAACAAAAAACAAACAAATAAAGGTGTCAAATTTGATCTTTCTGCGGCAGCTATTAAGGATACTTTTAAAACTGGTGATGCAAAAAATTCAAATAAAGACGTCAAACTTAGTTTTTATGCAGGCGCTATCACAGATACTTTTAAAACGGCTGATATATTCCCCCTTCTCGCAGCTTTACCAGCATTAATAGCCGCTGCAGCCCAGCTGTTGCAAAAGCAGCTGGATTAGGCGCTGTTATAACAGCCGCTGGAATGGCATTAAAGAAAGCGACCGGACAGGGAATAAAACGAACATCTAAAAAAGGGAAAAGGTCTCAGATTACCAGGGACCCCGCCTTCGTGGTACGGAAAAGGCCTAAGACTTCCCAGGACAGTTTACTAATCTCGCCTATGTCCAATTTTGATTTACTCGATGCTGTTAAAAAATTGAAAATAAAAAACTTTAGAGGTGGTTTTATGCGCGATCAATTACCAAAACAACCAAACAATACTGAAACAGGTATTATAAATCTCCATCAAAACTCTGGGCCAGGTACCCATTGGGTAGCGTATGCAATTTGATCCACGTGGGATTATCTATTTTCATTCATATGGATTAGAGCCACCAAAGGAATTTATTCATTATGTCAGTAATAATACTGCCCCCAATCTGGTATTCATCGTTACTTACACAAACATTAACTAATCCACCAATATGTGGTCGAGAAGTACTTAATGTACTTTATGCTATATCCATGGCACCGCAAGGAAAACCACCTCATAAAGTCCTGCATGAATATACCACATTGTCACATTTAAACAGACATCAGTAAATATAATGGTAGATATTTACGAAAGATCTGCTCGTGGTAAAGCTCAGCAACCAGGTGATTAATCTAAATATGCACCTCTCGATCAACTTAAAAATGAGATTGATGATTTATTAAATATTACAAGTGTGGATCAAAATGAAGTGGTTGTTTTTCAAGAAAAATAAGGACGATTAAAGACGAGTAAAGTACAACTGTCATATGTGCTTGTACGAATTCCTACTGCAGTTGCTGATAATATTGTTACTTTTACTGATCAGGGTAAAATACAAGATTCCGGTAAGTCAGTTAACGATTATGTCAGAAAAGCTGGCAAAATATTTTTGGGAGAAGTCTCGTTTGCAACGTTGGTTACCAAACTGTGCAGTACAGAACCAATGTAAAATATGGTTTATTGTCTTCCTTACGATGCTAAATAACATTTTTGTGTTTTGAACATTCCTCAAACGCGTTATCAATAACGAAAACATCCTTTATAGTCAATTTTAAAGTCCAGCTGAACTGTTTACTTTGCCTTCCAAAATTCTTGTACTTATTCGAACAGGTTTGCAATGACGTCTTCACATTTATGATAATATTTCTGGAGACAATATGACAGTCGGAGAATACAAATAAATTTTGTATCGTGGTAATTTGTAGGAAATTAAAAAAAAAAAGAAATGATATAATATAATCAATGAAATGCAATTAGAAGACATTATAAAAATGAAATGTAATGCGATTTCTGAAAGTATAGTTATATATCTAAAGAAGCTGCTATGACACTGGTATTTTCTTATTTATTTCTGATTCCAGTAGTCTGGCATTTAATGATTTTTCTTGGTACCCGGTAGTTAAATTGTGTGTGATAAGGAATGAATTCTGTATAAATCGTTTAATTTAATTTTTATTTCATTTGTATATCATTAAATGTAGTTATTAGTTATTATTATGAATATCTTAGCATGGGTCTAATATTTTGTTGGAAACATTGTGTTTACTTAAATCGTAAATGTGACTCGTGTAAGCACGAGCTTTGTGTTATAGTAAATTCGTCGCCAGTAAATATGCAGAAATAGCTATGTAAATGATTGGCTGATACTTGTTCAGGCTTTCCTAATCTCCAGATGGATTGTGAAATTACACAGTCCTTCGTGTTTGTGTAAATGAAACGACGTATTGGTGTCTTTTATATGCTTAGTTATCTGTAAGAATGTTCAGTTTGTAGCCGTAAGTACAGTTCAGTCACAGTTTCCAATATCATAGTCACATAGCTTCTATTACCTTAAAAAGGTATTTTTGTGATGGAAGAAGTTGTATGTTCGTGTGTCTTCGAAGAACAACATGTGTCTTGTTAGTGAAAATAATTGTACTTCATCTACGTTCTAAATAATTATTTTCCCTGGAGAACAACACTACTGGTCTAGAGAAAGACATTTTCTGAAATTTTTCTAAATTGGAACAGAGCCAATTCAAATTGTGCTTCAGTGTAAATTCTGGGATTTTTGTGTAATTTTTGTGTTAGCCTTTGTCTGACGTCATCATCCCCTATCTTGGACCGTAACTGAACTTTAGACTGCCAATTTAATTTAGAACTGTGCATAGGACTTATGTGTTTTCATATCTTTATAACAAATATTTGATCTCCTTCATAAATCGTAAGTCTTGTTTCATATATTTACCTTTTCTACATGTTTTATGGCGAAAAAAATTAGTTTTGTTAAAATTTGCAGAGCTTGTTATCTTCACTTTTTCTTAATGTCACTTCGAACGAGCCGATATGTAACATAAAATACGTAACACTGGATACGGAATGACACTTCAGTAGGACACGATATGGTAAATTGACTCATAAGATCTGATCATATTTATATGATTTGCCAACACAAGTATTGTTTCCATTCAAACAACTTTTGTTCTTTAACGAAAATCACTAGCTCTCAAGTTTCACTTGAAATGTCCGCAGGACATATATCAAAGAGAGCTGAGTATTATTTAGACCAATAAATCATATGTAGCATTAGGTGTTTAAGAGCAACTCAATCTACAAGTATGACACGTGTTTCAGAAACAATTTTTCTAATGCACTGTGTAAATAGTTTTGCACTCTAATTTTCCCTCTACAATTGATTACCCAATTTGGCAAATTCAAGTTTTGATTGTGATGCAATCTAAATTGATTATAAAGCCTAAGTTATGTGCCAAAGGTCTTAAGTCAAAACCCTTTCTGTTGTATATTGCTACTATTGTCTACAATTTAAATCGGCTGCATAATTATTTCAATGCTTTTCTAGTAACTTTCGTGATGCCTATCAAACATTCTAGTTTAATAAACTGAATGTAAGTGTGCAACACTAGCTATACCTAACTCCTGCATAGTTTAAAATGTTGCACCCAAAATGTAAAGAGAAAGGGTAATTGATTAATATAAAAAAGAATTTACAATGCGTTTGCATTGTCAAAACTTTCACGTTGTAACAGATCTTCCGAATCTTTGTGACAAAAGGTGAAAAAATTTAGCATTGATTCAAACCAAAAAAATCAGTAAAACTGTTCTTATTCACCTTGTTATAACTATATTTTATTTTCAAAATATTGCCATCGAATTGTAAAGACAAAGGGGGATTGATTAATAAAAAATTATATTCACAATACACATGCATTGTCAAAAATATTACGTTGTAATAGTTGTTTCGAATATTTGTGACAAAAGGAGAAGAAATTTATAATTGATTAAAACCAAAAAAATCAGTAAAACTGTTCTCATTCACCTTCTTATAATTCTTTTTATTTTCAAAGTATTTATCATTTCATTGTTTCAACGTTACGTATTGTTGGTACCATATAAACAATATTGTGTGGAAGTGCTCCTACCTACCTACCTACCTACCCACCTACCTATCTACCTACCGACTTACACATTCATACATACATACATACATACATACATACATACATACATACATACATACATACATACATACATACATACATACATACATACATACATACATACATACATACATACATACATACATACATACATACATACATACATACATACATACATACATACATACATACATACATACATACGTACAGACATACAGACAGACAGACAGACAGACTGACTGACTGACTGACAAGACTTATCAAACTGATGCGACCTCCCGTCTAACAGATGCATGTGGTTCCTCATCGAAAATACCCCTGATGTGGGATTAGTGTCGTCTTATGAATGACCTTCCATGCAATTGTTGTTTATAAATTTTAATTAAATGTCAGAAAATACTGCCAAACTTTATAACAGGTCAGACAATAAAGGAAAACACAATAAAACGAAAGATCATTTAAATAGAGATAGATCAATTAAACTGACTACTGCAACATTTATATTATTGGCTTCCGTTCTGACACCAACATTGGCAACACATCTAGAAAAGATTTGATCAATATATCATGGTCTGGATGTTATGATATTATCATTATAATGGTTACTACCTCAGTGTGAGGTATGAGACTCTGAACTTTATAAAGAGACTGATTATCTGGATCGCCACATCATGAATCAACTTAGCAAAGAGGCAACAAAGATCAAATACAAAGGAAATTATATAAGAAGGAATATAGTTTTCGTTCAAGTTATATTATCCTTCGTGAAACCAATGTTTATAACTCAGTTCGAAATGACGTGATAATTACAATATTGTTTAATTTATGTGATGTTATTTATTATATAAGTAGCTGGAGGAGACACAGTGGCTCAGTATTTATCACGCTTTACTTGCGAACCAAAGAGTGCGGGTTCAAACTCTACAATCGGACCGGCCTGAGCAGATGCCTTAGTGTCCTTGGGCAAGACACTTCACACAATTGCCTTGGCAATAAATAAGATATTGGCGTTGTTGTGCCGTAAAGCATGAAAACCAAATATCAGTGTATTATAGCACTGGACGATAGCGGTACAGCGTTCCTGAATCAAATTGCTCTAGAAACTGATAATGTCGAAAAGTTTAAGACATTGTAAATTATCATAGTCCAAAACCGAAAACTGAAAATACTAGCAGTACGGTTTGACATTAATCAAAACCGAACATAAAGCAACATAAAGCAAATTACAACTCAATATTACTATAGAAAATTTACTATAAATCTGTAACTCTCTGTATATCGGTATTGTATGGGAAATCCCGATATCAGGTCAACAGCTGAATCATGATAAAAAGTTAACCTCACCAAGATATATGTTTCCAAAGATTTTGCATCATTTTAGTATAAGGTACTATTGCATTAACGGGATGCTTAAATATGCATAACATGTAACGGTTAGCAAAAGACAAAACACTATGAATAACACAGATTAAACATTGTATCACTCTCCAAGAATCGTACTCAGCAAAATTTGACGTGAAAAAAAACCTTGTAACACCACATACCCACACATATACCAATATTCGAAATAGTACAAATTTCTGCAAAATGTAAATGCGCCACAAACTCCATAGATTTCAACAGTGATTATGGTGATATCAAATTGGAGCATGGTCTATTTTTGTGCATGGAGTATGTCAACTTGCTTACTAATGCCATTAATAAAGAAGTCCAAAACATTTCAAAACATTTATTCAGAAAGAATATTTAATCATATGCTTTGATATAGTTGTTATACTAGAATGACGTTTATATATTTTGTGTAGGGTTTCTGATGAGATTGTCAACCAGTTCGGACCATGCAAACGACACATATTGCCAAAAAGGATTAAAATGACATGATTCCTTATATTGGTAAATACAATAGATTGTCATTTTCAAACTCTTGAAGTGTATGCATCAGAATATATATCAATTCGGAATGGCTGAGTGGATGACCTATGTTTTCATCCACGTGAACTTAAGTGCCTGACTAAATTATTGAATGCGTGGCATCATCAGCCCAACATCGTGATAGTTATTGACTAGAATGTTTCGTTGAATTTTATCACATATTCCATTCCATAAACAGTGTTTAAGAAAGCTGTTTGATTCCTCTTGAGAATCAAAGAGTAACACTAAGACTGAATAAGCAGTAGTAAATCTAAAGAATTAATTATTGTGATTTTACCAACCACGGACAGATTTCTAAAAGGCAAATTGCCAAATAATTATTTAATTCAATCAATTTTCTCCGTATCATCAATCCTTCAGAAAACCAGCATTTCGCTTTTGTTATTCTGTGAGCAATATAACACTGTGAAGCGTTTAGATACATTCAGGATCAATAGAAATTAGGCGCAAATATTATAAAGAAAATTGTGATTTTCCTTCCTTAGGAATACATGTGAGAACGCATTGCTTTTGTGATAGACTATTATTTGCATATGCCTAATATAGAGCTCTAATTAAACAAGGTCAATGTCGATCCACACAAATATTAAGAGCCACTCTTTCACTCAACTTTGCATCTTAATTTTGCCGTTAAGGTTATGCCTTATACTTTTCTTCCAAGAGAATTATCAAATTCCCTTACAATGACTCATTGAAACTATCTTCAGTATTGCCATTATCATATAAACATTTTAATTTAGACTCAATATCACTCTCTCGCAGACCCTTTTGTCTTTTCATAAACAGCATAAAGTTTTTTGTATCGGTGGTTGCAAAGTCTCCCCCAAAAATCGATCATTTGTCTTGAAATTTGTTGCATCGTGATTGTCCTTATCATTATTATTTCTATACTATCACTTGTAGAATAAAAAAAAATATTTAGTGTTATCTTCAAATTCAGACATGACAAAACGTTATTGCGGTAAATAAGGTAGTCAATTATTGAGGTAAACATTAGTCCACAAGAATAGTTATACATAGTATTACACAGAAAATGTTTTTTTTAAACACACGTCAACACATTAAACATTGCCGCTGTTAAATACTTAATTATGTATATGATTTAATAGTCTAGACATTATTTAACGCTCCTTTAGTTATTTCCTGCGGCAATTTCGAGCTGAAACTTGAAAACGAATGACTGTCATTAAATAACACGAACAATGTGTTTTTGTTATAAATCATTTTAAGAATACTTTGATCTTATTGAATAATTCTCTGCGTCACTTCCGATATAAATATTATTCTTCATCCAGCAAAATCATTCCGTGTCTTGCTGCAGGAAATAGATGTAAAGAAGCAATCATCAGTTTCACAACAGCTTCTTTTGTTATACAGGTAAGTGTATACAGATTGAAATACAGGTAAGTGTATACAGATTGAAATACAGGTAAGTGTATACAGATCGAGTATATTTTCAGAACGTACAGTTCGTCTCATTTTTATAATATTGTTTTCTACTTGTATTAATTATAATCTATCATTTCGATTGGATTGTTTTCATGAGTGTTATTGAAATTTATTTCAACCAGCTATGGCTGTTTATAACATGATACAAGATTTATTTTCATTCTATGACCGTGACTCTTCCTCGATAAATATTATCAAACGGAAGACGCTATTGAAAGAGCTGAAAATACTGACAAGAATTACAAAATGCTGGCACAACATGCAGTTTGGATTATAATATAGCCTTTAAGGATAATGTTAATTATTTTCTACATATTGTATTGAGGTAATGTTAATTAGAGACAAGATTATTTATTATCTTCAAAATCAAGAAAACTTTGCATCAGGAGAATCAACGTTACAATAGAGTATTTTCTCAGAAATTCTTACCCTTCATTATTTCAAAAACAGTAACCTCTACTGTATTTAAAACCAGTACCTATAGCAAACGTACATATATGGAAAAGACCTTAAAAATGTGCATCAGTAACATGATACATTGCTTCTTTCGACAAATGTTTTCTTATTGCATCAGGAACGCAAACTGTCGAATAACATCAATTTTATTATACTGAATTAAACTTAAAAAAAAGAAAATTTGTAGAATCTTAATGTATACAATAACTGGTCTAAACATTTTATACTGCCGTATCCGAAATTTTGGAATGAATTAGCTTTCAGCACAAGGGGCGAAAATATTAAATATATTATAAATAGTTAATATGGTACCTTTCCTTTTACATAATCGTTCGTGCATGATTTCGAAGCATTTGTTATATTATTGTTGTATTATTCATTTGTTCATATAATCTTAAACATTTTCCACTCCTTAAATAGAGGTTATTAACATTATGTATCCCTAGATGTTATATTGACCTTTAATGTTCTTATAATCTACTTTAGAGGTCGGCGAGGAAGTATGTTGTGGACATTTATGCTAAAAATATATGCAATACGTACCATTATTATAATACTTAGCAAATGAGGAAACCTGCATGGCTTGGGATTACTGGCAGATGGTTTCATGAAGGGAGAATGTATTTTCAAATTGCTTGCGACAGTCACGATAAACACTGTGAAATAGCGTACATGCGTACAGATGAATGACGTACAATTTGAACCCGCTACTTAAAAGCATTAGAACATGAACAAAGTGTAATGTCACATGTACATATTAAATTAATCAAAAATTACATAAAGACTTCTCTCTCACCATGTCTTAAAATTTATTTGGTTTTAAAATATATGTTTGTGTGTGAGTGTGTGCGCGTGTTTGATTTGGACGTTTTTAAACGTAGCTTTCTAAACATTGTTCAATTATGCCTTTACGACATTTGACGTGTGACAGTTTAGAGTAATGTATATCACTGGAATAATATTATGTGCTATGTTATTTCTTGGGTTTGGGAAAAATACTATTAAATCATATGTTTCAGTTAAATAAATATATAAACTTGTAGGTATAGATATATGTAATTTAGGGATTCGTTACAAAAGGGAAGGGGTGTGGCATAAATAGTGTGAATATTTTACCTTATAGATAATTAATAAAGTTCAGCCATATTATTGGGTCAGTTAATTACATACTTTTAATGAGGCACATCTTTAGGTGAGTGTTAATCTATATGAAGCCATTATAATATTCTACTCTATGGACATTTTCTCCTGTTCTCATATTCGACTTATTTCTGAAAATTTTAAAACCGCAATAATAATACAGTTGTAATATTTTGCAGTAATTTGTAAATATCCGAACAATTTGTGAAAACAAAAGCACATGTTTGTCTTTAAAATGAGGAGCGAGCACATACAAATGATGGTCGACATGAATGTGCGATGTCAGTAAGAATGCCCGAGGTGACCGGTTATGGATTCAGCGAGCTATGGTTATGTGTCCCATAAATGCTAGGTATTGTGGAAACTAACGGAAGAACAGTTAACAAAGAGGTGTTAAACTTTACTCTCTCAAACTGATGAAATGTGATGTTAATGCATTGGAATGACCCTTGTGCCTGAGGTTGTTATTACGTCACAATAATGTTACTGAGATCACCATGCGTGTTACATCCACTAATAACATATGCAATAGCTTCATCTGTCGGCTTTTTTAAATTTTGTTTCTTTCTTCGGGTAATAGCTGCAAGAACTGCAATGAAAATTAAGAAGTGCCTGCTTATTCCCTATGTTCCAAAGACATTAAGTTGTAATTTTATTAACAGTCCTTAATTAGGGAATGCATTCTTTTTTTTTATCTAGCAGGGTACATGTCATTTAGAACGTTTGAAAATGGAAATCATGGCTCGTTTTCTGATATAGTAATTAGTTTTCACTCTTCGGAAAAAGGATTACTTAAAGTTAACGATGGTATATTTTTATATTGCGATATTGCCATTATGGAGAAAATGAGAAAATTCTGAGAGAGAGAGAGAGAGAGAGAGAGAGAGAGAGAGAGAGAGAGAGAGAGAGAGAGAGAGAGAGAGAGAGAGAGAGAGAGAGAGAGAGAGAGAGAGAGAGAGAATTAAAGTTATCGAACCCGCATGGAAAAGAGACAATAGTAGTCAGGCTTTTTAAAGTCACCGTTTAATTTCCCTGTTATTGATTATTTTTTGTAGCACAACCACAATGTTGTACATAGAAAACATGGACCAACATTCGAGCAATTTATTTCAATTGTAATTTTTGCGCCAAAGTATAATTTTTTGCATGCATATTTTTATTATTTTTAGTTTGAATTGAGTAAATATTTTGAAATAGCAATGTCATACAAGGCAGACCAAGTATATTTGTCAGTAGTTCATTACTTTACAACACAAGACAGTTTTTGATGATAGACTTGATGATTACTCACACAAGAAGGCATGACTCCATAGGTTTATCCCTTGATCAATTAGATGCCCTGTTTTACAATTTTTGTTCTGTATATTATGTCCGAAAAACTAACAATCTCATCTTCAGAATGTTATCTCGAATATTAAAATGACAATAGTTTGAACGAAAAGTATTCCAGTATATTCCCAGATTTAATTAATTGAAAGCATTATACTCTTCTCACAAAATAATATTCAAAGATAATCTGTTCTATAAGCAACAACACTGAACTGGAAAAAATGAAGAGCACGATTATGCTGCTTTGCTGAATTTATTTCACACACATTTGAATCAATATTAACTATCTTTCAATGTTATGTATGTAAGTTAACATAAATATACGGATATGTATGGTTGATGTTTGGACCCTAGGGCTGACATTACGTTATGTAAAGATGTCAAACAATTTCATGTAAAGTCAGCAAACAAACATTGTTTAACAAATCAAAGTGAAAGTTTTGGAGATACAGTAGTTAGAACTACATCCAAATTAATCGTAAAGATCGTATCACAAGTTAGAATTATAGTGTTATGTATAGGTAATTTAATCATTTGTTTCTTAGTTTTCATTTTTTATTCATTACATGTTATTGTAATGTAACCTTATTTACTGGATTTGAAATTGTCCAGAATATTAATTCAAGTTTGTTTGACCCGTCTTTTTTATTTTCCTGATAAAAAACAAGCAATAGAAACACTGTATCTAGTGGATTACCTTGATTCAGGACCAGGAATTTTTCTAGTAAACAACTTTTATTGAAAACATTTTTTTATTTCATTCTCAGAGTAAGAACCATAGGTTTCAGTTAAGGTCATAATGGGAGTACTGGAAGAATGGCCATGTGACTTTCACCATGGCATCTGTTTGGCGTTTTAGTCTTATAACTTGTATTATAATCACAATTATCAAGTTCGGGCTCACTACCTTTGACATTTAAAGGTGTTTTGTTGTTAGCTGTTTGAGTTAACATTCTTGTTTATGGAATTGTTTATTCTTTTTCCTATAAATATATAAGTGCTCATACATAATTCATGGACAAAGATATTCGCTAATATTTATTCGGAATTCCAAATTGGAATATCATTTTCTGCGATTCAACAAAAAGACTGGGCAAATTAGTGCAATGCTGCCCAAGACAAATGTCATTCCTTCCTTCTTGAATATCATCGGGACTCGAAGTCAGATTCATTTAAGACTTTTTAATAATATGACTTTTATTTTTGATTCTTGGATTATTTCTGGATTCGATTAGTAAATCCGTAAGTTCATTTTCTGATTTTTACCTTTTTGTTCTAGGGAAATACATTATTTATTAAATTGTACAGAGCTTGTTGTCTTCACTCATTTCTTGTTACTTTTTGTAAGAACCTAGACACATAACAATATAATCATCCGCAATAATTCACATAGTCTTGACTATGTTTATCACAATAATATTCTGAAATTAATTCAAACTATTATGAAATATTTTAATAGTCCAAGTGGCAAGGAGTACTTAAGTAATCCCAATGAATACTTTAAGTAAATGGCTCCTCTTAAACTGTATCTGACAGACTATCTAAAACAGTAATATATTATTGGCTTATCGAATCCGGTTTTATAACAGTATAACTATAGAAGACCAAGCTTTAATTCATGCTTTGTAAACACGTTGTTTATAACTTACAATTCTATATTGGAATATCAAGCTGTACCTGCAAGCTAAAATTTTTTAAGTTATTGGTGAGAACATATCTTTAAGAAAATTCGTAAGCGTATGATGAACGATTGTCAAATGATGCTTATCGCTGACTTTGTCTACTAATTTTCATGGGATCCAATCCATTTTCATTGCACACACTCTCTGATGTTAGACTCCGTGCAAACTTTCTTTCCACTATTGCAGCTTCCCTTTGCAAGTTCTCCAATTTTATAACACCTGCTTAGTTGCATACATCAAAACCAGACAAGGAACATACTACTGACGGACTATTATAGTCTGTTAGCAGATAATCAACACCTCTGATAGGTTTATTATAATATATGCAATTCAGACTACGTTCAATTGACAATCCGTCATACAGTTTTAGTGCTATTTCACTCTCAAATAAATAATATTTTCAAATAACACCATTTTAAAAATAAAACCTTTATTTGAAGCAAATTCAACGTTTTCAGTTAGGGTGATTAACACATATTCTTCTCCATGGGACCAGATGAATACTTTCAGATTCTAAGTTGTATCAGTCATATTGTAATCTCAAGAAGATTTATCAACCTGACAATCCTACATTGAAAACGAAATTGTTCAAGTAATGAGAAAATTTAATTTGATTTTAGATTTAGGTAGCTTTTGTTCTGTTTTATTGTTTTTTTTTTCTTTTTTTGCGTTGTCTTGTGTCTTACTC
This sequence comes from Potamilus streckersoni, assembly GCA_016746295.1. Lineage (NCBI taxonomy): Eukaryota > Metazoa > Mollusca > Bivalvia > Unionida > Unionidae > Potamilus > Potamilus streckersoni. Next base: position 481,004 of record JAEAOA010000130.1, on the reverse strand, counting down.
TTTTGATAGAGTATAAATTGGATATGCTCCATTTATATTACTTAATATAAGACAGCCATTTATTGAGGGTTATATAGCATTTTTAACTCTTAATTTATACGTATTTCATTAAAGTAAATATCTGAATTGTTTCTGTTCCATTTTAAACAAAGAAGAATTATTCAGAATCAGTCCTCTTCCTACTTCTTCGTCTGAAATATTTTTATTTCATGTCATGTGATAATCGGCTGGTGTTAAAATGTCCGATATTGTGCAATGTATTTACACGTATCTCTACTGCATTTAATATAAAGAGTTGACTATCTTTAGTTTAATCATTTGTGTTTTCAAAATCTTGTCAGATATTGTTAAAACCCAGAAACACTGAAACATTTTGTTTTGTTGGATGATATATGTTTTACTCATTTTGAGAAATATTGTCATATACCTCTTTTTCCATCAATTTCCCGCCTCTGCATTACTCTAGTTATTTCTTTACCGCTGATCTGGATCACGTACCTTGGTAGTTTAAATTCTCTGTGCTTAAGACATCAACAAAGTTATAATCTTTGTATCAATTTCCTTGGAGTTATACGCAGGGTACTAAGACATATAAAACAGTTTACTCACAATGACAATGTCATTACTTAATAAGAAGCAATTTTTAACAGGGATATGAAACAGATGTTGGTATGCAACATTTAAATCTCCATCTGGAATTAGTTGGATTACTAAGATCCGAGGACCTAGAGAGGAAACGATACCATTTAGGACTTTCCCAACTGTGTTTTAAGATTTTTTCACTACTATTACTACTACTACTACTACTACTACTACTACTACTACTACTACTACTACTATCATTATTATTAGTACTACTGCCGCTACAAGAGATCAGTATGAAGAGTTTCATCTCTCTTTCCATCGCTGTCCTCCTGATCAACGTGCAGGGATCACCGTTAAATGATGTCCTCGAGAATGATTATGGACCCAACGATTGTAAGATACTTAAATATACAATTTATTTACCTCTTGTTATTTATGTATATATGAAATACCCGCGAATATATATATATATATATATATATATATATATATATATATATATATATATATATATATATATATATATATATATATATATATATATATGAAGTTGTTCATATCTCCTTGAATATGTTTAAACTTCTTTAACCACTTTAAAATGAAGATTAATACATTTAATACATGAATCTGCATCGCTAGCACATAATGTGTCTCGTGTGATATTTATTATAGGAATAAGTAAAACTTTGAGAAAAAATTGGCATCTTACATATTATTGCATTATGTCAATTAAAACAGTAAAAAGTACAATTTGTCCTTAGCATTTTCATTGCAAATGCTTACACACAATTTTCTTTAACAAAGTTCGAGATTACATGGGTTTTGGTGGCAGAGACGCAAACATTGACGGACAAATCCAAATCCAAGACGAACGTCAGGATACGAAAGCGTTAGACCGTCTTGTGCGTAATGGAACTTCTGTAATTTGCGTTGATTCATTCTGTAATATATGCCAAGATGTATGTAAGTATACGTTTAGTTCATTTTTTTTGCATTGGATGGGTCTCAATATCTCTTCGTCATATATTTGTTATGTATGTATTTGAATAGAAATGCGAAACTACTTTGGATTATTTATACTTGTGATATTAAGCACGACGTGTGCAGGATTAGGACTACCCCAGTTTGGAACATTTTTCAGCAGATACACAAAGTATCCATGGATACAAATTATGTATTGTATTTGTAACAAGCGCCTTTTTCTCTTTTGAAAAGTTGCATATATTTATAGAACCACTGTAGAAAACAAAAAACATATTTTCTTTTCACAATATATATATATGCAAATGTTTGGATATATAATGTGAATCAGAACTTGAGATAATAAATCTCTGGCAACTTTGAAATCTATTACCGATTAAATTGTGATAAACGTTTTAGTATAAGTCTCTAATATTACTTTCTATTAATTCTCACCTACAAAACAACTAATGTATTTATACCGATAAATTGATGTTAGGACAATGCTCATGGTGCACAATTCCGCAGAGGTTACCACGTCTCCACAACCGTTCCGTTAGTTCTTGAACTTGACAATAAACTTATTTTACGTGACCAAGTAACCGGATAATGATTATTCAAAATTTTGCTGTATAAAGTTTTCCTGAAAATAGTGGAAAACTTCAAACAGTCGGGATAAAACTCTTCAATCGTGATTAGCCAAACTATTTCGTATATATTATCGGACGCTCTAACCCGTATAAGATTAGTCATTTTAAAATGAAGTGTACTTAAACATATATCTTCATCTACGTTAAAACTGTATATACAATATTCTCTCTGCAGTTTGCCTAAATTTGATGTATTTGCCAATGGACAAAAAAATTCTTGTTGGAATTTTAAACTATCATTCAGAACTCTACAAAGAGATCATTACAGGTAAGCCAAAATATTTTCACTTGTGACAAGTTTTTGTTTTCTGCACATTCTTCGCGTGGATTATCTCTCGATAAACTAATTACGATTTTCTCAGTAGCAAATTCTGTACTTAATCTCCAACCTAAGGAATTTTCGCTTTTCCCAAATATTGTCTACATCATTTTATTAGGTAGTTCTTCACAAGTTGCGCTCTGACTAGAAAAAAAGGGTTATATAAATATGGACGAGAAAATGGTGTTGATGCATGTATACTCCCGCAGACTACAAGCTTTACCAACTTTAATGTATACCAAAACTGCCTTAGAGCGCGAAATATTTCGTAAGGCTTCCTATTTAGACTGTATTTCTCTTTTTCAAGCAAAGGATTGGGATAAATGCATGCAGCTGGACATCTTTCAGAAAGATTTTAATATTTGTGTAAGGATCGAAAACGTGAAGGTCAACGACAGGCAAGCTTGTGTAGATCTGGCGGTAAACTCTGTGTTGCTGACGATATCGTTGTCAAATCTTTGTATTTAACGAAACATTCGTATGAAAGGAGAATAACTACTATGTAGCTAATACATTTATTATTGCTGGATACCATTACTGTAAATGTCTGCATATTAATATTACTGTTGAATCAGTGAGCCTATTTTAAAATAAGCATTATATTATAACCTTGTTTTCGTCGATGTGTGCATAATCTACTTAAGTTTTTCTCTTGTTATGTTTCTGCAATTTTTATATACACGTCAAATGGTCTGTCAAAGAAACTTGACGTAAACTTTCTCATGAATGTCTCATCCTTGAAAATACATATCATTTGTCTTTATTTATTATATGTTTTTATCGCTGCTAAACCATAATGTTACAAGCTAGCATTTTGTCCTAGATTTTGGTACAATATGTATATTTCTAGCAATTACATGCACATGCATAACATCAGATAGCCTTACAATTGTTTTTAATCATTTTTCTTCTGTTTCCAGTGCATGTTAACATTTGTACTTTTATTTTTGTTAAAAGTGAGAAACTGACAATCACTTATCATAGTAGCTTACCGATCCATAATATAAATACACTTACGCATGGATGGCCCACCGTGAAAGGCACCTTGAAAACAACAACGCGTTGTTAGCAAAGATAATGCATATCCTCAGCAACAGTTTGACGAGGTAACTTATTTATATATGGTCAAAGTTAAAGACGTCATGCCACTAATTTTTGAGCGCCCGGTACATGTTTAAAGTCGGTATGTAACTCGCTGAAGCAGCATCGAAGATAACTTTAAAGCACGGTAAGGTCCAATATGGATCACATGACTTGCCCAACTTCAGAGTTAATCATATTACTCAGCAGATTATGTAGTACTGTAAAAACAAATCCTATATAGACCATCTCCGAACTTGACTTCTTCGTCTTTTTACCTCTTTCATTGCAGTCTGATAAAGAATTCTTTCCAAAAATGAAAGTATACATAATTTGTCTTTTCTCTTATTTATACTCAAAGTATTGCGATTCATTTAACAGTTGAGCTTATTGATGAAACAAAACAAATATGATCGGATAATTCAAATGCCATAACGAACATAATTTGTTTTCCTGTACAGCTTACACCTTACGACCGGTGCAAAACGAATACCTACTGCATAAATGTAAATGAAACGCTAACATCTGGAACATTTATCCTACTACTTGATTTTTGTATGTGTGTTCCAGTATTATCTTGTACATCATTACTGAAGCACCATCTTGATGTTAAATGTTGCAATTATCTTAAAAAGAGCCGATAATTGTAAAAGCTGTGATGGAAATAAAGGGTATTTAATACCAATGAAGTAGAGGCTGTAAACAGCTTAACTTGGGACGTACTAAAGGATATTCTTATATCCGTGTCGAGTGTATTTATTGCTGTTTTATGTGTATGTGTTGTAAGACAATTAAATGCAGAAAGCAAATGTTTGAGACGATTTAACTGACTTCACCAAAAGACAGTCTTATTCATTTCCCCTCTTCCCATTTCATTTTCTGCTATAAATACAACATTATCTCCTTATAAGAGCACTTGGTCTCATTCCGTTATAATCAGAACTGTTTTATGTGGCAGCGACTAAATCAAGAGCCCTCATTTCTCTTTAAATAGTTTACTTTCAGATATATAATGCACTCGCCGAATCATGGTGTGTTTCGTCCTCACATGTAAAGATTGTATATTCCTTCTTTCACTCTATTTAAGACACTAATCAAACCATCGATTTACTAGCCAAATGAGTGTAGCAAGTAAAACTAAATAACTCGGCTGTAACTTGTGCAAATTGAACGAGCATATATAATGAAACCTAAAGGAATTTGCACAGCGCAGTATATACTGTTTTGATTTGAAATGTCTGTAGCATGATTGAAAACGAGTGGATTTTGAATCAAGTGAAAACCCCGAACAAACCTTTTATGTTAATAAAGTAAGCGAGTCTTAAACCTCAGAATAAATATAAATGTAAACAAAAAAAGATACATAAATATGGAAAAAACGAGTGGATTTTGAATCAAGTGAAAACCCCGAACAAATCTTTTATGTTAATAAAGTAAGCGAGTCTCAAACCTCAGTACAAATATAAATGTAACAGAGAAATAGATATATAAATATGGAAATAAATATAAAAAGCAAATAAATACGTATACTCATATAATGATATGCATTACACTATGACAACTCAAAAGAGGATACTTGATTTGTGAATATCTAAAACAAACAAAACTGAATCATTCAAGATATACATCATAATGTGGACATATATAACTCGTACGGTTTATATAATCAAATGCTGTTAATATAAAAATGTGTAATGTTCATATAACCACTTGCTATATAAAATTAATAAGGTTCATATCACCATATGATTTGACATTCCAAATTCACAATTCTTTACCTTATCGCACACTTCGAACCTTGAGTCTTTAGAATGAATTTTGGAGCTTCCTTACCTTTCACGGTAAATGCACCGTGTTTCGTTCTGTTGTCTGTTATGAGCATATACTTCCGCCAACTACGCTATAATACTGCCAACTATGATATTATATAGCCAGTTACGCTGACACACTACTAGCTAGGTTGACACACTGCCAGCAATGCTGATACATTAACAGCTTCGATGCACCACTACCAGCTATACTGATGCACTAACAGATATTCTCTCATTCTGACAGCCATATCAACTACAGGTAAACCACACTGGCTGTCATATTCTATGGGATAAACTTTCGTATAATAACAACAATTGATCCCAAGAATCAAACGGCATATAAAATGCACGTGTTATTGCAAATATCTAAGCGAAATAAAACCAATCATCTCTGTTTTGCTTCAATATAAAGAATTTAAGGGCTATTGTTAATATTAACTGGCTTAACGGGTGGGTGAGTGTGGTATAGTTAAATATCATATAGTTCGCAACGAGTTTAAAGTTGTATATTATTAACTTAAAAAATAAACAATTATTTAAATATTCAGGAATCCATCGAAATAGCATAGTAATTATCCTGGATAAAGAAGACTAATTCAGATGCAATGAGCGTTACATTATTCATAAGCATTGGACTTCGCATACAATGCACGTAGGAAACCAAGAGTGATGCCAGGTAATGAGAGCTGCCATAATGGCTTTCAGTAAAAATGATACATGTAGCCCTTAGTTATCACACTTTCATCATTTGAAATACAGTTGTGGTAGGTACTGATAATAGCTCAAAAGAGTCTTGCAATTTATAGTATAAAATAACTTATCTCCTTGTTTACCTTATAATTTCATCCCATCTTTTTCTGTATGTAGATGTCGTGAATGAGGAGTAAAGATATAAAATGGAAGTCGTTAAATGTTTAAACCATATTTATTAATTAGTAACGTCTAGAAAACTTAATTACCATTTGTGAGATGATTAAATATGTACAGACACATATGTGTGAATAAAAAGGGAAATATGAATATGTCAGATTTCATTTTTGGGAACGTCAAAATATTCGGGTCTTTTGCTGCCTCAATTAGTATTGCCATAATACATGGAGAATTATGTTATTGAGCCAGAAACAAATTGAAAATGGTCAATTCAGGACTTCGTACATTTGTTTGGAGCTAGTGACATGTTTTTTCAGGACTGATTAGAATCAATATTTATTTGCTAACAGTATGTCCAAAAAATCTTACGTTTTTATTTATAACAACGTCGCTTCGCCACTCAATCGAATATTCATAAGTGTGCGTAGCATTTCCTTTTCAGTACATACAGACTCCTTATTGGTGCACACTGTATAAAGGTCATGTGAAAAAGTAGCGAATTATTTACATTACAAGTTATTTTTTCACACACACTACATAATGGTGCATGATATGTAACTAAAAGAAATGGGATATCACTATTAACATAATGTTTGGCAAATTCTTCGCAATCAGAGGACCATTATCAAACACCTGTAATGATGTGTAATTTACCAATAACCCTTTACAGTAAGCTACATAAAGCCGTCTATTCCATACCCCATAATGGTTGAATATACTAGATATTCAAATGTCAAAAATAAAAGAGATAATAGTATTTAATTATGTGACTTTTAAAATATGGATACAATTTCAATAGAACTTCATAAAGTAAACTACTACTTACACTATGGTAGTGGTTAATTGCCTATGCACCAAACAAGATCGTGGCGATCACTGTGCCTACACATAACACATGCATCCTATCAATATTAAAAACACGTGTCATACCCAGTGGCAATGTACACGTGCACATAATTAAAATACGGTTATGAACGACTTACAATGAGATGCACCCAGTACTCAATCACTATTAGTCCCGGTTAAAAAATAAACTACTCTAGATAGCGCTGTCAAAGAAACCATCATTCACGATCGTTCTAAGCTATCATTAAGTTATTTATGTGGGACATCATGTTACGTGTCTGCTGCAGTGCTAGACATCACTATACACTGCAAACATCAAAGTAATATGACAGAAATATTGTTAAGGCCACGTTAAAACTCCAAATCACACACACCGGTGACAACGTCATCACAATATTTTACATCGAACAAAAACGCTTCGGGTACGGAATAATAATAATCTCACTATGTGGAGTGTACCTTATGTCAATTTACAAAATTTATGAAACCACAGTCTGCAGAGTAGTAGACTATGTACAATAATTTTTCAAATGTTTACAATAAATTCCATAAACTGTTTTTGGGAAACGATGGTAAATCCACCCTTCCACACTTAAAAAGAAAACACAGCTGTGAAATTTCGTTGAAGATAAGTGAAGATTCTCTAAAACAAACTCCTACACGGGTATGGATGAAGTTAAGGAAACTTTTAAATTTGTCTTCTAATTTGAACAGTAGTAAAATCTATAAACGTTATTTTTGTACTATATTGTAATTGTATACGTAATATTAAGAAAATAAGCATTCAGGCGCTAAATCCTTTCGACCTCAATATATGAAGGACAGTGAAACCCTTGTCTTTACCTTATGTTAACTCACAAAGATTATGAGACCACTCTCTGCAGAGGAGTCGACTACATATACTAATTTTACAAATATTTAAAATTAATTCCATAAAATGTCTTTGGAGAACCACGACCAAAAAACGCTTCTGTGACAAAAATCTTTGAGGACAATGACGCACAGTAAAGACTTTTCTCAACAAACGCTATACTGAGGTAAGAAGCATACTAATAAAGGGGTCATCAAGGAGATTGTACAATAGACAACTACAAAGTGAAAGATCATCTACTTCTAAAATGCAGAGGTCAGAAATAATAACAGTGTAATAAATAATAAGAATTATTAATATATTTCACTATTTAGTCTGTTCTTCCTGTGTATTGTTGTGTATGCCCTACAACACCAAAGACACATAATTTAAACTTTGAATTATGATTGCGGGTAGTCTGTAAATGCTAACCTGAGCATTTAAAGACTACCCGCAATCATAAGCCAATATGATGGTTAAAATTATTTTTACAGAATCTGAATAGTGAAATAATTTTAAGTGTAAATAAAAAAGTTGGTTATTGTCATCTTCAATGACAAAGATATTATATTTGCATTGGACGTTTGGGTAAAGCTCTCTGGTCTTCCCCAGAGATGATCACGTGGTATGATTTCCCTTGGTCACAACTTGGAAACTGTTGAAGTACCCAGTCAACAACAAAAGAACGGTCTGAAGGATATGAAACAGAACTAGACATACCGCCATATCCAAGACAGACCGTGCGTCACGGGCTGAGTAGCAATTTTGACGCAGATGCGATCCACACCTTAGAAAGATGGAACAAAACGAGATATTTGTCCAGCATAGACTGTAGTTCATGCCCCTCTGATTGGGGCATATATAGAAAGATGGAACAAAACGAGATATTTGTCCAGCATAGACTGTAGTTCATGCCCCTCTGATTGGGAACAAGGTTATGGCATGGAAACTGTTAGGATCTTCATATATATATGAAGATCCTAACAGTTTCCATGCCATAACCTTGTTCCCAATCAGAGGGGCATGAACTACAGTCTATGCTGGACAAATATCTCGTTTTGTTCCATCTTTCTATACATATATATATATATATATATATATATATATATATATATATATATATATATATATATATATATATATATATATATATATATATATATATATATATATATATATAGAGAGAGAGAGAGAGAGAGAGAGAGAGAGAGAGAGAGAGAGAGAGAGAGTGAGAGAGAGAGAGAGAGAGAGAGAGAGAGAGAGAGAGAGAGAGAGAGAGAGAGAGAGAGAGAGGAGACCCGTAAAGAAAATAAAGCTGTATTTCCCATAACAATTATATCAAAAACAGAAATTGTGGTCTCAAATAATAGCTATATTTGGCTAAACATTTAAGGATTATATTTAGGAAAGTTAGGTTTTCGAAAGCGACAATAGCATCCTTTAAACTCAAAATACCAGGTGGAAAATATGGGTTTTCTTATCTTTCACCCAAAAACACACTGGTAACATTTGTATAACAATATAGTAATATAATGTTTAGTACGTCATTATCTACTTACCAATGTGTGTATATTGGTTCCCATATCATCCCTGTGAGAAGCATTAATGTACGCATCTTTAAAACCATTTCATTGAATGTTATTAAATTGTCAGAAAATGTTCAAATGCGACTTATTTTAGTTAGTTTTGGTTCGTGTTCCTCTCTACAACCAAGCATCTTTGATATCAGCAAATGAAATTCTTGTTTAAATAATTTAAAAATCTATAATGGTCATTGAAAATTAATTTTACAAATAAAGGACATGTTTATATTTTATATTTAATGTATGTATGGAAAACAAAATATTGTCTGCAAAAAGACAAATCAATTAGGTATCCCGAGAAGATGGGAACCTAGGACTTATTCTCCTATAAAATTATATGTTATCGGTTTCCTCAAGATAGTTAGTTCTTGTCAATTAATATAACTGGTTATATCATTCGAGTGCAATTGTATATCTGAAGGCTGGAAATTCATCGTTTTGGTGTTAAAATATTTCCTCTCTACCCCCCTAAAAGAACCCAAATCTTAAATGGGGAGTCCTAGCGTTCAATGGAAAAAGGGATTAAAAGATCTCTACATTTATGGAACTTGCAGATTAATAATAATGTCATCTGCTACTATGTGGCTATGTCACCTGATCATATAAGTCTAGCTCTATTTTTTAGTGGAGTTAAGCCCTCTGCAAATTGACGTTTGGCTGCCTTTAAATGCGATTTGCAGCCTTATTAGATTGAAAATGACCTTACTACCCAATTTTCTGTGACATTTCTAATCAAGCAAATAACATTAAAGCAAAGTTAATTTTGTGGGAAAATGTATGAACGAGAGCTGCTACAATAGGCAAGGTGACATTATAATTATGAGATATTATTGATAATTGAATTTGAATCATACACGAAAACGTAGAATGCCTAATGTACAAGTCAAAGGAAGTGTTAGTAGTGAGGAAATTGTGATTGAAGAAGTGATGTATAATGTATTCAGTACTGGAGACCACAATATATCCAGGATATGCTCATACATAATGTACCAACATATCAAGAATTGTAACTCATTCTAGTTAAACTTTGAATGGAAAGACGAATCAATGATAACAATATTGGAAGGAAAATTATTACTTGGACTGATGTGTCAAAAATATATTAATTTATTAAGTCGATTTATAAGTATAAAAATATTCTTTGATACAAAAAGTAAGGAAGAGTGGATTATTTAAAGATGAGGCAAATAGGGAACTAATGCAAGAATGTTATGGCCATTCAGGTAAGCTATGTTAAGAAGCATATATAGGATAATTTACAATACTGTTAGTATCATAGAGGTATGCAAAATAATGAATGTGGTGGTGTTCAACTGTTAGTGCGGTACAATACACTAACATGGACATTTAGCTTTATATTAATTTGAATATATTCTTGAATATCATACGACGGTATCTCATTTACAATGACATAATGTTCGCAATGTAGCTTTTAGAAATATTGTTTCTTCTGGTTTCGAATAAAAATATGAATGGCTTAGAAAAATAGCTTACATTTTGCTTGCTGCACTGCTCTTTCACACATCAAAATTTCAACTGATTCATTGGCACTTTGTTACTTGTTGCATACCTAGCTACTTTTTCTTACCTAGTATAGATTAAATATTAGGATCATTATCGATCTTAATCTGCGTCTTGGACATTGATTCCTCTAAGACGAACCTGACAGAAATAATGTTTCCTATGTTCTTTAACATAAATTTAAGTAATAGTCCTTATAGTCATAGTTATAAAACAGCTTAGAATATTATATAAATTAACTCCTGCCCCTTATCCTAGTTGTATTTGCATGTGTCTTTTTATATAATGTTGATTACTTGAAAATTTTTTCATCCTCGCCTTTACATATTCAAGTAGAGTTAGTCCTATTGTCGTGTTCAGATTCTTAACTGGGTAGAAATATTTATTCAAATTATTATTGGCTGAAAATATAAAAGTCCTCATAAACAATATTCTTTTCTAATGGAATATTAATATGAATTATTGTTATTTGAGACATTTCCATATTCGGATCACTTTAGTAAAGTACATGGAAAGAGAGTCAGCACAGCATCACAATTTAAGCCATCGGCACATCATTGGTAAATGAAAGATTAGTTGATATTACAAAAATAATTGGATTTACCACTTTTCTGTTACTTACTTTAAGACCAAAGAGTTGTAACACTGTATCAATGGTGTCTCCCTGACCATCATAGTAATCAAATGCTGACAAAGTCTATCACTTTTCTAAGTTTCTACATTTGGGTTTTATAGATCTATTTTGAACCTTAGTCTGTAAATGGAACTGCCGGGCATGATGCACCCGATAGGATTTCCCACACTTTGGCTCACTTTCGCAACAATCATACATGCTGCTACAGACTAAAGTCTCATTAGTTTATTTCAGAAAAAAAACCCAAACAAATTCAACGTCATACAGAAAAAGATTAACACAACAAAACTCTAAATGTCATCTAAGCAATGAAAGCCTAATGGAACCTAATTTGAATAAAACATCTGTTTGCAACAAACAAACAGAATTGTTAGACATCATACTAATGCTTGGCAAAATAGAGACAAAAATTGTTTGATAATTTGGTTGGCTCTATTTACAACAAAAGAAGCATTTCGAATCATCACCGTCTGGAGAATATAACAATGAAGGGAACATAGAGTGAACAGTTGATCTGCTATATTGAGTTGTCAGTATAAGATAATCTGTCTTTCGTGACATTCGTTGCCGCAAACCAATTCGTAAAATAAGGTAAAAACAAGAACTATGGTTGGAAAATTAAAGTAGGGCAAATGTAGGGATAAAGCAGGGCAAACAGAGATATTTTAATAAGAATGTCAGCATGAAATATCTGCCAATTACTCAAACATTAATTTATTACCCTACTTGCCTTGTGAATTTAGATAAAAACATATTATTCACAATCTATCTCTTTGATCCTTATTACTTTGTTTTCTTAAACACTTAGCTCAACATCACACAAAGTAGCAATACATAAAACAGTACAAAACATATTGCAAATTCTGTTTAGTACATTAACATGAAATTGTTTGTAAAACAGCTTTTAGAAACAGTATTGAGAGCACGTAAGACCAGATATAGTATATCTAATATTATGACCTGAATAATATACATCTTTTCTGATTGAAAACCATTTTATATAGAAAACAGGAAACGAAAATTCATAACTATTTTATAACAGTTTGTGCATCTATACAATTATTTTTATCTCCATTTCTACAGCAAAGAGGAACTGATCTTTACTTGTTAGAATATAAAGAGGAATCATTTAACTTTAAACTGAAGTTTTTGAACATTGTATAATGCATTGTATTAATTTGTTACTAAGGTTCACTGATAAAGCCATTTCTTGATGTATGCACTTGTTCGTGCCTCCTTCGTTATCGAAGACGACCATGACTTCACGTCTGGGTAAGTCTGTGAGTGTGCAGATGGCTTGTGAAGCCAATACGTGCTCTTAAGAGTCTAGGGCAATGAGAGCAGGGAATTGCAGGGGCTTGGATCAATTGAGGATTTGATCTGGTTCTATTCTAACTCTGCCGAAGTTTCTGTTTGGCCTAATCATTCATGCGCTCTTCAAAAGCAGCTACACCTGAGTTGATCTGATGACGCCATTCAGCGAGGTCATCGGCGAAGTGTTCCCATCTGTATGGATCAATGCCACACGACTTCAATGAAGCTATAAGCATGTCTTTGTAACGTTTCTTTTGGCCTTCTCTGGAACTCTTGTCTTTAGCTAGTTCCCCATAAAATAGCCTATTCGGGATGTGGTCATCAGTTATACGGCAGACATGACCAGCCCATTAGAGTTTTAACCTTCTGAGTATGTCATGGACGCATATCATCTCAGCTCTTTGAAGGACTTCTGTGTCAGGAGTCTTGTTCTGCCATTTGATGTGGAGCAGCGTTCTGAGGCAGCGCATGTGGAAGTCGCGAATGGTGTATTCATGGACTTTGGTTTTAGCCCGTGGTCTTCTCAAGTTGAAGATGTTTCCATCAGTCCTAAACCGGATATCAAGGTCTTTTGGTCACTCTAACGGAAAGCGTCTGTCAGCATCAAAGGGATGATTCACTAAATCGTTTTTCATCTTGGAGACGTTAAGTCGCTTCGCTGTCTTGCTTCCTTGAGGACCTCTAGGAGACACTCTCTTGATGTTAAGTTTGGAGATGATCAGCCCGTGATCAGTCCAGCACTCAGCTCCACACACAGCCTTCGTCACTGTGACTTCCTCTCTGTCTTTTTGTCGTACTATGACGTAATCGAGCAGATACCAGTGGCTTGGAGAGTGAGTGCATCAATGACGTCTTGTTGCAAAGTGGTAGGCGGACGACAGAATTGTTGATGAGCCGTTTTTGCGCTGCACAAGCTTTTAGCAGTAGGAAGCCATTGCTGTTGAAGCTGCCAATCCCATTTTTCTTAGCACTCCTTTCCATGAGTTGTAATCTGCGTCAACCTGCCTTAAATTCGCCAAGAATTATGAGTTTATTTGTTCTGTGTACGGCAGCAATCTCAGTTCCTCGTATAAATTGTCCTTGATCTCTCCGGGGTCTGACACTGTTGGAGCTTAGGCGCTGACTAGTGTGGCATAACACTTTCTTAGGAGTGTCAGTCGAACGGTGAACAGACGATCGTTGGTGCTTTTAGGTGGGCCGACTATCATGCTGACCAGGTTTGACTTAATGGCAAACCAAACTCCAGCCCCACGACGTTCTTTCTCGCTGCGTCCAAACCAAAAGAAGGTGAAGCCGGCATTTACCTCTGACAGTTAGTCAACGTTGATAAGTCGGGTCCCGCTGTGTGCTGAAATCTGGACTTTGTACCTCGATAGCTGTCTGACAATCAAACAGTCCGTCTTTCAGGCCTTTCAGTCCAAACATGATCCAAACGTGTGCGCACGTTGCATGCGTTTAGTGTGAGAGTTTTCACCTTGATCTGCTTTTTGTTTTGTTTTCTTACCGTGGAAGTGGGTCCCCAGTCAGCCACGCTGGCCTGGGTAAGTTGAGGTAGACAATGTTTAGGACACCTTTTCTGGTCCCTTCCTCTTGATATGAAGGCGAGCATTGTAGTCCCAAAGAGAGCTTCTCAGACACTCAGGTGGCTGCCGACCCCCTCCTTGCTACCTCGGTCACAGGAAGACGACCATATAGACTGAGCCGCCTGCTTGCTACTAGCTTCGGCTGCCAATGAATCCACACCTGCCCCTTCGCCCTTTCCCCATTGCCACTGGAGTCGCAAGTTAATGGAGTGAAATAATGGTCTAGTGATGTCATGACTTGCGCGTGAGAATTGGATTTCAGTGAGGAAAATTTGCGCACTCGTCAATCTCACTCTCTCGTCTTCGCCTATCTGGGTCCAGTGGCAATACAGAGTTTAGATAGCTGGAGTTAGGTGGGATGCAGTGGATGTCCAGCAGTGTCTGAAGTGTCTCACTATACCCTTGTTGCGTTCCACATCGCTTGCTGTAACCCCCTTTCTGCCCATTAAGCACGTGGTGGTTGCTCTGCGCAGTCCGCCAGGTCCAGTCTTCACATGCGTAGGAAGACAGGCCTAGATTACAGAGGGTTTGAGACCCGTCGGCTACCCTCAACCTGTTCTAGCCAGCCAGTCGAAGCAGTTGCCAGTGATGTGTCCGCTGCGCATGCTACAGCTACTGGGAGCCACAGGTGAGAGTTGAGTGACAAGTGGGGACCAGAGGTAGACTAGCTACCTCATTAGAGTACGACTGCTACCTCATCAGAGGTACTACCCCTCTCTGAGCACTCCATACATCACTGTATGCACTGTACATTTTAATGAATGGCATTACCAAAGGGTATGCATACAGCAGGGTCAACATAAGCCACCAGTAGGAATGTCTTCATTTAAAAAACTAATTTTATTATTTACGGTATAAACTTTCAAGTTTTAACATTGTTCTGCGACATTCTGGACTAACCTGATCTGGCTTCATGAGATCCATACAAAGTCGATTTTTCCAACTCAGTTTACTTATGACAGCATCCCTGATAAACTTAAACATGAATTTAATTCTGTAGTATCTTTGGTTCCTTCATATAGAGCACACGACTACAACATTCTTTAGTGTTGAACAAAAATCCATTTAATAATGTTCCTAGACTGATCAGACGTGCATCTGGATGTTGGTCTCTATAGTTTTCAAAATTTTACAGTTTCTTGTGTAGCTTTCTTTCATCGTCATACATTTTTCTGACCTGTCTTTCCTTGTATATGATAATAGACCGTTTAGAGACTATTAATACAAAGCATCCCTTCTCTATTTTTATTAGAACATGAAACAAACAGAAAGAAGCGAGTCACTTGCAGTGAACACGATTATGAAAAATATAATCCTTCAAACCCGTTCTTAAATTAAGCATTCATGAAACCTGAATAATTTAGGTCAATTAAAGAGATTGAAGTTTAATTGCTTTGCTAATTCCCCCAAAATGCTTGGATATTACCTGAAGGAATTGTGAACAACATACAGAAAAATTGCATCAACCCAGGAAAACATTATTTATCTACTGGGAGTTAACAAAGATTAACATTGTTTTATTAATATTAATTCTGGCTCTTAGTTTCTAAGTAAAAACTTGAGTTGGAGCTTTTGGTATTCTCCTCTGTCAGTATGTCGTCCAGCGCCTGTCACTCTATACTTCCTCTCATATAATCAACCATATCACCGTTAGTAAAACGAGTCACAACTTCTCCTGTCCCATTCCAACAGAATCGAAAAGAACATCATACTTCCTTTTTGTCATGAGCATTCGTTGTGACGTCAAATTGAAACGTTAATAACTGTTTGATGTAAATTTCTTTCTTGCGAGATTTTCATCCTCAATTATTTTTAATGCCTATCAGAAAGTTTGATTTTGCTCATTATAAAATATTCGATAACTGATCCAGAAGAAAGTTTCCAAATATTATGGTTTCCGACACAGAAAATGTAAAAATAATCAAGAACCAGCCTCTTCCGTGGCTCTCCAAGCGTCTTCCATATAAGTTTGTTACAGATGTATTTCTGACCATAAAAGGAATTGTCTCTGATTCAAGATCTTATATAGAATCTCTATAAGATATGTTAATTTCTCCACAAATCCGATGGTATGAGAACAGCATGAAATTTGTAGAATCTCCAATTTGCAAACTAATCATGGTTCTGCTTTCAGCATCAAGCATTGTCACTTACGTTGTTACGTATCATCTCGTTCAATGTAACACAAAAAAGAGTGACTACAACAAGCTTTGTAAATTTTAGCAAAAATAATTTATTTCCATATAATAAATGGAGAAAATGTAAATATGTGAAACAAGATTTACGTTTTACGAAAAAGATCCAAATTGTTTGTTCTAAAGCTATAAAATACATAAGTCCTGTGCACGGTTCTAAATTGACACAGTCTAAAGTTAGGTATCGGTCGATGATGGCGAATGGCTACGTCAGACGAATGCTAACACAACAATTCCGAAAGTTTTCACGGTGAAGCACATATTGTATTGTTCCATTCCAATTTGGAAGAATTTTAGAAAATGTTTTTGTCCAAACCAGTAGTATTGTTCTCCAAGGAAAATAATTAGTTAGAAAGTAGACGAAGTACAATTATCTCCACTAACAGAACACATGTCCTTCTACGTAAACACACGAACAAAAAACATCTTCTAGCAATCAAAAACCCTGTCTAAGGTAATAGAAACTCTCTAAGATGCTGAAGTTTCTGAATGAACTTTCAAGCAGATAACTAAGCAAATAAACGAAGCTAATATGTCGTTTCATGTACACGCGAACGGAGGACACGTGTAATTTTGCAATGCATCTGGACCTTAGGAAAGCCTGACCAAGTATCAGCCAATCATTTTCATATCTTCTACTGAATGTTTACTTGCGACGAATTTACTATCATACACAGCTCGTGTTTACACGAATCCCATTTACGATATAAGTAAACACAATGTTTCTAAGGAAACATTAGACCCATGCTATAATA
Organism: Potamilus streckersoni; assembly: GCA_016746295.1. Classification (NCBI taxonomy): domain Eukaryota; kingdom Metazoa; phylum Mollusca; class Bivalvia; order Unionida; family Unionidae; genus Potamilus; species Potamilus streckersoni. The sequence continues at coordinate 463,448 of JAEAOA010000130.1, read as the reverse complement.
ATAATAATAATACTAATAATACTACTACTACTACTAATAATAATAATAATAATAATAATAATAATAATAATAATAATAATAATAATAATAATAATAATTACATTTAGTGATATAAAAATGAAAAAAAAAAGACTGAAATAATTTCTTTAAATACAGAATCCAGTCATCAACACACATAATTCAACTACAGAGCCGTAACAACGTCAAATGTTTTCATAGTGAGTTGATTCGCTGCAAACAAAACAAGAAGACAAGTATTCTGAAGATTAGCCTTTTCTGCACCAAGCTCGAAATTTATGTACTTTGCTATCTTGTGGCGTATTTAGTAAGTTAAAAATAATTAATTTCTTTACGGAATTACAATTTTTCTTGATAGAAAGATCTAGCAACAATAATTTCCTTGATGTATCATAGTTTCTCTATGCAAAAATTTACAATAAATACAATAATTCTTATTTGCGATATGAATGTTAGACTCTTTTACACATATTAAGTAATATGACTGCTTTATTGACCAAGTAGAAACAGTTACAAAGCCGTGAAAATTAGCAACAATTCTGATAAAATGCATCGATACTTCTGTATGAATGTTACAGTTGATATTCCTTCTTATGACATATAATGATTTTAAATAGTTTCAGTTCACCTGCCTCCTAAAGTAAATGTAAAATATCACAAGGAATGTGTAGTCAAATCTCAGTGGAGCTGAAGAGGGCCTCGCCTCTCCTTTTTTGCTAGAATCTCCTGAGGTTAAATATAAACATACTATAATCATTTATTTATGTGATTTAGGTGATTACCATGCAATTATTGTATATGCCTCCTTAAATGTTTTTAAACATAGGTATAGTATGGCCCTTCTGAAAAAATATTTAATTATAGGAAGTGTAAAAAACAAAAAGTAGTAAAAGTAGGAAGATATTTAAAACCTGGGCGATAGGAAAGCTTGTTGGTAGGTAAAACTTTTTCCAAAAGTTGGTTATAGTCGTAATGAGTGCATATGCTTTGGAATACAGTCGTACAGATTGACCCGAGTGCTCTTGTTTGAAACGCATTATGCATTAATAAAGGTAAACGTGGGTAGAAATGGTAGCTTTCTAGTCACAGTTCTCTCTTACATTCCATCCAGTTTTAATTTCAAAAGTAGATCTTGTATTTAGTCCGACTTGGATCATGAGGTGGCTTCTTAAATGGACGAAATACATTTTAATTATTATATTGTGTGTGTGTGTGTGTGTGTGTGTGTGTGATTATAATTTTAACGTAGCGTTAACAATGTTTCAGTAATATTGCGACTAATGTTTGCAGCAAGACAGTTTATAGTAGTGTCTTAGCATTGGGACATCATGCCGCAGACATGTACCATGATGTCTCACCCATTCCCATTATCCTGACACCACCAGGCTGACCAGTCCTAACACTAACCTCTTAACGTTGAGAACCAAGCGATGCAGCCGTTAGTACCATTTGTATAAGTAGTTGGTTTGACTAGGCCGGCGTTGGAAGTCGCGACCACCTACACCCTAGACGGATGCTCTAACCAATAAGCCACCACATCGGTCTTAATTGTTATGAATGATAATATAAATATTATACCGTTTTTAAACCAACTAACGTATGCCGCTACCTTGTGTTTCTCGTTTATTCCATATTTTCTACTGGAAAAGCATTGACCTTGAATCCCAAAATAACATTGCGTATAACGACAACAGTGGGGAAGATCGGAGAAAACTTAAACAAGTATATTCCAAGGATTCATTTATTTCATTTTTATGTTTTGTTTTATTATATGTAACGAACATGAATCTTTGCCTATGTAGCCTACCTTCAGAACCAATATAAATTAAAAAGTGTTACATACTAAAATTCTAAATAGATATATCGTTTCTTTAAAACATATAGTGGACAATCAGACGATAAATAGAAAAGGACAAAATCGTGTTTTTTCATTCTTGATTCTGTGCTATAAATGTTTACATTTTATAAATGTGAAATAGAAGAACATATTTATTTTTCAATTTTGTGTATGAAAATGGAAATTTTGTATGGCAATTTTTGAAATCTATGTTTAATATAAAAAGAAGACAAGAACGTACGAATAAAGAGAATAATGGATATGAAAAACATTTGGCGATTGATCTAAATAAGGTAATATATTTCAAGCTTATGGACATTAGTTTAATTTTGAAACATGAGAAACATGTTAAAATTTTGACACATTTAGGACTATACTGAAATAAAACAAGCATAAACAAAGATGCATTACCATCAAGTTCATCGTTAAATTTCTTAGCAATAAACGAACGAAAGAAATTGCTTTTTAGTAATTTATGGAAAATTCCAGACTTAGATGTGGTCCGTGATTCCCTAAATATCTCAATTTTCTTGTCAGATATAAAAAAACGTTTTTGTAGTCTGTAAATATGTTACTGGTCCTTGGCATAGATCTGTGCAGGAAAAATTGATTTGTGCATTTTATACCAATATAGCTACAGAAAATAATCCATTTGATCGATATGTGTTTTACATTTTATCCAGTGTCATCTCAGCTCTGATCATGATATTCATTTTAATCTTTGTAATTATGCAATTATACATTTTAGTTCGTGCAGAACGGTGAGTGAAATTCTAATCTCCATGTTTATTGTTTTATGTGCAAATGTTACAGGTATGATAGAAGTACAGAAATCGTCCCACATAAAATGCATGAACATTTCCTAAATCAGCCCGAACAGTATAAACTAAAGCTTTCTTCGCCATAAACTAGAACTGTATTTGAGATTTTTCTCTTGGAAAACTAACATTCTTGATTTATGAACATCCAATCTTTGGCTTCTACCATTTTGGAGACATCAGCCAAACTTTACATGCCAGCAGCTATAAACGTGCTAAGGTATGACACTAACTACTCGCTCTTCATCATCTGCCAAACAGAGGCAGATGATGACTTAATAGAGAAAGAGGGTGCACATAAGAAGGTTCTTAGAGTGTCTGCTCACAATGGCAATACATATCATTCTAAAATAAGCAGAGGCACTGGAGACAATTGTCAGGATCTTAGATAAACCCATGCAATATCACAAAGAAAAAGCCGTCCTTCTACGAATGTAAAGCTAAAATAAAGAACATGATGATATGCAGATATTGACCATTGCGTCCATGGCTACCATATACAAATCATAATCCATTCAACCACACAGATGTGTAACCGTCACTCACATGAAAAATGACAGAGAAGAAATGTACTTCTGTGAAAATGGAATATCAAAGAGAATTTGTTACACACGACTGGTATAGAAAACCCTGTAATGTTCACCAAGAGCTTTGGGGCATGTATCATGATGTCCCACCCAGTCATATTATGAGGACATCAGGCCGACCAGTCCTAACACCAGCCTCTTAATGCTGAGCGTCTAGCGAGACATCAGTTAGGACCATTTTTATAAGTCTTTGTTTTTATTCAATTCGAACCTGAGATCTTCCGCATCCTAGGCTGGCGCTCTAACCGCTTATAAAAGTTTTTGATATATAATTTTGAAATGCTTGATATATTATTAGATACAGATGGCCTGTGACCAGTTTCGCTATAACCGATGCTTACATAGGACCATCACAATAAAACGTTTATGTGGGGAACTCAATGAATCTAGTTTGTCACAACTATATATTCTTTTGTGTTGAGTTTCCTTGTATCCGCCAAAGCATCAGTGAAATATTTGATTTAATTATAATTGGCAAGTGAGTGTTTGGGATTTTAGTCTTTGGAGCGAGCCAATGTTTGCTGAATAGCACAACCAGTTCAAAAAGCTATGTTCCACATACACATTAAACAAAAATATGTTATTATGTAGACCCATTTCAAGGAATGCAACTGCTAGATAATTAAACTATTTCGCTGTGACATATTTCAAAACTTGTTTAATTCAATTTGTTCTGCTACTGCTTTCTGCACTCTCAAAATTTTCTCTATTTGACGAAGATCTGAAAAATTATATTAGGTTTATCTTACTGATAGCAAATCAACAATATTAATATTAGATCACTGTGGATTAATTTCCATGTATATTTAATATATATGTGTGTGTGAGAGTTAATATATATACATATATATATATATATATATATATATATATATATATATATATATATATATATATATATATATATATATATATATATTATTTTTGATGTGATGCTTATTTCTCCGTTCAAATCATTACCGTCTGGAAATCCTCACTAACATGAACATCTCTTTCAAGGTCTCGTGTTTAAATGCTAATTTTAATTTATAATTTAAAATAAGGAACATAAGGTATATTAAGAATTATCTTTTTCTCTACATCATGTGAAACGAGAAACTTATTTATCTGGCGAATCCCAAATAATGCTAAATGTAATATCACGCAAATCGAGGAGAATGGAATGTTGCGAATGAATTTCAATAGTTTGGAATGTCCTGGTATACCACAAAGAAGGAAATTAAAATCTCTTTGAATAAATTCACACTAATCAAAAGTTGGCAATTATTTAAAGAGTGAATAACCTGTAATACCCCAAACGTGACAGACAACTTTTTTATTTATACCATTAATATGAATAATTCCAACTGAAACTTCCAATCTAATTCTAAACAAATATATCCACATATTTTTTTCAATTTTCAGTGATCAATACAAGTACGCTATAAAACATTATATTTACATTATCCAAAGTATTACTTTAAATCATGGACAAACGTTAAGCACAAAAATAAGTGTACAAGGAATTATTCAATGCATCATCTAATTTAAAACAATGTACATAAAGCCATGTATTTCTACACTTGAGCCAAATTTTTGTCTGGCTGGAAATACAGCACAGCTTCATCTTTTGCTTCTTACATCCAGCAATCCCATCAAAGTTTATGAGGTCATTTATTAGTATGTTAAAAGGAAACGTTACAATTTGAACATAACTGAACGTTTTAAAACATATGATATAACATTTACTAACATCAGTTTCATTCTAAGGTGCCCAATGATTTTTCATCCATTGTTTTATTCGGAGAGGGTAACATTCCTTGAATATGTTATCCTTGGGTAGAAGTAAATAGATGATGGCATTGTAAAGTAATTGTTATTTTAATTGGTCACATTATGAGCTACCAGAACGTCTGACTGACTTTTCTCTGGAAGGTATGTGATCATGTATGCTTCTTTATCCTCTGATCGTTTTATGCATAACCACTCCATATGGCAGATTATATTACATTATGATGTCCGCCAGTTGGACCGTCTTTTCAATATTGTGTTCTCGCATAAAAACTGTAGTTCTATGCCATCTATCGTTACCGCACCTTACACATTTACTGAAATCGGAACACATAAGAAAGCTTTCAATTTGTTTGTAAACGACGTAATGCTAAACTCACATGGACTTTCTGCAGAGGAACATAAGATATGTACGATTTCATATCGCGTTCTGTAATACTCTACAGAATATTTTCAAATTATAACATCCGATTTTTAGTTTTTATCTAACATACTTTGTGGTTAGTTTGCATTTGAGCAAAGAAACTATTTTAAGCAGGACGAAAATCCATTTTCCATGAAACTGTTTATGTTTTAGACCATATGTATTCGTAAAGATATGCAAATCTGTTGCACTTGAGACAACGAAGATATCTACTGATGTGGGAGTTAAAAGGACACATATGAAGTTAAGATGTTCGCTTCTGCGAAATATTCTGAAAAATAGCATTATTCATTTGAGACCAGCCATAACTAACTGTTTTTTGAGGGCTTGCATAAGAGACAAGATAGGCCGTATCGTAATTTTCAGTATATCCAAGCACGACGTGACATAGTTTAAATGAAGAAACATGGCTTCCGCAGATTATATCAAGTCTTGACGCTTTCAACTTGTCGAATTGTTTGATGATAGACATCTAATAAAAATCAGAAATCTATTGATTTTGGTGCATATATTTGTAAAATTTAAAATGTTTGTATTTGTTTGCGACGGGATGAATGGGGTTAGGCTTTGGTCTTATTACGGATGTCATATATTATAAAACTATTTTCATTTTGTTAAAGATGATTCTTTGTGGAATGCTGAAGAATATAATCGTTGTTTTACTTTTCTTCCTTAATAACCTTTGTTTGTTTTCTTTTTTTTCTTTATTATGCATATAATAATTGAACTCACATCTGGAGACCGAACCAACACTGGAGGCCTGCAAAATCGATTTATATAAGTTTATATACTTCTATTAATTTATCAACTTGTCATTTTCCTTTTATTGGGTCTTATCATTTTGTTTTAACAGTTTGGTTTGAAATGTACTCAGTCCTTGGTAATGAAAAACCGGGCTTCCAGAACCTTCAGTTCATGGTTTAAGGCTCACAGTTTATCAAATGTCTTTAAACCGTTCTTCATAAATTTTGGTGGAGGCAATTTTGTCCGGGAAGTCGCTTTACGGCTATCATGCATTCTGTTGCACCTTGAGTTCACAGTGACATAAAACACTGAGGTATTAAGAGACATCGTATAAATCCCACAAAGGTGTAATGAGTCCATTATTTCGATCTGCTTTGCAAATATTGATATCACAAAGTCACACTTAATATTAAATGTTTTTTAGTCTATTTAATTGCTATATTTAGTTTTAGGGAAATTTCGTCTTATTTAATATATAGCCTACTATATATATATATATATATATATATATATATATATATATATATATATATATATATATATATATATATATATATATATATATATATATATATACACATACATACATACATACATACATACATACATACATACATACATACATACTGTCGTCATTTGTCCAACCTACACAATATTTCCTCACTTTACATTGCGTTCGAATAAGCCAAACCGTTTTATAACTTGAATAAACTATTGGAATAATTTTCGGTATTATTAGTAAATACCTTAATATAAGACAAAGACGCTTATACCTTATTTCACCTTTAAGTCATCATGAGCTGTGAAGTACTGTTATAAAACTAATTTTAGGAAACAAGATCATGAAAAAAACCTTTTAACTAACTAACTAACTAACTAACTATCTATCTATCTATCTATCTATCTATCTATCTATCTATCTATCTATCTATCTATCTATCTATCTATCTATCTATCTATCTATCTATCTATCTATCTGTCTGTCTGTCTGTCTGTATGTCTTTATGTATGTATGTATGTATGTATGTATGTATGTATGTATGTATGTATGTATGTATGTATGTATGTATCATTTTATAGCCCGTAATCCCCATAGCGGTTATTTAACTTGAAATGGAGGATAAAGTTCGAAGTCTAATTATAAAATGGCTGTTTGATAACCAAAATACAGTTATAACAATACGAATGAGCAATATTTAATTGATTTTTAAAAATTATATTACTTCAATTCTGAGACAAAGGTTAAATTACCCTATAACATTGTAACATTGTTGGCACTACATGCGAATTGTAAAAAAAAAAGATTTTTTAAATCATACCCATATTTCATTACCTTTTGGATATAAAACTTTTCATACCTCAATTTTTTGAACTTTTTGTTATTAGGTTGACTACAGATTACATGTGGTTGTGTACACACAAATACATCGCTTTATGTTGAATAGGAAAGGATTCGGATCAGCAAACAACAGCTTTTATAGGCAGATCAAATAAGAATAGTCTGATCTGATCTGATTGGTTTGTTTACTACACAGTGTCCTACTTAAGTAGCACTCTTCCTCCATGAAAATCATTCCATGTTTCGCTTCTGAAATTAGAAGTAAAAGCGAAATAATGAGCTTCATACGAGTTTCCTTTGGCATTTAGTTGAATGAATATATAATGAATATAATTCCAGAAACTACACTTATATTAAGTTTGATAATATTGTCTTCTAAATGTATTGCATTGTCATATTGCACCATTTCTGTCTGGATATTTATTTTCCGGAATGTTGCTGACAATCGTTCAACCATCTTTGGCTTCTGTTCGAACACAACGATACAAATATTGTTTTTATTCCCCGACCGTCATTCTTTCTCTATAAATATTTTCCAATATCTGAAGAAGTTATTGCAAGACTTGCAAATAATGTCAAGCATTACGAAAAGCTAACAGAACAGTTATTTTGTACTATCATATGACCTGTAAAGATGTTTTAATTATTTTGTTTATTGCGATGAGGTTGAATATATAAACACGACTATTTAGTATCTTTTAAATCAAATATACCTTACACCAGATATTCACATTGTTTTAAAGCTTTGCAGTATGTGAATCAATGTATTTTTTCATATACCCCTCGGTCTTTCGAAAGACATTACATGTGCGGCTATTGATGATGAATAACTATAGCAAACGTATTGTTTTATATATGGTAAAGCCTATTTGAAATAATACACTGCACATGTGGCACATAATTTTAAGTGTTTCGAAAAATGTTTGGTAATTCCATTTAAACGTAAACTGACACACGACGTATCATGTTTATGGTGCTGAGGTAAATTCCAAAGAAAAGAAAATAAGATTTAGAAACTTTACTTTTGAAATAATTTTTTTGATGGTCATATCCAAGATTTAGAACCAAATTAGCTTTGAGCACTAAAGGGCGAAATAAATCGAAAATAAAATTTGTATTAATATGATCATTGTCCACTACATAATTGTTCTTGAATGATCTCAAAGTAAGACCCAACCTATTGTTACGTTTGCAAGTGCTCAATTCATATTCTTAAGCATTGTGTCTCCAATTAACTCGTTATTGACATCATGTATGTCTAAGCGTTACATTAAGCTGAAACGCGTTTATGATGTACTGTAGAGGTCAACTAGGTTGAATATTTCGGAAAATTTTGATGGAAAAGTATGCAATACCTACTATTATTATATAAACAGCTATCAATTGTTGAAGTCTGAAGATATGCAAGAATATCGTGCGATATGGGACACGTCGATGTATTTGAATAACCGGCAGATGGCGAGCACGTGTGTATGCTGATCTATTATGTACGAGATCTGAAGAACGACCGAAGTGACCGGCTACTGATTTAACGAGCACGTGCTTTAGTTTGCAATGAAAGCTCGATATATTGGATTCTAACATCATATCAGTTAAGAAAGATTAATATATATTTATAATGGAAGAACAAATGAAAATTGTGGATTCATCTTTTGTTCATTAACGTTGCATATGGTGAGGAAATATGAAAATTGTAAATGTATGTCATCCAAGTCAATATCAAGAATGCAGCCCCAACTTTTCTCCTTAAATTTTATTATTGCATGTCATGGGATTGATTGGCTGGTGTTAAAGAGTTATATGTTGTGCAGTGTACGTTACATATTCACGATCGTATTCGATTAAACGATTTGTCAACTATGGGAGAAAGTATTTATATTTTCAATTTATTATCTAATATTTTTTAAAACTAGTATTGCTTTCTTACTTTTCAGCAAGTTCTTAACCCACCTCATTTGTTCGTCAATTCTTACGCCTCTGTTTTACGCCATTTACTTCTCTAAAGTCTAAATGAATCACAAGCCTTTGTAGTTTAACGTGTCCGAACTGAGGCTGTCACAAACGTTATAATCATAGATCCATTTCATTTTAGTTTTAAGCTGGTAACTAAGAAAGACGCATAAAGGAATTAAACTCATACAGATATTGTGATTCTTCATTAAGATGGCACGAATTTGTTGGTAACACGAGGATATATTGGATATGTAACTGGTGTAGGGTTTAATCATTGAGGTATCCATCTGCGAATAGGTGGATTACTAATTTCCCTGGACACAGACATGAAACGATACCGTTTAAGAAATAACAATCGTGCATTTTCAAACCTCCTCCCCTACAATTACTATTGTAACTACCCATGCTACTAATGCTAATACTTTTATTAGACAACTACCACTATAGGTAAGCACTATGAAGAGTTTGATCGTTCTTACCTTCGCTGCCGTCCTGTTGAAAGTGCAGGGATCCTCTAGAAATGAAGAAGTCACCGATACTGGACTTGAGTTCGATCATGGTAAGATACTGATGTGTACGATGTATTTGCTTGTACTTATATATGCATATATGTAGTTGACGCTAATACCTTTATATGTTTCAAGATGTAGCTAATATCTCCCTGTACATACATGCTTAATCGTCTTGAACCGCCTTTACTACAACGAATCCTACATGAATATGCATTGGTAGCACACAGTGTATATCATATGAATTTATTACTGTAATAATGTTTAGTTTTTCAATCATAGGAAAACTAGCAGATGTTTAAACAAATCTTATAAATTAAAGTGTAAATTCTGCAACATTAAGTTTATTTTAGTGAGACTTTGTCCGCACCAATCGGATAAGATGCGCGCTGCAAAAAGGACCAAATTTAGCCGTATTGTGACAATTATGGCAGTGAAACAGCTTTTTGACAGAGGAAAATTTTGGTATTTGGTTGGGAAAGCAAGCCCTGAGAAATAGTTGACAGACTTAGCGGCAAGTTCTGTTATTATTTCAGTAAACTAATCAAACAGTGTTAAGAGACTAGTGAAATTCCGTTTATTCAGTCATTGCGAACGTTATCATTATCTCGTTTCTGTCAATTAAAAGCCATAAAGCTGTAACATGCACTTGTCTTCATCTAATTAACTGAATATGACATACACACACAAAATCGGCTTGAGGCGGATTTCGCGTTAGTTAATAGATTGAAGGGGTAGAAACGATTGCTTGTGTGTAATTGAGTCTTCGTTGTATATTTTAGAGCCAATATGTACTCAATTCAAGTCCTGGTCTAATAGATAACTATGATGTTTTGGAATACAGTTTGACAAAAAATGACTATTTAAGTTCTCAGAGGAAAAATCTGATTGACAGCACTTTGAAGATGTAATGAAAGAAGTGCAGAGAAAATTACCATTGACATTACTGTTGTATGTTTGTATGAAGTATCTTATGTGACAATTTCAATGAATTAGTTTCATGGATTCAGTTTCATTTTGTTTATTTAATGTGGCAGTTTGAAATAAATCTCTGAACTATTGTAACAAATGGCAATATATGGAACAGAAGTTAAAGTCATAGAACAAAAAGGATAAAATTAGATTTAAACCAATGAGTTGGTTAGTAATAGATCATTATTCACTCAATCATATAGCTATTCCTGCATATGACTGATATTGTCCATACCTAATTAAAATTTAACTATTGGTAATCTAAGTCCAAATGTGTTATGAGATTTTCATTGACTTCAGATTTTGATAGAGAACAGTTCTTAGTTGCATTGGTTGTGGTCATAACAATGTGGTCTGTTGTGGCTTGCATACAAGTATATGAATATTATTACAACTCTCTGCATGATATCCAGCCATCTCATTTTCTCCAAAAATATAAGAACAATGATATCACAGCTACAAATTGAATTACACATTGTTGACTTTATGCTTATTTTTTGCTATGTGCATGTCAAGTTGATAACCATTTGGACAGTACACCATTTTTGCTATGTATATATCTCCAAAATATGCATTGCTGCTTTAAACTCCAAATCTAATTTTTATTCACTTGAATAATTTTCATAATGATAATAGGAATGCGTGTGGGGGAGGATAAGATCAAGCAGTACATTTGCTCCTAATAACAAAAACTTGATTTATTAAAGTTACAATAAAACCTACTTGCCATAGCCAACAATAAACAACTGATAGTATTTGCACACTTTCCAATTTGTTTTTAGCCCCTTACCAATTTTAAAAATCAACAGCATCAAGAAGATAAGTTATAAATAAGTGCAGTACATAATTTTCTTTTGGCCATTGAGAGGACGGACAGTCTATCATTTCATGTACTGCAGTTGCATATTAAGTTGGTCTAATTATGACCCTACAAATGGTGCGAAAAGGTTGAGAAGAATCTTCACTGGTATTTTGTTAATAGCACATATATAACTGGTATGTTAATTGTAAGCAGCTACATTAGCCTATGTGCCCTAGTCTGGTTTTCATGATGGATGATTCATGTCAGTCAGAACTGTCATCTCCATCCAGTATTTGCAATGTACAGCTTTAATATTTTTTAGAAATTATGGACAAATAAAAATGGAACTCCAAAATGTGTGGAATTAGTGAGATAACCAATCACGGTGAATGAACAAATCTGTTGCTTGAAAATAGGGACTTGATCATGCAAATGTCGAGAATGTTACTAAAAAGTCCCTCTTTGTTTGAAATGCAGACAAAGTGACAGTTTTTGAAAAAAGTACTAAGCAAATGTATACATTCACAATAAGTAGGGGTTAGAAAAAGTTCACTCTGCAACAGGGGGACTGGGTACAAAATGGCAGTTTTCAAATGTTCATGTTCAGAGATGAAATTATGCCATTTATTGATGTTTTTGAAGTTTTAGGTTTTGCATTTGTCTTTTTTGTACATTTAAATGTCAAACATGTAACTAAAGTACCAACATGTCATTTATCCTGAGCATTCAGTTTTCAAACTCGCATTTGCTGCCACGAGTCTGTTGCTGTGATCTAGGTTTATGAAGTACCAATATGTCATTTGTCCTGAGCATTCAGTTTTCAAACTCACATTTGCTGCCATGAGTCTGTTGCTATGATCTAGGTACATGTACTTGTATTAATGAACTGTAAGATGGCCAATGTGGATTTAGATACAAGGGTTATGGTCAACACTGCTTGTGTTAGCTTTGTTTCAGATGGAGTTGTCAATGACATCTTTTTTTCAAAGTTTGTTGATTAACTTTACTAGGTTTCAAATTGTAAGACATCATTCATTATTCTTGACCATCTTGAATTCCTTACGTGAAGTTTGGACAATTTATTTTCTTAATGCTGTTAATGATTGGAATCACAACATTTTAATAATGATGTAAAAAGTCATTTTGGTAATATATTTAAAATAAAGATGTTAAACTCAATGCTGTTTTGAAGTATTGTTGAGATCACTTCCCAGCTATAAATAATAAGGCATACAGAACCATGCATAATTTTGTAGAATATATCAGTATATAGTAACCTTATTAATCATATTTTACATCTACAAACATGAGTGGAGTTGTTATAGAACAGCATGTAAGGTAGAGGGGTGACTGTCCATGCTAATAGCATTTTAGATGTGCTAAATGTTACAGATAAAGATACGAAGAGTAAAGTAAAATGTAAAAATTGTAGCAATCCTGTATGCGTTTCATGGGTTGCAATATACACCTAGATATGATAAACACTTTTTACATAGCCATAACAAATTTTATAAGCACCAGTCATCAAGGCCATCTGATATTCATTAGACCACCACTTTCCTAAAGATCGGTGGTTGTGGTGCCTGCAATTTTCAACAACCTAGACCAGACCGCAATAAATATGTTTATTTCTTAAAGATCCCAATATTAACCTACACACATAAAGAACATTTTAGTTATATATTTTTTGTTTACAGACCTATATTTCAGGTTAATATATATATATATATATATATATATATATATATATATATATATATATATATATATATATATTTCAGGTTAATATATATATATATATATATATATATATATATATATATATATATATATATATATATATATATATTCTAATAATCTTGTTCTGTTTGTCCTTCTTGCATTCTACCTAGAAAAAAATAATTTTACTGAAACTTCAAAGTAAATTAAATACCGATGAAACACTAATCGTTTATTTGATGCTGCCGCCAGAAAAAACAAACGGGCATTTTTTTTGTCCTCCAAAGTTGTTCTGGAGTGATGAACTCCATTATACATGCACCCCTCATAAACACAAGTCAATAACAATCTGCATTGAAACTAAATACCTGTCATGAAAAAAAGTCAGCACCAAACATAAATAAAACAATTGACTCTTATGGATTGTCCAATGTGACAGGAAGATGTATAATGTGCAATAAAGTTTTCCTTTTTTACAGGAAAAATATTTATGCTTATGAACAGTACCAACAGTGGCATAAACTGCAAATTAAATTTCCAATCATTTAAAACGAGATATATTTGTCTGTCAATTAATTTTTAATTTCTGCAAATGTGTTCATTTTTCTATGAATAGTCTCTTCCCTTGAGCATCCTGGACAAGATGATTGCTGTGTCCAGCTGACCAAAATCTAGGCCAGTTTAAGTACATGTACATGTAACTTTGAAAGAACATTAGCCACATGCTACTAAAACAGCATTGTGTTTTTGGGCAATGGGATGTAGATGAGACGAGGACTGTCATTTTTGTATAAGTATTATTTGTGTTCTCTAACGGCATATGACTCATACATGAATTTTATGTGATCTATACTAAAATTCATAAATATTTTCATATGCATGTGCAGTACTGAACGCATTATGAACTGTACTGAGCAAATTTAAGTTGTTTTCAATATACAAGTTTATTTCATACTAATTTTGTCAAGAGTTAATTAAAAGCACACATATTTGCACCCACTTTCATTTACACCCCAACCACCCTCCTGATCAACTAACTTTGGTATATGTATAATTGTTTTCTCAGCTAACTGACGTGATTGGTTATAAAACATTTTGGTTTATATCACGGTCGGATTCTATCCAACTTCCCTGTTATAAAAAGAGTTACACTGTACTTAATATCACATTACTATTATTCAGTGATACTGAAGCTAAAAGTATGTTACTACTGTTATTATATTTGAGTGTGTTACTATAATAATACTCTATTATCTTTAAAACTGGTATATTAATTCCATACATCGTCTTGATCTCAATTATACTGGCAACCTAGTTTTTCTAGTACAATCTAATTTAATTAAAAGGGTAATTCTGTATGTTTCTTTATGGTTGTACAAATTTTGTAAAAATTTGCGTTACTGACTATATGAAGTAATCAAGACATTTCTAGTATTTGTATGTTTATTTTATCATTATTTTCTGATATTGTTGAGTTTGAAATTATTGTTTGAAAATAGTAGTTAATAGGGCAAGTTTGTGTCTCTGTCGGGGTGGGGTTGGTATAGGATGAGCTGCAGAACACTCCATCTTTGAGTAAGCTGTTCTGAAATAATAATGCAAATATATGTTAAGTACAGTCATAGGTTGACATTGTTGGCTGTTCTTAGTGGTGATGCGGGTTATGGGTATGAAATATGCATTTTCAATTGCATGTTTATGTAAGATAAGGCTGGTTTCCATATAATTAACAAAGTAAAAGACCTACATGATGATTTAAATTCAAGATAGCAACCATAAGGTTAAAACGGTATTTTTTTGTATTTTAACATGGTTGAGTCTTTAGAGATTTTCCAGGATACCATAGCAATGATTGGAATCAGAATATATATCCCATCTTGCCTTGTTTAGATTTCCCATCGTACTTTGTATGCAAATGCACATGAAATATGTTTCCCAGCATGTTCATACATAATTCATTTTTGAAATTTTTGCTCATTCACACTTATAAAATATAAAAATGTTAAAGATCAAAATCATTTTTTTATCAGACAATAGGAAAACAATTTTTAAAACATACGAACTTAAAGTGTAAAAATAATAGACACAATTGACAAAACCAAAGATAAAAATTATTTAAAACTTTAAAACTATTTTTATGACTCTTGACAAAACATAGTTATCATCTGCATATCCAAATCATTTGGCTCATGGGAGAATTTTGTTTCTGAGATATAAAGCTTGTGGCATTAATTTCATTACTTTCAGCAACATTTTCCTTCAACATGTTTAAAGGTACCGATTACTATTTTAAATTTCCAATTACCAGTGCGGACCTATTGTATTTTTTGCTTTATCACCCATCAATAAGTTTCAGTATTTATTGTCATCCCTAAGTATCTTATGCTATTTTAATGCCAGTAAGATTGTCCACATGAAGCTTTGATGCATACATTAGGCTATCACCCCCTTTATGACTTTAAGCTTAATTTGCAGTTGTTTTGCTGTCATCATTATCATCATCTTCACCATTTTTAGTAAAGACACGCTCATCCATATATATATATATATATATATATATATATATATATATATATATATATATATATATATATATATATATATATATATATATAAAGACAAAGACCTTGTTTATCTCATTCGTTATATAATAAGTTCTGTATTGTATCATCATCATCATCATCATCATCATCATCATTATTATTATTATTATTATTATTATTATTATTATTATTATTATTATTATTATTATTATTATTATTATTATTATTATTATTATTATTTAAATGTGACTTTGACTAATAATGAATCGTAAAACAGTTAAATCTTGGTAATACTTGCTTGGATACTTGATCCAAGACTGCTGATGCAGTGTTATAGGTTGGTATTCAAAGGTATGTTCTTGATATTCTGTATGCATCCTTGTGAACCACTCAAGCTAAGATTGTCAGCACTGTATTATCAAAATGAGAATGGTGAATTTTTCATTTTGGCAGATGTTCGTATCACATCGTATCCCATGGCTTGGGTCACAATATAAGTACATTTGGCCCTTTAGAATGAGAACGTTTGTGTGAGTTCCTAGTCTGGGAACATTCTTTTGACTATATGTGTAAAAGATGAGCTATCAGAAGTATGGGATAATATTCGGCTATAACGTTTGCAAATAGTATCAAGCCGTGCTTTATCCACAATAAATTTTGATGCAGATTCCATTTACTTCAGTGATGGCATATTGGATGTTGCAGTTAAAATGATTTTATCAATTTGAGGTTTCTGCGTGATACATAGCATCATTCGTTCTGCCATAACATGCTATAAAATCAGCTTTACAGGAAGAGCAGAATACATATTCATTTCCTTTTGGACTTAATTGTGTCCACATAAATTGGTTCCTTCCATGATTAAATTTCATGTGATTATTACTTGCTTGAATTTTGGGATTTTTTATGAGCTCTTGAGTGATCGTACAATAGTTAATCAACATTTTTATTTCTGTCCAAATTATTTTTGTTATACATAGCGTAGACTCGAAATTACCTTGACAACTTTAAGCACCAAAACAAAAGGAATATACTTTGAGGAGAGAATCAAAGTAATGTTTATTATTTCTTGTGGATTGAGCTCATTAGTAGCCCAAACATAACCAATTAATACCTTTAAGGAAGTACTTCTACTCACATATACCATAATCTACCTTGACAAACGTCAAATAAAGCCACTTGACAATTCCAACAGGATCAAAGAGAAAAATTGATAACTACATTGTCTTGCCATATTTAAACCAGTCCAGTCATGTGATCACAGGCTGCATTACCATAAATATGCTACACTGAACTAAAAGTGGGGAAAAGGGGGGAAAATTCAATAAGTTTAGAGATCTTATTAGGGACGGGAAACACCCATATGCTCATGAGAATAACCCTATTTTGCATGAGGTAAACCTGTATGTACTGTCATCATGAATAGTTTAGATGAGCACAATCTGACGTGGCTGTGAGACAAGGCGTTTTGACACCACTTTGTACAGATACAAGGGAAACACATAATCTCTCCACTCTGAATGGGACATATTATCGGGAACAATGGATGTTTGAAAACTATAACAAAACGGAGATTGACGAAGGCTGTAGTTTAGTTGGGAGGAGTTCGTTATCGATTGTTTAGAAAAGCACCATAGGAGTTATCCTCTGAAGCTGCAAGTATGCATTTACCACTAAATTGTACACTTAAATTGAAATAAAAATGATAATTACTGTAGAGTTTTACGCTATTGGTATATTAAATATTTCAATAGCCTATAAAGGCTTATTCTAAACGAATATTATGGCAAACACAAAACTTGACCTGAGTTTAAGTATATAATTGCTATGACTTCCGCAATCATCGATGCACAGAAGTATGTGGGAGAACGGTAATACAGTTAGAGACACACAAGATTACCAAATGAGTTTAGAAAAACCATTTCAACAAAATGACAATGCTCATTCGAATTTGGTATGAAGTGTTAAGTGCGTGTTTTTTGATAGCATTTCGTGGATTAAATTTGTTTGTTAAGTTAACTCTTTATGAAATAACATGAAAAAACTTGATTGCAGGGATAACACAAATGCTGTTTATTAGATATAATGGCTTAAAAATCTTTCGACTAATGATAAACACAAATTTAATCCTTTGTGAAGAGATTCATGGCACTACAGTGCGACCTTACCAAGAAGTGTATATCACTTTGCATTGGAATGATGTACATGACTGAAAGTTCCTTGGATTTGAAGCCTGGAATAGGAGATTTGGCTCATCATACAATTATAGTGTGTTAATGTTTACAGGGTTACCCACTAAAATAAGAACACAACTGATATATTTGCATTGTGACCCCCCAATATAGATGTTTCCAAAAGGTAAGATATTTTAACAATTACTGTGACATGATGTTTCATGTGGTTTACTTTTGTATTAAATTAACTTTAAACTTTGTTGTAGTATAAAATTTGACATGCCATATGTTTTACACTCATAATTACAGAAAACGCCAGTCATGTCTCCATCCATTTTGAGAGTGATAAGATTAGATCATCAAAGCTTGGAGGCATATATTTGCCATACATTAACATGCTAATTGCAGAATTGACGTATTTGATCAAACATGTTTTCCTTGGTCTTCCACCACAATGCAATGCGTCATATTACAACAAGCAAGAATTGAATTAATCATTATTGAATTAAAATACTCAAAGAAAGACTAATGTAGAGCATAACTTCTACTCTACCGTTCATCTTTTTTCTTTAATGGTAGCTTGCCACAATAAAAGTGTGGAACACAGAAGGAGTATGTTAAAAGGTTTACTGGATTTGTCCAAAGAAGAACTCGCTCAGTTTAGTCATTTGGAAACTCCTTCATTGTTTGGTGTTTAGTATCAGATTGGTATGATGCCCTGAGCACACTGAATATTCGTGTAAAAGATAGATGAACAAGGATTACTTCTGTCTTGTGCACAAGATATCCTCCCCTAAAAGTTGACAGCGACAATGTTTTGTCAAAAGATTCTTGAAAACAAGGTAAAAATGCAATCCCTCTCTGTTCAAGCAAACCTTGCAAACTATTGTTGGTGCTCACCGAAGCAAATGCACATTATTCAGAAATCTCCTAAAGAAGTTATAGATCCAGCACGTGAATATTATTTAAATGTATGGAACTGTCCTCCTTTTGAAGAAACACAAACAGCAATTAGGACAACTACATCACATTCTTTGAAATATGGTGCAAATGACAATTCCAATCCATTAAAAACAATTTTCGTTCGTTGAGGAGGGTTTAGTTCCATGCTGATAATATTGTTAAATTTTTATTTACCCCAGTAATGGCCTATAACGTTTAATTTCCGTTCTATCCTACAATGCTAAACGAATGTACATGCTTAACTTGAACTTTTCCTCCCAATCCAAGATGGCCGGAGAATGGATTATGTTGTATAGCACTAGACAAGTCTCAGTGACGCCATTAGCTAATAACAGGTTTACTACATACTGGGACAATTCTATTTCATTTCAGATGCCACATATGGTAGAGGATTTGACTCACAATCTAAAGGTCATATATCACATGATAGACTGTATTGGCGGCCTTCAGTATCTCACTGGACACATAGCTTTCATTTACGAAGCATGACATAGCCATAATTGTGTTAAAACTTCCATGTAGACTGACAGTAAATTCTAACTAGAATTTCGCTTCGTCTCAGTTACAATTAATATTAATACTTCCATTCTAGTATTTTGATCACCATCACAATAAGTTTATTGCACCATCACGATAGGTTTGTTGCACTCTATTTGTCATATTTTCATTAGTAGAAACGAAAATAGGTCAATCTCTATTAGCAGTAAGACTAGCATATCAGAGTTGCTTTTGAATAAGTGGAGCACATAATATTTATTGATTATTGCCCTCAACACATTTTCTATATGGGATAATTCTTGTTATTACTTTTTTAATTTCAGAAATATGATGATCTAGGAGAACACACGACTCGAAAGAGAGTTTCGAATTAAAACAAAATTCACAAACAGGGTTATGAATTTAATATACTTAATATACTGGTATTGAAGTTCCAACAATTATAAATCATTTAGAATTAAAACAGGAACTTAAGTTCATATTCAGTGAAAAATGTTTAACGTATTTCAAACAGATTTTGACTTTTCATCCCTTGGCAGTGAATACAGTGAATATTTAAATATTTGCTAAACAATATAAAGATACACAGAGTAACGTCATCAATAGGCAAACTTCAAACATCTAGAGATTCACTGAAATCATAATTATCCCATAAATCTCTTAAAATGTTACTGGTCATTTTTTAGGCCAAGATGTACTTGTATTTGAGAGAACACCCAGTGATATATCTTATTAAGGCAACAATAACAAAACAAATGCGAATCCACTCCAACCCATATTGCAATGGATTTATCCATTCAGCCATTTCATCATGCATACATTGATTGTCTTTGTATGGTTATTATTTCAGAATCTGTGTCAACCTATTGGAAAAAATTCAAGTTTGGAAGGTCATTTATGATTACCAGACAGATGCTCAGTTTTAGGAATCAATCTTAAACGTTTGATGACCTCCAAGTCAGATTATACTATTGTTTAATCTCCCAGAAGTAACATTACGTGATCACTCAAACATATTTCAACTAATTGTACTGTTCTCTATTATAGCTAATTATTCAATAAATACTAGTTGCGTATTTTAAGGACAATATTTAACTTTTCGCAGATTTAATTTCATGCCCAGCTTGTTTTAAAATTTTACAAAAGTGTATGAAAATAGCAGGCATTTGATCGGAGACTCATTCCACTAATTTACCAATAAGCACTTGTCAAAGGTATATATTCAAAGAGTGTAAATAGTCGACTTTAAAAGGATGAAGCTTTACGTCAAGGACAGATTATGGGATGAAACTTGGTATTAGCTACATCCATTTTGTGAATACAAATAATAAATCCTAAAAACCAATTAATATGGAGTTATGTACCTTAAGATTTCTAAATATTGCAAGGCTGAATAAGATAAAAAGTGTATTTGTAGCCATAAAAGCCATCACTAGCGGCAGTGATATTTTCCTGTTTAGAAATACTGTTAAATGTCTTATTCACAGAAGCAGAAACAGTTGTCAGGCAAATACATTCCCTAAGATTTTAAACAAATTTATAAATTTATATTGTGATAATAATAATATCCCTGATTTCTTTGAAATTTGAAAAAGGGTATTATACATTTTTGCAATTCTTGACTCTCATAACACTCCATGGACTGAACGGAAGTTGAGGACATCAAGAAGTCCATAGAGAATAGTCAGTCCTGACAGTCGGAAATCTACATTGGCAACTGGCAAATCCTGAAACTCATAGTAGATTGGAATATAGTTTAATCTGAGAACATATTTTTTAAAATGTAGAGACATATTTATTAATCAGGCCATAAATAAGATCATTCAGCAATAACAATATCATTGTCTGTATCATCGTTACATAAAGTTTATGGATACTGGTAATTGAATTTCATGTTATCAAAACAAAATGATGTATTCATTTGGTGAAAATAAGTATAGCCGTCATTATTAGGAGCATAATGTTATCATAGTGACAAGACAAAACCACGTATGGTGAAGCTGATCTGTGATGATCAATTATTGCTTGAAATTCTTAAACAGATTATAAACTGAGAATCAATTAGCTTTTAAAAAGTTCAGGCAAAACAGGAGAAACAAATGTCAGAAAAATTGAAGCCAAAATACATACTTTGCATATAATTGTGAATTATAATAATAACTACACTATTGTGGAATACGTGAGCATAAAAAAGCAGATTTAGAAGAAATGGCGTTGAAAAAGAGGTTATAGATGTAATCTAAAGATTTAAAGAAATTATTTTGGCAAGACGTAGAAAGACGTTTTTTAGAGTTTTAAATATTTATACAGCTTGAAACATTTCACAGAATTTCATTGTCCATGAATTATTACATGCATTCCAAATTAAGATAAAAATAGGAAATTATTTTCTTCAAAAAAAGTAGAGACCAGTCTCTATGTTTTATGTAGATTACAAGATTGCTTTGGTGTCTATTGCTAAAAGGGTAAAGAAAGTTACTTTTTATTAGGTTTTGTAATGGAGCTGTATATGTGAAAATATAAGAATTTTGTATGACCTGAACTTTTAAGTTACAATTTGATCTGTTTTTCACCATTTGATAGACTATGACAAACCTTTTGACCCTGTTGAATGAGTATTCTAAAAAATGTTCTGAACTCTTTAAACATATGGGACTGCCTTAGAATATTTTGCAGTAAATCAAAATGTCCTGTCATTAATAATGGATATTAGTCCCTACATTTTCATTTATAGCGGGGTCACCAGGGACACCCTGTTGCCCCATAGGGATTGAGCTTATTGTAATAGAAGTAAATTATTAGCAGTATACTCGATCAAGAACATTTGTGGTTGGTGGATTTAACGCCATTTTCAGCACAAGAATGATTATGCATGATGGCTATTATATTTGGAAAAAAACACAGGAAAAAAATTAAATCAACAGAAGCAGAAGCTACTGGCACGCGTTCTCACGTTTCCACATTGGCCGAGTGAGTCGAAACTTTAACCCATGCAGACAGATGTGATGTCAATGGTCAATGGTCAATAAAGATGAGCAAAAAGGACCAATCAACCATCTGGAACCACAGATTTAAACCTGTGACTTGCTATGCATATGTATATGAGTGCTTGTATTGTTTGTAATTATGGTTTATATTGTTGTAATTACTAATTTAAATAAATGTTTATGCAGAAGTTATGCATTTAGTATTTGGGTGTGTAATTACCATGTTTGACAATTTATGTATTGAATTTGAGACTCCTCCTAAGACTTAGTAATTGGAGGGTCTGCCTCAGATGCGGAAGGTCACGGGTTCAAACCAGGGACGAATTACACCAAAGACTTCAAAAAATGGTACTAAAAGCTGCCTCGCTTGGCGCTCAGGATTATGAGGTTAGAGTTTAGACTGGTCGGCCTGGTGTTAGGTTACTGTGACTTTGTGGGACATTATGATGCATGTGTTCGGCATGATGCCCCTTTGCTAGACATAAGTATAAACTGCAACACTGCAAACACTGTAGTTATTATTGCTACGTTGAAAATCCAAATCACACACAAATGTATTGCATTTATGCAGTTATGCTCAATAGAATATGAAAGTACAAGTTATCTAGTTAAATATAAGTTAATGTATCATTGTGGAAAAGTGAATAAAATATAAATTACATTTTCTTAAGCAGTTTATGCCTTGTATGTTGCAATGCTGACAACATTAGGTTACATATATACTAATAATGTTGCCTTTAATTGGTTATTAACAAATTTATTGATCTAGTTACAATGATTAAGTAGATACTTGTCAATGTTTTTTATCATAATGTTTTTTATCATAATTTTCGGTGTGTGTGTATATATATATATATATATATATATATATATATATATATATATATATATATATATATATATATATATATATATATATATATATATAAATATATATATATATATATATATATATATATATATATATATATATATATATATATATATATGGGTGTAGGTGTATATTCTGTATGTATACTCTATTTGCTATAGCTTTTTATTTTAATTAATTAAAAAAATGATTTTATTTGTAATAGTTTAACTGCAAACATTGGTAAAAGGTTTTCTTTAGTTTTTCCTGAAGTGAGGTACTAAGAACTGTTAAGTCATCCACTTAATCCAACACTGATCGGGATTAGATATCTGTTTTAGAAAAATTAGTCCAAAAGGACAAAACTGTAAATTTTACAAAGCAGATATCCAAATAGAAAGAATGTTTTAATTAAAGAAATCGTATTTACCTATCTTGATATTTAGTATGTCACTCTATATATTACATGTTCAAATTGGTTGATGTAAATATATATCCATACCAAATTAAATTACATCAATAATTCATGTTCTCTCCCTGTATTTATGATTTTTTCATTTTGACAGTGCCAGATATAGTGTAATATAACAAGCACCCAGTAATACATATTACCCTAATTAAAATAAGCATGGAATAAAATGAACAAAAACTATGGATCATTTTATTCGGTTCTTGGACAACTGATATATTTTGGAGCACCTAAATGCATGAATGGCATAAAAGAAATTAAAAATTTAAAGGAGCAGAAAACAATGTTTGTAAAGGAATACCTTCCTAACTGTACCAAAGAAATATTTAAAAATGAAGAAAGCACCACCTTTGTTATCTCTCATGACACCTTATGACACCATGCAGCCCGAAGGTCGCCTGTTTAAGACTTCTGTCATAGAACATATAATATGCTTGCGAGTGATGACTGCAGTAATATTATAGATGCGAAAACGTAACAGCTACCAAAACAAAATTATTTTTCACAGACAGACATTTTGAAATATCAGTATAGGTAATTTCACCCCACCCACTCACTTCAAAACTTGTAAAAATGAATTCAATAGTTTGTTTACATTATACGAAATATTTGGTTTTTTCTTTGTTTAACAGTCGAGTCAAATGGTTACAGAATGCTTGTTAGATGAAACTTCCATCACATTAGCTGAAGGGAAATCATACATTATAATAACATAATGACAAAACAAATGAAAGATACAGGGAGTTTTCGAATCTCATATCCTAATTTGTTTATGTTTTCTACCAACTTAAAAAATTAAAACATCATCATATATTTCATTTATAATATTTGATTGTGATATTATTCACTTCATGCACGAAAGACCTGAAGAAATCATTTTCCCTTCTTTAATTTCGATAAAAATACAAATTTATATATTAGTCATTGCGAGCCCATTTATATCGCTTCATTTATGCTTGAATGTCTTATAGCAGGATTCGTACAGCAATTACTCGCTTAACACTACCAAGGTAAATCGATTGTAAATCGGTTTGGCTAGTTTGATTTTATTATTTTTCAGACTGACTGACAGTAATTCATTTGCAGTAGTCAATAATTGTTCTGTTATAGCGGTATTTTAAAACGTTATTTCGATTCCGACATATTTTAACTCTTCTTCTTTTTCTCAAATTCTCCATAGATTGACACAATGAATTGTTATTCATCAGTTTGAAAAAGGTTCTCTCCTAATTTGTGGCCTTTTGACTCAAAGTATGACCTCTACCAAGTCTGTTTGATCACATATATTTAGTGTCAAACCAGATTGATTGGAGCTTCTGTAACATATAAATACTTTTCCTAGTATTTCAAAGTAGATTTTGGCGCAAACTGCTTCGTTCCAAGATTCACGATTTTTAACTGCTGCTCTAGGCTATAGGTTCAGATATACAAAAACACACAAGTGCACAAATGAATATGCTATTTATATTATCCCGTCCAGCCAAAGGGATCAGATCAGCAATGTCCTTTTCTTTATGCTCTCTTTTAATCTCTACCTATTTGGGAACCTTCACTACACAGTATTCAGTTTGCCTACCCTACCAAGTCTCCTCTAAGGTCGTCGAACGAGGCAAACTGCTGGTCTACCCTGGCCTCATTTAATCAAAAAAGAGGTGAGCTACCACTCTCTTCCCAGAGGGATGATCAGTTCCGTTTTACACAAAAGGAATCTCGACGGATTAGTCCTATACAACCATGTAAGGAGGGAAGGGACGACGAATTTGTCCTTTTAACGTCGCCTTCATCAGAGATGGATATCATAAGGGGTAGTCCATTTGAATTGGTTATGTGGAAAGTGTATCATCTCTTCCTTTAGGGTGCCTTTCTTCATCCCACCTTTTGTGCCATGAGAAGAAGAACGTTTGAGCATTCCATGAGATCGGCATCCAAAACCTTCAAAAACTACAGGCACAAGAAACTTCTACAGTATGTAGAAGATTTATGATACACATCTTCGACGAGATCTTCTGTTACTTCCGCGTTAAACGATGTTATGGGAGTTTACACTGACTTTATCCTGAGGCTAAGAGGATACTGGACAGCAGAATGATAGATTCGGCCCTTCTTCCATGCTTCAACCACTTATTTTCACCACTAATGATAGGATTAATTTGCTTGCTTTGCCACACCACCCCAATTCCACCACAACCACTCCGAGCCAAATACCAGCTTTGGATTCAGGTTCCTTACAAGTAGAGATGTCAGCGTGGATTGTTTGTTAGAATCTTGGTCTTTAAAGGCTTGGGATCTTAAGGTTAAAATCCTGGTTTTAATAGCCTCTCGTGTCTATCTGTTTGCAGCTGTCTCCTTCATTTTAAAGGAAGAATCTCTGTCCTAAGCAGCTATACAGAAAACGTTGTTACGAGGTCATATCAAACTCTTTATATGCTCTTTTGAGGGCAACCCCGTTTGTTATAGGAACGCTTTACTGCACACAAATGCAATTATCAGACATCTGGTCCTCAAAATTTTACATTGGATCAAGTAAGCTTGGTACTACGGTTTAGAGATAAAACGGAAAGAGAATATGTAATTTGGTAAATAAAAGAGATCATATGAACGTGAAGTAGAAAACACGTTTGAGTTTAAGATCTGGTTAAGGAAAAATGAGGTATTAACGGATAAACGATATGATGATACTTCGTCAGATCATTATGACAAGGATAGGGATTTTATATGTGATCCAAACAATAATAAGTCTCATGACATTATTGATTCAAATTTTAGTGCTAAAAATGTTGCTAAGGTGTGAAAAGTTGTAAGCAAATATTTTATAATGAAAAAGCGGATCATCGATTTCAATCATATTTCAGAAGAAATTCCAAAACAACATGTGGTCGCACTAATATTAAGGATATTATTATAAAAACCCTTTGGTGCGTAAAACAGACACTCTATGGAAAGATATTTCAGAAAATATCATTTTGCATTTGTTAATGACTAGTTCTGGTATAATTTCAAGTGGAGCATTATTAAATCTGATTTTGATAATATCTGGTGTTTGATGAATCTCGTATAACAGCTTTCAAAAAGTTGAGCCTCGATTTTTTAGACCCAAAAAGATACCTGCAAAAGAGTAAGCATCACTTATACTTAATCAGATCCAATCTTATTTGCGAAGAATAATATATGATATGAACGATTTAATACGCGAGTTTTGTATTATTGACAGTATGCTAACAAATATTCTACCAATGAGAGTTAGCAAGTATAAAAATTATCAAAAAAAGCATTGTGATGATAGGGTATGAAACTTTGTGTAAGCTTTAAAAATAACAGTGTCTTGACAAAACCGGGTATTTAAGTTTTCAGGTGAAATTCGATACATTTTGCAAATCGATGACACTAGCCTTGGAATGTGAAAATAAATGTTTTACTATTTGCCATCGCCTGGTCTATTAGGCAAAGGCGATGATAAAAGCCTTAGAATGAGCTATATTTCTCTGAGACGTTGAGAAAGGGATAGGGGATAGGTGGGGTCACTGAGCCAGAATTTTTGTGGTGGGTATCTGAAATAGTGAAGTTATATTTGTTTGGAGTGGGATAGGCGTGTTTGAGCAAGAAACGTCACTTTTATCTACTACTTCTATTTTACAACTATAGTTATTTTATGGAGGCGCGAAGCTAAGTTATAAAAGTATTATATGAACACTATGACAGAATATTGAAAATTATGTGCTATAGCTAACAATTGAGACACTCGTTGAAATAGGTCAGATGTGACCACTCAAGTATCACGTGGGCTGATTTATTCGAGGCTAGCTCGGTAACCCTTTACATTTAGGACCATCTACACATCATCAGAAGTCATTCAGTGCAAACTTACATATTCATATGAATCTACATACAGGAAGGGTAGTGTTTTACAGACTTTTGAGATATCTGCTCTGGTGGATCATTACGACCAATTAGACAATGGAATGAACGTCTGTTAAAACTTTCATGCCAATACAGAATATAATGTAATGAAAGAATCGACGAAACATTAACTTACAGCTTGTGCTAGCCAATAGCTGGAGGAAGGATAAATGGCACCCTCCGTACGCTCTTCGAGTTCGTGATGACCAAAACTCATCAAATCAGAAATGCGTGTTTTAACTTTTGTTTCAATTGACATTAACAACTTTTATTGCAAATAATGAGCACATAGATTATTGAGAAATAAGCAAAAGCATGTACTGAGACCTAAATCATGAAGATAACTTTTATTATCTAAAACTTGTAGGTTACAGTTGATAGATATAACATACAATTATTTTCATACATAAAACGGTAGTGTGCAAATATATGATTGAGACAAACAATTAAAAGCAAATAATAAGTACAACGTGCTCTTTACCCCTTCAAACATATTGTTTACATTATTAGGAAATTATTCAGGTTCTACAATGAACAGGTTACATTATATCATCAAGATAAGTTTGAGGTTTTTCCATTGACATTATTTTCTAAATGAGAAATATGCACTTGTAAATGGGACTTGGATGTGTAAAGTTGTATAACATACCATATTATATGATAGACTGAACATTTTTCACATACGAATTATCAGTTTTAGTTGGATGCTATTTGAATACTCGTTGGCATAATTATTATTACGGTTATGAAAGTATCATATCCATGCTCGCATTCTTTCAAAGTATTATCCACTATAACTCAATATTGTTAAAATCATAGAGAAACCTTTAGGTAATCTTGTTCTTTCTTTTTCATGTAAATCTTTCCTTTTTAACAAATATTTTAAATTGTTTTGTCTGACACAAGACCTTAAAGGGACAAATATGTTTCTTCTATTTCATTTGCTTTTCTACTTTTGCATACAAGGAAACATCAACTTTGATGTTTTTAAAAGATTATTTGACTTAGTGTATGAACTATATCCTTTATTTCCTTCATCCTGAAGTTGCAGTAGGCATTAATCCCCCCTATACATGCACGACATTGTTTTAAAAGAAGTTAGATAACTCATGCAATGAAGCGGTAGAATTATACAAATAATATGGATTCTAATACAGCAGAATAATCTAATCTTTTTAAAGATACATTTTCTCATCTTGTTATTATATACTACCCACTGAACAACTTCAAATAAATATACACGTGTACCTTAAATAATGAGTAATATTACTTTAAGGATTCTGCGGTTATTAAATAACTCCAATCCCCTTTAAATGACGACCTTAATCCCCTAACGTGATTGTTTTTCAATGTTGTACTTGATATTTGATTTTATGTATCTTTGTATCTCAAAAGTGAAAGCAATAAATAGCTAAATCAAGCACATTCAGTAAATTTATTTCCCCTACATATCAATGTGAGGTCACAAATAGAAACTGACATTAACTTTCAGCATAGTGCTGTTAGGTTACATGTCATATAGAAAAACACAACAAATTCAGAGGACCTATTTTAAGATGCATTTGAGAAAATGAGAAAATACATCAGTAACATTAACAATGAAGATAACAACTTGACTGATATTCGACCTGAGGAATGAAGCTTACAATCATAAGTGTGCCATAGTTCACCCTTGCACACCCAACTTCTTTTATCTATAAACCGAACAAACAAATCCCTCATCATGTTGAACTTCTTACTTGACCTTGAGGTTAAGGTCGCAAAGTGCAATGCAACACATTTACTAGAACCAATTCATAAACTAAATGTCTCGATCTTTTGACAGTGACATCTAAATCACAGGATATACAGTGTAACAATATATCAGTGTAAATAATTTAATTACATTTAGATCAGGAAAGAGACACTACATTTATCCTGCCTCTTTTCTCAGGGATAACCTTATTAGAGCCATCTATTTGGCATACATATTCAACATTAAAGCAATATATTATCCAATACATTCAATGAAGTTTTCATAAATGTTCCAACTGATATTTAAAATAGCATTTATAATTGGCAAGCCTTTAAATTATGACAGCAGTCATCAGTGTCCCTCACAAATCAAATCTGCTTATGACTTTCATCTCTTTACGAGATGCTGTTGGAATGAATGTGTTATAGACATGGGTATATGCCTAATCCCTTTTAAGGTGTTTTGAAAGCTTACGAAAAGTTTTTCGACTACACAATATAATCACTATTAGTATAAACAGTATTAATGTTACAATAGTTAGCACTAATGAACATATTGTATGCAAACTCGTAGTGTTGTTAATAATATGATGATAATGTCGCCAACAATCTGCCATATCTTCAGTAAAAGTAGTAATTCGAAGATATTTGTTCATGTGTGCGTCCAAGCTTCCTCCTTAAATGAGAAATAATCAATGAGTCAATCAATCCTTTCATTCATCAATCCACACTTTATGCTATCAAAAAATAAATAACAGCCATAGCAAATAACAAAATAGTTGTGTTGTATCAGTCGTCGTTTTACAGATATGGAGAATAAAATAAAAGAAATCAATGCTAAAAAATTTAATTTCTAATTATATAGACGAAAATGCCTCTTTATCCTTCCATCAGACATCAAGAAACATCCGATGTTATGTTAATCACATACACGAAATACGTACAGTATATGACATTTCCGTCATTTGATCTTTGGAGTTATGAAAGTTTACTGAAAATATGTTTGTCCCCTTGTTGTCTAAAAGACAATTCCATCTAAGATACTGGGGCGCTCTAGGGCGATACAAATATTCTGGGATTAAAGATAATACTTTACCTTCCCTACAACGTCTTTGAGTTGAAACAATCTCTGATATTCTCCAGTTATAACCAGATTTTCATATTAGGTGCTATGATGGGTATACTGGATGTCACGATAGCATCAATTTGATTTAAGACCATGTAGACATTATTACAAGACTTTTTGGTGCCAAATCCAACGTCAATACAATTTTATATTTTGTTTGAGTAGTCACAACAATATTTGCACAGCCAACATTGCTGTCTTACTGGATGAACAATGACCATCAGTTGTATGTATCATATGACATTTATTCATGAAACCACCATTTTGATATAGCTATGCATCTGAAATGAGCAGAGCTAGCATCTTCAATATCACCATCTTTATTGTAATATTAAAGGACAGATTGCATAATTCTAATTTATTAACAGCTATAAAACTCAATACTATTAGAATAATTAGACTTTCAATACGGTGTCCATACTGGATGTCCGTTTTCATTTATGACACATTAAATTAAGAAATCTTTTGTTGTAAAGAACGTGTGAATATGACAGACTATCATGAATAAATGGTAAAAAACAATATTTTTACAATAGCAGCATAGACAGCCATAATGACTGCTAGAAAAGCCTTGTTTTCTTTCGAGACCAAATAGATCATTGAATGGAGATAAATACAATTAGAGATAGCTAACATGAAGAGATACACAGATTAATGATACATGGACAAGAAATCATCGCATAAGCTCTCCTGGTCTAAGACCAGCAGAGCTAACATTTAGTGTATAAATCGAATGCATCAGGTTAAGTAAAGACTTCCGCTTAACATATTGCTTATACCAACCTTAATCTGTGCCAGTTCAGATGCACGGCTTTGCTTTACTTCAAGCAAACCTATTGGCTACTTCCATTGGCCATTAGCGTGAGTGAAACATGGCATATATCTTATTTAAATAAGCATTGGTTTATGATGCTTTTATGTGTGTTATAAACCTAATCTGGTGCGAAATACATTTGCTTTGATTTTAGAGAAAAGGAAATATGTTTTAAGGAAGGAAATATTCCGGACCAGAAACATTGTTTGATTCAAAACGATTTCGCTTTAGCAAAATTTCAATCTGGAGAGGTATAATTATATTATAAAAATGTGTATAGTTTAAATAAAAGAGAAAGCTAAAACTTACTTTCATTTATATACGCTGAACAGTGATCAGTATGGGTTCGATTCTTTACACATTTCATTGCAACACCTTTAATGCAGACGAAGTGTGGTCCCGGCAATTCTGTAACGTTAACTCTTAAGACGGACTGAAAAATAGTCCAATAGAAGATTAAATTTTGTTCATTTCCTCCTGTGCAATATTTTAAAATTTTCTTTTTAGAAATGTTGGAAGAGAAAAATGAAATCATAAGTTAAAACTTAACACATTCCTAACACACAGATGATTTTAAACAAGAGTTATAAATGAAAAATCGCTTTCTAAGCAGACAGATGCATGAAACCCCAACAAGTAACAGCAGCTCATAAAATCTGGTTTCACTTCGGTTAAGGGGTTTTGCTAAAACGTACTTTCTTCAATGTTTCAATGGCCATATAGCTGAATATCCTAGCCACAACTCTTTCTTAAAACAAAGTACATTATATCTTGGTAAAGTTATCTTTGTACCTTTGTTTCATGCAATTAATAGTTTATATCGTCTGCATAGTCAGTAGCTGCCGGTGTTTATCTTGTGGTCAGTAATGTAACTAACAGAAAGACACCGTAAATATGTATTGTATCTAATTATTGGCTATAAACATATCTTCCATTTATTGATGTTAGTAGATCAAAACTGCATCAAATCATGACTCTTTAGATAGGTATAACGTATTACATTTGATAAGCCAAAAATGTTTCCATTTATGTATTCTGAAAGGCTTTTTGTAATGATCACTACGTCGATTTATTATAATTATTGTTCTATTACTTTGTACTGTGGAATATAATTGTTAATATTTAATTTTCCTATGATAGTTGCTTGGCAAGTGTATGCATAACATTACATAAAAATATTTGCACATACCACGGAAGTTGAAATCTCTTAAAATTCCGTGGCTAACTTAAATATACATTGTTCAACATTGTCATTTAAAATCACTTACTCCTTCTCATGTTTAAACTTTACATGTTCAGAAACATCTTCATTAGATAAAGGTTTGATCCAGCGATGACAAAGCGAAAGAGTTTTTATTGAGATACTTATTGTAATATTTCCTTTTTATCTACAGATTTTCTATATTTTTACAACTTTATTTGTTGATTAGCCCTATATATGAATACATGTTACTTTAAATAGAAATTAATATGTGCATATATTGCTCACCAATACTTTGTTGATTTGGCTTTTCAAAATGAATTTGTACTAGATAAAATGAAATGTCTTTGAAACAACCGCAGATGAACAATAAAATCTACCTCACTGGTCGGAAGCTACTTTTGAATGACATATTAGAGGGTGAGTATATTTACAGTAATTGAGTATCTTTTACGAAATGCTTCTTTTCATTTATCTATAAGACAGTTATCCTCAGACGAGTTAGTCAATTGCTCTATTAATGCCCCATGAAACAATAATAATAATTATAATAATAATAATTGATAATTATCTAGATTGTTTCATAAATCTAGCCTATAAATTAGAAATATATTGCTCTCTCTCTCATGCATTTGGAAACAACCTGTAGAAAAGATTTCATTTTAAATGGGCATGAGAACCCAATACATTGTACATTACAATACATAGAGTGTTTAATCATTCCGCTAAATATCTTATATAGCCTATCCACTAACACACACACACACACACACACACACACACACACACAACCTTTCCCATTCTCATATTTCATATACTTCGGATAACTGTCAACACTTCAATAGATTAGTTACAATTTTACTTAATTCTTCATATCACATTATTTCTAACATTCCATCTGCTAATTTCTAACAATTGCTATATCTAAATGGTATCCCATTTTGAGCCACAAATACATTAAAATTTGTCTTTCCTTGTTTAAAAAAATCTATTTTAGAAACACTTAAGGATGTCAGATATGAAACCTTATTGAAATCATTGTATTTCTTTTGATTTGTTTCAATCTAACCATTTCCAGTTTACAAATATTCTTACACATATCCTATGTTGCTTTAATTATTTGCATTTGGTTTAGTCCTGCACTCCTCTTGTTTATTTTATGGCAACGTTTCACACTTGGCTGTCCAACTGGTTTAGCTGAAGACACCCATCAAATTGAATATTCTCTCATTGCTTCAATGTTGTCATGTAATGTGATTAATATTATCTATTTGCCACTTCCCTTTTTAGATCCACAGGATTGGAAAAGTAGAGCAAATATATTTCATTTCACCATTTCGCAATGGATAATTTCTCAAAAAATTACTTTTTATCTTATCAAACGTATGTTAGTATACTAACCATACTTTTATTCTTATCATTATTTCGTCGGCATATTCCTGATGTGCAACAAAGAAGTCATCAAATATTTATAGTGATAGATAACCACCTTGTTTGTAAGCTATTTCTGTTTGAGTCGCAATTTATTATGCTCCTTTACACCTCTTGTCTGGAATATGAAAGTAACAATCTCAGAGGAGCAATAGCATGATAATACTAGTATTTCAAGCTATCAAAATAAACATCATATTGGCTTCTGTGCCAGAGAAACCTGTCGAAAACTCTAACCTTTTCGACGGTTCATTTGCATTCTACATCATTTCTTATGGACTACACTGATACAAAGCGCCATTCTTTATATTAATAAAATATTCTAATTTGTACGTTATATATTCTTGACCTATATGAGACTTGTATTTCGGTACTATGGATATAAATGCTAAATACGTGGGAAATGCTTCCATTATTACATTGATGAATCTTCCGGTTAAGAGGAGGCTAATGACTTAATTAATCCCGTACGAAACTGTCGTGCTTACCTGTTTAGGAAAGGTGCTCATTAACTGAATTTGGTAGAAGGTTGTGTCATCAATATCGTGCCCCAAAAAAACGTGTCTTTGCTCTGCTCCTCCAAATATCAAAAGTCAATTTTGAAGAGGGTTGAGTCCGGCCGTCATAGAGAGACACCATAATGTACTTTAGAGATGAGTGATTCCAATATGTTAAGGAATTGGCAAAAAACTTAATTGGAATTTATTTTTAGGAGAAAACTGACTTTTCTCGTTGGTGGCGTATTCGAGTTAGTGGTAGTTGGGACAAATTGCCTGGAATTAATGGACACCGCAATTTGCGAGCAAACCTTTGTATGAAGGTAGATATCTTATCTTCGTCCAGCTTTGAATTGATGCTGCTTTTGAGATTGAAGTGTCTGTGTCTGTGTCTGCTTGAAGAACAATTTCCCTAATTCCGTCTTAGTGAGCGTAATTTTGGCCTTTATTGATGTTATAGGAGTGTCTTAAAGTGACCGTTGCCATTTGTCCCTCAAATCCTGAAATGCCATGGAGTGGATGAAGCCTTTAAAAATACATGTCCGCCTCAAGAGTAGCAGATATTTAAAGGTTCTAAATCTGGTCAGACAAAACCTCCATAGAGTGCGAAAGATATATGG
Organism: Potamilus streckersoni; assembly: GCA_016746295.1. NCBI lineage: Eukaryota > Metazoa > Mollusca > Bivalvia > Unionida > Unionidae > Potamilus > Potamilus streckersoni. The sequence continues at coordinate 428,152 of JAEAOA010000130.1, read as the reverse complement.
AGCAGTTTCCTGGATTTAGTTTATACAGCCTTCAGCCTACAATATTTCTTGCTCCAAGATCTGAAACAACGACCAGAAGTATATCAGAAGGCTAGGCGACTGTGACCAGTATATTGTCTGCATGCTCATATGACTCCAAGGCTCTCACAGTACGACTTGCATAGATCCCTACCAAGATATTGTGTGGGGGTATATAATGTTTCAAGAGTCTGGCGAGCTCTTGTCTCTGAGATAATTAAGAGAGGAATATCATCACCAGCGGTTCCGCAGATAACTCTCTAGCGTTTACTAAAATGGATAAAACGTCTTTGTTCTGAGTACATTGCTTATGCCAGACGGGACTAGCTCTAGCATTATAAAGTAAGTGACAAAAATAGAGTTGTCTCCGTCCCGAATCCACTCATGGGAGTGATATCACTTACTCTAATAGCGAATAGATTATGGAATCATTTATGTTGTCAAAGGCGGGAAAATAAAGGAGCAGAATAAAGATCAGCGGTTGCATATAAATGGGAGAATATTAATCAATTCTTGTCCCAAACTCATAAAATATGGGGCAATTTAACAGAGAGGTGTTCAACGACCAGTGGCTCGTCATAAGGCGAAGACCAGTACGGTAACGATAATCTAGTGGAAGAGCCCATATTGGAATTAGTAAAATGAAATTGCTGTTCGTCTTCTGCACATGACATAGCTTTTAAGTCACCTTTACTTGGACATAGGTTATGAGAGTGCCTTCCGTCATTGGGTTGCATGACTCGAACTCTTGTGTTTTCCTTTCCAATGAAGATTCCAAAGATTGATCCAGCATCAGCAGAATTGACACACAAAATGTTTACCGTCAATGAACATTCTTACCCCACATGGGATTTGTTTGTCCCAGAAGCTGACAAGATCAATACCCATCCTAGTTAAAGATGATATCGTCTTGTGTAGAGGAAGAAGAAGAGCCTTTATACCTCACTTTATATGTGCGGCTAATTTAAGATAGAGAGGCTAATGCTGCTAGGTAAATAAGGTTCGCCTACATTATTTTGAATGTGACACTGGGTTCAAACTGTGGATTTATTGTCTGCTCAGTTCTAGAACATTTAATATTATTTGGAGGACAGAACCAGGTAGTTTGTATGAGTGGCCAAACAAAGGGAAGCAAAACAATAATAGTATAAAAATAACTTACTGCTACCAAGGTATCAACCTCGTTACATGTATACGTACAGAATTGTGCTGACCGTTGAGCCAAAACACTTCAACAAGTGGTTTGCCACATTCTGAATCTGGTAGTGACGCATTTAGTAAGTGCACCTCTTGACTGTGTTTGTCTTGACTGGCACTTATAATTGGCTTACATCCTGGATAAGGTGGTACTGTCAGAACTATTAAGAAATAGATATGTCTTACTATATATATCTTACTTTTATATCTATATATATGTTTTATATTTTGGAATTATAACAAATATATGTATCTGTTATAATTCCAAAAAAGTCTCGGGAGATATTATTCCTTAAAAAGTATGCGATATTTCAACATTAACATTAAATGAACGTTAATTTTAAATAGAAAGTACAAATATTTCTTGGATTGCCCAAAAAGCGGACATTTTCACTCATTGTATTTCGGCTACATGAGGTAGAGTGTTAATTTATTATGTTTATACGTTTGATCAGCAGGGTTAAAATATAGAGTTCTTGCTGGATATTTCAAATGAAGTCTTTGTGTCTGATAATATGCAAATAAAATTATTATGTACGATCATATTCTTCACATCCATGGCTTTAAGAAAATGTTGGAAATGCAAGCAAAATGTATTTTATCACATGAACTAATTGTCATTTTCAAGTGATCTGACGTGCTTATACGCCATAGAGCACATTGGCATATTAACACATAGAATACGCTTACCTAAATGTAATTCTCCATCCTGTTTGCCTTCTGATGAAATCTTGCGATATAACCCTTCATCCATTTCGGTGAAGTTAAGGAGCCAGAGATTATCATGCCTATCAGGTACTACTTTTGTTTCAAGTTCTATATTTCTTTTCCAAATTATATCATGATCCCGATATATATTATCTTCGGAATCAGCTTCAATATAAAACAATCGTACAGCTTCTCCTTTGCATGCATAATCTGTGCGTGTCTCTGAAAAGATAAGTAGAAAGAGCAACGTTATAAAAGCTACATTATGAAGACAATACATATGTATTTCCTGAGCAACGATGACCCACTACAGTGTCTTAAAATACAGAAATGCAAAGCTCAACCATGCTGGGACTGGCTGAAACAAAGACTAGTTGAAGAACATGTGTAAAACTATATGCTCTACTACCGTCATCGTGCAATTTAACATCATAGAACTACTACAAAGTTAGGTTATTGACGGATACTTAACATGCTACATAAATATGTTAATCTCATATATACACTTAATTGTAACCAGTGTCAAATTGAACATGTGTGTTATATCTGTTATATTATATGTTTTGTCTTGCCAATATGTAAACAGTGTATTATAAGGCCTTTTATAAATCGTTTTGTGTAAGATGTATCAGTAGAATGAATGAAAGAATATGTGTTCAGCATGCTGGCACGTTTTCAGAAGTCTTCCATCAAGAACTGTTGAAAAATTGTCTCAAGTATGAAGCACTTGTAGAATATATACCTATAGCTGCTTTTGTATTTCTTCCACAATGATTATAAGCAAATACTACAAAGAAGTTTTAGTTTTGGTAAGGATTGTAAATAATTTATAATTATGGATGGTATTTGCCATGCGTATGAATTGTAAGATGTTTGAATGGTATTATCTCTATTGCTGGTATTTGAACTGGCATATTTGTTTATATATGTTGTAGGTTTTATATTGCTACTGTACATTAGAAAATACATCAATCTTAACTAGGGAAAGAATCGTCATTATTCCAGCATCCAGCCTATATTATAAATTATGAACTTGTATTAGTAACAAAACAACACAGCTCAAAATTCTGACAAAATTGCACAAAAAGTGGCAACCTCGTTTATTAGAGAGTGTTCAAATCGAAATGTGGGGAGAAACGTTTCATTAATGTTGACGGGTGATGGTTACAAGACACAACACTCAGAATGGTATAAATAAAATTCAACACCGTCTCTGCTCGAAACAAATTGACAAAGACATGTATCTGATTTCGTACAGATGCCTACCAAAGCATTTCATTCAAACCATAATTTTTCTCCAGCAACAACTCCTAATGTATAAACACTTGCTTTGCAGCTGGATAATTGTCATATTTTAAACGTGTCTGCTTTAAGTCAGGGTATAATGTCTTGTCTTTCACGTCGGTCGGATTTAAGAGAGAGTCTTCGTCCATCTCTTGTTCAGACTTGTCTGAATATATTGACACGGCAATGTGAAGATATTGGCGTTGTTTACTTGCCTGCTTGCTTTATCATCTTATTATGGTATAATTAGATTTGCAGGACTAAAATTTTCTGAATAGATATGCCAATTTTAGTAAGATATCTCTATAATCGTTGTGCTATTGCTTAATACTGCTATAAATGATAAAAACAAGTCAATAATGCATACGGACATAATGCCTAGATAAATGTTTTTTGTTGTAGGATGCACAGTGAATACGAAAGTATGTGGTGTCTTGAAACCTTTAAACAGTGTTTATCTGACAACAATATGTTAATATAGTATTTCAAAGCAGTTGTATCAGCGATATCAGTAAATCAACGCTCTTTAATGTACCATAACACCCAATTTTCCAACATTTACTTTGTTCTATAAATGTAACATTCAAGTTAAATATCACGTAAACTTTAAAAGCAGTTAACATAAACATTTTACCTAAAAATCATTTAAAGCAGTAATGTGAAAATACATAATATGAATGAGGTAGTTCTTTGTCACTGACAGTTACATGCATGTGTATGTTTCCACCTTTTCAACATTTCGTAAACTTTGAAAGGCAGAAAACAAGGTAACCTGTTTACGCATGTAAACGATACTGTTGTACATCTTAATAATGAAAGCAAAGGAGACAACGTCAACAAAATACACGCAATTATGTACTTCATTTTAGAAAACTTCAAAAACTATGTTCATTATCTAACTAAATGTTGATTTGAATTTATTGTGAATAAGACACACCTTAACTGAACAACTCACCTGCTACTGTCATTGATGTGATATGCACCAGTAACATTAGATGTTTTAAAGCTTGTGTGATCATTCTCTTAAGCCTGGAACATAAAGATAAAAAGAAAGACTAACTTTTAAGACATCAGTACATACGCTCTTGGAAAAAAGTTTGGTTTAAGCAAATATGGAAAACACGGAAATGTGGTATATCAAAGATAATATGTATGTATTTTATTAATATAGCATACAAGCACACATACGTGAAACATATGTAACGTCTTCAAATCATTTCCGAGTGTTTCAGCAACAAAATGTAGTTCTTCCCCTTTCTCGGCTACATGTAATCCTCTTTGCAAATTTTGAACTTGCTTTAATTCCTTTCTGACCTTATATTTTCATTCATAAAATTTACAGTTGGTGACAGTAATTATATTCTTTTAATTAACGTTGCTCTCAACCATACAATTGTTTGTATCCTTCACTGCTATGTGTTTTCTCTCCTTTGATCGTTTTCACTGTAACATATATCATCATTCAGTATAATACATCGAGAGAGACAGGTACACGTTATACGCTCTGGTAAACCTGCTGTACTGAGAGACAAGCTATGTGAAAACTTTACCCGATCTTCAACATGAGCTCTGACAAAAGACGCTCGAATATCAAATATTTATATTACAAACTAACTTCATATTCTGGTCATGATTACCCCCTAATCGTTATTGGCACATTCTCAAGCAAAGCAGATTAATGTATATACACTGCTACCTGTTTGTTCCTATCTATGTTCTTTGCCGCAGTAAGATAGAATATCATAGCATCTGGAGGTAGTCAAAACTCTGGTGGATCCAGGACGAATTAGCAATTGTGGTCATTGTCTCTTGGACTCGGCACAGAGGTATACCTGATTTTGTGACGAGTGACACAGGGTGTCCTAGGCCCTCATAAAATCAGTCCACCAGTTTCGATTTTAGCAGAGCAAAAATACATCTGATCATGTCTCCTCCAGCCCCAGATTATATTTTTCTGACAGCAATTCAGGTTCTAATGTTGTGCAGAGAAAATCATTAGCGGATCAGTAATCCAACTTTAAAGTGTACTATCATATGGATAAGTCTTTTAGAACCATGATCTTGTATGACTGGACCAATAATTATAGAAACAGAAACATAAGAATATACCCATGAATGGGCTCCATAGGATTATCTGGAGATAATATATACCCCAGTTACTACAAACCATGAGTGTAATCATGGCTAATCGTATAGCTGAGGCATGGTTATATCCTAAGTTGATGGCGAGACTAATGTCCATAATCCATTATGAGGCATCAGCCTGTATGACCTGCTGGAAAGGACGAATAACATGACCCGATCACCCATCGATGTGATGTCTTTTACGCCTTGATGAGAATCCTCAACCAGATCAAGATGACTCTGCTCGATAAATCTACAGCCTCGAACTAGAGCGAGTTTAATTCTTGTTATGATTCTGATTCCTACCATCGTATCTACAATCCGTTCGGATTAAATTCTATTACTCTTGACTGCAAGATCAAGTGTGGTAGTAATACAGTCTGCAAAAATGCAACAAGGGCAATTCTGCGTCCAATATTGATTGGAATGCTCATTCTTCTACCAAATCCTGAGGAAATCATATTCCCACCCACGACATAGGAGATTCAACCATGTTGATCATCGACCATGAGTTCATCGACTATATCCAGCAGATGTACGAGGATGACAAGGCTGGAATTGCCTATTTGATACCATCCGCCTGTCTGAGGAGCACCTCATTTGGGATCATGGCGATCACAAAACGTCTTTATAACTAATTGTTCGCACTGATGACTGCTCAAACCACGTTGACTTAATCACTTATTCGGATAACATTGTTCAGTGTATTTCATTTTCACACGATAATCCCAGAGTGAGATTGAGGTTTGTAGAGATGTCCATGCAGCTGGTGTATAAAAGACCCATCGATTTCTTTTCAGAAACATCTAAAGAGGAGTTTGTAAAGCTAATCAGACAGTTGCATTTTAAGATCTCATATAATAATCACAACAGACCAGCCTGCATGTGGACAAGTTGTCATTGGTATGCGTCCACAGGCGCATGTCGCGAACGATGATAGAGATTCACCCGGTGATGAGACCCAGTCCGGAACTACTCCAATGACTCATATTAAGATCGCCACATCGTCAAAGGGGCTATGTCAGTCATATAATAATCTATTATTCAATTGATCTTGGTAATAGTATAATGCAGCCATGAAGTTTAACTTGGTCTTTACCGATATGACTTCTGTGGCAACGGTCTCGTCGGAGAAGCCCATTGATAATCGAGACCAGAATTACATCTTATTGCTACAGGAACTTCTTACATTATAAGATGGCATAGAGTTTCTGGATTAAACCATATGAGACAACACTATTTATTATCCCTTCGTTCCTAACTGATATATGGTAGAGACATTCACGGCTAGAATTGCTGGGTCATGATAGAATTTACTAATGTGTATCATGACTACTTCAGAGTGGTCACTTTGTCTCTGCCTAAGGGTTTTACCTAACTGTCAGGACTCATCACCTGAATGTATGGATTTGCCACCAACATCACCGGCACAATGTATTCGGATGTCACCCTGAATTTCATTAACTATATATATATATATCCATGCACAACATGAAAGGTAGATCAAGTCAATCCGGAGTATACTGGGGTCAATATAAAGTATTCTAAGCGTGTTGGAGTTATTGATGTGATGACGGAACAATTCGGAGACAAGCGCGTGTTAGATATGGACAATCAGACCTACAGTCCTCTAACAAGGACATGATATACGAAATCACAATACGATGATGCTGGTAATGATATTACCTTGAATAAAGTCAAGCTAGTCCTGGCACATTAGGAAAAAGATCCAATATATGTGGGTGGAGATATGTCAAAAATATTTCTTAGCTACTACATGTTTTGGACCTATCTCCAGTCGTAGATATATAGTCTCTGGCCATACACTGGCTACGTCTGTCATATAAAACATCATGTCAGTTACCAAGATGTACCCACGAGCCACCGACTCTGTCCCTGTCTCGATGAACTATGCGGAACGATCTTAGCATGGTCTATCATAATATTATTTTGGTAGCATTTCCTATCTTCCACAGCGATGTCGCAAATAAGAATAAGGTGGAATCCGAAAGATTAAATACGCACTCGGGTTCATATCTAATATGCGCTGCTGCAGTCCCTACCATTATCAGCAATGCGTCACTGATCGTGATGGATCAGGTATGGGTATTGCTTCTGATGCTGCCCTTAGAACGTACATTCTAGCATATGACCCCTCCGCGTACTGTAAGACTGCCACAGGTACTATTCCACTGACATATTCTTCCTGTTTACTAAGCAACGGAAAATTTATTCGTAAGATTAAGATACTGCAGGTGTGGTTGGAGTGGTGTTGGTGAGTGGTTTACTGAAGCTAGTTATTACGTCACGTCGACATGGTTTTAGGCCGCTGCTTCTAGCAGACGCTCCAGACTTCTCTTTTGGAAGACAGCGGTGCCTCAGTCAGAATGGGCTAGAAACTATAAGGTGGCTAAGTTAACAATGATAATGGATAGATAGAGACAATTATGCCATTGTGAGCGCCAGGAAAGAGACTGACTTATGCAGTAGATCTCAGCCATACAGATCGCTAAGCTCAAACGATTTATTCTGAAAAATCGAGGAAAGCGTGGTCGGATTGCAGATACAGAGTCTAAGATTTCCGCTCTGAAAAACAATCTTAAAGTTGGGTTGCCTTTGACACATTCAGCCTGTATTCAGTCTTAGAACACTGATCTCTTTGCAGGTACAGTAGTCGACCATATCAACTGGCGAGTGCTGGCCAGAATCTACCAGACTAAGGTGAAGAAAGTCGATGATAGGAGGAATAAATTAAAAGTTGAGTTGAGTAGCCAGTATCACATAAATGGTGCAGATCATTGGAGAGTAAAATTTAAGGGAAGATATAACTACTGACCTATACCCATGAGTCCATTTAGACGATGTAGATAAAACAATCGTAGTGACAGAAAGATGGGATGGTCTTAGGGAAGCGATGATAAATACCGTCGAAGACGCTGTCGGAGAAACAAGATTCAAGATGACTAAAAACGTTTTTCTCTCGGCCACAGTGATATTTACAGAAGAAATATTTATTAAAAGAATTATCTTACTCGTAGATTCTCCAAGTGTTTATACCATGAATCGGATGTATAAGTAAAAAAATGAGCCATAAAAAAGAGCAGAAGTGTTCTTTTGAGCTGTAAAAACCAGTTGCTCAGCTAGTACTCGGTAAATCGGAAAAAAAGAAACAGGACATTGACACACCCATTGACGTAAAAAATAATTATACTTACTACCTTAAAAAGGTACTATATTTGCATCAATGAGGTGAACCCGCGACACAGGTTTTCCTCGCTATGAAAAAAAAGAAGGCGATATTTAGACTTCTTTGTACTACGTTAGAAGTACGTGATTATCAAAAATAAGACAACCATGAAGGCATCACAGTGGAGATACGAAGTGATTCGGGAAAAGCAGGACCTGAAAGAGACGATTTAATTTCATACGAGCGCGTTAGATAAGGTTTTACGTTCTTGTCAGGTCTGCGTTATAATGTCCAATGTGTTTTCGATTATTTTCGTGAGTTTATCTGCCACTGATCGGTCTATTTCTGCCATTTCTGATATCCACACGTTGTTGATTGATTTTACAGTCCTTGGCCTTAGTGTGCTGAATACTATATTCTAATTTGACCTTGGTAGGTTAGTTCAGAGAAAATGTTCGCATGTGGAGTCAACCACCGATGCACACTGAATTGTGTATCTACCAAGAGATCCTTCGTACTTATATTCATCATCACAAGAGCAAGGTGTGTGATGCCCGTGTCTAAATAAGGTCAAGGTCATTATGATACAGTGCGTTAAATTATAGAACAGTATATCATATATTACCTCTCTGCCTGATCTAAGTCAGCGGTGAGTTCAGTTAGAGAAGGCTATATTATATAGTTGTTCAATAGCATGGAGTAATTGGTGCTCTGAGTTAAAGAAGGCTATATCATATATTAGACTGACACAGTGTGAGACAGATTCTCTTGTGACTGATCTTCATACAAGTGCTCTCAATACAGAAGGCTATAGCATCATCATTTGGGTAGCATGCAATTGCGGTCAGTTAGAGGATTCTTATTTATATAGTGACGATCAATCATGCATCATCATAAAGCCATCTTTCATACCAAGTCGGAGGCCATTTTCAGCTATCCAGACTTGAGCATCTTTTTCGTCTTCAAATTCTACGTACACGCCTCTATATTTGCCATCAACTCTGATGCAGAGACAATTTGAGGTAAAGTGAGCTCGAACGAAATTATCAAGCCCGATGAGACCTGACGATTGGATCTTGATATGGAATCGATTCAGAACATGAATAAGACTATTTCTGCATTCGAGATGTTTTATAGTTTTGTTGAACACCAACAATGTCTATCATATCCTTGGGTCGTATGATAAGCTCTTTACCCAAGATAAAACTTGATCTAGAAATACCTATATAGCTGAGTGGTATCCTTCCTTTAAGGTTGATGTTCACCCAGGTATTCATAGCTTAAAATTCGTCACGATCAGTATCGGTGCAACTTGCAATTGTAAATAATTAACTGTATTAATCTCTGTCTCAGCCCTTTGACACTGCGGACTTCGAAAAGTTACCTCGACCTCAATCTGTGCGAAGAGCGCTTTGAAGATTTACCCGAATCGGTCTGCATGCGCAAATCTCTGAAAACCTCAAAGGCGATTAAAACGAGTTAATCTTGGGAGGAATTCAGAATGTCAACATAGAAGAGCAGATACCTACTGCTCTATAAGCGACAGGACTTATGACAAGATAGATGGATAGACGCTTGGTATTCATTCACAATGGCTTTTTATATCTGTTCTGTCCACGAGCTCAGTCTAAAAAAATATAAACAATCTGCCATTTCAGAAAGAGAAAAAGAAAGGAAAGTCTTAGTCGGAAACTTTTCAAAGTGCCATGTGCGGATGGTTTTTACAGAGGCAGCTCTCCCTTCAGACTTCCCTTCTCTTCTTATTGCGCTCCATCCCAAGGAGATTCTAAACACTCGTATCTATCAGTAAGTCATACCTCCTTCGACACACGCTGAAAAACTTCTCAAGACATTTTACGGTAAGATCATCGACGCTAAGGACGTATAAATAATAAACCTGACGATGACCATGCATTATTCTCTGGTTCAGAAGATGAGATGAGACATCATCCAGAAAGATCTAGGCGATGCATCTCGATCAAGCCGGATATCAAGATGGATCAGGATGCCATCGAGATTTCTCCAATGATGTCTACATCGACTGTTCTGCGTGTGGCGTGGATAAATCTGTAGCAGCAATGAGCACGATATATGAGTCTGATTCAGTCGCGGTAGTATCCTACTAAAAGACTTTTATGAGTAATACCTCAGCGGACTATGATATAGAATATAACATGATGGTCAGTTGGAAGATCAACCTGAATGAACCAGGCAGAATCCATTCATAGGATAGAGGGCAAAGGTCGACTGGAAGTACTACTGCTTGATGAGTATCATGGCAACCTTTGTTAAGTAGATGATCACAGAGATCATTGGCATCATCTAGAAAGACTCATAGTCTTTTATATGTTAGTGTCTATAAGCAAGACTTGCATACCTGGATTCGAATGACATCTTGCTGACAAATTTTATACTTTATACATCTCTTTGCATATTTTCGACAGAATTACTACTATGAATAGAAAGATATCCACTGGTGAGTACGAATACTCTAACGAAACAAACTCAAATTTCCAATTTTGTTTAACATGTCTATGTATCAAGCAATGCTGATTCTCTGCACCAAAAATATTACATATGCGATAACTGTTTTAATTATAGCTCGTTTAGGGTGCATCAATGTGCTAACTAACAAAATGTTTGCATTATTGTCTTCAGCTGTCTTTACTGGATATTTCATATTACGTTACATAATCGTATCATAAATGGGTTTACCTGTACAATGTATCTAATTACTGAATTTATGGAGTTAGTCTCAGAATCACTGGTATATGAATTGTGAGAAATGCAAAACTTTTTAACATTGATTCCACACAATGTATAGTAATATTATGCTTGAAATGTTGTCAGATTACTATTATTTGGATATCACGTAATCTTGCGAGTTTTTTTTGGGTTAAAGGCTGATACATTCCCGAAATCGATTATCCTGTTTTTTTCCCTCTTCGTCGAAATAATGGTCTTCAAACATGTCATTGCATCAATGTATGTTAAATTATCACTTGACAGCCACAAAAGAAAGCGAAAAGATATTCCGGAATGAAGAAAACGACACTGAATTATCCAACTAAGCAGTTTCATACAAATTTTAGATTTTATGCTAAGACGTATCTGATGGATAATATTTATGAATATTGTTTATATAATATTTAAAATGTGAATAACTGTTAAACACAGCATGTTCTATCATAATGCGTATCCAGCTGTTGATATTGGCCTGCGCAGTTGCAAGACAGACCATTTCATATTTGGAACGGGAAGAAAGAGCCTGTTTCGGCCTACGAATAGCTTGAAATAAATAATTTTGTTCTGACTTCTAGCAAAAGAAAAATTTACAAAACCTTTATAGTAGTTTAAAACAATAAATTATTTTGAGGAATAAAGACGTACCAAGTTATTGTTTTAACACAAATCATGGCCCGTACTTATCCTCTTTCGAACATTCAACGGTTAGTCCCTATCTATGAATATAGTCTTAGTGAAACAAACTCAACAGAGAGAGAGAGAGAGTGTCTCTTTATTGATTATTTCACGTCTAAACATTCAACAAATAAACTTGTCATTACATAGGCAATTTGTAAATTCTTAAGAAACATTACAATACGTAGCTCGATGAATTCTCTTTCATTTCGTCACAGCTGGATCAAATCTCTATCTAATGAAGATGATTCTTAACAGGCAAAATTTAAACATAGAAGGTGGAAGTGATTTAAATGGCAATGTGGGACAATGCATATTTAAGTTAACCACGGAATTTTCAGAGTTTTCAACTTAGGCCGTATGTTTAATTATTTATTTGTAATTTTATGCTTACCCTTGCAATTACAACAGAGCCAAGCAATAGTCACACGTAAATTATAGAGTAACAATTATAATTGACATTTCAAAGTAAGAGAACAATACATATATATCAGCGTGCTACCATTACAAAGAGCCTTTCACAAAACATAAACGGAAAGACTTTGGGCTTAACAAATGTAAAATATTATACCTGTCTGAAGCGTTAAGACTTGAAAAACAGATTTGTGCTAATAACATAAATAAACGGAAGATATGTTTATAGCCAATAAATGGATACAATACACATTTACAGTGTATTTCATTTAGTCACATTACTGACCACAAAATAAATATCGGCAGCTACTGACTATGTAGACGATATAAACTATTAATTGCATGAAACACAAGTATAAAGAGAACTTTATCAAAATATAATTTACTTTTTCTTCAAAAAGTAAAGTGAATATTTTCTAATGAAGTGTGGTATAGGAGAAAATATTTAGTTTTCACAATTGCCGACAAGTGTGCGCCTGGGCAAATAGGAGATTTGCTATCCAGATTAAGTGGGCGGGTATAAATGTTAAGATTCTGACAGAATATGTTTTATTTTAAAAATTGGTACTTTTATATGGTTTTGTTTTGACAACTTGCTGAGGTAAATCTAATATCTGTCTTGACTCTAAGTTGAACTTAACTGATGGCTTCACAATAGCGTCAATATGGCTTTTGTATAACGTAAACATGTCCATACTCCAGCGTCAATATGGCTTTTGTATAACGTAAACATGTCCATACTCATATGAACTTTCAAACAGTTAAGATGAATCCTCTTGGTTGATATCATCGTCAAGGTAATTTTGATTGGCTATCGTCTTCTCGTGTAATAAATGACTTGAAGAGAGATAGAGATTTACGGCCAAACAGCGTAAAACGGTTTTTTTCCTGGTAAGTATATGTGTGTATAACCGATAACCTCGTTACTACCTTGAAAACCTATCCCAAACGGGCTCATACAATTTCTCTTTTTATTATACTGTATTAGTGATCAATAAGTGCGTGTGGCATTTTTCAAGGTGAACGATATTAATTTCAAATGACCAATAAAGGGAGGCACACCAAAGACAAAGTCATATTAACGCTGTTGTATAATAAATGTATAAAATGTAAAGAAATACAACTTGCAAACCCTTCTCAACTTGAATAGTATGTGCCATATCTAGAAACCACCCTAAGGACTTTTAATGGAAAACAGGGTTCAGTAACTTTCACAAATACAATTTACCTGAGATCCCACATTGAAACAAAAGTCGCGAATTATACAATGCACCTTTATTAGTCACTAAGAACGACAATAATGTTTGTCGATGAGTGTAGTTCGTATTACTAGTCATGTATATTTTATACAATCATTAAAGCAGATGATCTGTAGACATTGTGTTCGGAGCCATTGTATTATTGCGGATCACAAAAAGGCACTGGAACTGGATATGGTATTAATTGGATTTGAACTTACTTAACTTTGCAAAATCTAAGATTGTAGTACTCCTAATAGTGATGTTCTTCATTACGGTTATATTTTAGTTAGATGTTATTCATGGTGACACCATTAAAGAAACATGTTTTGATGCCCAACAATAGCAGTGCAATAGGACGTGCCTGATAACGATAATACGTCTTGGGTCAAATAGTAACTCACTTGTTTAAGAGTTAAAAAGAAAATTAATATAGCTTAGGAGATTAGTTAAACAAAGTATCGAATATGCTTACACAGTTTGCAACCACATTTCCGAGATTTAGCAAAGGACATTGCAAACAGACCAAATAAGAACCGCCAGATTTGTTGCATCGCATTATATATATTCCAGAGGAAATTTGATGCGAGCATTAAAAATATGTAGAGTATAATATAGATAATCAGTTTTCTCGAAAAACATACAATACAAAGCAAGAATACGCTTCCAAAATTTTAATCAAAACGGAGACATCCAGTCTAATATTAATACATGTATATGATACTATACCCATGCACTGATAGTTACACATTCAGCTTTTCTGCCAAAATAGCATTACGAACGAATTCACTACCGCAAATATATATCACAACAGCCGAAAGCTCAGTAAACCAAACTAAAAATCTTTCAAAAATTAGCATGGATATTTTTGTCTTAAATATGTTCTTGTTGTTAAGATTATCGCTGTTACGGTGCAGAGGTTTCATTAATCTAAACGAGATACTAGAACATAAAGTGCAGAGTAAAAGCAAAGATATAAGGTCTCATCCTTTTGACTTTGAATTGAGCGCATGTTATGTACATCACCATAAACTGTTATAATGTTATTAATATCGTTCAATTCAGAATGTTGCTACTGTTAAACTACCCTTCAGTTGCTTTATTCAATATGTCTTCATTATGCATTGCATACATTCAGCACATCATACGTTGTGATTTTTTTATTTATCTTATATTCGTTGTTCTATTATATTTTTATCACAACATATACAGGACCTTTATATACCAAAGGCCTGGAAATACCTTTCGTATTGGAACCCAAAGCCATTTGTCTCTTTAGATTTGTTGTGAACTTAGCTTAAATCGACCGAAGTGTTACTGTATGGTGACGAATGATACGTATATTCTTACCATGAACATCCCAGTACTTTGCCTACAGTTCAGTCAATGAATGTTTTTTTTTCGGTGTTAGCAAAATACTTTTCAAACTTTGTGTTCTAGAAAAGAACATTTGTTTTTTTGTGGGTTTTCCTTTCCACATTTAAAACAGTACACCTAAACACATGCCAGTTGTATGGAAAATGTATATTTTACGAAACATTTAAATACAATTGTAATATAAGTAGAGAAGATCGATATAAAGTTCTGCCTATAGTTTGTGTTATTTATAGCTATGCTTAAAGCTTAAAAGTTACTTTTGTTTTGAAAATTAAAATAAATGTCGTATCAATATGTGCTGTTAAAACATATGTTATTTACATCAAATATCTCTAAATATAGTTCTGTATTTTTTGCGTTATAAAATATGAACAGCTGCGGAGAAGCAATAACATTATCAGGTTAGCTGAGTATGGACATTTCGGACCAGTTATATATTATAATGAATATGTGTAACGTTAAGGAACTCCTCCAAGTCATTTAGAAGGCGTAGCGTTAATGAACGTATGCAAACATGCTCTTCTGGTTTATAACCTAAGGCATTTTTTCTTTTGTTATGTCATTTTTGTCTTATCATATACACTTGAAACATAATCAACCCCACGTACCTTTATTACCGGATAAGATAACATTTCACTAAGCATACTAACCAATAATGGTGTGAATATTTCCTTTGTGTGCAACA